>CM055816.1:86086787-86694287 GCA_029582265.1 Zoroaster sp. YZ-2022
TCTTTTTTCTTTAGTAAAAGGACCAGAAAATGCCTCTACATATGAATGTCCTGTATGACCTCCAAGACTTTATTGTCGATTTCACATGTGGTTTGTTTCAATTGTTGCATAACTTCTTTTCTAAACTTGTCACAACCTGAAAATGGGTGTTTTTGTGTTGTGTCAGCTGACCACATAAAGTGGTACAAAAAGTCCATGCAAGTGCTTTTCCTTGCATTTCTCACCAAACTCAGGCAGTATTCTGACAAGAGAGAGATGCCTAGACGCCACTTAGGTGATAGAGGTTGCATGAGCCATAGGGATGCTGGACGCTGGCTTCAGCCAGCTTACCAGTAGCTGAGATGATGGGTGTGTCTCACAGTGTCATCAGTCGCTAACCAACGACACCGGGGAGACAGGCGATACTCAGAGACCCGGTACGCGCCATCAGCAACAACTGCGAGGAATGACCGCTACTTAAGTGACTCTTTGTCGTCGCAGTAACCGCTTCAGTAGTGCTCTCACAGACTCAATCACCAATTCCTGCTGCAACTGGGTGACTGTTTCGAATCAAACCATCCGTAACCCGACTTCCAGAGCCGACATGTATGCCAGGAGGCCACTGCAATACATCCCATTAACCCCTGCTCACAGAAGAATCCGTCTCAACTGGGCTCGTGACCATGTGGGATGGACCAACAATATGGCGCCCGTGTTCTGTTCTCCAGATGAGAGCAGATTCAGCGGACCACAATGATGGGCGTGTTAGAGTCTGGAGACAACAGGGAGAGATTTGCAGATGCCTGTATCGCTGAACATGACCGCTATGGTGGAGGGGCAGCATCATGGTGTGGGCGGAATCAGCTTCGGTCACCGACTCGTCTCTACGTGGTCCCAAGGGGAACAATTACAGGTGTGAGGTACAGAGATGAAATCGTGGAACCTTTTGTGGTTCCGTTGCAGAAAACGCTGGGAAAATTTCATTTCATGATCGACAACGCCCGTCCCACACAGCAAGGTGGTGACACAGTACCTGGCGGATCATGGAATTGAGCGTATGGACTGGCGAAATCCCGGACTTGAATCCGATAGAACATGTCTGGGACATGATGGGGAGGAGTATTGAAGCGCTTGATGTGCAGCCAAATGGGTTGCAGCAGCTTGTGTGGCCTTGAGGCTGCATGGGATTGCGGTGTTTTGTCAGGGATGTTAATGGTCACTGATAAACTCAATGAGACAGCGGTGTCAGGCTGTTATTGCAGCTGGGGAGAGCCATACTCGCTACTGACATTGATGACAAGACATTCAGGCTAAAAATTGTGAAAATTGAAAAGTTGACACATCAAAAACACCCAATTTCAGGTTGTGACAAGTTTGAAAGAAGTTATGCAACAATTTAAACAAACCACATGTGAAATCGATTACTGTGTCTTGGAGGTCATACAGGACATTCATGTATGTAAGAGCATTTTCTGGTCCTTAATATGTGCTATAAAGAAAATATGTTAAAAACAAAAAGTGGTCCTTAACTTTGTTTGATGAGTGTATAATGATTAATGGCATAGCCCAAGGCTCTTCAGAGAGATGAGGTAAACTGAAGCAGCCACCTGCTTTGTTTCATTGCAAGGCTAACTTGAAATAAACTAGTGCAGTAACTTGCGGTATACATGTACTGTGTGACGATCAAAACAGTTTGGTTTTTGTCCCATACCCAGGGGCATTTTGGGGTATCCATGTACCATTCTTGTGTACAGTATGCAATATTTTGAGGCATGCGCACAAAAAGCATTGTGTACTTAGCAGTTTTTTTTTTTGCAGCATTTTGGAGACTGCGTGTATACAAGGGTTAACATCAAAAATTGATTTCTAATATTGTTTAACTGCCCAGAAGCATGGATATTTGGTACAATATGTACGATGCATCTACATAAAATTGCAATTCATAGGTCCTTTCATTTAAAGAAGAGGTACAGGGTTCGCAATGTCAACAAAACTGCGCTTACGAATATGCTTTATCCTTGAAACAAGCCATTTAACAACTTAAGTTTTTGTTGTGTACACGGTCTGTGTCAAACGTTTACACGTTTTGCAAATTAAACAGAAAATACCAGGCCTATTCAGCGTGGTTAGGCCAAAAAAAAAAGACCCCGCGCATCAGCATTTAAAATTTTCTTGTTATGAAACGATGTCCAGTTGCAGCCAAAGTTGCTGGATTGATTGGAATTCTGCCGTGCTGTGCTTTAAATGACTTTTTCATATAGGGGTATGAACGTTTGCACGATTTGTGAGGCCTCTCTTAGCTACCATACTTTGTGTATGGGAAATATGGTATGGTTCAAATAACTGCGTAACGTGTATTACGTATTTCACTGATTGACAAAATAAAATAAAATAATACCAAAAAAGCCATTACGACTATAATATAGAAACCAGGCTTGATCCAGTCAAAAAAGATGTCATAAAAGAAGTTTTGCCAGAATTAAAGATTATGTACTATTATTAATATTCTTCCAATGATTGCTTGTTGCATTTCATAGACCCTTTAAAACCAACAGAGGGCGATCGTCAACACACCTGCAATTATATTAAGAGAATAGACCCTTCCCAAGAAATGTGCTAATTACATTCGCGCATGCGCTCAAGCACCACTGGTTGGCAGATTTCAAAAGGATTGTCACGCGCGCAACGCCTAGCACGCTAAGCTTGCCGCGCACTAGATCTATAGGTATCATATCTATAGATAGATCTAGTGCGCGGCAGATTGTACTACTACTAGTAGTACTTGCCCAGTCTTCCACTTTCAAGGAAATTTCCTTATTTTAAGGAAATTTTGAAATGTTTTGACGCTCTAAGGAAATTTCTGAGGAAATAAGGAAATCTAAGGAAATGCCGTAAATTCTAAGGAATGTTCGTAAATATTCGATATTTTTTTACGAAATAATGTTGCATAAAAATTAACACTTATTATTCCCTCGATCAGTTTGCGCGCTGTATAGCATTGACGCAGATTTGACTAGGCACGGCACGGCACAAACAGCCTAGTTGCCGGCCGCATTTTAGGCACAGCCATGGGCTAGTCTCAGCATGACGTCAGATTTTCATGCTACCTAGGCTGGCCTACGCACATGTATGTCTGGTAAGTGACCACCGCGAGCTCGCATTTAAAGAATCGTCTGAGGACGATCAGAGCATACTGATCGAAACGTCGAGTTGTACCCCCAGTTCTTTTCAGAACTAATTACTACTCAATTGAGATTCCACATGGTGTCACCGCAATTAGTCTTACTTAAAGAATTAACGTTACACTAGGCTGCAGGGCACCAACTGATGGGGAAGGCGTGCAAAAATGCTTATTTTCCCATGACTTTCCATTTTGAAAGGTTTTGCGATTTTTTTCAACAGCATGCACTTATGGCCTACTGCAACTTTCACATATGCAAACTGTGTATGCATACAGGGGCTAATACACTTTTGATGATTTAAGTAAAACTAAGGAACATCGGGAAAAAAATCTAAGGAAATGTTTCTGTAAATCTAAGGAAATGTAGATTTGAAAAGTGGAAGCATGACTTGGCCAAGCCATTGATCACCATTATACTGACTGGATTTAGCGTGTGAGCGCGCTTAGGCGGCTTTGCGTATAATGTCGTCGTTTGCGCCAATTGCATACTTTTCAAAAGAAAGCGTCCTCTCGTGGGAAAGATCAGAATCTTCTGTTCGATCGTTGACGCTGTTTTTGTGCAATTCAGGGGTGTCATTTCATTATGAGTCATTTCATTATGAGTCATTTCATTATGAGCCTTGGATCACGTGAGACCCCCCCCCCTGCCATACCGCGACGTACCAGACTGGTACCATTCGCCGCGGTGCCGCCCGGCGCCCATGGGTACGGTGCACACACAGTCGGTACCGGAAACGTCGTGACCTTGGACTTTGTGATCTTTTAAGTTTTATTTAGTTGCTTAACATTAGTGAAGTGTTACTTCTTCCATGGTCAAAGCAATAAATCAGTGACAATTATTTGGCCAGAATCCCAGTACTTTAATTAGGCCTAATCCTATTCATAACGATCATGGAAGATACTGCAAAACCCGCGACTGGAGAGGCATCTCCCAAAGGCGGTAGGGCATGGTGGGTTGAGCTGCAGGGCATACGTTGGCCAAGGTTAGTCACTGAAGATGCTCTAAACGCCATCAAAAATTTCGATGTACGAGACGATGATATCTGGATAGCAACCTATCCAAAAGCAGGTATTGTAATATAGGGAAAGAATGTCGTATCCGACCGACACTTTTTAAGGGTTTTTGGAATTTTTTTGCAACCACTAACCAGTTGAAAAATGATTAGGGCCTAGTGATTTTTGGGGGTACGGAAAACTATCTTTAAAATCCACTTTTAAAGTTTTATGATGGTTTTTGGACTTTATTTCCCTTCTAAAAAATCCTCCCCTTCAGAAAATAGAATTAGAAGGATCCTATTATAGTTGCCACTGCGCATGTACAAATACAATGACTGTTGGTCACTTATGTGGGAGTTGACAAGATCAGACCATGGAGCTATAGTATAGCTCCATGATCAGACCACCTTCCTCCATGATCAGACTGACATGACTGAGGAAGTCATCGTATAGCCTACCAAAAATGCCTGATTTTTCATGAAATAAATATCCTGGAATAATTTGAAGTATGTCCATCATCATCCATTATGTTCTCCACCTTACTAACATTAGTTAGGTATTATGACATTATTGGTTATATTGAATGAGAAAAAGTGGCGGTCGGATACGACATTCTACCCAATTTTGAGCTGATAATTATTACAATCTAAAATTTGGTAATTAGGTAAGCTTGACCAAGCAGACACTTTTGGCATAAGGTTCACTATTGTGAGATCGGTAATTTTTGTGAAATTTTAATTTTTTTTTTTTTTTAAATTTAAAAATATAAATGTTTCGAACATTTCATGAAAGTGAGTTATCCCAGATTAATGGATTTTATGCCAGAAGTGCCTGCTTGGGCAAGGTTACCTAATCACCAAGTTTTTAAAAAAAGTTGAAAAAAGAGAAAAATCTCCCCTTTTTTGTACATGTGACGATGTGGGGCTAGGGCCAAGGATACCGAGGGAGTCCAGTTTATTGGCCCTAGATTGGGGGCAATATTAAAGGGGCAGTATCGCCCCGATCAACAGGACATGGAATCAGAGTGCTTGTTTTAGATTAACTCGGTGACTGAAAATAATTACCACAAGATAAGGTCATGTTACCGTTGCTGCTGCATAAATGAGCCAGTAATTTTCAGTCACCGTGTTCATCTTGAACTAGGACATTGATTCCATGCCCCGTTGAATTGAAAGTCTCCTCTGATCCCCATTCCCAACACAAAAAATGTTAACAAAAAATCGGAGACTTCCATTTGTGTGGCTTTAATGTTGAGTCAAAATTTTTGAAAGTCATTTACGGGTAAATGGAACCGGTTAATGACATGCGTTTCGGTCGGGTACCTGGATACCTGACACAGCCCTATGGGGAAGGAGGAACTGACGTTTGAAAGTATTTTTAAACATTAAAAGTTGGGGGTCATTGTGTGTGTTTGGGGGGGGGAGGAGCAGTTGGGTACAGTACGTTTGCAAAAGGGGTCATCGTGTGGTGGGAGGAGTGGTACGTGTATATATACTGTGAGTTTGCTAATTCATGGAGATGGGGGTTAGTGCTGGCACAGCTAAAACCGGTTAATTTGGTTAATCGACTGAAACTGGGAAAAAATGATCCAATCACCACATTTTAACCCTCCTACTCTAACTGCACTTTTGTGGGAAGTTGCTATAGAGGTCAAAACCAGTCAACTGCCTGTTTTGACTGTTGACCCAATTTTGACTGGTTTTTACTGTCATTTTGACCACCCTGAACAATACCAGACAATGCTTTTACCAGTCAAAAATGGTCGACTCATTTTGACACTCTGTAAGTGTAAATGTACTTACTACACGTAAGACTATTGGTTATTGTATACATTCAGGAGTATTTACGCGTTTTTACAAAATTGATAACAGGTACCCAGATTGCCAATTTTGGGTATCCTGTTCCTGAAATAACTGAAAATGCACAGCCTTGTGAACGTTATTTACACAGTACACACTTTTGCCTAAATATTTTGCTCGATGCATTTTTAAAAAATAAAATAATTGATCCTAGACCTTTGAGGGTTCCACATCACACGGTTCATTTTTCTCTATGTTGCAGGCACTCATTGGGTAGCTGAAATCTGTCACTTAATTCTGAACGATGGTGACGTGGATAAAATTAACCGGCAACAACAGCATATGCCCCTGGAGTTTGGCGTCGTCCCAACAGATGATGAACTGGCAAAGTTTGGTATGGCCGATAGACTACCTCAATATAAGGAGGCACCCGGATGGAAGTCGCCTCGTGTACTGGTCACTCACGTACCAAGGAGTTTCCTACCAGAACAGATTCTTACAAAGAAGAAAGGAAAGGTAATGTTGATTAGTGCATGGAATTACCAGTTTGTTTGCTGACCATTTAATCAAATCTTTCATGGTTGGTTAACTAGCCCTAACTCCCTAGGCCCATTTGCTTACACATAACCTGAATCCTTCCTAACTCCCTAGGCCCATTTGCTTACACATAACCTGAATCCTTCCTAACTCCCTAGGCCCATTTGCTTACACATAACCTGAATCCTTCCTAACTCCCTAGGCCCATTTGCTTACACATAACCTGAATCCTCCCTAACTCCCTAGGCCCATTTGCTTACACATAACCTGAATCCTTCCTAACTCCCTAGGCCCATTTGCTTACACATAACCTGAATCCTCCCTAACTCCCTAGGCCCATTTGCTTACACATAACCTGAATCCTTCCCAACTCCCTAGGCCCATTTGCTTACACATAACCTGAATCCTTCCTAACTCCCTAGGCCCATTTGCTTACACATAACCTGAATCCTTCCTAACTCCCTAGGCCCATTTGCTTACACATAACCTGAATCCTTCCTAACTCCCTATGCCCATTTGCTTACACATAACCTGAATCCTTCCTAACTCCCTAGGCCCATTTGCTTACACAACCTGAATCATTCCTAACTCCCTAGGCCCATTTGCTTACACATAACCTGAATCCTTCCTAACTCCCTAGGCCCATTTGCTTACACATAACCTGAATCCTCCCTAACTCCCTAGGCCCATTTGCTTACACATAACCTGAATCCTTCCTAACTCCCTAGGCCCATTTGCTTACACATAACCTGAATCCTTCCTAACTCCCTAGGCCCATTTGCTTACACATAACCTGAATCCTCCATAACTCCCTAGGCCCATTTGCTTACACATAACCTGAATCCTTCCTAACTCCCTAGGCCCATTTGCTTACACACAACCTGAATCCTTCCTAACTCCCTAGGCCCATTTGCTTACACATAACCTGAATCCTCCATAACTCCCTAGGCCCACTTACACATAACCTGAATCCTTCCTAACTCCGTAGGCCCATTTGCTTACACATAACCTGAATCCTTCCTAACTCCCTAGGCCCATTTGCTTACACATAACCTGAATCCTTCCTAACTCCCTAGGCCCATTTGCTTACACATAACCTGAATCCTTCCTAACTCCTAGGCCCATTTGCTTACACATAACCTGAATCCTTCCTAACTCCCTAGGCCCATTTGCTTACACATAACCTGAACCTTTCCTAACTCCCTAGGCCCATTTGCTTACACATAACCTGAATCCTTCCTAACTCCCTAGGCCCATTTGCTTACACATAACCCGAATCCTTCCTAACTCCCTAGGCCCATTTGCTTACACATAACCTGAATCCTTCCTAACTCCCTAGGCCCATTTGCATACACATAACCTGAATCCTCCCTAACTCCCTAGGCCCATTTGCTTACACATAACCTGAATCCTTCCTAACTCCCTAGGCCCATTTGCTTACACATAACCTGAATCCTTCCTAACTCCCTAGGCCCATTTGCTTACACATAACCTGAATCCTCCCTAACTCCCTAGGCCCATTTGCTTACACATAACCTGAATCCTTCCTAACTCCCTAGGCCCATTTGCTTACACATAACCTGAATCCTCCCTAACTCCCTAGGCCCATTTGCTTACACATAACCTGAATCCTTCCTAACTCCCTAGGCCCATTTGCTTACACATAACCTGAATCCTTCCTAACTCCCTAGGCCCATTTGCTTACACATAACCCGAATCCTTCCTAACTCCCTAGGCCCATTTGCTTACACATAACCCGAATCCTTCCTAACTCCCTAGGCCCATTTGCTTACACATAACCTGAATCCTTCCTAACTCCCTAGGCCCATTTGCTTACACATAACCTGAATCCTCCCTAACTCCCTAGGCCCATTTGCTTACACATAACCTGAATCCTTCCCAACTCCCTAGGCCCATTTGCTTACACATAACCTGAATCCTTCCTAACTCCCTAGGCCCATTTGCTTACACATAACCTGAATCCTTCCTAACTCCCTAGGCCCATTTGCTTACACATAACCTGAATCCTTCCTAACTCCCTATGCCCATTTGCTTACACATAACCTGAATCCTTCCTAACTCCCTAGGCCCATTTGCTTACACATAACCTGAATCATTCCTAACTCCCTAGGCCCATTTGCTTACACATAACCTGAATCCTTCCTAACTCCCTAGGCCCATTTGCTTACACATAACCTGAATCCTCCCTAACTCCCTAGGCCCATTTGCTTACACATAACCTGAATCCTTCCTAACTCCCTAGGCCCATTTGCTTACACATAACCTGAATCCTTCCTAACTCCCTAGGCCCATTTGCTTACACATAACCTGAATCCTCCCTAACTCCCTAGGCCCATTTGCTTACACATAACCTGAATCCTTCCTAACTCCCTAGGCCCATTTGCTTACACATAACCTGAATCCTTCCTAACTCCTAGGCCCATTTGCTTACACATAACCTGAATCCTTCCTAACTCCCTAGGCCCATTTGCTTACACATAACCTGAATCCTTCCTAACTCCCTAGGCCCATTTGCTTACACATAACCTGAATCCTTCCTAACTCCCTAGGCCCATTTGCTTACACATAACCTGAATCCTTCCTAACTCCCTAGGCCCATTTGCTTACACATAACCTGAATCCTTCCTAACTCCTTAGGCCCATTTGCTTACACATAACCTGAATCCTTCCTAACTCCCTAGGCCCATTTGCTTACACATAACCTGAACCTTTCCTAACTCCCTAGGCCCATTTGCTTACACATAACCTGAATCCTTCCTAACTCCCTAGGCCCATTTGCTTACACATAACCCGAATCCTTCCTAACTCCCTAGGCCCATTTGCTTACACATAACCTGAATCCTTCCTAACTCCCTAGGCCCATTTGCATACACATAACCTGAATCCTCCCTAACTCCCTAGGCCCATTTGCTTACACATAACCTGAATCCTTCCTAACTCCCTAGGCCCATTTGCTTACACATAACCTGAATCCTTCCTAACTCCCTAGGCCCATTTGCTTACACATAACCTGAATCCTGCCTAACTCCCGAGTCCCATATGCTTACCCATAACCTGAATCCTTCCTAACTCCCTAGGCCCATTTGCTTACACATAACCTGAATCCTTCCTAACTCCCTAGGCCCATTTGCTTACACATAACCCGAATCCTTCCTAACTCCCTAGGCCCATTTGCTTATACATAACCCGAATCCTTCCTAACTCCCTAGGCCCATTTGCTTACACATAACCCGAATCCTTCCTAACTCCCTAGGCCCATTTGCTTACATAACCCGAATCTTCCCTAACTCCCTAGGCCCATTTGCTTACACATAACCTGAATCCTTCCTAACTCCCTAGGCCCATTTGCTTACACATAACCTGAATCCTTCCCTAACTCCCTAGGCCCATTTGCTTACACATAACCTGAATCCTTCCTAACTCCCTAGGCTCATTTGCTTACACATAACCTGAATCCTTCCTAACTCCCTAGGCCCATTTGCTTACATAACCTGAATCCTTCCTAACTCCCTAGGCCCATTTGCTTACACATAACCTGAATCCTTCCTAACTCCTAGGCCCATTTGCTTACACATAACCTGAATCCTTCCTAACTCCCTAGGCCCATTTGCTTACACATAACCTGAATCCTTCCTAACTCCCTAGGCCCATTTGCTTACACATAACCTGAATCCTTCCTAACTCCCTAGGCCCATTTGCTTACACATAACCTGAATCCTTCCTTACTCCCTAGGCCCATTTGCTTACACATAACCTGAATCCTTCCTAACTCCTAGGCCCATTTGCTTACACATAACCTGAATCCTTCCTAACTCCCTAGGCCCATTTGCTTACACATAACCTGAATCCTTCCTAACTCCCTAGGCCCATTTGCTTACACATAACCTGAATCCTTCCTAACTCCCTAGGCCCATTTGCTTACACATAACCTGAATCCTTCCTAACTCCCTAGGCCCATTTGCTTACACATAACCTGAATCCTTCCTAACTCCCTAGGTCCATTTGCTTACACATAACCTGAATCCTCCAAAATCCTTCAGTAGTAAAGCAAGCACATGACATGTATGCACACATGTGTTACTAATCTGTGATACATGTACATGGCCAGGGACCCTCCCTGCATGCATGGAGCAATAAACAGTGTCCACTGACCCAAGCACTGACCCAAGCACTAACCCTGCAATCACGACAACAAACATGGATGTACATGTACCATGGAAATGCCTAATAACCCCAATCCTCCAAAATCCTTCACTTTAGAAAAGAGCATGTAGCATGTAACATCAATCCTTCAAAATCCTTCACTTTAGCAAAGAGGATTTTGGAGGATTTGGGAAGGTTAGGGTTAGTAGAGGGGTTTTGACTAGGTGTGGCATTTTTTGTTTAATTTGTGAAACGTGTACATATTTTGACACAGACCGTGTACACGTGTCGAATATTGTTATCACAGATAAATGGTATGATGCAGACGGATTTATTATTTATTACGGAAAATAAACCAAAATACAGCAATACGGATTCAGAAAAAATAGTACAGATTAAAAAATCCAAGCCTGGCACAAAAGATCCTCCGAAATTTCTAGTATTAAAATTAAAACAAAATGTACCGCATCAGTTGAACTTCCTGGGAATCTTGATATAATAATAGTGGCCCACTGGTCGTACTTTGTGAAATAAAAAAAAAAAAGCCAAATATCATTGAAATGGAAGGTTCCATTTTTTTAAATGTAGGATTCGTGTACACGTTTCGTGAAATCGAAAACTTTTAATGAAATTATGTATGAAATTATGTGTACACGTTTAAACATGTAAATGTCCAAACCCTGTATTTTTTTATTTTTTTATTGAGACAGGATGGCTAGGATGACACTGGATTATATTGCAAGTGTTCTGTTATATTTTATCACTGGTTCTGTGTGTAAGCTGTCATGTTTTTTTAAAATAATGAATAAGCTATTCTTCTAAAACCAAGAGAGGGCGCTGTAACATGTTAGTGACTGAACATAAATATCAACACAAACCCTAGTTTGAAGATCTGGCGTCACGCTTTGAGCTAGTGTGAATAACGCCAGATCCTGGCCGTGTAGCCGCCATATTTTTCCCGATGCTGAACTTTGACCTTGGTTGGTAGCTAGCGCGCACGCAAGCCTGGAAGCGTGATGTCATGAAATCCTTTGAGTGGTACGCCTGGAGCCTGTCTATATCCTTGATAGGATATAGACAGGGGACCAGTCTACACAAACCCTAGTTTTGACCAGTCTTCTGCCGTTTTAACTGGTATTTGGCCAGCAGACCACTGGGAAATTCAAACCTTGCAGACTATTCTTCACTTTTTCTGTGTACAGATGATCACAGTCTTTCGAAACCCCAAAGACACGGTCGTATCCGAGTATTTCTTCTTCAAAGGCAAGTCTCCTGCATTGGCTAAACAGACATTTGAAGAAAGTCTCCAAACTACGGTTTACTCAGACACCAGTAAGTCAATTTTGTGATAAATGTTAACTCACATCAGGCCAAAACCAAAATGTGTCCGGTTTCTAGTCATAGAAAGTTGTCAGAAGCCTGGTTTTACAGTAAAACGATGCCAAAAAGTCAAGTACTTTTTCATGAGTAAATGAGTATAGGATAATATACTAGAGTATGAGTACAAGTATTTATGAGTACTCCAACTCTAAAGTACTTTTTCACGAGTATGACTCGTACGAGTACAGACAAATGTACATTGTACTTGAGTATGAGGTCTACAACTCTGAACGAGTTGAGTACGACTTGAGTACGACTTGAGTACGACTTGAGTACGACTTGAGTACGAGTTGAGTACGGCAACTCTGGTTAACATTAGTTTTTATCTTGTTTATTTTGTTTATCCAGTTCAGTATACGTCATGGTTTGATCATGTACTAGAATATTGGGCTGACCGTCACAATGAGCAAACCCTCACACTGAAATATGAGGACATTAAAAGGGTATGTAGTCATTTTCTTACATTATAAGCATAAAGGCCAGAACCAAACAGTCTCTGGTTTCTGGTCACAGGTCTGCTTCAAAATCGGTGCAGTGACACGTTTTTTTTTTTGGTAATCTTTTTTTTGCCAACAAGTGAAATACCTGATACGCAGTTATTGGAACCAGACCAAATTTCCCATACACAAAGTATAGTGGTTAAGAGAAGCTTCACAAATCGGGCAAACGCTCATAGCCCTACATGTATGTGAAAAAGTCATTTAAAACACAGCACGGCAGAATTCCAATCAATCCAGCAATTTTGGCTGCAATTGGACATCATTTCATAGCAACAACATAAAACAAACTAAAAATGCGCGGGTCGGAGGTGACGTGCATGGAGAACCAGAAACCGGACTGTTTTTTTTTTGTTGTTGTTTTTTTTGGCCTAACAGATTTCAGTTGGTGTATAAGCTATGTGACTTTGACAGAGTCAAAATCACAACTGACAAGTACTCTGTAAGTTTGTACTCGGATACATTTTCCTATACTCGTACTTGTACTCATAAACAAATACTTGACTACAAGTCTGCTGTCTCGTGTAATTTTTAGTATTTTGACTTTCTGGTGGGCCATAAGGAATCCTCCAATTTTTTGATATTTTGTAGAAAACATGTTGGAGTATAATTTTCATCCAATGTCATTTAAAGTTCACGTGATCCACAAGGTTAAATTCAAGGTCAAAGTAAAGGTCAAAAGGTTACCAAACTTTAAATTGCTCCTACATCAGAAATAATGGCAAATTTGGATTCAAAGACACCAATATCAACAAATTTGGCTCACCAGTTAGGGAGACATGGTCATTTGAAAATGGGCAGTCATGCCCATTTTGGCCAAAGTCGCCAAAAATGGCCAGCCGTAGCTCAAAAACCGTTGGTCCAATAGGGCTAAAACTTGAAATTTCAGCTTTTTGAGCCAAAATTACCCTCATACACCAAATATGAACCAATTTGAAGGGGGTAATTTCTATTTTTTGGGGGATGATTTGACATGGAATAACCCCATTGTGACAACAAGAAGTTTATTACTTTGTTTCACACACAGGACACAAGAGGTGCAGTCATACAGATTGCCGACCACTTAGGGCGCCCTCTATCGGATGAGGTGATTGACAAAATTACAAATTTGGTAACCGTGGCAAAGATGAAGACACGATATCATGTGGCGGGAGAAAAACGAGCCTTTGATGACAAAGGCAAGGCACTCAAAACGGGCGCTCCAAACCTTATGCGAAAAGGTTGGTGTTATTAACATCAGATTTTTGTTCAAAATATGATGTTTTATAAAGATATGTATCGGCTATCTTTGTTTGTAATTTTCACATCAATTTCCAGCAATTTTCCTTTTCATTGGAACATTGCTTTTTTAGAATGAACAAACAAATGCTTTAAAATAACACATTTCTCAAAATTTAGGGAGGAGAACCAAAGTCGTGGTACAGCCAAGTCTTTGAGAATCCCGGCCAGGCCCAGTAGGCTACCTGGCCTCCTAATCTGTCTTTTGTGAGTCCTAATCCTGTAACAATAGTGTACCTGCCAATCAACATAACCTGGGCTTCTGGAGGGCCTAGCTCAGCCAAGTAGAGCTCATTATAATGGCTGCAGTTGTGAAGAAAAGACAGCTGAGGTGTCAGTCAAGTCAGTGTTAACAATAAGAGCTATTTGAGATATATTAATTTATAGTAAAGGGTCTTTTGTGCTCTGCTAGGGGATTATATACATGTAGGCCAATAGGCCTAAGGAAAGCCCTGGCCTGGTCTGGCAAGGCTTGGCTGTACCACAACTTTGGCCCTCCTCCCTTATGGTGGGTCTGGTCATAAACTAATGTTGGCACTTGTTGTACTGTTCAACCAAGCTTCTAAAAACTATTTTGTGAAATATCTCATTTCAAAGTATTTCTTTTCATTTCTTAAAGGAAATAATCAATGTTCCAATGAAAACAAAACAAAATCTAAAATTGCTTTAAAGATATGCCAAATATTTTGTTGGTTTTTCCAAAAGATTTTCAAATTATAATATATAAAACTTAAGTTTAAAAATAGTTTTGTCTGAGGTGTTGTCATTTTTAAGAAAAGTGAAATTATCATCCATAGGGCGTTTTCGAAAGCACTGGCTTCGGCTTCAGGTTGTCATCATTGAAAACTGCACGAACGGAGCCAAGACGGAGACGAAGCCAGATGTTTCGAAAACGGCCATAATTTAGTGCTTCTGTGACACTGAGTTCCTGTTATAATCTCATGAAACAGCGCCCTCATGTGTCAAGGATAAGCATAGAATCTTTTTTAACTGTAAAAAGTTCATTCAATCTTCACTTTATGTCAAAATTTGATTTCCAAACTGCCCAGAAGCATGGATATTTGGTAAATTATCTGATCTACATCAAATTTAACATAACAATAAGTTGTTTGTTTCTCTTTTCGATACAGGGATTGTTGGTGACTGGAAGTCGATGTTTACTGTAGCTGAAAACGAGAGATTTGATGAGCTGTATCAACAAAAGATGATGGGCACTGGGCTCAAATTTGAGTTTGAATAAATGATTATTTTTACATTTAGAGCGCCAATTGTTGAAATGTGGTGGGCAAATATCGTGATATTAGTGAGTGGCGGGCATTAGAAGATCTTTCACTTTATAATGATACACTCCTGTTGTAGAGCGCCTTCAGTTGAAATGTGGCGGGCAATATAGTGATGTTAACTGTTAAGGCCCCCAAAAAAGTCTCTGGTTTCTGTTCATAAGTTGGCTTCAAAATCGGTGCGGTGATGCCAACGGGGAAATACATGATACATATATATGCGGGGACCAAATTTTCCATATATACATTGATTTTACGCTTTCTAAGACTCCATAATTAATGCTTAATAGGTACTTTAACCCTCCTACTACTACAAGGGTCAAAATAAGTCAAAATTTTAATGTACTTGCCAAGGGTATATCTAGTGCACTTAAAAGTCGAACACTGTCAAGCGGCGCTGGATAAATTGCAACTTGGCAGGTCACAAGAGGGCGCTCTTCAAGATGAAGGTCAAGTGAATATTCAGAAGGGTGCACCCCACTAAATAGTGAGGAATTCATGCGCCAAGCTGTTTATCATAAAGTGTATGTCCTCAAATTTTTCTGAAAAACAAAGATTTGAGGCCCATACATTTGATGGATTGTGTAAAAATGGCCCAATATCATAACCTGGGGGTCCTTGGCTTTCAACTTTGAGTATTTTGGACACACTAGGCCCTGAAAAAGTGGTCCTAATTTGATTTCAAGCGTAAGGCCTTTTTCCAAAATGGCTGTTTTTCAGTGTGGACGTTTTCACTACTGTAGAGGGTGGTTTTCATTGGGATGAGGATAACTTCCTGGAAACCTGGACTTTAGACAGTAAATAGAGAAGAAAATAAAAGGTTATATATCGATCAATATTTTTTCTTTTGGTTTTAAAAACTGTGGGACTTTTAAGTATTTTTTTACGATTTTTGAATATTTTGTGTTTAACACTGTTTACTATGGAAGTTTATTTAGTTGGGTGCACCCTATATAGTCAAAATGGCAGTGTCCATGACAGGGATGTTTTTTGTTTACAACTTCAGTAAGCCTGATGATAAATGCAAAATTTATAAACAGAAAATTTACTCATTGAATACCCTTCTATTTCAGTTCTTTATTGGATGAAACACAGGACATTTACAGGACAATTACAATAAAAAGGTATGTAATAAGTTACAAAATGGCGGCATTAATACCCTAGTTGCCATGCGCTCCTTTTGGGATAATGTTTTTTTATGTCATTTTGTTTTGCAGTTACAAAAGTTGCTTTTATCTTCATTTACCTATTTCCAATATTGTTTTGAAACTTTTCAATTTTTTAAACAAGCTCTTTCCCCTTAAATTACGAATTTTATTATAATCTGATGACTAGGGTACATAGGGAACTGATGTAAAACTTATAACCAATTGGTTTATTATGTGATTGTCAATTGTCATTAGGTTTTGTGTGCCAAAATAAATGCATCACTCATGAAGAAAACCTGCTTGATTAATAAATTCAGTTTTAGAGTGCTGGTTAAGTAATCTCCTCCATGGCATATTGTCCGATTTGTGTGTCCACCAGAGTAACGTTAGTTTGAGACACTCTCGTCTTCTTTTGTTGACATTTTCAACTTTCTTCAAAGCATCACCGGGCAGCCGGTAGGAAACTTGTGCATTACCCTAACCCTGCCCCAAACCCTAAACCTAAACCTCAACCCAAACCCTTTACCCTAACCCTATACCCTCTTCATTTTGGGGGGAGTGGGGGGGGGGGCAGTATTTGCATATGGGGGATGCAGGGTTGTAGTCTATTTATGCCATAGGACAAGTCACATTTTACAGTTTTACCAAGAGAATAATGTTCACATTATGAGGAGGAAAGTTGGATATATGTTTCATTGTGTATATGAATATAGGCCCCCTTTTCTGTCAATCTGGATCCGCCCCTAACAGGGGTAACTTTGTAAAACTCTCATATTGTCATAATAAGGAATAACAAGTATTGTTGAAATGTTCATGGAGCAAAACTAATTCTTGTTTTAGAATCATTAGAAGGAAAACACTGAATCCCAGAATAAGTGATACGTACATGCATGATGCATGGTTATATAAAGTGCATGTAACATATATGATAGATGCACAAAGTATGTTTAAAGCTGTCAGTTTTCAGTGGAGCAATATTTTTCAATTTTTTTTCAGAAATGTTATCTCGGCAACATACTGGATGTACTCAGTGTGGTTCCAAGTCAAATTAGAAAAAATCATCTCTCTAAAGGGTGCACCCCACTAAATAGTGAGGAATTCATGCGCCAAGCTGTTTATCATAAAGTGTATGTCCTCAAATTTTTCTGAAAAACAAAGATTTGAGGCCCATACATTTGATGGATTGTGTAAAAATGGCCCAATATCATAACCTGGGGGTCCCTGGCTTTCAACTTTGAGTATTTTGGACACACTAGGCCCTGAAAAAGTGGTCCTAATTTGATTTCAAGCGTAAGGCCTTTTTCCAAAATGGCTGTTTTTCAGTGTGGACGTTTTCACTACTGTAGAGGGTGGTTTTCATTGGGATGAGGATAACTTCCTGGAAACCTGGACTTTAGACAGTAAATAGAGAAGAAAATAAAAGGTTATATATCGATCAATATTTTTTCTTTTGGTTTTAAAAACTGTGGGACTTTTAAGTATTTTTTTACGATTTTTGAATATTTTGTGTTTAACACTTTACTATGGAAGTTTATTTAGTTGGGTGCACCCAGAAGGATGGTACCCCTGTATGATAACTAACTCACATGAACCATATGAATAAGCATGAATAAGGATGCTACAATACAGGTTGACCATTTCACATAGAACTTGGGAATCTTTGTCGCCCTAATTTGCATATTGATCACATGGCCCTCGTCGAAAAAGTTTGTCAGAAGTGGACAAAGTGAAGTTGCAATGATGGTCACTGGCGAATACCATATTACCAAACCAAGGTTGGATAGGGAAATAGTCTGGTCTCTTTTCATGCATTGAGTTGCACTTGTGTATACACAGATGGCCGCAGCATGATAAATTTCTGTGAAATAAACATTTTCGAGCTTGAGAACATGATGCACAAGTTGGTATCCTTGTTAATATTACATTTCTTCCTTTTAAATGCAAATTTGTGAGTGTTTTGATACATTTTTACAATGAAAATTTACTAATGAAAATTTGCTAATGCATATTCATGAACACATCAGTGATGTCACAACGTGTCATAGTTGGTTTTGTGCATATCACAAAGCTAAACATGCTTAGCTTTTTGACACCTGTTAATGTTTTTTAGCATTCAAACACACCACAGAACAGCTCAATCTAAACATGTTTTAGGCTAAAATATGAAAAAAGTGAATACAAGCTAAAGTGTTTAGAAATGTGTTTAAATTCTAAATATCATTTTTGCAGTGTATTTTTTATATATGAGGGCCCAAATGATTAGCTGCCCTGGATGGATCATACCCTCTATAAAGATGGTTTTTAATGAATAAAAACCTCCCCTGGCCCTGATAATCTTTAATGCATACCCCACTCCCATGACAATTTTTACAAAAGTGTAAGTTTTCCTCCTTGCCTCTGCCCCTTCCTTAAATGTACATACTGCAAGCATACAGTACTTGGCAAATTTTAGTCACTATAAAAACATGCGAGGATCGAAAATCAGATAGGAAAATTCCACCTTTTTTTTAAAGAAAACAATTTGATAAAAATTTTCAGTTTTACAAAATATTTTGAAAAATATGAGAGTTGTGTTTTTCGTTGTGATTATTAATGGTTAATTAAATTATGATAAAAATTTAAATATTAAACCGTTTAGCAATTTGTACGCCCTGTCACATTAATGGTATGGCCTAGAATGCGCGTCAAGCCTTGGATCACGTGAAACCCTTCCTACCCCCCCCCCCCCGGACCGTACGTACCTGATGTGTGCCACACGTTTGTACGGTTGAGTACACTCTACACGGTCGGCACCATGTGGAGGTCGGCACCGCGCGCGATGGTACGGTGCAGTGGGCGCGGCATGCACTTGGATAAGGCCAAGGTTAGATGAGTTTCGTCACAATACTAAGAGTTTAACTAAATAAGTACTAGAAAATCGCTTGATGATCCTGGCAGCGCCAGCGTTGCATTTCATAAATAAATAATTATTAGCAAAATCGTTTATAGCTTGGTGATTTATTTAGTTGGTTAACATTACTCATTAGTCAAGTGTTACTTCTTCCATAGTCAAAGCAATAAATCAGTGACAATTATTTGGCCAGAATCCCAGTACTTTAATTAATCCTATTCATAACGATCATGGAAGATACTGCTAAACCCGCGACTGGAGAGGCATCTCCCAAAGGCGGTAGGCCATGGGTTGAGCTGCAGGGCATACATTGGCCAAGGTTAGTCACTGAAGATGCTCTAAACGCCATCAAACATTTCGATGTGCGAGACGATGATGTCTGGATCGCAACCTATCCAAAAGCAGGTATTGTAATATTATAGGGTAAGAATGACGTATCCAGCCGACACCTTTTTAAGGGTTTTTTGGAATTTTTTTGGAACCACTAACCAGTTGGCTAGTGATTTTTGGGGGTACGGAAAACTATCTTTAAAATCCACTTATGATGGTTTTCGGACTTTATTTCCCTTCTAAAAAATCCTCCCCTTCAGAAAATAGAAGGATCCTATTATTATAGTTGCCACTGCGCATGTACAATGACTGTGTTGGTCACTTTATGGGGGAGTTGACAAGATCAGACTGACATGACTGAGGAAGTCATCGTATACCAAAAATGCCTGATTTTTCATGAAATAAATATCCTGGAATAATTTGAAGTAACTATGTCAATCATCATCCATATGTTCTCCACCTTACCAGTTAGGTAACATTAGTCATTACATTATGAATGAGAAAAAGTGGCGGTCGGATACGACATTCTACCCTAAGGTTCACTATTTTGAGATCGGAAATTTTGGTGAAATTTTCATTTTATTTTTTTTAAATTTAAATAAAAAATGT
Source organism: Zoroaster sp. YZ-2022 (assembly GCA_029582265.1). Lineage (NCBI taxonomy): Eukaryota > Metazoa > Echinodermata > Asteroidea > Forcipulatida > Zoroasteridae > Zoroaster > Zoroaster sp. YZ-2022. The sequence goes on from CM055816.1 coordinate 86,106,856, forward strand.
TTTGAAAATTTCATGAAAGTGAGTTATCCCAGATTAATGGATTTTATGTCAGAAGTGCCTGCTTGGGCAAAAGTTACCTAATCACTATTCACTAAGTTTTAGGTTGTAATAATTAGCAGATCAAAAGTTGAAAAAAAAAAAAAAAAATCTTTTTTTTGTGCATGTGACCATAGAGCAAGGTCCTTGCTCTATGATGTGACGATGTGGGGCTAGGGCCAAGGATACCGAGGATATTGGCCCTAGGTTGGGGCCAATATTAAACATGTTAAAGGGGCAGTATCGTCCTGATCAACAGGGCATGGAATCAGAGTGCTCGTTTTAGATTAACTCGGTGACTGAAAATAATTTCCCACAAGATAAGGTCATGTTACCGTTGCTGCTGCATAAATGAGCCAGTAATTTTCAGTCACCGTGTTCATCTTGAACTAGGACATTGATTCCATGCCCCGTTGAATTGAAAGTCTCCTCTGATCCCCATTCCCAACACAAAAAATGTTAACAAAAAATCGGAGACTTCCATTTGTGTGGCTTTAATGTTGAGTCAAAATTTTTGAAAGTCATTTACGGGTAAATGGAACCGGGTAATGACATGCGTTTCGGTTGGATACCTGACACAGCCCTATGGGGAAGGAGAAACTGACGTTTGAAAGTATTTTAAAACATTAAAAGTTGGGGGTCATTGTGTGTGTTTGGGGGGGGGGGAGGAGTAGTTGGGTACAGTACGTTTGCAAATGGGGTCATCGTGTGGTGGGAGGAGTGGTACGTGTATATATACTGTGAGTTTGCTAATTCATGGAGATGGGGGTTAGTGCTGGCACAGCTAAAACCGGTTAATTTGGTTAATCGACCGAAACTGGGAAAAAATGATCCAATCACCACATTTTAACCCTCCTACTCTAACTGCACTTTTGTGGGAAGTTGCTATAGAGGTCAAAATCAGTCGACTGCCTGTTTTTCACTGTTGACCCAAATGTGCACACAGGGGCATTTTTGGACTGGTTTTTAATGTCATTTTGACCATCCTGAACAATACCAGACAATGCTTTTACCAGTCAAAAATGGTCGATTGTTAACAGGTACCCAGATTGCCAATTTTGGGTATCCGGTTCCTGAAATAACTGAAAATGCACAGCCTTGTGAACGTTATTTACACAGTACACACTTTTACCTAAATATTTTGCTCGATGCATTTAAAAAAAAAAAAAAAATTGATCCTAGACCTTTGAGGGTTCCACATCACACGGTTCATTTTTCTCTATGTTGCAGGCACTCATTGGGTAGCTGAAATCTGTCACTTAATTCTGAACGATGGTGACGTGGATAAAATTGACCGGCAACAACAGCCTATGCCCCTGGAGATTGAAGGCGCCCCAACAGACGATGAACTGGCAAAGTTTGGTATGACCGATAGACTACCTCGATATAAGGAGGCACCTGGATGGAAGTCGCCTCGTGTACTGGTCACTCACGTACCAAGGAGTTTCCTACCAGAACAGATTCTTACAAAGAAGAAAGGAAAGGTAATGCTGATTAGTGCATGGAATTACCAGTTCGTTCGCTAACCATTTAATCGAATCGTTCATGGTTGGTTAACTAGCCCTAACTACCTAGGCCCATTTGCTTACACATAACCTGAATCTTCCACAATCCTTCAGTAGTAAAGTAAGCACATGACATGTATGCACACATGTGTTTCTAATCTGTGATACATGTACATGTACATAGCCAGGGACCCAATAAACATTGTCCACTGACCCAAGCACTGACCTTACAATCACTACAACAAACATGGATGTACATGTACCATGGAAATGCCTAATAACCCCAATCCTCCAAAATCCTTCACTTTAGAAAAGAGGATTTTGGAGGATTTGGGAAGGTTAGGGTTAGTAGAGGGGTTTTGACTAGGTGTGGCATTTTCTGTTTAATTTGTGAAACGTGTACATAATGTATTTTGACACAGACCGTGTACACGTGTCGAATATTGTTATCACAGATAAATGGTATGATGCAGACGGATTTATTATTTATTACGGAAAATAAACCAAAATACAGCAATACGGATTCAGAAAAAATAGTACGGATTAAAAAATCCAAGCCTGGCACAAAAGATCCTCCGAAATTTCTAGTATTAAAATTAAAACAAAATGTACCGCATCAGTTGAACTTCCTGGGAATCTTGATATAATAATAGTGGCCCACCGGTCGCACTTTGTGAAATTAAAAAAAAAATGACAAATGTCATTGAAATGGAAGGTTCCATTTTTTTAAATGTAGGATTTGTGTACACGTTTTGTGAAATCGAAAACTTTTAATGAAATTATTTTCGTGTACACGTTTAAACGTGTAAATGGCCAAACCCTGTATTGTTTTTAATTTTTTTTTTATTGAGACAGGATGGCTAGGATGACACTGGATTATGTTGCAAGTGTTCTGTTACATTTTATTACTGGTTCTGTGTGTAAGCTGTCATGTTTTTTTAAAATAATGAATAAGCTATCCTTCTAAAACCAAGAGAGGGCGCTGTAACATGTTAGTGACTGAACATAAATATCAACACAAACCCTAGTTTGAAGATCTGGCGTCACGCTTTGAGCTAGTGTGAATAACGCAAGATCCTGGCTGTGCAGCCGCTATATTTTTCCCGATGCTGAACTTTGAACTTGCTTGGTAGCTAGCGCGCACGCAAGCCTGGAAGCGTGACGTCATGAAATCCTTTGAGTGGTACGCCTGGAGCCTGTCTATATCCTTGATAGGATATAGACAGGGGACCAGTCTACACAAACCTTAGTTTTGACTAGTCTTCTGCCGTTTTAACTGGTATTTGGCCAGCAGACCACTGGGAAATTCAAACCTTGCAGACTATTGTTCACTTTTTCTGTGTACAGATGATCACAGTCTTTCGAAACCCCAAAGACACGGTCGTATCCGAGTATTTCTTCTTCAAATGCATGTCTTCTGAATTGGCTAAACGGACATTTGAAGAAAGTCTCCAAGCTACGGTTTACTCAGACACCAGTAAGTCAATTTTGTGATAAATGTTAACTCACATCAGGCCAAAACAAAAATGTGTCCGGTTTCTCTAGTCATAGAAAGTTGTCAGAAGCCTGGTTTTACAGTAAAATGATGCCAAAAAGTCAAGTACTTTTTCACGAGTAAACGAGTATAGAAAAATATACTAAAGTATGAGTACAAGTATTTATGAGTGCTCCAACTCCAAAGTACTTTTTTATGAGTACGAGTACAGACAAATGTACATTGTACTCGAGTATGAGGTCTACAACTCTGTACGAGTTGAGTGCGAGTTGAGTGCGAGTTGAGTACGAGTTGAGTACGGCAACTCTGGCTAACATTAGTTTTTATCTTGTTTATTTTGTTTATCCAGTTCAGTATACGTCATGGTTTGATCATGTACTAGAATATTGGGCTGACCGTCACAATGAGCAAACCCTCACACTGAAATACGAGGACATTAAAAGGGTATGTAGTCATTTTTACTATTTTGACTTTCTGGTGGGCCATAAGGAATCCTCCAATTTTGTGATATTTTGTAGAAAACATGTTGGGGTATAATTTTCACCCAATGTCATCTCAAGTTCATGTGATCCACAAGGTTAAATTCAAGATCAAAGTAAAGGTCAAAAGGTTACCAAACTTTAAATTGCTCCTACATCAGACAAAATGGCAAATTTGGATTCAAAGACACCAATATCAACAAATTTGGCTCACCGGTTAGGGAGACATGGTCATTTGAAAATGGGTGGTCATGCCCATTTTGGCCAAAACCGTTGGTCCAATAGGGCTAAAACTTGAAATTGCAGCTTTTTGAGCCAAAATTACCCCCATACACCAAATATGAACCAATTTGAAGGGGGTAATTTCTATTTTTTGGGGGATGATTTGACATGGAATAACCCCATTGTGACAACAAGAAATTTATTCCTTTGTTTCACACACAGGACACAAGAGGTGCAGTCATACAGATTGCCGACCACTTAGGGCGCCCTCTATCGGATGAGGTGATTGACAAAATTACAAATTTGGTAACCGTGGCAAAGATGAAGACACGATATCATGTGGCGGGAGAAAAACGAGCCTTTGATGACAATGGCAAGGCACTCAAAACGGGCGCTCCAAACCTTGTGCGAAAAGGTTGGTGTTATTAACATCAGATTTTTGTTCAAAATGTGATGTTTTATAAAGATATGTATCGGCTATCTTTGTTAGTAATTTTCACATCAATTTCCAGCAATTTTCCTTTTCATTGGAACATTGCCTTTTTAGAATGAACAAACAAATGCTTTAAAATAACACATTTCTAAAAATAACCGTGAGATTGTTTTACAGTAACTATATACCGAAACAAATTTAGGGAGGAGAACCAAAGTCGTGGTACAGCCAAGTCTTTGAGAATCCCGGCCAGGCCCAGTAGGCTACCTGGCCTCCTAATCTGTCTTTTGTGAGTCCTAATCCTGTAAGAATATAGTGAATAAACAAATGCTTTAAAATAACACATTTCTCAAAATAATCATGAGATGGTTTTACAGTAACTATATACCGAAACAAATTTAGGGAGGAGAACCAAAGTCGTGGTACAGCCAAGTCTTTGAGAATCCCAGGCTACCTGGCCTCCTAATCTGTCTTTTGTGAGTCCCAATCCTGCAACAATAGAGTACCTGCCAATCAACATAACCTGGGCTTCTGGAGGGCCTAGCTCAGCCAAGTAGAGCTCATTATAATGGCTGCAGTTGTGAAGAAAAGACAGCTGAGGTATCAGTCAAGTCTGTGTTAACAATAAGAGCTATTTGAGATATATTAATTTATAGTAAAGGGTCATTTGTGCTCTGCTAGGGGATTGTATACATGTAGGCCAATAGGCCTAAGGAAAGCCCTGGCCTGGTCTGGCAAGGCTTGGCTGTACCACAACTTTGGCCCTCCTCACTTATGGTGGGTCTGGTCATAAACTAATGTTGGAACTTTTTGTACTGTTCAACCAAGCTTCTAAAAACTATTTTGTGAAATATCTCATTTCAAAGTATTTCTTTTCCTTTCTTAAAGGAAATAATCAATGTTCCAATGAAAACAAAAAAAAATCTAAAATTGCTTTAAAGATATGCCAAATATTTTGTTGGTATTTCCAAAAGATTTTCAAATTATAATATATAAAACTTAAGTTTAAAAATAGTTTTGTCTGAGGTGTTGTCATTTTTAAGAAAAGTGAAATTATCATCTATAGGGCGTTTTCGAAAGCACTGGCTTCGGCTTCAGCTTCAGGTTGTCATCATTGAAAACTGCACGAACGGAGCCAAGACGGAGACGAAGCCAGATGTTTCGAAAACGGCCATAATTTAGTGCTTCTGTGACACTGAGTTCCTGTTATAATCTCATGAAACAGCGCCCTCATGTGTCAAGGATAAGCTATAATCTTTTTTAATTGTAAAAAGTTCATTCAATCTTCACTTTGTCAAAAATTGATTTCCAAACTGCCCAGAAGCATGGATATTTGGTAAATTATCTGATCTACATCAAATTTAACATAACAATAAGTTGTTTGTTTTTCTTTTCGATACAGGAATTGTTGGTGACTGGAAGTCGATGTTTACTGTAGCTGAAAACGAGAGATTTGATGAGCTGTATCAACAAAAGATGATGGGCACAGGGCTAAAATTTGAGTTTGAATAAATGATTATTTTTACATTTAGAGCGCCAATTGTTGAAATGTGGTGGGCAAATATCGTGATATTAGTGAGTGGCGGGCATTAGAAGATCTTTAACTTTATAATGATACACTCCTGTTGTAGAGCGTCTTCTGTTGAAATGTGGCGGGCAGTATAGTGATATTAATGGCGGGCATTAGAAGATCTTTGACTTTATAATGATACACTCCTGTTGTAGAGCGCCTTCAGTTGAAATGTGGCGGGCAATATAGTGATGTTAACTGTTAAAGCCCCCAAAAAAGTCTGGTTTCTGTTCATAAGTCGGCTTCAAAATCGGTGCGGTGATGCCAATGGGGAAATACATGATACATATATATGCGGGGACCAAATTTTCCATATATAGGCCTACATTGATTTTACGCTTTCTAAGACTCCATAATTAATGCTTAATAGGTACTTTAACCCTCCTACTACTACAAGGGTCAAAATAAGTCAAAATTTTAATGTACTTGCCAAGGGTATATCTAGTGCACTTAAAAGTCAAACACTGTCAAGCGGCGCTGGATAAATTGCAACTTGGCAGGTCACAAGAGGGCGCTCTTCAAGATGAAGGTCAAGTGAATATTCAGAAGGATTGTACCCCTGTATGATAACTAACTCACATGAACCATATGAATAAGCATGAATAAGGATGCTACAATACAGGTTGACCATTTCACATAGAACTTGGGAATCTTTGTCGGCCTAATTTGCATATTGATCACATGGCCCTCGTCGAAAAAGTTTGTCAGAAGTGGACAAAGTGAAGTTGCAATGATGGTCACTGGCGAATACCATATTACCAAACCAAGGTTGGATAGGGAAATAGTCTGGTCTCTTTTCATAATAATAATAATAATAATAATAATAATAATAATAATAATAATGTGTGGACTTATATAGCACACGTATCCACCAACTAAGTGGTGCTCAAGGCGCATTCTTTTTACGTGCATTACACAACACACGGGACCTACGGCTTTACGTCCCATCCGAAGGACGAAGCAATTATGGTTAAGTACCTTGCTCAAGGACACAAGTGTCACGAACGGGGCTCGAACTCACACCCTGCTGCTGGCAACACTATAATCTTAATTGTGTATACACAGATGGCCGCAGCATGATAAAGTTTCTGTGAAATAAACATTTTCTAGCTTGAGAACATGATGCACAAGTTGGTATCCTTGTTAATATTACATTTCTTCCTTTTAAATGCAAATTTGTGAGTGTTTTGATACATTTTTACAATGAAAATTTGCTAATGCATATTCATGAACACATCAGTGATGTCACAACGGGTCATAGTTGGTTTTGTGCATATCACAAAGCTAAACATGCTTAGCTTTTTGACACTTGTTAATGTTTTTTAGCATTCAAACACACCACAGAACAGCTCAATCTAAACATGTTTTAGGCTAAAATATGAAAAAAGTGAATACAAGCTAAGTGTTTAGAAATGTGGTTAAATTCTAAATATCATTTTTGCAGTGTATTTTTTATATATGAGGGCCCAAATGATTAGCTGCCCTGGATGGATTATACCCTCTATAAAGATGGTTTTTAATGAATAAAAACCTCCCCTGGCCCTGATAATCTTTAATGCATACCCCACTCCCATGACAATTTTTACAAAAGTGTAAGTTTTTCCCCCTTGCCTCTGCCCCTTCCTTAAATGTACATACTGCAAGCATACAGTACTTGGCAAATTTTAGTCACTATAAAAACATGCGAGGATCGAAAATTCCACCTTTTTTTTTAAGAAAAAAATTTGATAAAAATTTTCAGTTTTACAAAATATTTTGAAAAATATGAGAGTTGTGTTTTTCGTTGTGATTATTAATGGTTAATTAAATTATGATAAAAATTTAAATATTAAACCGTTTAGCAATTTGTACGCCCTGTCACATTAATGGTATGGCCTAGAATGCGCGTCAAGCCTTGGATCACGTGAAACCCTTACTACCCCCCCCCCCCCCCCGGACCGTACGTACCTATGCGTGCCACACGTTTGTACGGTTGAGTACACTCTACACGGTCGGCACCATGTGGAGGTCGGCACCGCGCGCGATGGTGGGCGCGGCATGCACTTGGATAAGGCCAAGGTTAGATATGAGTTTCGTCACAATACTAAGAGTTTAACTAAATAAGTACTAGAAAATCGCTTGATGATCCTGGCTGCGCCAGTGTTGCATTTCATAAATAAATAATTATTAGCAAAATCGTTTATAGCTTGGTGATTTATTTAGTTGGTTAACATTACTAGTCAAGTGTTATTCTTCCATGGTCAAAGTAATAAATAAGTGACAATTATTTGGCCAGAATCCCAGTACTTTAATTAATCCTATTCATAACGATCATGGAAGATACTGCAAAACCCGCGACTGGAGAGGCATCTCCCAAAGGCGGTAGTGTATGGGTTGAGCTGCAGGGCATACGTTGGCCAAGGTTAGTCACTGAAGATGCTCTAAACGCCATCAAACATTTCGATGTGCGAGACGATGATGTCTGGATCGCAACCTATCCAAAAGCAGGTATTGTAATATTATAGGGAAAGAATGACGTATCCAGCCGACACCTTTTTAAGGGTTTTTTGGAATTTTTTTGGAACCACTAACCAGTTGGCTAGTGATTTTTGGGGGTACGGAAAACTATCTTTAAAATCCACTTATGATGGTTTTCGGACTTTATTTCCCTTCTAAAAAATCCTCCCCGTCAGAAAATAGAAGGATCCTATTATTATAGTTGCCACTGCGCATGTACAATGACTGTGTTGGTCACTTTATGGGGGAGTTGACAAGATCAGACTGACATGACTGAGGAAGTCATCGTATACCAAAAATGCCTGATTTTTCATGAAATAAATATCCTGGAATAATTTGAAGTAACTATGTCAATCATCATCCATATGTTCTCCACCTTACCAGTTAGGTAACATTAGTCATTACATTATGAATGAGAAAAAGTGGCGGTCGGATACGACATTCTACCCTAAGGTTCACTATTTTGAGATCGGTAATTTTGGTGAAATTTTCATTTTATTATTTTTTTTAAATTTAAATAAAAAATGTTTTGAAAATTTCATGAAAGTGAGTTATCCCAGATTAATGGATTTTATGTCAGAAGTGCCTGCTTGGGCAAAAGTTACCTAATCACTATTCACTAAGTTTTAGGTTGTAATAATTAGCAGATCAAAAGTTGAAAAAAAAAAAAATCTTTTTTGTGACATGTGACCATAGAGCAAGGTCCTTGCTCTATGATGTGACGATGTGGGGCTAGGGCCAAGGATACCGAGGGAGTCCAGTGTATTGGCCCTAGGTTGGGGCCAATATTAAACATGTTAAAGGGGCAGTATCGTCCTGATCAACAGGGCATGGAATCAGAGTGCTCGTTTTAGATTAACTCGGTGACTGAAAATAATTTCCCACAAGATAAGGTCATGTTACCGTTGCTGCTGCATAAATGAGCCAGTAATTTTCAGTCACCGTGTTCATCTTGAACTAGGACATTGATTCCATGCCCCGTTGAATTGAAAGTCTCCTCTGATCCCCATTCCCAACACAAAAAATGTTAACAAAAAATCGGAGACTTCCATTTGTGTGGCTTTAATGTTGAGTCAAAATTTTTGAAAGTCATTTACGGGTAAATGGAACCGGGTAATGACATGCGTTTCGGTCGGGTACCTGGATACCTGACACAGCCCTATGGGGAAGGAGAAACTGACGTTTGAAAGTATTTTAAAACATTAAAAGTTGGGGGTCATTGTGTGTGTTTGGGGGGGAGGAGCAGTTGGGTACAGTACGTTTGCAAATGGGGTCATCGTGTGGTGGGAGGAGTGGTACGTGTATATATACTGTGAGTTTGCTAATTCATGGGGGGGGGGTAGTACTGGCACAGCTAAAACCGGTTAATTTGGTTAATCGACTGAAACTGGGAAAAAATGATCCAATCACCACATTTTAACCCTCGTACTCTAACTGCACTTTTGTGGGAAGTTGCTATAGAGGTCAAAATCAGTCGACTACCTGTTTTTCACTGTTGACCCAAATGTGCACACAGGGGCATTTTTGGACTGGTTTTTAATGTCATTTTGACCACCCTGAACAATACCAGACAATGCTTTTACCAGTCAAAAATGGTCGATTGTTAACAGGTACCCAGATTGCCAATTTTGGGTATCCGATTCCTGAAATAACTGAAAATGCACAGCCTTGTGAACGTTATTTACACAGTACACACTTTTGCCTAAATATTTTGCTCGATGCATTTTTAAAAAATAAAATAATTGATCCTAGACCTTTGAGGGTTCCACATCACACGGTTCATTTTTCTCTATGTTGCAGGCACTCATTGGGTAGCTGAAATCTGTCACTTAATTCTGAACGATGGTGACGTGGATAAAATTGACCGGCAACAACAGCCTATGCCCCTGGAGTTTGAAGGCGCCCCAACAGACGATGAACTGGCAAAGTTTGGTATGACCGATAGACTACCTCGATATAAGGAGGCACCCGGATGGAAGTCGCCTCGTGTACTGGTCACTCACGTACCAAGGAGTTTCCTACCAGAACAGATTCTTACAAAGAAGAAAGGAAAGGTAATGCTGATTAGTGCATGGAATTACCAGTTCGTTCGCTAACCATTTAATCGAATCGTTCATGGTTGGTTAACTAGCCCTAACTACCTAGGCCCATTTGCTTACACATAACCTGAATCTTCCACAATCCTTCAGTAGTAAAGTAAGCACATGACATGTATGCACACATGTGTTTCTAATCTGTGATACATGTACATGTACATGGCCAGGGACCCAATAAACATTGTCCACTGACCCAAGCACTGACCTTACAATCACTACAACAAACATGGATGTACATGTACCATGGAAATGCCTAATAACCCCAATCCTCCAAAATCCTTCACTTTAGAAAAGAGGATTTTGGAGGATTTGGGAAGGTTAGGGTTAGTAGAGGGGTTTGACTAGGTGTGGCATTTTCTGTCTAATTTGTGAAACGTGTACATATTTTGACACAGACCGTGTACACGTGTCGAATATTGTTATCACAGATAAATGGTATGATGCAGACGGATTTATTATTTATTACGGAAAATAAACCAAAATACAGCAATACGTATTCAGAAAAAATAGTACGGATTAAAAAATCCAAGCCTGGCACAAAAGATCCTCCGAAATTTCTAGTATTAAAATTAAAACAAAATGTACCGCATCAGTTGAACTTCCTGGGAATCTTGATATATTAATAATGGCCCACTGGTCGCACTTTGTGAAATTAAAAAAAAACGCCAAATGTCATTGAAATGGAAGGTTCCATTTTTTTAAATGTAGGATTTGTGTACACGTTTTGTGAAATCGAAAACTTTTAATGAAATTATTTTCGTGTACACGTTTAAACGTGTAAATGGCCAAACCCTGTATTGTTTTTTTAATTTTTTTTATTGAGACAGGATGGCTAGGATGACACTGGATTATGTTGCAAGTGTTCTGTTACATTTTATTACTGGTTCTGTGTGTAAGCTGTCATGTTTTTTTAAATAATGAATAAGCTATCCTTCTAAAACCAAGAGAGGGCGCTGTAACATGTTAGTGACTGAACATAAATATCAACACAAACCCTAGTTTGAAGATCTGGCGTCACGCTTTGAGCTAGTGTGAATAACGCCAGATCCTGGCCGTGCAGCCGCTATATTTTTCCCGATGCTGAACTTTGACCTTGGTTGGTAGCTAGCGCGCACGCAAGCCTGGAAGCGTGACGTCATGAAATCCTTTGAGTGGTACGCCTGGAGCCTGTCTATATCCTTGATAGGATATAGACAGGGGACCAGTCTACACAAACCTTAGTTTTGACTAGTCTTCTGCCGTTTTAACTGGTATTTGGCCAGCAGACCACTGGGAAATTCAAACCTTGCAGACTATTGTTCACTTTTTCTGTGTACAGATGATCACAGTCTTTCGAAACCCCAAAGACACGGTCGTATCCGAGTATTTCTTCTTCAAATGCATGTCTTCTGAATTGGCTAAACGGACATTTGAAGAAAGTCTCCAAGCTACGGTTTACTCAGACACCAGTAAGTCAATTTTGTGATAAATGTTAACTCACATCAGGCCAAAACCAAAATGTGTCCGGTTTCTAGTCATAGAAAGTTGTCAGAAGCCTGGTTTTGCAGTAAAATGATAATAATAATAATAATAATAATGTATAGATTTATATAGCGCACATATCCACCAACTAAGTGGCGCTCAAGGCGCATTATATTATTATCCCTGCTCATAAGGCTCATAAGGCTCATAAATCATTCCTGAAACCATCTCAGCTCCCTGGGGAGTATACAGCTCAATTGCTGCCATTTCTAGCGCATATAGAGCAAACCATCTCTGCCTTCACAGGTACCCATTTAACCCCTGGGTGGAGAGAAGCAATTATGGTTAAGTGTCTTGCTCAAGGACACAGGTGTCACGGCCGGGGCTCGAACCCACACTCTGCTGCTGGCAACACCAGAACTTGAGTTCAGTGCGCTAGACCGCACGACAATCCACTTTACGTGCATTATACAACACACGGGACCTACGGCTTTACGTCCCATCCGAAGGATGAAGCAATTATAGTTAAGTACCTTGCTCAAGGACACAAGTGTCACGACCGGGGCTCGAACCCACACCCTGCTGCTGGCAACACCAGAACTTGAGTTCGGTGCGCTAGACCGCTCGGCCACGACACGAGTAAACGAGTATAGAAAATATACTAAAGTATGAGTACAAGTATTTATGAGTGCTCCAACTCCAAAGTACTTTTTTATGAGTACGAGTACAGACAAATGTACATTGTACTCGAGTATGAGGTCTACAACTCTGTGCGAGTTGAGTACGAGTTGAGTACGGCAACTCTGGTTAACATTAGTTTTTATCTTGTTTATTTTGTTTATCCAGTTCAGTATACGTCATGGTTTGATCATGTACTAGAATATTGGGCTGACCGTCACAATGAGCAAACCCTCACACTGAAATACGAGGACATTAAAAGGGTATGTAGTCATTTTTACTATTTTGACTTTATGGTGGGCCATAAGGAATCCTCCAATTTTGTGATATTTTGTAGAAAACATGTTGGGGTATAATTTTCACCCAATGTCATCTCAAGTTCATGTGATCCACAAGGTTAAATTCAAGATCAAAGTAAAGGTCAAAAGGTTACCAAACTTTAAATTGCTCCTACATCAGACATAATGGCAAATTTGGATTCAAAGACACCAATATCAACAAATTTGGCTCACCGGTTAGGGAGACATGGTCATTTGAAAATGGGTGGTCATGCCCATTTTGGTCAAAACCGTTGGTCCAATAGGGCTAAAACTTGAAATTGCAGCTTTTTGAGCCAAAATTACCCCCATACACCAAATATGAACCAATTTGAAGGGGGTAATTTCTATTTTTTGGGGGATGATTTGACATGGAATAACCCCATTGTGACAACAAGAAATGTATTCCTTTGTTTCACACACAGGACACAAGAGGTGCAGTCATACAGATTGCCGACCACTTAGGGCGCCCTCTATCGGATGAGGTGATTGACAAAATTACAAATTTGGTAACCGTGGCAAAGATGAAGACACGATATCACGTGGCGGGAGAAAAACGAGCCTTTGATGACAATGGCAAGGCACTCAAAACGGGCGCTCCAAACCTTGTGCGAAAAGGTTGGTGTTATTAACATCAGATTTTTGTTCAAAATGTGATGTTTTATAAAGATATGTATCGGCTATCTTTGTTAGTAATTTTCACATCAATTTCCAGCAATTTTCCTTTTCATTGGAACATTGCTTTTTTAGAATGAACAAACAAATGCTTTAAAATAACACATTTCTCAAAATAATCATGAGATGGTTTTACAGTAACTATATACCGAAACAAATTTAGGGAGGAGAACCAAAGTCGTGGTACAGCCAAGTCTTTGAGAATCCTAGGCTACCTGGCCTCCTAATCTGTCTTTTGTGAGTCCCAATCCTGCAACAATAGAGTACCTGCCAATCAACATAACCTGGGCTTCTGGAGGGCCTAGCTCAGCCAAGTAGAGCTCATTATAATGGCTGCAGTTGTGAAGAAAAGACAGCTTGAGGTATCAGTCAAGTCTGTGTTAACAATAAGAGCTATTTGAGATATATTAATTTATAGTAAAGGGTCTTTTGCTAGGGGATTATATACATGTAGGCCAATAGGCCTAAGGAAAGCCCTGGCCTGGTCTGGCAAGGCTTGGCTGTACCACAACTTTGGCCCTCCTCCCTTATGGTGGGTCTGGTCATAAACTAATGTTGGCACTTTTTGTACTGGTCAACCAAGCTTCTAAAAACTATTTTGTGAAATATCTCATTTCAAAGTATTTGTTTTCCTTTCTTAACCCTCCTACACATGGAGGCCACTCCGATCCACAAAATTCTGCTCTTGAGCAACCTTCAGTACATACATGTACAAGCCTGCTGTCCTTTCCAAGTAATCTTACAAAAATCAACTGTGTGCTACCCAAGGCCACTGTAAATGTTTGAACATATTAGTATGGCCTGCAATGTATCAATGGGAGACCACCTTACCCTGCAATCTCAGTGGTGTGGCACAGAAGGGTAACCATAGGAGGCCACTGGCAACAGCTAATGGCTTGGAGTGGCCTGAATGGGTTGTTTCAAAAATTGCACAGATTGTAGGAGGGTTAAAGGAAATAATGTTCCAATGAAAACAAAACAAAATCTAAAATTGCTTTAAAGATATGTCAAATATTTTGTTGGTATTTCCAAAAGATTTTCAAATTATAATATAAAAAACTTAAGTTTAAAAATAGTTTTGTCTGAGGTGTTGTCATTTTTAAGAAAAATGAAATTATCATCCATAGGGCGTTTTCGAAAGCACTGGCTTCGGATTCAGGTTGTCATCATTGAAAACCGCACGAACGGAGCCAAGACGGAGACGAAGCCAGATGTTTCGAAAATGGCCATAATTTAGTGCTTCTGTGACACACAGGTCCTGTTATAATCTCATGAAACAGCACCCTCATGTGTCAAGGATAAGCATAGGATCTTTTTTAACCAGTTGACGTCGGGAATATTTATTTTTTTCCGGTCCCCTGTGCGGGTTTATTTTCATTGAAAAATCTGGAAAAAATTTCTAGCCATTAATATTTTTTTTTGTCAATGAAACTAAGTTCGGACACCCAAATAAACACTCTTTACTCATTGACATTTCGAGAATTAAATGGCTAGTTTTTTAATAACGGTTGTGTTTGTTCAGCACAATTAGACCGTTGGCAAGCTCCGATGCCACGGCCTATTAGCGACCAGCGCCCGGTCGAAAAGACGGCATACCTGGAGAGAGATCGAATGCCTCGTAAACAATGGATATAAATCCGTCTTTACAAATGCTTGGCTGGTACGTCAAAGGAACAGGTCTTGGATAAATAGATTAGGCATAAATCAACAAAAAGAGTGAACTCGTTCAGTATTTGCAGTGTATTTTGTCCAGGGCCACCGAACTGTGACCCCATGGACTCCGAGAAACGATTGCATGTATACACGTCAGCCGCCACGACGGCACGCCACGTGTGGCGTGTTGACAAGTCTCCCGGTGACACACAAAAATCGGAATGCGTGTTTAGACGCTCTTCGATCCGCTGTACAAAAAAGAATTGCGTGTATATATGGTATCCGAAGCGAACTGGTTAATTGTAAAAAGTTCATTCAATCTTCATTTTACGGCAAAAATTGATTTCCAATTTTGTTTAAACTGCCCAGAAGCATGGATATTTGGTAAATTATCTGATCTACATCAAATTTAACATAACAATAAGTTGTTTGTTTCTCTTTTCGATACAGGGATTGTTGGTGACTGGAAGTCGATGTTTACTGTAGCTGAAAACGAGAGATTTGATGAGCTGTATCAACAAAAGATGATGGGCACTGGGCTCAAATTTGAGTTTGAATAAATGATTATTTTTACATTTAGAGCGCCAATTGTTGAAATGTGGTGGGCAAATATCGTGATATTAGTGGGTGGCGGGCATTAGAAGATCTTTGACTTTATAATGATACACTCCTGTTGTAGAGCGTCTTCTGTTGAAATGTGGCGGGCAGTATAGTGATATTAATGGCGGGCATTAGAAGATCTTTGACTTTATAATGATACACTCCTGTTGTGGAGTGCCTTCAGTTGAAATGTGGCGGGCAGTATAGTGATATTAATGGCGGGCATTAGAAGATCTTTGACTTTATAATGATACACTCCTGTTGTAGAGCGTCTTCAGTTGAAATGTGGCGGGCAGTATAGTGATATTGATGGCGGGCATTAGAAGATCTTTGACTTTATAATGATACACTCCTGTTGTAGAGCGTCTTCAGTTGAAAAGTGGCGGGCAGTATAGTGATATTAATGGCGGACATTAGAAGATCTTTGACTTTATAATGATACACTCCTGTTGTGGAGCGCCTTCAGTTGAAATGTGGCGGGCAGTATAGTGATATTAATGGCGAGCATTAGAAGATCTTTGACTTTATAATGATACACTCCTGTTGTAGAGCGTCTTCAGTTGAAATGTGGCGGGCAGTATAGTGATATTAATGGCGGGCATTAGAAGATCTTTGATTTTATAATGATACACTCCTGTTGTGGAGCGCCTTCAGTTGAAATGTGGCAGGCAATATAGTGATGTTAACTGTTAAGGCCCAAAATAAAGTATCTGGTTTCTGTTCATAGGTTGGCTTCAAAATCGGTGCGGTGATGCCAACGGGGAAATACATGATACATGTATACGCGGGGACCAAATTTCCCAAATACATTGATTTCACGCTTTATAAGACTCCATAATTAATGCTTAATAGGTACTTAATTAATAGGTACTTAATTAATAGGTGCTTAATTGCTACCAAAGGATCTGAAAAAATATCCTGTCTCTTCTACTCATTTCCCCGTTTTGACCAATCGGTCATTATTGGTACCTTCAAACAAAAGGTCTACTATTCCCACAAATTTTATTGTCAAATGGACAAACATTGGAAATGGTCAGATATGGATCCACAGTATTTCAATATGTATGAGAAATGCATATTGAAAAACAAAAACAAAAAGTCAACAAAGATCGAGTGTCACTGAATGGGATTGCATCATCACTCATTGCTACTATCTAAAATGTTTACTAGAGGTAAAACTGAGCCGTTTCAAGTATCAATCATCCTGAGAAATTATTCTATTTCATCCACAAAAAAAATGCTGAATTTCAAAAAGGGAAATTTTTCAAAACAGAAATAACAGTTATTTGCCTTTTCTCAAAAACCGTGAGCACCAATTGTGATGAAACTTTCATGGTTAGTTTTATAATACTTTCTAGAAAAACCAAGAGAAAAATCGTACCCAAGTAAACTCGTACCCAAAAAATCTTATCCGAGCCAACTTGTAGGCCTACACAAGTTTGGTTGGTACATGTATGAGTTGACTCAGATACGACTTTTAACCTGAATTCAATCGAAAATATATTTCCAAATAATAAATTATAATAAATTAAACATTTCTATTGCGCTGTTTCCATTTAAAAATGATCAAAAGCGCCTAACAAAAAATGAACACGCCATAGAATAAACAGATATAAATACAAACAAGAATTTAAACACAAATCACTTTTTTTAATTTTTTTTTTTTTAAATCAGAACAGATGAGGTTGCCAAGCCAGCTCCCAAACCTCAGTATGGGGTTACGTCTGTCCCGCTAGAGGAGGATCTATGTCAATGTACCCCCACTGGCATCGGTGATGTCTCGATCTTTCCCGGAGACAGACCTATAAACTCCCCTAGTACAACTATTAACTAAGGCTATATATGCTGCATTTTTTTCTGAAGATATATTTCAGAGTAAGATTTAAATATTGTAATTTTAGCTTCACCAAAGATCAAACGAATTGAATTAAATCTTTTTCATATTTGTTTGAAACATCTGCATCAATCTTTTTTTCCGAGTATGCAACACTTGAAAATGAAAGGGAGCGGGACGTGATATTTTTGTATAAAGTACAGAAATACTATTAATTATCTTTTCTAAGTTGATTTAAAGATATAATTGCCAGTGTTTACAGGCAATTTCTGGATTTTTTTGTATAATGTCCTTTTAGAAATTTAAAAAAGTTTAAAGGGACATTATCACAATCAGTAGGGCATGGAATCGGAATGCTAGTTTTAGATTAACTCAGTGACAGTATATAACACCCTCACATGATAAGGTCATATTACCGTTTCTTAGTGCTGCATAAATGAGGCAGTAATTTTCAGTTACTGTGTTCATCTTGAACTTGGACACCATTTCCATGCCCTGTTTAAAGTCTGCTCTGATCATGACGATATTGTCCCTTTAATTTAACAAGCTTGATTTTTTAAATGATATGGTAGCATAGTGACAGTAACACACTCGCTTATTGTATGAAGGGCTCCTGACCTAGTTTGAAACGAAAGATAGTACATATTTAATTTTTTAAATTGGTTTTAATCACAAATAAATTCAGAAACAAAGCCCATCTGTATAATTATAGTAATTCACAGCTGTGAAGATTTTTGTTTGTTTTGTCCTTGAGTCAAATATTCATTTTTAAGATGCAGCTGCATACGGGTCATACAATGGCAATCTGTTTTTTTTCTTCTAAAGTCACCCCCGTCCCCCTCCTCCCCTCCTCCGCCCCCCTCCTCCCCTCCTCCGCCCATGCTCTCCAACATTAAAACAAACATTATTGTTATCCTTTGTATTTTCTATAGGCCACCCAGCGCCGTCTCTCCCCGCCCCTGCTAACGTTAACTCCCCGCCCGTAATCCTCCAAATTTTGGGCGAAAATGTGTCATGTTTTGCCAAGAGAGGGCGTGTGTCGGATACCCAGACGTCTAACTCATAACCTTAACATTTTCAATGGATGGATATCAGACTGTACCACTACCATGTAACGGATGTTCAGGTTTTGCTGATTTCCAACAGAAACCCGTCTGCTGATAAACAATTTGTTGTCGCGGTATTGTGTCAATTTCAGAGTGGCAACAAACAATAAGGTAGGTGAACATGATGTAGAGAGGAAATATGTGAAGTCTAGGAAGGCAGTACTTAATAAACACTACTGAAGAATACTAGTTAGATACCACTCTCCTAAGGCCTCCTTGTTAAGTAGTGACTAGTGGAAGATTCAGGAGGACACCAACCATGGAGCTATAGCTCCATGCACCAACCAAGAGCCAAGAAGAACCAAGGCCATAGAATTGACGTAATGTTGTAAGTAAGTGTAAAAAGTCAAAATAGGCAGAGCAGTTACATTAACAACGGTAGGCCTGGCTATGCATAAACCATGGAGGAAGCTTCCTTCCTCCATGCATAAATGATAAACTGAACATGGGCATGGACTAGGACTTTGTCATGTTTGAATGTATTGTTAGCTATTATTAACAATAACAATAGACCTATGCATATGACGTCGCAAACGGAAGGTCGCCCTCTATCACTCAGAGGCTAGAGAAGGTCACTCATTTGGCTCATGTATGCGCACTGTGCGTGCGTATACGCACAGCGCGCATACATGAACCAATGAGTGACCTCTATAGATGGGGCGATATTCAGACAGTTTGTGACATCATTGCATAAGGTCTAGTAACTGATAGTATAACATTGTCCAAAGTATCACATTGGGCTATGGTATTTTCCATCATACATGTACTGGCTTAAGACTTAGCAGGCAAAAACATACTGTCAAAGTCAAATTTGACGGTGAAAATAGTGCCTTTAAAAAATAAGTGAACAAAAAAGCAAAACATTTTCTGAAAATACAGCAGGGGCCATTAATTATTCATGTAAAAATATTAACCAAGCCTTTCTAAGCATACAAAAAATGTTCACAGGTTGGTTTTACACATTATTTTTATGGGTGCTGTGCATTTACAGAAAATTGGTGAGAGAAACTTATCATTAATTTTTCATAATTTGTTACTCGGTTGTCAATATGCATGTCTTTTTAAAACATTGTGTAACGTTAGTCCGAATGCCTCTTCTGTTCAGTCTCCTATTTTTTAGAATAATGATGTAAATCTATGATTTCTTCCTTCCAAAAAATCCCTCCGCTTTCAACTTTACATACAAATCATCTTCAATTATCGGCCATTACTATTTACTGTTCACTTACTTTCAAAACATGAACTTTTTGCTCGCCAAATGTCGGCGTCTTCGACATGTTTTCGTACATGTCTCTCTGCGATAGCACCATTTTCAAATCGGTTGACGAGTTCTCACGAGTGACATCATAATACATGCATACAGTATATGGAAGGGAACAATCATAGATTTACGAGTTAGAGAATTTGGTCATTCATGTTATTTAGCATGTGGGGTAGGAGCCATGCTCTGATGTTCACAATGACAATTTCATCATTATTCTAGAAATAGGAGACTGTGAATGGAAGAGGCGATCGTACTAGTGTAACGTTAATATTCCCTTTTTCATTGAAACATACACTCATGATTAAAAACTACTGTAAGTGAGGTTCATGTATACATATAGACGTGCTTGCTAAAAAAAAATGAGGACCTGAATAAAATGAATGTTTGTCTGCTGTTTTTTTTAATGGTTTTCAGCAGTTTTTTATTTATTTTTGATTTTAGTAAAAATGAATAACCCTAACCATACTCAATGCAACCAGATGCAGCATCAAGAGAACCATTGTTCTAGCTGATAGGTCTTGTTGCATTGAGCATCCTGTACATTTTGTTATTACATTTGTTGCATTCAGTAGAAATCTATCTGTGATATGCCTGTAGGAGGTAATGCCGCCCCCCTTCCCCCTCCCCCTCCTCCTCCCTCTTGGAGGATTGAGGTTATTAAGCATACTTGCCTTTCCATGGTACATGTATATGTACATCCATGTTTGTTGTAGTGATTGCAAGATCAGTGCTTGGGTCAGTGGACACTTTATTGCTCCATGCATGCAGGGAGGGTCCCTGGCCATGTACATGTATCATAGATTAGAAACACATACATGTGTGCATACATGTACATGTCACGTGCTTGCTTTACTACTGAAGGATTTTGGAGGATTCAGGCTATGTGTAAGCAAATGGGCCTCAGGAGTTAGGGTTAATGCATGGCAAATGTTGATGAGAAACTAATTAAGAAAGACCTTGAATGTTTTGTTTTTACAAAAGCAGAATGGACCCTGATCATGAGAAGCTTCTCAGGGGTGGCCCCATTCCCTACACCAAGAACCTCAAGTGCAGCTTCTGCAACCGGAAGTTCACCATTATGCAGAACTTGCGACGTCACATGAAAAATCAGCACCTGGGGTACCGCTTTCCTTGCAGTAGCTGTATTGCAGAGTTCACTCGTAAAGAAGACATCGTCAAACACTATAACCTCTATCACCCTGATAACATAGATGAGATTGACTTGATTCAAGAGGTATGTAAGTTGACGGAGGATGGGAAAGTCAAACCGCGCAACCACGTCATCGTCAAGATTAAGACACCGAGAAGAAGTAAAAAGCAACCATTTGGGAATGACTCGCTAACAACTCGTGGAGTGAAAACTGAATCATCAAATTCGCCAGTCCATGAAACAGAAGTACCAGACGTTTCAGATACACAGAGTGTGGAGACGTCATCGATTGTGCAAAATGTTGTCACTGGTACCTCGTCCGCGCCAGAGCGTGTAGTCATTGCTCTTGATCCTGTGACTCAGTTTCGCATTGAGCGAGTTATCGCCGAGCGCGTGGACACCATTACTGAGAAGTCGGTTATTGAGACCATGGATGAAAGTGGACGAGTTACACGACGAGAAACAATTGAGAGGAAGTATCACTTAAGCAACCCATAACCTCAATACTCAAAGTTAATACTGGACTAGCATTGGCCAAGTAGATCTGACCAGGGTTAATTTCATGGAGCTGCTAAGCACTATAAAACAGACTACCAGCCAAAATGCATACATTTTGTATAAAAGTTTGGCTGGTAAGCAATTTTTCCTGCTAATAAGCAGCTCTCTATGAAATTGACCCCTGAACTAACTAGGTTCTCTGAAATAGAATTTAATTTTACAACTCTGTATCCATGTTGACATTACTTTTTTTATGCTTTAACCCTAACCACTCCAAACCATTCAAACTCCAACAGCTGGGTTTGTTGGATTTTGATGGATTCAGTACTGTATAGCCCAGACAGGGATACTTTGCATGGGGCCGGGTGTCCCAATTCCAGCTAAGTCCCAACAGTTGGGTGGTAGTGTTACTGCACGGTGTTGTATTTTGATGGACTCGGTACTGTATAGCCCAGACAGGGATACTTTGCATGGGGCCGGGTGTCCCAATTCCAGCTAAGTCCCAACAGTTGGGTGGTAGTGTTACTGCACGGTGTTGTATTTTGATGGACTCGGTACTGTATAGCCCAGACAGGGATACTTTGCATGGGGCCGGTTGTCCCAATTCCAGCTAAGTCCAACAGCTGGGTAGGAGTGTTTGTGCATGGTGTTGGATTTTGACGGATTCAGGAAGGTAATATCCCAAATATCTACGGGTTAGGGTTAATTTTCCATTTAATTGATGGTTTGGTCTGTATGCTAATGTTTGGTTTATATGTTAATGAGAATTTACATATTCATGAGAATTTACATATTCATGAGCACATCAGTATTGTCACAATTGGATCATGCAACATCGTGATTGATTTGTGCATAACGTTGATTGAATTCCTCATCTTTTCAATTCTCTTAATTGTGTGTGTTGTATTGTTAAAATGAGTAAGTTTATAACAATCGGTAATCTTTTTGATGTTACCAGTTTTCTTGAGCAAAGTTTGGGGTTTTGATTTTGTGAACTTTCAGACCATGCTGCCACACTGTGTTCCTGTTGTGTTCTAACAATACAGCGCCCTCATGTGTCAAAGATAAGCATGGACATTTTTTGTATCCGCTCAGTGCACATTGCAGCCCTCTAGCGGTGAAATTGCACGCAGTGTCTTGATGATAGCCACTTTTACGTTGTGTGAGCATTGTGCGTACACTTTATGTGCGTACACTTTATGTGCGTACACTTTATGTGCGTACACTTTATGTGCGTATGTTATGGTAATACGCGCGCGTGTACTTCTACCAGCCAATGATCGCTAGAGATATTCGCGCGTACGCACATTAACTACAAAATATGCAAAATGCGACACACTATCGCTGCCCTTTTGCCTACAGTGATCTAACATGTGCCCTCAATGGTTCATGCACGGTGTGAATACTTGATATTCACCTTCCATCAAAATAAGACTTTTACCAACTCACAAGATAAGTGTGAAATTCTAGGCATGCTCACATATTCTGCTAAGGCTGTGCCCGGGTATCCAACCGAAACTGTCATTACCTGGTTGCATTTTTCGGTTCTAATTACCCGTAAAAGACTTTCAAAGTTTGCACTGAATATTTAAGCCACACAAATTGTCTGCTGTTTTTTTGTTAACATTTTTTATGTGGGGAATGGGGATCTTACGAGTCATTTTTAATTTAGAGATGGGAAAAATATTACAGTAAGTCCACATTTATTATGACTCTAATTAACCAAGAGAAACTTGTGTTCATATTGGTTATTTTATACACGTACATTTGGAAGTATTTATGTGTTTTAACAATTAATTGTTTACGGGTACTCGGATATATCCGAAAATTTCCAATTTCGGGTATCCAGTTCCCGAAATAACTGAAAACGCCCAGCCAGACGTCTTGGTTCAAGATTTAGCATTAATCTAGATCAGGTATTATTTTATAGAATGTTCATTCTGGAGAGCTTTGTAGAGATTGTTGTATCATGCGGATACATACATGTGTAAAAGACCGAAACTAGCAAGTGTCGTTGAGCACTTCTCCTGTGATTCCCTTAACCCTCCTACTACTGCAAGGGTCAAAATCAGTCAAAATGTTGAAATACTTCCCAATGTATATCTAGTGCCCTTAAAAGTCGAACACTGTCAAACCTTACGTGTTACAGGTCAAAATGAGTCGACTGTTTTTGACTGGTAAAAGCATTGCCTGGTATTGTTCAGGGCAGTCAAAATGACATTGAAAACCAGTCAAAAATGCCCAGGGTTGTGTGCACATTTGTCAAAACAGGCACTTGACTGGTTTTGACCTCTACAGCAACTTTCCACTGAAGTGCATCATTAGTAGGAGAGTTAAAGCAGGGAAGGCAAACGCATTACCATGCTCGTTGGGCGTGCCCACATTTGGTTCCAATACAGGTGACTGGGTTATTTAGCAGGCTGGCATGCTTTGTGTACATGTAGGTTAGACTTCATTACACAGACAATTTGGACAAATTCTGATTGGTTCAGATTTGCTCACATTTGTTTTATTTCAATCACTTCTGATTTCTACAACATTATGTACTATCTTCTGACATTTTTTCATTGTGAAAAATACATGGTACAGTCTACATGCACGCACAGTAATGCTATGTACATATGCGGTAAACAGAGGGGATGTGGACCCCCCTCGGGTAAAATGGATCCCTTGGTATGATTTGCCATATCTGTTATGTTTGCACCATCTCTACATGGAGTGCCATGGTCGAGCGGTTTAGTGCATCGGATTTGTGTTCTGATGGGTTCGAATCCCGACCAAGACCGTGGTACTTGTGTCCTTGAGCAAGACACTTTACCATAATTGCTTCTCTCCACCCAGGAGTAAATGGGTACCTGTGAGGGAAGAGTTGGTTGTTGTGTTTGATTAGCCCTATATGTGCTGTAATGGCAGCAATTGAGCTGTATACTCCCCAGGGAGCTGAGATGGTTTCAGAAATGTTTTATGCGCCTGATGAGCAGGGGTAATATTAATAATGTACAGCGCCTTGATCAAGTTGCTAGGATATGTGCGCTTTATAAGAATCATGTATTATTGACTGAATGACCCCAAGTTGACCTTTGAACTCGAGTGAAAACTTCCAGACAAAAAAGGACACGGCAAAAGTACGACAGGATCCATTTTTGATACATAAAGGTTCCATATTCCCTCGGTTAAAGGGACAGTATTGTCACAATCAACAGTGCATGGAATCGGAGTGCTAGTTTTAGCTTAACTCAGTGACATGAAAATAATACCCCACATGATAAGGTCGTGCTGCGGCATAATTGAGCCAATAATTTTCAGTCACTGTGTTCATCTTAAACTGGGACCCCGATTACATGCCCTGTTGAAAGGCTGCACTGATCGTGACGATACTGTCCCTTTAAGCCTTAATTTAAAGGGAAGGTACAACAATGATAATTACATAATAAATAAAATAATAATTAACTAAATGCTTACTTGGTGTAAAAAAAAAATTCCAGCTGAATTGAAATGATATCAGATGTTATTTGTTCGAGAAAACAAGAATCATTAAGAAAAAAATAGTCTGAGTTTCATAGATTGGCCGTCGTGTATATGACATAAAACACAATAAAGGGGGCCACTTTGATTCCGTCACGTTAGCAGTTTTTCCAATGGTTGTTATTTATTTTTAAGTACCCGAAACCGACCAAAAAGTGTTTCAACATGTGAATGGACATGCAGGCTTATACTAGAACTAATTTGAGTTGATTTATTTTTTATTTATTTTTTTAAATTTATTTTTTTTACCCTCAAATTTCCATAAAAATTGGACGGAAAAAGTTACCTCACTTTTCCGTCCATTTGTTGATGGAAATTTTAGGGTAATTAAAAAAATAATACTAATAATCAACTCAAATTATCTTTAGGATAAGCATGCATGTCTATTCAAATGTTGAAATTCTTTTTTGGTGGTTTCAGATATTCAAAAAAAAATTACAACCATTAGAAAAACTGCTAACGTGACGGTAGGAAAGTGGCCCCCTTTATTGTGTTTTATGTCATATATCTTGATTCAAACTTTAAAAGAAAACAAGCACCTTCCCTTTGAATCACGCCATGGGAGTAAGCAAATTTGACAACCCTTGACCTCTACAAAATAATTAGTCAATTTTGCAACTTGCAAGGGATAAAATACTGGTGCTTTTCCGAGTTAATCTACATTCATAAATGCCCAAGTCTGTTTAGAAATTATGAATTTTATTTACTTATTAATTTAATTATTAACCCTAACCTTCCCAAATTCCTCCAAAATCCTCTTTGCCAAAGTGAAGGATTGAGGTTACATGCTAAAGTGAAAAATTTTAGAGGATTGAGGTTATTAGGCATACTTGCCTTTCCATGGTACATGCACATCCATGTTTGTTGTAGTGATTGCAAGATCAGTGCTTGAGTCAGTGGACACTGTTTATTGCTCCATGCATGCAGGGATGGTCCCTGGCCATGTACATGTATCACAGATTAGAAACACATGTGTGCATACATGTCATGTGCTTGCTTTACTACTGAAGGATTTTGGAGGATTCAGGTTATGTGTAAGCAAATGGGCCTAGGGAGTTAGGAAGGATTCAGGTTATGTGTAAGCAAATGGGCCTATGGAGTTAGGAAAGATTCAGGTTATGTGTAAGCAAATGGGCCTAGGGAGTTAGGAAAGATTCAGGTTATGTGTAAGCAAATGGGCCTATGGAGTTAGGAAGGATTCAGGTTATGTGTAAGCAAATGGGCCTAGGGAGTTAGGCTTAATACAAGATAACATAAGACTAATTGCGGTGACACCATGTGGAATCTCAATTGAGTAGTAATTAGTTCTGAAAAGAACTGGAGGTACAACTCGACGTTTCGATCAGTATGCTCTGATCGTCCTCAGGAGGACGATCAGAGCATACTGATCGAAATGTCAAATTGTACCTCCAGTTCTTTTCAGAACTAATTACTACTCAATTGAGATTCCACATGGTGTCACCGCAATTAGTCTTACTTATCATCCTCACCATTCAAAGCTACAAGGTTTACCTACAAGATAACATGTTGTACAATGTACATTAACATAAGTATCTACATGTTCCTGTTTCTAAAATGATTATGTACATACATTTTTATCAAATAAAACTGCTTTGATTATGTACATGAAGAACACTTCATTATACAAGGAACAGCAGTGTACACCATTATACTATTTTTATGGATTTTGAAGAAGGCTCGCATGTATGTCATCTGCAGATTATCCCAAGATTTTTATCCCGATTGAAACCCTATTATCCCAATGAGGGTATCAAAAGGCTCCCAATCGGGAAACTCTTGGATGACAATGACACCTGCATGAATACTGCTCACAGGGTTAATGTCAACTTATACTATCCTGATTGGGACCCCTACTCTCCCAATGAGGATACAAATAGGCCCCAATCAGGAAAACCCAGTGTTGATGTCAACTACATTGTATACTATCCTGATTGGGACCCCTACTCTCCCAATGAGGATACAAATTGGCCCCAATCAGGAAAACCCAGGGTTGATGTCAACTACATTGTATACTATCCTGATTGAAATCCTATTCTCCCAATGAGGATACGATATAAAGGATTTTATTAATGGCCAAAAAAAGTCTCTGGTTTTAGGTTTCCAGGTGCATGTCGGCATTTTGATTTTTCTTTTTTAGGGGCTATAAGGGAAGAGGTCCAAAGTCGTGGTACAGCCAAGCCTTTGAGAAGCTCTGGTGGACCCATGCTACCTGGCCTGCTAATCTGTCTTTTTGAGTCCTAATCCTGTAACAATACAGTACCTGCCAATCAACATAACCTGGGCTTCTGGAGGGCCTAGCCCACTCACAAAAGACAGATTAGGAGGCCAGGTAGCCTGGGCCTCGTAGGGCTTCTCAAAGGCTTGGCTTCTCAAAGGCTTGGCTTGTACCAGGACTTTGGCCCTCCTCCCTAAAACGACGTCCAATTGCAGCCCAAAACTTGCTGGACCGATTAGAATTCTAAACGACTTTTTCACATAGGGGTATGAATGTTTGCCCGATTTGTGAGGCCTCTCTTAAACACAATACTTTGTGTATGGGAATTTTGGTCTGGTTCCAATAACAGGGTAAACATGTTAGAATATATCATTTGGAGAAAAAAAAAGTGTCACCACACTGATTTTGAAGCCGACCTATGACCAGAAACAGCAATTATTTTTGGCATATTGGTAAATTTTTACTTATTGTATCATGTCGTGACAACTACATCTGCTTTGGGCAAAAAAGCAACTTACACATGAACCCTTTTTCTATGCTTAGCAACTAATATAAGTAAGCACATTTCAACCAGCCAGTAAGCAGAATTGCTTAAAGCAAATGGGTCATAATTCCACCAGGTTGGCCCAAGCTTTGTGACATGTGTCCTTGTTACGTAGGTACCATTCATTATCCTGATTATAAGTGAACATTCTCAGTTGTTCTTTAAATTAGAATGAAATCAATCTCTGTACCTTGAATAGGAAGTTATAATAAATGGTACATTTACCTACGTAATAATAATGGCTTCTTATATAGCGCAGTGATGATCATCAACATTATTACCCGTGTCATCGGGCCAGTTATATCATTCCTAGAACCATATCAACTCCCTGGGGAGTATGCAGCCCATGCTGCCAAATGTGTAGCGCAACGAGCTTAACCCTAACTCCCTAGACAACAAAAGCAGTTGGAAGATTTTGAAGGATTTTTATTGTTCAGTAACAATGCTTAGGGAGTTAGGGTTAAACACAATTACCATCTCTGCCCAGGTCCCCATTTATACTCCTGGGTGAAGAGGACACTGTACAGTGAGGTGTCTTGCTCAAGAACCCACATTCTGACGACTCGGCCATCAGAACACAAGTCTGATGTGCTAGACCGCTCGGCCATGGCACCCCAATGGACGTAACAAGGGACACCTGTCACAAAGCTTGCCCCAAACGTACTATTTGATAACAAAATAAACTAGACATTCAACCTATGTCAAAATGCATTCTAAAAGACATTTAGTAACCACGAAAGAAAAGATTCCTATATAAAATTAAAATTATTCTCAAATTAGTTTTAAACATTTTTTTTTACAGTACTTAAAGGGACAGTATCGTCACGATCAGAGCAGACTTTCAACATGGCATGGAATTGGTGTCCTACTGTAAGATGAACAGTGACTGAAAATTACTGGCTCATTTATGCAGCAGCAACGGTAATATGCCCTTATCATGTGGGGTATTATTTTCAGTTACTGAGTTAACCCTTTCCTTAGTATAGGCGACTTTAGTCGACTGCACTCATACCCCCTCTTCCTTACCATAGGCGACTTTAGTCGACCAAGCTTTCACACAAAAAAGCACTCAAGCCTGAGCACAAAGGCCATTTGTTATAAAGCTGTAGTTTTGTCCATGTTCACCCTCCATACCCAAGCTTACAATGGTTGGAAAGAGAAAGATCGGATCTTTCCACTGATGGTGAAATAAAATAAGGTTGCTATTATGCAATCCCTTCAAACTGGAGTGGAAAGATCCGAAATGCCAAACACCTACGGAGCGCCATGTGTTTGTGTACAAAAAAGTGTTTGAGTTTACAGATCACACTGAGGAAACAAAGACCGAGAACTTGGACATTTATTGACCGATCTTAATGTTTTTTGGATTTTATGAAAGGGAATTCAATAAGTAAGATATTTTTTATTATTTATTTTGCTGTAAAACGATATCTTCAAGGTGATAATAGAGTTTGTAAAATTGGCCTTTGAACACAAGCTTTCTGTTGTGTAAGAATGTGCTTCACGCTTGAGTGGTCAAACAATGCGGTCACTAGCGGTTTATGTCAAAACAATTCGGTACTGAGAGGGCACTCTGATTCCATGCCCTGTTGATTGTGACAATACTGTCCCTTTAAAGGCAAGATACAACATCGGTAATGCTGACACTGTCTGAGTTTGCGATACTGCAATTTATACAGTGCCTTTTTGTCCCAAGGTTTTCAAAGCGCTCACTTTCTTTGAATCAGGATAATTTTTAAACATTGATGAAATTCTTGTGTCGGGTGATAAACTGATTTGATTTTAGGCTTATACTAATGTAATGTATGAAGCACTGAATAGGTTTTGTGGGAAAAAACCAAAGGTGACTTGGGCATGATTCTGCACTAGTAAGCAGGAGGTCGTTGGTTCGAATCCCACCCAAGACGTCTGTGGTTTTCTTTTACAGACATACATACGTCGGTGTAAGGGCAAAGTCAACTCAAAACGGATACATTAACCCTTACCACCCCAAATCCTGCAAAATCTTCCCAGGGGCACTTTTTGGGAAAAAATCAGCACTGTTTGGAAACTGGTACTTTCACCTCT
Source organism: Zoroaster sp. YZ-2022 (assembly GCA_029582265.1). Taxonomy (NCBI): domain Eukaryota; kingdom Metazoa; phylum Echinodermata; class Asteroidea; order Forcipulatida; family Zoroasteridae; genus Zoroaster; species Zoroaster sp. YZ-2022. The sequence goes on from CM055816.1 coordinate 86,136,796, forward strand.
TCAAATGGGACAAAATTACTACCTAGGTAAAATTTGTAGATTTGCATGGTGAAGAGGATAAGTAAGACTAATTGCGGTGACACCATGTGAAATTCTCTATTGAGTAGTAATTAGTTCTGAAAAGAACTGGAGGTTACAACTCGACGTTTTGATCAGTATTCTCCTGAGGACGATCAGAGCATACTGATCGAAACGTTGAGTTGTAACCTCTAGTTCTTTTCAGAACTAATTACTACTCAATAGAGAATTTCACATGATGTCACCGCAGTTAGTCTTACTTAAAATTACTACCTGGCAAGAGGTACAGGCCATAAGTGCTGAATTTTAAAGATAAGGGCATGTTTCCAAAAGTGCACTGGAGGATTCAGGAAGGTTCCTAGCCAGAATCACTATAGGGGGTTAGGGTTAAACAACTACATGTGTAACTAGTGAATGTTCCAGCTTGATATGGAGTCTAAATCCTGAGAAAAGTGTGAAAAAACATTCACAGTTTTCACAGAAGACACTCCGAGCAGAAGGTTGTTGATGTGCATAGCTGTCTATGTTTTCTCTAATATGTCACTTCATATAGAGTACTTTACCAACTTCACTTTGGAATAATAATTTTGTAATAGGGCTGTGTCGAATAACCGAATATTCGATCGACGGTTCGAATATTCAAAGTATTTTTTTTTTTTTTAATAAATTTTTTAAATTTTATATTGGTGCTTCCATCATTATTTCCCCCCCCCCCCCTCTTCAAATGCTCTCGTCTACATTTGGTCGTCATCTAGCAAGTCCTTCCTAGTCCGGGTGACATTATGGCCCCACCATATCATGCTCGTTTTATCATGTAGTGCAATTTACAATCGGTGGCCTTCGAATTTCGAATATTCGATCGAAATCGAAATCGAAATATCCGGTTACCAAATTATTCGAAAATGCACAGCCCTGTTTTGTAAACAGGTAAAAACCAATGTTGAACCTTTAAATTAGACTTTTTACTTTCACTTTGTGAAAGAATTCATTAGAAACCATTTGTTTCTTTTCATTACACGAACAATGAAATGTTCAGATTTCATGCACAATTGGATTTTTGTTCCCCCACAAAATGAGAACACAGTTCTTCATACACAAATTGTTTAGAAGGCCACAAGAAAACTATGCTTTGTAACATTTGTTTCCTTTCCTTACAGTAAAAGTTGTTTAGATTTCATATAAAATTTGATTTTTTTTTCATCCACAGACTGAGAATACAGTGGTGTACATTATGGCAAAATCAAATCAAATTATACTGAACAGCAAAAGAAACGCAAATCCGAGGTCTTGTCAAGTTTTCAAACAGAAGACAAACCATTTTGATTCGAATCACTCATTTAATGAAAAATGCTTTCAATTTGTGAGCTGAAAGTGACTGTTGAATGTGAAAATCTTGCAATGCAATTTCAACAGACACTTTCAGCTCACAAATTGAAAGCATTTTTCATTAAATGAGTGATTAGAATCAAAATGGTTTGTCTTCTGTTTGAAAACTTGAGAAGACCTCAGACTTGCATTTCTTTTGCTGTTCAGTATATTTAATATCTCATAACGAGACTATTCTTTTTGAAAAAATTCATTAGAAGCCATTTGTTTTCATTTCTTACAAAATAATTTTTTTTTCCCACGAACTGGGAATACAGTGCTCCATACATTGGTGTATGTCAAAATCGAATAAAAATTTTTAGAATCCCACAAGAAAAGTATGCTTTTTGACTTTCAATTTGTGAAATAATTCATTAGAAACCATTTGTTTCCGTTCCTTTATACAGGAAATGAAATTTTCAGAATTCATACAAAATTTTTTCATCCACAGACTGAGAATACAGTGGTGTACATTATGGCAAAATCAAATCAAATTATACTGAACAGCAAAAGAAACGCAAATCCGAGGTCTTGTCAAGTTTTCAAACAGAAGACAAACCATTTTGATTCGAATCACTCATTTAATGAAAAATGCTTTCAATTTGTGAGCTGAAAGTGACTGTTGAATGTGAAAATCTTGCAATGCAATTTCAACAGACACTTTCAGCTCACAAATTGAAAGCATTTTTCATTAAATGAGTGATTAGAATCAAAATGGTTTGTCTTCTGTTTGAAAACTTGAGAAGACCTCAGACTTGCGTTTCTTTTGCTGTTCAGTATATTTAATATCTCATAACGAGACTATTCTTTTTGAAAAAATTCATTAGAAGCCATTTGTTTTCATTTCTTACAAAATAATTTTTTTTTCCCACGAACTGGGAATACAGTGCTCCATACATTGGTGTATGTCAAAATCGAATAAAATTGTTTAGAATCCCACAAGAAAAGTATGCTTTTTGACTTTCAATTTGTGAAATAATTCATTAGAAACCATTTGTTTCCGTTCCTTTATACAGGAAATGAAATTTTCAGAATTCATACAAAATTTGATCCCCCCCCCACACACACACACACAGACTGAGAATACAGTGCTTCAAACATACATCGATGTATGTCAAATCTAAATAAAATATTTTTTAGAATCCTGCAAGAATTTAATTGATTAACCCTAACCGCCTAGGTATTCTGGCTAGGAACCGTCCTGAATCCTCCAAAATCCATCAGTGCACTTTTGGAAACATGCCCTTATCTTCAAAATGCACCATGCATTCTTCGTTGATCTTTCATATTCAGCACTTATGGCCTGTACTTCTTGCCAGGTAGTAATTGTGTCTCATTTGAAGAGGTGAAAGTACCAGTTTCCAACAGTGCTGAATTTGTTCCCAAAAAGTGCCCCTTGGAGGATTTTGCAGGATTTGGGGTGGTTAGGGTTAATGAAAAAAAAAATCCAGGAATCACTAGTGAAACATTTCATACACAATTTCATAAAAACTAGATAATGAAAAGTTGACGAATGATTGTTTCCAATATGTATAGAGTATTACCTTTGTAAGATTTACCAAAATTCAACTGAAGGGCTTTGAGAGCAGCAATTTGTTTTAATTGAAATATGAAACAAATTGCAAATTATACCAGGGGTGTGAAAAATGGGTAGCAGGCCTGAATCTCCCTTTGGTCTAGAGGACAAAGCCCCCTGAACCTCCTGTGGGTAGCAGGCCTGAATCTCCCTTTGGTCTAGAGGACAAAGCCCTTCTGTGGGTAGCGGGCCTGGGTCTCCCTTTGGTCTAGAGGACAAAGCCCCCTGAACCTGGATTTACAGACTCTCCACATTCCCACAAACAAGGAACTAGAGGTTTGGACATAACACAGGCTACTTCTTTCCTTGGTGGCTACTTCTCTTCCAGAAAATGTTGAGGCAAAGGGAGATTTGTAAAAAATCCTGTGAATCACAGGCCTGTTTAAATAACCAATTAAAAAAAAAAACGTTTCGATCACTATGCTCTGATCAGAGAAAAATAAATTGTATTAAAAAATACACCCCAAGACCAGGTCCCCTAGGTCCCCCATCCCAGGGATTGCGTGATTTTGGTCAAACCTTTTATTCATCCAAGTTTCAGCAATCAGAAATGCTGATTTTTACTTTTTCTTGTTCACTTTTACTCCACCATAGTTGGGAGGTACCGTCATTGTACTCGAGGTTTGCTGAAATAGAAATTCCCAACTTTTTATTTATCTTTTAAATAATAATAATAATAATACTAATGTGGACTTATATAGCGCACGTATCCACCAAACTGGTGCTCAAGTCGCATTACATTATTACCCCTGCTCATCAGGCGCATAAATCATTCCTGAAACCATCTCAGCTCCCTGGGGAGTATACAGCTCAATTGCTGCCATTACAGCGCATATAGGGCTAATCAAACACAACAACCAACTCTGCCCTCACATGGTGGTATAATGCCTCATTTTCTGTATATCCTTACATCTCAAATAATTTTAAGGCTTAGCCCCGTCCCGCCTCGCCCCCCAAAAATCTCTGGTTTCTGGTCTCCATCTCCACCCAGAGTATAGGCCAGGATTTGGAAACAGGGCGTCCAAATATTCAACATACAATACTTTTGCATGTGTATCAAAAATAAAACAGGGTGTCCAGTTAATAGCAAACGGGGGCGTCCAAAAGACACGCAAAGATATTGCTGGCTAATACTATCATGTCACCTCAGACCCGCGTGTTGACATTTTTTATTTTATTTTTTGTTGTTGCTATGAAACGATGTACAACTGCAGCCACAATTGCTGGATAGATTGGAATTCTGCCATACATAGGGGTATTAACGTTTGCCCGATTATCAATCTGTATATCATCCATTTTGCCTTTGAGAACGAAACCTGCTATGTTTGAAATGTAAGGTCAATAACTACTATATCATGACGTAAAGATACTTGATTTTCAGAGAGATAATGTATATTTCAGCAAACCTTTTCGGTACAGCCTTTAAGACAAATTAGTCAAATCTTTCAAGGTGGTGCCTGTGTTTTCTTACGCCACATTGTGGATGTTGACGTCTGATGTCTTCATTTCTAATGTAAGACGTCTCCTGCGGATCACCATCTCCTCCTTGCATTTCTGTGAGATGATGTTACGAACCACACACTGGCTGATTCCAAATCTTTCTATCACTTTGTCTGAAGAAAGAAAGAAAGAAAGAAAGAAATCAACATTGGTAATTACCTTATTAGCACTAAGCTTGGGTGCTACTGATTTTTTTTCATCCACGATACATCGGCAAACATAGTATCGCGATTATTTTTTCATTCACGCATGATTGCTTTCGAGCTGATAACCACAGGTATGTACCTATCTACAAGCATCACAGTAAATCGCAAATTCGTTTGCATAGTGTGTATGTACTTCTGAAGTCGTTCGCTTTTATTTCTCACTTCTGAAAGCTGAAAAGACTTCAAATTTTTGTTTCCGTGGAATTTCTGACTTGACTCACAATGGCGATTTTTTTTATTATTGCGATATATTTTTTTAATCGCGATTTTCCAATATCTCGATAACATAAAAAGGTTCTTGATATCGTAATCGAATAAAAAAAAAAGTATCACGATATTCGATATTATCGTGCTATCGCCCAAGCTGATTGTAGTCGAGTACTTTTTCATGAGTACTCACACTCCAACTGTCCAGACCATGTGACTTGTTTGCATTTTATGCTATCTTTAGAGTACCAGGGTGATTTCCCGCCGGGCAAATGTGTGTGTATTTGTATGCAGAGTTTGTACATTTTGTACATCTCCACATAAAATCAATTTTTTAAATTTTCAGATGAATCGGTTTGTGGGAACACCATGTGTTTATCTCAGCTATCGCTAAGTGAGGTACAGGTTCTGAAAAGAACCTTTTCGCACAACTCGTTCGTGACTGTCGCTAAGTGAGATTATGGTTCAAGGGGAGAACCACTATCAGACAACTCGTTTCTCAACTGTCGCTATTAAAGTGAGAAATATGGTTCAGGGAGAACCATGGGGACTTGAGATGTAATGTTCATGCCTTATTCAAAATCAAAAGAATTTTTCTGCAGGTATCTCAAAATATCCGATTTTATGGTTTCTTGTCATAGACCAGTGTACATTTTGTTTGTCCTTTGGTGAAACATGTGATATCATAGATCACATCATCTATATTTGAAGAAGAGTATTAATTCATGAATGCAACTACATGTACAAGTTCAAATAAATGTACTCGAGTACGAGTATGATTACTTGTGGCTGGCTCTGGCAAAACCCTAAATTTGCACCCAACTTTTCGGAGTGACCACATTTATCGTGAAAATTAACAATGTTCCCAACAATGTTTCAGGAAAATGCTCTATACAGTATGGTGACATGAAAATCTCAAACTGGTCCCTAGGTATGGGGTCAGTTTTTGACGTTTAGATGGCTTTTAACGCATTATGGTAAATGCCGAGAAGTTTTGGGTTTTGTCAGAGCGGGTCACACTTCTCACCAATGATAGACTTGACTATTGACGGATCAAGCTGAGCCTTTGTGAGTGTCTTGGACTTCCCTCCTTTGCCAGTCAGTGTACTTGTGGCCAGCGTATCGCGGCCGAAACACTTCATCAGCATTTTCTTGGTCATTGTGCTGGGTGTGTCCTTATCTTTTGATGTCTTACTCTGTGGGTTGCGATGCTTATGATGTTTCTGTTTGCCTTCACCATGTCCCTGTGGGGTATTCAGGCCAGTAAGTGTGGAAGTTGGTGTGGTAGGTGTGGAATATAGTCTTGTCTGGAGGGGGGATTCTTTTGGGAGAAAGGGGTCATCAGTAATGATTATATCGGACCAGTTAGTGTGGAGTCAGCATGGTTGACGATCCCCGAGGTGGGGGGTTGGTGGTGGACGAGTGGGACATAGTCTTGTTTTGGGAGGGGGGAAGGTCTTTGATACTTTTGGGAGAAAGTGCTCGTCAGTAATGCTTGTATCGAATAGTAAAAATGGACTCAGAATGGGCAGCAACTTCTGGGAGAATAATAATAACTGGATTTATAGAGTGCCAAAGGATACAAGGCGCTTTTACATTATTATCCCTGGTCAATGGGCCAATATCAATCCTTAAACATTCTCAGCTCCCTGGGGAGTATACAGCCCCGAGCTACCGTAGTGCATCAGAAGCTTTTTCAAGCACAATATCAACCTCTACCCTCACAGGTACACATTTATACTCCTGGGTGAAGAGGAGCACTGTACAGTGAAGTGTCTTGCTCAAGGACTCAAGTACCATGGTTGCGGCTAGGATTCGAACCCACATTCTGACGATTCAGCCATCAGAACACAAGTCTGGTGCGCTAGACCGCTCGGCCAGGGCTAAGGGGGGAGATGGGCCAAGGTTTTAGGTGAAAGATCTTAGGGGGGTAGGGGTCGGTAATTACCCTGAAGGGTATTAAGATGGGGGATTTGGGGGGGAGGGGGTAAGGGAGCTTTATGGGTATTGAAACAGTTATCAGAAAATAACTGTAATTATCTTGGTTTAACATTAAATTAGTGCCTAAATGAATTTTTGAAGGGACCCGCCGTGATTAATTTTGGCACATACTGACTAGTGTAAAACAGGCCCTTACACATGATTTCCAATGGGGGAGGGGAGGGGGGGTGTAAACGTCTCTTGAGAACAGCTTTATGAGAAAAAAAAATTGTTTTTGGGAAAAAATGTGCGTCGGTGCTATATGTAGGTACAGTGCTAGATATGTGTGGTGATAGCAGTGCGTACAATCTAACCGAAACTAACTCTTACATGTACATCAAGACAAGTACAAACCATGTAAACCCATAGATGCTGTTCTTACGAATATCAAGACAAGTACAAACCATGTAAACCCATAGATGCTGTTCTTACGAATATCAAGACAAGTACAAACCATGTAAACCCATAGATGCTGTTCTTACGAATATATTGAAATATGTGACTGCCTCTGGCAAAACCCTAAACTTGGACGAAATTTTCAAAAGTGAGATTTTGGTCTAGTTTGATTCTCTAGATTTTCCTCTTTCACTTGATTCCAGATTTTTTTCTTCTGATTTCTACAAATCTGGTATCAAATGAAAGAGGAAAATCTAGAGAATCAAACTATACCAAAATCTCACTTTTGAAAATTGGGTCCAAGTTTAGGGTTTTGCCAGAGCCAGTCACATAAGGTAATTTTTTAGTTTTTCTTTTCATTTCGTCAAGTAAAACAGCAATGCTTTAACCCTCCTATAGGTTTAACAATCAAAGACACTCAAAATTTGTATGTCACTCCCAACCCATTGACTTTGTGCAGTGCACTCAAATATAAAATGCATGGACATGTGGCTATGGTAGGAGGTCAAACCAAAACCACTCGACTGTAACTTATGCAGTACATACACAGCTCTGTGTGACTCTGCATATAACTTGTAAGACATACACAAGTGTGTTTGACTTTGCCACTATCTCCAGCACTCTTATACACATGTGTGAACAATTGGCAATGCAACCAAAAATACTCAAGTGACTGTCTGTGGGTGCGGTGCTTACTGGGCCAAATTTCAGCCTGAGCATAGGAGGGTTAAGAGAAACATGGACGACACATGATAGAAACTACATACCCCACGTTGCCTCTGACTGTTGGTTGAGCCATGCTGGTACATCATATCTGAAGGATTGACAATCACTGAATGCGATTTACATGTACATGTGTTTAGCTCGTCGCGTAACGTCCTGCGAATCACGTGCGGAATACCTTCATCGTGATCCAAGAAAAGAAGATAGTATAGATTTGTAATGGGCCTATGTCTTGTGTTTTTTCCGAAGGCAATCTGCTACAAGTCTCTTGCTTAAAGTGCAATTTTTGAAACAACCCATCCAGGCCACTCCAAGCCATTCAGGCCACTCCAGGCCACTAGCTGTTGCCAGTGGCCTCATATGGTTACCCTTCTGTGCACTGTCACACCACTGAGATTGCAGTGTAAGGTGGTCTCCCATTGATACATTGCAGGCCATACTAACCCTCCTACAATCAGTGCAATTTTTGCAACAACCCATTCAGGCCACTCCAAGCCATTACCTGTTGCCAGTGGCCTCCTATGGTTACCCTTCTGTGCACTGTCACACCACTGAGATTGCAGTGTAAGGTGGTCTCCCATTGATACATTGCAGGCCATACTAACCCTCCTACAATCAGTGCAATTTTTGAAACAACCCATTCAGGCCACTGCAAGCCATTACCTGTTGCCAGTGGCCTCATATGGTTACCCTTCTATGCACTGTCACACCACTGAGATTACAGGGTAAGGTGGTCTCCCATCGATACATTGCAGGCCATACTAATATGTTCAAACATTTACAGTGGCCTTGGGTGGCACACACAGTTGATTTTGTAAGATTACTTGGAAAGGACAGCAGGCTTGTATGTACTGAAGGTTGCTAAAGAACAGAATTTAGTGGTTGGGAGTGGCCTCCATGTGTAGGAGGGTTAATTACAGGGGTAATATAGTCATGATCAGAGTAGACTTTCATAGGCCTGTGCTGGGTACCTGGGTTTGCGGGTATATTACCTGACCGTTCCTTTTTACCGGTTTGGGTACCTGAAACCCACTTTTTAAAATCAAATTTCGAAAGCCAGTCTTTGATGAACACTTACAGATAAAAAAATTACTATTAAGTAGGTTTTGTTGGCTACCAGGCAAACTTTCATACAAAATGTGTACATTTTGGCTGGTTGTCAGTTCAAAATGGCTTAGCAAAAATAGGTGCTTAGCAAAATGTTCTTCTAACCGTTCTGTGACTACAAGGGTCAAAATCAGTCAAAATGTTGATATACTTGCCAAGGTATATCTAGTGCACTTAAAAGTCGAACACTGTCAAACCTTACGTGTTGTAAGTACATTTACAGGTTAAAATGAGTTGACTGTATTTGACTGGTAAAAAGCATTGTCTGGTATCGTTCAGGGTGGTCAAAATGACAGTAAAAACAAGTCAAAAATGCCCCTGTGTGCACATTTGGGTCAACAGTCAAACCAGACAGTTCACTGGTTTTGACCACTAGGTACTATGGCTGTGCGTTTTCGGATATTTTTTTAACCGGATACCCTAAATCAGGAAACTTCGGATACCCAGATACCCGTTTTCATTTTTGTTGAAAACATGCCTCCGGTGGTGTACAAATACATGTACTGTAAATGGTAACAAATTGACTTTTATAATACAGAGGATACCATACTATCGATCTTTTCTTTATTGGAGTGTAATCTCTTGAATTTAACGATAATTGTCTGTAAAAGTGTAAACATTACATTGTTCAAGAGTCACAGATTTCTGTTTGCACCGCTCAAATATTACAACTGTTAAAATTTTACGGGTAATTGGAACCGAAAAATGGAACCGGGTAATGACTGTTTTGGTCGGGTATCCGGATACCCGGATATCCGGCACAGTCCTAAACTGCAGCTATAGTCAGGGTGTTAAAACAGCACTATTATATTGGCACCTGTTCATTGGTCAATTAGGGATTTGAAATGACAGCTACCCAATTATAACAGTGTACCTTGCTGAAGATGTGTGTTTAACTCCCTCAGCTGAGTCACCTCCCACCTCGTCCGTGTTAACTCCGCCTCCAAACTGGCTATTCTGTCCAACAGCTGAACCTGACCCTCAATGCCACTGACCAATGACCCTTCACCCTCAGAGCTGCTGGACGGAGTATCAACAGTATTCATGGCCTGTCTCTTCCGAGGGGGCACCTGATTGATGATAAAGGGAAGGTACAGAATTGGCTTTTGGAAACATATGTTCAACCTTCTAGTTTTCAAGAAATATATCAAAAAACTATCGAAGAACTAAATCGGAGTATCAACAGTATTCATGGCCTGTCTCTTCCGAGGGGGCACCTGATTGATGATAAAGGGAAGGTACAGAATTGGCTTTTGGAAACATATGTTCAACCTTCTAGTTTTCAAGAAATATATCAAAAAACTATCGAAGAACTAAATCAAAATTCTATGTTTGAATGACTGCATTAAGATTAAGAGCTCATTGTAATGAGCTTAAACTTTCAGTTGTTTTAGATCTTTATACACATGAAGTCAGACTCTTCAGAATGGAAGTATATACCATCCTGAGGTTCACCTCGACTTGAGGCACACTAAACCTCACAAGGTTACCCTGTCCAACTCAAGTTAATTTCAACCACTGTATTTATTTCCTTTCTAAATTCATTATACTCACGTTACTTGTCCCATATAATACTTCAAATCTGAACCTCCTGTTTTCTCCTCCATCCTGTGATACGCCTCGACTTGAGGCGTGATAAACCTCAAGAGGTTACTATTTCCCACTCAAGTTAATTTCAACTCCTGTATTTATTTCCTCTGTTTATTCTTTATACTCACCATACTCGCCCCATAATACTTCAATTCTGAACCTCCTTGTTCTACCTCCATCCTGTGGTTCACCTCAACTTGAGGCGTGGTAAACCTCACAAGGTTACCCTGTCCCACTCCCAGCGCAAGGGGAACTTGTCCTTCCAAGGAGGGTAATGTGAGTTGGTTGTCAACTGTCTTTTCAACCTCTACTCCTGCCGTCAGAGGCTGAATCTTAACAGTGAATTCCTGATTCTGAAAGACAAAAAGGCAGCCCCACAATGGTCTTTTGATATATATTTTTCTTCTTCCATGCACTGTTGAAAGTCTGCTCTGATCGTGATGATATTGTCCCTTTAACCCTCCTAGTGTTTGACCATTTGAAACCATTCAAAATTTCCACTTACCAAAATGGCCATTGGTTTTGTACACACATGGTGATACCATTTGAAAAGTGTTGGTAGCAAGCTTTACTACCATTCAAATCCATTCAAATGGTTTTTGAACGGTGGATACACTACACCTTGGTGTGTTTCCATAGCCGAATGGTTTCAAATGGTGAATGTATTACACAGTGGCTTGTAAATCATTCAAATGGTTTTGAATGGTGGATACACTACACCTTGGTGTGTTTCACAAAACGAATGGTTTAAAATGGTGCATCAACTTGTCTGAAAAAGGCACCAGAACTAGGAGGGTGAAGTAAGGTTATATTTCTTAAATGTTATTCATTGATAATTTGTTTTACTAAACTTGATGTTATGTGGAGATAAATGTAAAGAATATGAAAAACTGCTAAGACTGTGCCGGGTACCCGGATACCCGACCGAAATGGCCATTTTCCGGTTCCATTTACCCGTAAACAATTTTCTTAAAATTCCATTTAAGCCACACAAATGGAAGTCTCAGATTTTTTGTTTTAAATAAAATCTGTGTCGGGAATGGGGATGCTACTAATCGTTTTTAACCCTCCTACTTCTGGTACCTTTTTCATACAAGTTGATCCACCATTTGAAACCATTCGCTTTTGTGGTTTTGAATGGTGAAATAACTGTGTACAGTATTGATTTCCCCAAATGGTTTTGAATGGTAGGTCAGCTAATACAAAACCTTGTTTGGATCTTTCCAAATAGTAGTACAGCTTATATACAAAACCTTGTTTGGATACTTCTAAGTGGTGAATCAATGGACCCTCTATGCATTTGAATGGATTTGAATGGTAGTAAAGCTTGCTACCAACACTGTTCAAATGGTATCACCATGTGTGTACAAAACCAATGGGCATTTTGGTAAGTGGAAATTTTGAATGGTTTCAAATGGTCAAACAGTAGGAGGGTTAATAATTATAGAGACTGGAAATTATTATGACTCTAATAAAACGAGAGAAACTTGTTTTTTTGCTAACAAAATGAAGTAAACTTAGATGAAGGCTTCAGAAGTAACATTTGCCAACAGCCTTTCACGGACTTGCCGGCTTTTGTTTGAAACTTGTGTTTGTATTGGTTATTTTATACATTCGGGTGTATTTATGTGTATAAAATTGTTTACGGGTACCCGGGTATCTGAAGATTTCAAATTTTAGGTATCCAATTCCCGAAATAACTGAAAACGCACAGCCTTAAAAACAGCTTATTTTCATACTGTCTATACGGTCTATACTTAACTACAAACACTGCGCTGGATGACTACTTGCATACAAGGATTCAAAGAATTGCTGTTTATGGAATGAAGAAATGTCTTGTCCTCATATTCTAGCTTTCTTATACTCTAAAATGTACATCTTCATAATACATGGCATTGAAATCGGAAAGAATGTCGAACCCAAACACCACTTGTGCACAATGTATAAGCATGTGTTTTTAGCAGACAACAAAATCACCAACATTCATTTCACTGGATGTACATACATTCATTGCTCAAAATCTCCCAAAATATCGTTTCCAATCCTCACTGGACTACTACACTTTCCTCTCCTTAAGTGTGTCCTCTATCATCTTTTAAAGGAATATATGTGATATTTATCATATTTGGATTGAAAAGTGGAAGTTGTATTATACATTCTTTCCTCGAAATCGCATAAATTTAATGAATGCATGTGGATTTTAAATGTTTCTTTATGTCAGTACATGTGATTTAACCCCTCCTACTATAACTGCACTTTTTTAGTGACAAGTAGCTATAGAGGTCAAAACCAGTCAACTGCCCGTTTTAACTGTTGACCCAAATGTGCACACAGGGGTATTTTTGACTGGTTTTTACTGTCATTTTGACCAACCTCAACAATACCAGACAATGCTTTTACCAGTCAAAAATGGTTGACTCATTTTGACCTGTAAATATACTTACTAATGTTACACATAAGGTTTGACAGTGTTCTACTTTTATGTGCACTAGATTATACCTGTCCTTGGCAATATGAATTAGGCCTAGACCTAAATCAACATTTTGACTGATTTTGACCTCTTTGCAGTCACACTCACACACAGTCTAAGGGTTAACCCTTTTACTGTAAATTAATTGCCCATCAGCCTGCAGTGAAATTATCACGGACACCAAATGTAAATAGTTGTATAGAGGCTTAACTCAAATAAATCCTTACTATTTTCAGTTTACTTACAGAAGTCATTTATACCGCAGCTTGACTGTAAACAAAGTGCAGCTCTAAACAGGACTCTCAACTCGATCAATGATACTGACAATGATCAATCCAGAATTTCAGAAAAGCGACAATCGTCCTGTAAAATCTGACCCCAGTGTTGTCCACCACAAAGATAAATACAGATAACGGTGATTTCAGTCACAGACGTTATCAAGTTTTTTTGTTGAAGAAGGCAAGCTTTGCCAGACAATGCAAAACTGTCGATTGTGAAATAGACTGCAAATTTCAATGTTTGTTTTGCTTCGGTCACGTAAACCATTAATAATAATAATATGGTGGAACCGCTAATGTCAAGAGCGCCACCAAGAGGCACAAACTAGTGAAACCAAGTTCAATGACCTTCACGCGCACGGTGGTCTCAGACGCAAATTTCATTGTTTTTATGCATTTAAGAATTGCCACGTGTAGGAATATACACTCGCACATTAATTATAGACATTCGTATGCTAATCATTATTTTCTTATTTCCTTAACAAAAAAAAACCATCCCCAGCTGTAAATTACTACAAAATAATTATTCAGAAGAAAAAAGAAAACAAATTTGAACAATAAATTAATACGTATCCAGCCACACGTGGAATCGTGAACTATGTCCACGTGATTGGAGTCGATCGAGCGTGAATGTCCTACTTCGAAAATAGGGTAGGGGAGGGGTTCGAGAAAAAAAGTGGGGAGGGGTGATTTAAATTTCAAAGATTGGTTTGAAACAATTATGGTAAGACCTATTTGGACTTGAATAATTATCAATGTATTAATTTTGAATTTTATTGTATTGTATTTTTAAGTACATGTACTAGTATTAAGGTTATTTTGTGTAGGTATAAATTCCGCCTAAGTTGGGGGAAATTTATTGCAATTAAAATGTTTTGGATCCGCCCATGTGGGGGGATGTTATTGTTAAAAAATGTGAGTATATGGGTGCACGTGTGGGGGCTGGGGGGGGGGGGTAAAAACCTTTAAAAAAACATCCCTGTCATGTATGTAAGACGCTAATTAAGACCATCATCCACAATACGAACTGCATGACGTTGCCGCGTGATTTGATCATGTGCGTGCCAAGCCTGTCGTCTGCTACCGTGCAGTAGTATGTGGTAGCCAGCAGTGTGCGCGCGCGTGCATGCATATCGCATTATATCATATCCATTGTCATGCAAGTGTACACTGACTGACAGGTGGCTCAACCGCATGTGCACAAATTCCTAAACCAATCAAGACTAGAACATGACCATTTTGTAAGCACTCGGATACAATAACAAACAAGAACGCCAGCTGACAACAAAGAATGCTGTATACTCGTTAACGTAACGATAACGTGCAGGTTGTGGAATAATTACTTGCCGCTGGAAAACATTCTTCTGGCTGTGTTATCAAAATGACAGAGGTAAGTTCATTTTTTCAGTAGGAAAGAATGTCGAGTATTGTCCAACCGCCAATTAATTGTGCACAATGTCATGTACATGTATACATGTAGGCTGTGTTTTAGCAGACGACAATTAGCCAATATAGATGGATGTGCATAGATACTTTCATATAATTATTGCTCAAAATTTGCCAAAATACCGTTTGCAATCCTTACTTGACCACACGTTTCCTCTCCGGCCTTACGTGTGTCCTTATTTGTGATATTTGTCACATATTTAGATAGAAAAGTGGCGGTTGTATATTACATTCTTTCCCACTGTGCCACCACGCTGTAGCCTATACTTAATGGTATATAGACCCTAGTATTACTCTATGATCACAAGCCTAGCCAAGACCACTTTTCCTGGTAAAATATTACCTCCATTAGTTATCAAAATGTTTATTTATTTATTTTATTTTTATATTTAAACCATCTTTAATGAGGGTAACCCATCCAGCATAGCTGATCATTTGGGGGTCTATTTAAAAGACTATGGGAACATTTTTAAGGGCACCAATGCCAAAACTAGGGCAACGGAGACCGTAGCCTTCGACACCGCGGCAGGCGGTCCAGCAATTTTTCGTGAAACATGCCACTAACAGTTTTCATCATTTTCTCAAAAACGTGAGTTCCTTTATTTTGAAGAAACCAGAGGGCTAGAATGAACGTATCAATACCAAATACTATAATGTTATACTTTCCCTTTTATGTTTTTTCTAGAAATAGTAGGCATGTTTTAAATAGGCGACCAGTTGATACATTTTGTAGGCTACTTTCATCTTTTCTCATGACATGATCAGGCATTATACAAAAAAATAGAGATAAAATAGATTTGACTTCAGTAACTTTAATTAAGGAACTTAATAGATGTAATGCCCGTGTTTTCGCTATTTTACTGGCAATTGTTGTATACTTGTAGTCATACATTGCTAATTTCCTTATAGAAAGGAAAAAATATTTTGTCATGAGATATTTCACAAAATATTAGTCATAAGGTTTTTTCTTACAGTTAATAATGCCTAAATTGATTGATCATATAATTTATCAATGTTCCGATGAAAAAGAATATTATCAGATAATTTTGCTAATGCATTGAAAAACGACTACCAGCCAAAACGCTTGCATTTTTTTTGTATGAAAGATTTGCTGTTAAAAAAACACCAATGAAATCTTATAAGCATTTGTTCTCTTTTCTGGTAAGCATATTCCCCTGCTTAGTAGCTCTGTGGAAGTGATCCCTGGGCCCAACTTCATGGAGCTGCCGAGCTGATCATTTTGCTCAGCAAATATTTTCGCTTAACATTATAAAACAGACTACCAGCCAAATTACACACATTATCTATGGAACTTTGGATGGTGTACAATGTTCAACGAAACTTGCTTAGCAAATTTTGAAATGTGCCTCTGATCTTTGCTCTAATCATATTGGTCTAATAATTATGGATGCTGGCCATTTTGTTGGTGGTTTAGTCATATTATTTGCACGTTTTAGCTGATAACTACTGATAACGCAGTAAAGACTTCCTCTATAAAACTATGCAGCCTGATGGGTGAACCCCACATAATCAATGCTAAATTCAAAATGTTCAAAAATGTTTATCAATTTTGTATGACTCAAAAGTCCAAGGGTAGGATGGTATGGAACCATATTTTATTTCATGAATTTAAAGGGAAGATTTTAACCCCCTGTTTCAAGAAATAATCAATTGAACTAAACCCACAAACACAAAACAAAATAACAAATCGGAGATTCCATTTGTGTACATGGCTTAAATGTTCAGACAAAATTGTCAAAAGTCGTTGACGAGTAATTGGAACCGGGTAATGACAGTTTCGGTCGTCCTTTATCCGGGTACCCAGCTACCCAGCACAGCCTTATATATAAATAACAGCAAAAGAAACGTCACCCCCTAAATTTTGATAAGTCTGAGAACATGTTTAACTTATGTGTCCTCAGACGTCATGCATGACGAATTTTGAGGTCATCCAAATTTGCCACATTGTGTTCGTTTTACACTCCATACTCATAATATTCTTCATTAAACAAATTATATTAATTATAATAATAATAATGAAAATAATAAATATTTTTAGGGGTGACGTTTCTTTTGCTGTTATGTATATATAGAACAGTTTTGCATGTTACTAATGATGCACATTTCCTCTTTGAAATACACCGTCTGTGTTAAGTCCGTAGTCCTTAAGTTGTTTTGTACTTTGCACTAGTAAAACAAACAAAATATATTTCCTCAATATTATATTACCTGTATATCTTTGCAAATTTTCGCCTTCCTGTGTTATCATCTAGACATGTTTATTTATCATAGTTTATCATTTATAATATTTTGTATTGTTTACTGCGGCATGCATTAATATGGAAACAAGTTAAATTTAAATGAAACAGTGAAGTTTGTATGGAGCTATCGTATGGAAATATATTAGTTGTCCCAGTATATTGTACCGACTTATTCCTTGTGCATAATAACAAATGTACTGTTGGTTTGTTGCACACAATGTTTCAACTTACTTACATTTTCAAAAATTGGTTCTAATCAACCTGTCCCCATTTTAACCCTAACCCCCTAGGTATTCTGGCTAGGAACCTTCCTGAATCCTCCAAAATCCATCAGTGCACTTTTGGAAATATTCATTGATCTTTCATATTCAGTGCTTATAGCCTATACTTCTTGCCAGGTAGTAATTTTGCCCCATTTGAAGAGGTGAAAGTACCAGTTTCCAACAGTGCTGAATTTTTCCAAAAAAGTGCTCCTTGGAGGATTTTGATGGATTTGGGGTGGTTAGGGTTAAGAGAGGTTATGTCATGAGAAAACTAAACAACATTATTACGGTGTATTACATGTATGTCAACCTAAAGTAAAGTATATACGGTAAAAAGAACCAATCGAAACTGCACTAACCGTTTATAAATTTGCTAACCGGCTAACCGAAACCAATATTTAAAAAAAAAAAAAAAAAAAAAAAAATGGGTCGGCCTAATTTGCCGCCCATTTTGTTGTTCAAGACTTTCGTTTTTGCCTCATTGGTTATTAAACAATCATTGTGGGAAGTTTATTGATGCTTTTAATTGAAAATGTATACACATTGTGTCATTTGCCGACGATCTATTGTTTGTGTGGCCGTCGGGTGCCTACTTTCGGTTAACCGGTTAACCGGTTAACCGACCGTGAAAGATTCGGTTAAATGGTTAGCGAACTAACCGGTAACTCCCAGCATTAATCCTGACGTTACTTTTCTTCCTTTTAAGTGTAAAATATGTATACATCTGTACACGAAATGTCTTTTAATTACGTTCTAATTACTTTTTGTTGCCGGTGTTACACAGCGAGTCGTCACTGAGCAGTCATGCGCCTTTCAACCTCTGAAAGATGCCAATCAAACTGGGACATCGAACCGCAAAAAGTAGGCCACCTTTTTTATCTTTTCTTCTTTTTGATGCCTCTGCTGTAGTACCGAATGTGTTGGTGCATGACTTATTTGTTCACATAGGATCTTCAAGGTTTTTTTAAAAGCCATATACAGTAGTACACTGTAAAATGGTGTTTAGAATTAAAACACACACACAAAATAAATGCGTTTAGGAATACGTTTAAATGCTAAACGGCCATCCTCTGTATATCCTCTGTCACAAAGCTGAACTTGCTTAGCTTCTCGGCGCTTGTTCATATGGCTTTTAGCATTCAAACATACATCACAGAAAAGCGCAATCTAAACATGTTTTAGGCTAAACGTGTGAAAAAAGTGAGTACAAGCTAAGTGTTTAGAAATGTATGGATTCTAAACACAATTTTTGCAGTGTATTGGTAATGCGGGCAGGAATCACACAGATGCCACAGAGGTCATGACCTCCATTGCCCTGGTCTTGGCCATGGTGCCCCTTAAAAATATTCCCATTTTATAGACATTCTGATATTCTCGTTTACTTGGGAATAGTGGCCTTGGCCCTACAAGAATTCCAGGTCTGTAATGTTGGCAAAACTGCTTTCTTTGATTCAAAATATACATTAAAACAACGAAAGTTTCAATATTACGTTGTGTCGTTATCAGCAAAAATATTAAAAATGCATTTGGATGTTTCATATTTATTCTAAAGTTGAATTTATCATCAACTCCGGATGACAAAGAAATCATTGGTTGCGATGTTTTGTCTGCAGACAAGAATATCCACTGTGCACTCACCGATATACATTTGTATTCTAAAAATGAATTTTGGACATTGTTTTGTGGAGTGTCGTGGCCGAGCGGTCTAGCTTACCGGACTCAAGTTCTGGTGTTAGCAGCAGAATGTGGGTTCGAATCCCGGCCGTGACACTTGTGTCCTTGAGCAAGACACTTAGCCATAATTGCTTCTCTCCACCCAGGGGTTAAATGGGTACCTGTGAGGGCAGAGTTGGTTGATTAGCCCTATATGCGCTGTAATGGCAGCAATTGAGCTGTATACTCCCCAGGGAGCTGAGATGGTTTCAGGAATGATTTATGAGCCTTATGAACCTTATGAGCCTTATGAGCGGCGGTAATGATATAATGCGCCTTGAGCACCATTGGTGGATACGTGTGCTATATAAGTCCACACATTATTATTATTGTTATTATTATTATTATTCTGAACAAAATCCCCCATAGCCGTGAATAACTATTATACAGAAAGGATTTGCTTCTGAATTAATTTTGTAGAATAGTACTTCTGAAATTACAAAAAAATAATAAAAAAATAAAAAAAGACCAGGTTGACAAAACCTAGTCTCGATCCGGGCACCACCAACATGGCGAGCGTACTTCTACCACTAGACATTTTTTTTGGGTGAATTAATTATTGAAGAACCTTTTTTAAATTATGTTGATTTAGACTCTTGCCGTCATCCACAAAAAATATATCAGAATATATCTCGTTTTCGGATGCCATATAATTGACTCGCAGCCGTATATTGAAACTGTATTAAATTATTATTAATTTTTTAAACCTTGATAGTTGATTATCGGATAAAGATTCAGTGTATCCGGAACAATGACACATATCACATGAGCCATGTGCAGCGTAACTCCCACTAAAACGTGTATGTTTGGCAGAATTAGACTGAATGGTTATAATCTAGCGCTATAGCACGCTGGTTTTTCTATCGCTGACATAAATAGCGCCATCTCGTGTCGATGTCTATAACAAACGTCTCCATGTTGAACTCAACCTTGTGAATTTTTCAAAACCTATCAGCTCTCGCCGCACAAACCAGCCGAATTAAGCGATGCAACGAAAATAATTATTTAACCATTTAAGGTTGTCACCTATGTAATAAACCCTTAACAGGGGTGTGATTTGTCCGCATTTTCCTGGATTTTCGGATTTTTACAAATCGCAATGTTGTGATCCTCTGGATTTTAAAGATTTAAATCAATAAAGGAAAGCTAAGCAAATAATAATAATGTGTGGACTTATATAGCGCACGTATCCACCAACTGAGTGGTGCTCAAGGCGCATTATATTATTACCCCTGCTCATAAGGCTCATAAGGCTCATAAATCATTCCTGAAACCACCTCAGCAAATAACTAGGTTTCACCCCAGCGCTGTTCACAACGGCGGCCCCAATACCCCTAGCAAAATTTACGTGGATTTTTCAAAACTGCCCAATCACACCCCTGTCTTGAAGGGCCCTGGAATGCAGTTTTATGTAGATAAGTGATTTAGCAAAGTAATATCAATGCTTCTGGGCAATTGAAAAAAAAATAGGAAGTCTATTTTTTGACATAAAGTTACGATTGAGTGTGCTGTTTAAATTTGTATAAATTTTCATTCATATCCTTGATACAATTTTTGCGAATTGGTTTGACATGTTGGGTTAGGCATTCGAATCTTTTCAGACCGGGATCTGTTAAACAAACTGGCTTTGTCCTGAAGAGGGTCAGGGCTCACTGACCGAAACGTCGAGTTATTCACAGGTTCATCTCAGAACCACACAACTTAAAGAGAGATTATTACATAGTGCTACCGCAAACCTACTCTATTTATCACTTTCCACCATGCAAACCTTTAAGTCTGGAAGGATCCAGATCTTTTACCCTGCACAGGGGTAATGAATAATACATGTATAATCCCTGCTCCTCACACACACCACATCATAGTATTAGCCAGCAATACCTTTGGATGTCTTTTGGACGCACAGTTTGCTAAATGGACACCCTGTTTTATTTGCAATGCACATGCAAAAGTATTGTAAGTTAAAGTTTGGACACCCGTGTTTTTCAAAGAATAACAAATCTCTAAATCCTGACTAATACTCTGCACTACACACATATCATACACACTACCCCCACACGCTTTGGGCCCAGTAAACCTATCAGCTCTCGCCGCACAAACCAGCCGAATTAAGCGATGCAACGAAAATAATTATTTAACCATTTAAGGTTGTCACCTATGTAATAAACCCTTAACAGGGGTGTGATTTGTCCGCATTTTCCTGGATTTTCGGATTTTTACAAATCGCAATGTTGTGATCCTCTGGATTTTAAAGATTTAAATCAATAAAGGAAAGCTAAGCAAATAATAATAATGTGTGGACTTATATAGCGCACGTATCCACCAACTGAGTGGTGCTCAAGGCGCATTGTATTATTACCCCTGCTCATAAGGCTCATAAATCATTCCTGAAACCACCTCAGCAAATAACTATAGGTTTCACCCCAGCGCTGTTCACAACGGCGGCCCCAATACCCCTAGCAAAATTTACGTGGATTTTTCAAAACTGCCCAATCACACCCCTGTCTTGAAGGGCCCTGGAATGCAGTTTTATGTAGATAAGTGATTTAGCAAAGTAATATCAATGCTTCTGGGCAATTGAAAAAAAAATAGGAAGTCTATTTTTTGACATAAAGTTACGATTGAGTGTGCTGTTTAAATTTGTATAAATTTTCATTCATATCCTTGATACAATTTTTGCGAATTGGTTTGACATGTTGGGTTAGGCATTCGAATCTTTTCAGACCGGGATCTGTTAAACAAACTGGCTTTGTCCTGAAGAGGGTCAGGGCTCACTGACCGAAACGTCGAGTTATTCACAGGTTCATCTCAGAACCACACAACTTAAAGAGAGATTATTACATAGTGCTACCGCAAACCTACTCTATTTATCACTTTCCACCATGCAAACCTTTAAGTCTGGAAGGATCCAGATCTTTTACCCTGCACAGGGGTAATGAATAATACATGTATAATCCCTGCTCCTCACACACACCACATCATAGTATTAGCCAGCAATACCTTTGGATGTCTTTTGGACGCACAGTTTGCTAAATGGACACCCTGTTTTATTTGCAATGCACATGCAAAAGTATTGTAAGTTAAAGTTTGGACACCCGTGTTTTTCAAAGAATAACAAATCTCTAAATCCTGACTAATACTCTGCACTACACACATATCATACACACTACCCCCACACGCTTTGGGCCCAGTAAACAAATATTGAAATAATTCAGACTCCGCTTCCCAGGTTGTATCGTAACATGGGACGTGATCCCTGACTATAACGGCATGCTTTAGTTCAATGACTTAATTGTGACTAGCGCCCCCGTACAAAGCTATTGAGAAAATAGGGAGACTGCCAAACTCGGGCTAAGTATAGACTGTTTGCGGCGACACCATGTAGAAATTCTCTTATGAGCAGTAAATAGTTCTGAAAAGAACCGGTTGGTTACAACTCGAAGTTTCGACCAGTGTGCTCTGATCGTCTTCAGGAGATGGTTTAGATGGTAGAGCACCGTCGCGTCAACCTAGAGGTCGCAGGTTCATGTCCCGCTCTACACTGTAAAAATGATGTTTAGAATTTAAACACATTTTTAAACACTTGGCTTGTACTCACTTTTTCACATGGATAGCCTCATACATGTTTAGATTGTGCTTTTCTGTGATGTGTGTTTGAATGCTAAAAACCATATGAACAGGTGCCAAAAAGCTAAGCACGTTCAGCTTTGTGACATGTACAGAGGATGGCCGTTTAGCGTTTAAACGCATTCCTAATTTACGCGTTTATTTTGCGTGTGTTTAAATTCTAAACACCATTTATACAGCGTAGTCAATATTTCTTTGTTTATCCAAAACAATGGAAATAACTCATGGGTAGCACTTTTCTAACATTTGAAAATAATACATTACTATACCATTATTTTGAAATAATCCAAAATTTCCAAAATTTCTCCAAAATTAGCCAAATATTGTACATGTCAGGTCTCACAAATGAGTTTGTAATAATCTCAGAATAAATGTATTTATTGTTTTTAATCCTTTTGTTTCGAAGTCTTTAAATTTTTATCGAAGAGGGGAGAGGGGGGGGGGGAGTAGGATGGGGTGACGTGCAGGAGCGGTCACTTGAATTCGACATTTTGAATACTCCTTGCCCCTGAAACATCATATTTATGCCACTGTCTAAAAACGCAGAGCTTCAGGGGATTGCTGGCTGGAACCTCTTTTTTTGAATGTACATACAGTGCTACCGCAAACCCTCGGTCTCTGCAAAGTAATAATTTTTATGCAAAACTTCAAATCATGCATCAGTTGATTTTCTGTCGTTCCCTTTGACTGAAATGCTCAATCAAATTCGAACAACAGACACTCCCCTCACCTACCCATGGACTGGTCTATTCCACCGTAGGGGAGGCCTGATCGCCCGGAGTTAGTTTCTTCCTCTATAATGGTTTAAAGGTGAGGTTTGTGAATTGGTAATTTAAAAAAATAACCAAATAGACGAATGCAACCTGAAACTTACTTGGTGTTAAGCTGATGAGATCAATCTTCCCTAGAAATAATTATGTCTGAGGTACTGTCACTTTAAGACAATGTAAAATAGTAGTTAATGGTCTTGCGTTTCGAACCTTTGAGAAAGAACCTGCTATTGGTTCCAAACGTGAGGCCAATAACCATTACCTTGCATATATGCACTACAGGTCATGTAGGTTGGTAAGCAGTTTGCAACAGTTAATTCTCTATGTATTACCTTTAAAGAAAAGTTAAGTAATATGTAGTCTGATGCATTCAGATTGTTCATTCCAACGAGGGAATTTAAAACAGTTTACTCTTTCCTAAATTCAAACTGGAAATGGTTTTCTTCAAAATAACAGAGCCTCGGACAAAAATATTTCTAGGGAAGATTGATCCCACTCTATCGGTTTAACGCTATGTAAGTTTTACATTACAATTTTACCATTACAAAATTACCAAACCTATCGTATCTTTAAACACATGACGTCATGGTAGAATGGTGAAAACGTGTGCCTGCCTAGATCGCGTAGGTATCGTCACGCTCACGTGGTACTAATATGCAAAGGTACATGTGAAAAGTTATTATAGTAACTGTCTGAACTGGATATCTTTAACATTTTGGTCAAACATACCGACAGTCGTATGTTGCGCATCCAGTAGTGTAGTGCTGATGAAAAAAGGCCCATTGACCTGAACGATACATTTCTCAGAAAAAACAAATAATTTTGTTGGCTTTATTCCTTCACATCTTCATCAGGAAAATGGCATGGTCTCGGGGCAAATTGACGGTGGTCATATTGGCCTTCCAGTTGGTATTTGTGATTCTCTTCGGGGTTTTGGTCGAGTACGATCCGTCAGCGGACGCGAGAACCAAAACGTCTGGGGGAGAGCACGGCGGGAAGGCGAAGGAAAACCTGGCTGGCTTCACAAACAGCGTGGATTTGTATTATCCAAGTAAGTATTTATTTGCCACATTACATTTTTTTAAATGTGATCAGATCCAGCAAAATTAATTTGAAATTGAAAGAGAAATTGAAACATTCAGAACGCAAAATGACCTCTGGTCTCACAATAAATTATGCTTGCTTAGGAGTGATTTCGCGTGCCCAGCCCAAGTAACGCATCTGGAAAACTATAATATGCAAATGATACTTGATATATACACTGCTCAAAATGCCTTATCACATGACCTGCCAGTTTAAACCGTCATTAGACATGCACAACATGTGAAAAGTGTTTAAAATGTTACAGAGTAACCTTTAGTACTTTACTTCCACCAAAAACTGCTTTTGTGTCCTCACATGGACTGTGTCCTCACAAGAAATACTTTTGAGTCCTATTTTATTTTGAGCAGTGTATTTGGAACAATCTTGTTGGCAACTTTTTTTAGAACGTAAAACAGAAAAAACAGTTTTTCGCTGTTTTCTCAAAAACGTGAGCACCTATATTGTATATTTTCACAAAACTGGCAGGTTGTATTGAACGTACCTTACCAAATACCAGTGTTCACGGGCGTAAATCCCGGGGGGATGGGGGAGATATATCCCCCACATTTTGGACAGGGGGGAGGACGGTCCATAGGATCATCCCCCAGAATTTCCATGCGTTGAAAAAAAATATATAATAAAAATACACATGTAATGGCTGTATACAGTAGCCGCAAGGTTCTGAATAGTTGTCGACTGCAGAACTTCAAGCTATACCGTGCTCACAAAATCATACCCCCCACTTTTCATCACGGATTTACGCCAGTGCCAGTGTTGTACCTTTAAATGTATATTTGATTAAAAATGTATCGCCCATGTTTTTGTCATATATATTGATTATAGGCCAAACAAAAAATCTCCGGTTTCTGGTCTCCGCGTGCGTCGCCTCAGACCCGCGCGTCGGCATTTGTTCTGTTTTATTTGTTTTTCTGAAACGATGTCCAATTGCTGCCAAAATTGGTGGACGTTTGCCCGATCTGTGCGGCCTCTCATAGCCACCATACTTTGTGTATGGAACATTTTGGTATGTTTCCAATAACCAGGTATACATGTTAACATGTTTATTGTGGAGTGTCATGGTCGAGCGGTTTAGTGCATCGGATTTGTGTTCTGATGGCTGAGTCGAATTCCAGCCGCGACCGGGGTGCTTGTGTCCTTGAGCAATACACTTTACCATAATTGCTTCTCTCCACCCAGGGGTAAATGGGTACCTGTGAGGGCAGAGTTGGTTGTTGTGTTTGATTAGCCCATATGCGCTGAAATGGCAGCAATTGAGCCGTATACACCCCAGGGAGCTGAGATGGTTTCAGGAATGATTTATGCGCCTGATGAGCAGGGGTAATAATGTAATGCGCCTTGAGCACCAGTTTGGTGGATACGTGCGCCATACAAGTCCACATTATTATTATTTATTATTATTATTTAAAAAAAAAATCCCCCCCAAAAAGTCCTTATATCCTATGAAGTGAGATATTTGACAACATAGTTGTCGGAAGCTCAGGTTAACAGTGTTTTGTTGCAAATGCACCAATAAATTTAATGTTTGGATATATTTATTGTCACACCATGCTTCTCAAGATTTTTTTTAGCATTGGCGATGAAAAGAACAATTTCTTGAGACTGCCGTTAATTGGGAAGTTGATTTTTGGTATCGTAGGTTCGATGAAAGTTTCAATATCAATTAAGGTTTCTTCCCAATTAATTGGTGCTCAACTTTTTTAAGAAACGAAAAAATGTTATAGTTGTATTTGTAATTAACTTACTTTGTGTATGATCCCTTTTTTCTTTTAAAGTAACAGTGTAACATTGTAACTGTTACCTTTGTAAATAAAACAATAAAAATAACGAAAGAAAAGAAATCCTATTCAGGATCATCCAAACAAGTAAGTTTTTGGATAATATTTCATTAAGTTGATATTCTGGTAATGGAGTGTCGTGGCCGAGCGGTCTAGCTTACCGGACTCAAGTTCTGGTGTTAGCAGCAGAATGTGGGTTCGAATCCCGGCCGTGACACTTGTGTCCTTGAGCAAGACACTTAGGCCTAACCATAATCGGACACTTAACCATAATCATAATCGAATCGGATCATATTGAATCTGATTGATCTAATTCCCATACCATCCTTTTGATGCCTTTCAGTATAACCTGGAAGTACAAACTTTCGAGAAATATTTCATTGTCGACAGTCCCCAGGGAATTCTAATATTTGGCTCATGCAGCTCCATGTTTACGCCCGCCTGTCAAGATCCATAAATTTACTTATAATATAAATAATACTAACAAGAATCTGAAAACAAAATCCCTGCCCTCGATCACCCAGTTACATATTCTCACCTATCGGTTGAACGGGTACATTACATAGGTGAACTGACTACGCCTAGCATCTATGTCAACATGACATACTGCTGTGAAAGTCTGACACGTACTCGCCCCAAATTTGTATCACAAATACTATGTGAGTACAAGAGTCACAACAATTGTGCTAAGCAAAAGTAAGTTACCAGCCAAATTGCCACGTAATGTGTATTGCTTTTGGCAGGTCCTCGACAAAATTTTGATTCAAGTAGATGCATTCTCTAAGCAATATTTTCTGCTTCACAAAAATTGCTTACCAGAAACATTTGCTTAGCATTTTTGGTTACCAGCGAAACTTTCATTGTGACTGGTAGTCTGTTTTATATTGTTTAGTAAAATGCTAAGCAGCTTCTCTATGAAATTGGCCCATTATTATAGTAAAATAATGTTGGGACGGTTAATCGGTTAATCGGTTAACCGGTTAACTGACTATAACCGGTTAACCGACTATAACCGGTTAACCGACTATAACCGAAAACACTATTTCAAAAGTACGACCAACAATTTTGGAAGAATTTACCGCCCATTGTTGTTCTAGA
The DNA here is from genome assembly GCA_029582265.1 of Zoroaster sp. YZ-2022. Taxonomy (NCBI): domain Eukaryota; kingdom Metazoa; phylum Echinodermata; class Asteroidea; order Forcipulatida; family Zoroasteridae; genus Zoroaster; species Zoroaster sp. YZ-2022. The sequence continues at coordinate 86,164,266 of CM055816.1, forward strand.
CTTTCTTTTTTGCCGTATTGGTTATTAAACAATCATTGTGGGAAGTTTATTGATGCTTTTCGATTGAAAATGTACACACCTCAGTGACATTTACTGACGATCTAAGTTGTGTGGCCGTCAGGTGCCAACTTTCGGTTAATCGGTTAACCGACCGTGAAAGATTTCGTTAAACGGTTAACGAACTAACCGGTAATTCCCAGTACTATATAGTATATATCGTAGACTTCTGGATGTACGCACTTTTATGGTCTGGTGCTTACATAAGTATCTATTTAAATGTTTTGCAAAATATATTTAATCTTTACGGAAACTACTTGCCGGTAAACACGCTTTTTGTTATTGATATGTTTCCATAGGTGAACACTTACTGTGTGAGACACAATGTAATAGCCGACACATGTGGCAAAGCTAGCGTTTACACGCAGCAAGAAGCCATAACTAAGCCCATCCAATTACTGATGCATAATGATCGAGAATAAAAATCATTCTTCTGATATCAAATCAAAGTTAAATGCAGGAATTTTCTATCACGCTGCTTTTCACATCTTATGTATGCCCTGTTGGTTTGTGATTTCTTACCATGTGCTATACAACGACCGGACAAAGTAGCATGATAGATCATTGTAAAAAAATAATACAAAAAACAGCGAGGTGTGTGACAGGTAAAAGTTGTATCGTAGTCAGTCATGACCGATGGGTGCATCCAAGCGGGGTAAACTTTCGATGACAAGAGTTCACTCCTGGTCACAAAAACTGCTGAGAGAGAGAGAGAGAGAGAGTATTGTAATCTCATTAGCGTGTCTCAAAGGTCAACGCCCCGCAGTTTTCGTGACCAGGAGTATCCAGAGTAGCCCGCTCGAACGCATCTACACTCTTAAAACTAAAGTGTTGAATCAACCATATAAGAGTTCGGTGAGTGACTACTCTTTATAAAGTTAAATTCAACTCAAAGAAAGTGTTGAATTAACACGGAGTCAAGTTAAGTCTAACTTTATCAATGTTAATTCAACACTTTTAAAAGTGAAATCTAACTTAAGAGTTGTCACTGACCGAACTCTTTAAAATGTTGATTAAACACTTTAGTTTTAAGAGTGTAATAATAAAAAAAACTCGGTGTGTATTGTATTATATAGCCTGAGGCACCATATCTGATATCTTAATAAGTCTAAAATATCTGTATGATGGGGGGAAGCGATGATATATAGGTTTGCGGTAACATTATGTAATAACTCTCTTGAGTTGTTCAGTTGTGGGGAGAACCTGTTGGTTAACTCAAAGTTCAACACGTCATTTATCGTTACAGTGAGATTTGTGGTGACACCACATCGTGTTTAGAATTTAAACACATTTCTAAACACTTAAAGTGTACCCACATTTTTAGCCTAAAACATGTTTAGATTGTGCTTTTTCTGTGATGTATGAATGCTATAAAAACCACAGGAAGCACGTTTAGCTTTGTGACATGGACAGAGGATGGCCGTTCAGCATTTAAACGCATTCCTAAACGCGTTTGTTTTGTGCGTGTTTAAATTCTAAACGCTATTTTTACAGGTAAAATTAAAATTATTGGAGTAGTGATGGTTCTGAGAAGAATTAACATATTCTTTTTATACATGGTGTCACCGTAAATCTCACTCTATCTATTCCCACCATGCATAGCCTTAAGTCTTAGTCATTATCGTTTTAAACACTAACACACCAAAGATCACATAATCAACTGGCAACAAGCTGATCTCATCACTAATGACATCCACTGATTGAAACGTTGGGTTCACTTACATGTTATGCTCAGAGTAGTGCCGGTTAGTTCGCTAACTGTTTAATCGAAACTTTCACGGTCGGTTAACCGGTTAACCGAAAGTCGGCACCCGATGGCCACACAAACAATATGGCAATGGAACAATTTGTGCTTTTCCAATCAAAAAGCATCAATAAACTTGCAATGATTGTTTAATAATCAATGCGACAAAAAATAAAGTCAAGAACAACAAAATGGGCGGCAAATTCTTCAAACTTTGTAGCCATGAGTTTTTTGGATTTAAAAAGTGGTCTCGGTTAGCCGGTTAGCGAATTTTCTAAACGGTTTGTGCAGTTTCGATCGGTTAACCGGTTAACCGTCCGTGCACTAGATTATAGAGATTATAACACTAAATAATGCGACTTTTTGTAAACCATTAAAACAATAAACATTTGTCGTCTTTTTTTCAAAAACGTAACCACCTATTTTTATGAAACATTCACATGTTACTTTTATAATATATCTTCTTGCAAACCAGGGGGTTATGATGAACGCATGCTACTAAATACACATTTACCTTTCGTATAATAAAGCTTTAGACCGTAGTTTTTGTAAAGACGAAGCAGCCTTTCGAACCTCGTTACACAAGCATTCCCAGTTTAACCTATTCATTAACTGTTATTTTGAATGGCAGAACAAATATGTCCAGAGGTGTTCTGTAGGCCACCGCTTCGCCGCGTTGCGCCTCTTCAAAAACGTGTTTTCGTTGAGCCTGCTACCCAAGAGTACATGCAGACTCTAGGCCTATAGGATTATTATGAATACTTCAATGTCTGCATATTTGCTATAGGTTTAATTCTGTTCGTTTCGTTGAACATTATATGCCATGCATTTTGTATTTGTTTTTGTAATGGTGCGCACACGGGCGTAAATCGGGGGAGGCGGGTAGGTGATATATACCCCCACTTTTTGGACGGGGGGAATGGTCCATATGATCATCCCCCAGAATTTTCGATGCGTTGAAAAAATGTATACATACAATAAAAATACACACGCAGAACCTCAAGCTATACCGTGCACCCAAATTTCAAAATCATCCCCCACACTTTTCATCTCGGATTTACGCCAGTGGGTGCGCACTTTTGAAACCCTAAAAAGGTATTCCAAGATCGTCTTCTATTAAAACCCTAACCCCCTAATAAGGCTGTGCCGGGTATCCGGATACCCGACCGAAAATGTCATTTTTCGGTTCCAATTACCCGTAAACGACTTCTTAAAATTCCGACTGAACATTCGAAGCCACACAAAATTATGGAAGTCTCTGATTGTTTGCGAACAAAATGAAGAAAACTTGGATGAATGATTTGGAAGAAACATTTGCCAACAACCTTTCGCAGACTTGGTGACTTTTGTTTGAAACTTGTGTTCGTATTGGTTATTTTATACATTCGGGAGTATTTATGTGTTTTTTACAAAATTGGTTTCGGGTACCCGGGCATCCGAAGATTTCCAATTTCGGGTATCCGGTTCCCGAAATAACCGAAAACGCACAGCCCTACCCCTAATGGTTTTGGCTAGAACTTTCTTGAATCAGCCAAAATCCAACACCATGCATGGGCTATACAGTACTGAGTCCATCAAAATACAATACAACCAGCTGTTGGAGTTTGATGGGGTTGGGGTTGTTATAGGCAGACATGAGAATTTCCCGCCGTTCCGCGGTTTCCCGCTTTTTGGAGGCCAAAATATGTCCTCTCCGAGTTCAATGTGAATCCGGTTTAAAATTTGGGGGGTAGAGGTGGTCTAGGGTGATTTTTTTTTTAGGGAAATTGTGGAAATATCATTGCTGAAATGCCCCGAGATCGGCACTTTTAAAGTCGGCTTCGTAGCTCTGTTTTTAGACGCTCCCAGCTGTTTTATAAACCCGTTTGTCCGATCCTATTTACACGACGTACGCAGAGCGATGAAGTGCTGTTACAGAGATGAAGTTTACTAAACGAATCAACGATCGCGTTAGGTATCAAGTATTCCATAACGTCATAAAATTTGTCCAATCAACGATCCCCTATAATGAGCGTTGGGAAATGCTGTTGTTGATTGAGCGGCCATCGTGTTAACGCTTTGTGTACGTGAAAGAAAAAGTTATAGTAAAATTATCGTGAAATATCGGTGGCATCCGACTTCAAAATGCCGAGAATTTTGGATAGAAATGAAGAACAATTCGTACGGGAGTCGGATAAAGGTGTCAAAGAAAAATGGAAGTGGTCTTGGTTAGAGGAAGATGTGGAAATTAAACTGCCTGGTAAAAGTGGTATTGCCGATAAAGTAAAGTGCAATCTCGGCGAGTTCGCCAGAAAGGTAGATATACCAGGGAAGTCGATGTGCACGCTTTGCAATAAACTGATCAACTATGGAAAGCGCTGACCCCTTCAACCCCCGCCAGGGGGCCCCGGCCCCCTGAAACCCCCGGCATGCCTCGCCTTCGGCTCGGGCCAAGCCTACGGCTTGATTGGGTCATTAATAGTGAATCGCTATTTTCCAGTTTTTTCTAACACAACCCATTCTCATGCCTGTATAGGGTTAATAATTATTAGTTTGAATGAGGGCCAGGGACTACCGCGTAGCCTAGTTGCGTCTCTTCAAAAACGTGTTTCCGTTGAGCCTGCAGAATCTTTAGAAATGTTAATATTTCTAGGTTTCTAGGTTTCATTATTTTGTTGTTATGTTGTATGCAATGCATTATGATTTTTTTTTTGTGGGGCGCATTTCTCAAACCATCACAAAAGTTGGAAGACATATTGGTAACTAGGCTAACAAGGTGCTACCGCTTGGCCTAGTTGCGCCTTTTCAAAAATGGGCTTCTGCCGAGCCTGCTATTCCAAAGAAAATGCAGAATCTTTAGCAGTGTTTAAATAGGCTTAGTACTATTGTGTTATGGTTTACACATTTTGAACTATCATGACTCGGGAACAAATAATTCACCTGCATAAGGCCAAAAAAGGTCTCCAGTGAAACACGTGATACATGTACAACTATACGCGATACATGTATACGCGGTTATTGGAACCATAGAGCTACGTAGCTCTATGTTGGAACCAAGCCAAATTTCCCAGACACAAAGTATGGTGGCTAAGAGAGGCCCCACAAATCGGGCAAACGTTCATACCCCTATGTGAACAAGTCACAGCACGGTAGAAATCAATCGATCCAGCAATTTGGGTTGCAATCTGGACATCGTTTCATAGAAAAAAAGACAGAAAAAAAACCTAAAATTGCCCACGCGCGGGTCTGAGGCGACGCGCGCGAAGATCAGAACCCGGAGACTATTTTGGGGCATAATGGAAGACATCTTTCCCCAACCTCCAAATATCTTGTTTTTGTCTGGTTCCTGCTGGGTTGACACTCTGAACATTCACAATAGAAGAGTCATGCTGTCCAGTGATAGCTTTTGTCAAACTCAACGACATTATAGGATTTCTCTCTTAATGTAAAAGAGTGAAAATCACTCTTTCAAAGAGCTATATGGCGGACAAGTCTTTCTGGAGTGGATAAAGAGTAAATTTAGTAGTGTATAAAGAGTGAATTGGTAGCCTTTTACTGTATTTTTCACTCGAATCAGAGTGGGTTTTACACTCCAAAAAGACTTGTCCGCCATGTAGCTCTTTATAAAATAGTGGTTTCCACTCTTTTACATTAATAATAATAATAATAATAATAATGTGTGGATTTATATAGCGCACGTATCCACCAACTAAGTGGTGCTCAAGGCGCATTATATTATTATCCCTGTTCACAAGGCTCATAAGGCTCATAAATCATTCCTGAAACCATCTCAGCTTCCTGGGGAGTATACAGCTCAATTGCTGCCATTTCTAGCGCATATAGAGCAAACCAACTCTGCCTTCACAGGTACCCATTTAACCCCTGGGTGGAGAGAAGCAATTAAGATTAAGTGTCTTGCTCAAGGACACAAGTGTCACGGCCGTGATTCGAACCCACATTATGTTGCTAACACCAGAATTTGAATCCGGTAAGCTAGACCGCTCGGCCACGACAGTTCTCTGCATGAACCAGCCAAAAATGTGGGATATTTGGAGATTGGGGGAAAGATGTCCTTCCTAAGGTCACTCACTGTGGCTGAGGTCGTTTCCAAAATGACGGTTTTGGCTACGGCTATGGCTAGATCACTGTTGCTTCCTATCAGGCACGTAGCCAGAGTTGGAATTTTGGGGGGAACATTCCGTGCATGCTCTCGTGAGCCAGAATTTTTCGCACAATTATTTGTTGGTATGGGAGGTGGGGGATGGCCCACCCCTTTGAATTTTTGAAACTAACATCCAATTGTATAAAACTGAACATGCTCGCTACTTGAATCAATTTGGTATTAATTAGTAGATGGCTATAGTATAGTTGTGATAATTAGGTTATTAAATTTAAACCAAACTCTGACATTTTTTTTTTGGGGGGGACGTGCCCCCCCCCCCCCCGTGCGGGCCTCGTAGCTACGTGCCTGCTTCCTATACCGATACCGTACTTCAGCATTGCAGCTGCAGCCAATAGCCATAGCTGTAGCCAAGACGCTTAATTCGGACACGGCCTAAGCAGATAATCTTGTAAGACAATAGAAACCGGACTGTCCTAGACAGGTCGGATTGGCAGGTAGGGTCTAAATAGTCCCAACCTGTCCAAACCGATTTTTACCCGTCTTGGGGACAGGTGGACGGGTGGCTAGATGAGACCCTCCCCCTGCCCAGTGCAGACAAACCGTTACGGTCAACCGTTACAACTTACATGCTGAAGAGTTTTGTGTTTGAGAATTTTGTTTAAAAATTAACAAAATTTGTATTCCCATGAAATTTCCAGTGTTCCAAGATGTCCACGTCATGATGTTCATTGGCTTTGGATTTCTGATGACGTTTCTAAAACGTTACGGATACGGAGCTGTCGGGTTCAACTTCCTTATTGCTGCGTTCGTATTGGAATGGTCAACGCTCATGCGCGGTTTCCTTGAGCTTGAAGGTGGCAAGATTCACATCAACATCAAAACGTAAGTTTCGTTACATGTGACTGGCTCTGGCAAAACCCTAAATTTTCAAAAGTGACATCCCAAATTTATCGTGAAAATTAACAATGTTCCCAACAACGTTTCAGGATTTTTCTTTTTCCATCAAAATCTATAAAACTGGTTAGAAATTCCTGAGTTGGAAACACAATAGGTTTAATTTGGATATCAATGAATAAGAATAGAATCAGAGGTGAAAGGTGAGTGAATGGTTGAAGATTGAATGAGAAGATGTAGATGAGATGTAGATGAGATGTAGATGAGGTGAAAAAGGTTGTAAGTTTTAGAGGAATGTACTTATATATTTTTTTCGAGAATCTGTCATCCGCTTTATGGATTCTAGTCTACTGCCACTCCTGCCCAGTGCAGAGTAGACCGATTAAATTTTTAACTTAAAGAGCCTATGTAATATGAATATTTGAACTTAAATATCATTATGCACAACGTTTCCTATATGACGGCAAAGCAATTATGTCTTGCTGAAGGACACAAGCTCCGTGACATTATGATATGGACATCCTGGGACGTTAAGCCGTAGGTCCCGTGTACTGTGTTATTAAAGTAATAATAATAAAGCACGTAAAGTAACCCAAAGCACGTAAAGTAACCCAAAGCACCTCGACTGGAGTATAGAGGTTTATCCCGATGTTTCTGGTCCACATATCAAGCACCCTTGTTTACAGGTTTCCTCACCAGAGATTTTATTTTGTACACCACAAGATCCGATGAACTGTGTTCAATATCATAGAGCTGCTAAGCAGAAATAAATTGCTTACCAGAAAAAAAAAAAGCTTTTTTAATACCAAATTTCTTTTATTACCAGCCAAACTTTCATACAAAATGTATGCATTTTGGCTTGTTGAGCACAATTCCCTGTTTAGCAGCTCTGTGAAATTTGCCCCTGCTGAGTGGAGAAAACAAACTGACTCACAATAACCTGCCGAGTGGAGAAAACAAACTGACTCACAATAACCTGCCGAGTGGAGAAAACAAACTGACTCACAATAACCTGCCGAGTGGAGAAAACAAACTGACTCACAATAACCTGCCGAGTGGAGAAAACAAACTGACTCACAATAACCTGCCGAGTGGAGAAAACAAACCGACTCACAATAACCTGCCGAGTGGAGAAAACATACTGACTCACAATAACCTGCCGAGTGGAGAAAACAAACTGACTCACAATAACCTGCCGAGTGGAGAAAACAAACTGACTCACAATAACCTGCCGAGTGGAGAAAACAAACTGACTCACAATAACCTGCCGAGTGGAGAAAACAAACTGACTCACAATAACCTGCCGAGGTAATAAAAAAATCTGACAAACAATAACCTGCCGAGTGGAGAAAACAAACTGACTCACAATAACCTGCCGAGTGGAGAAAACAAACTGACTCACAATAACCTGCCGAGTGGAGAAAACATACTGACTCACAATAACCTGCCGAGTGGAGAAAACAAACTGAGTCACAATAACCTGCCGAGTGGAGAAAACATGCTGACTCACAATAACCTGCCGAGTGGAGAAAACATACTGACTCACAATAACCTGCCGAGTGGAGAAAACATACTGACTCACAATAACCTGCCGAGTGGAGAAAACATACTGACTCACAATAACCTGCCGAGTGGAGAAAACAAACTGACTCACAATAACCTGCTGAGTGGAGAAAACATACTGACTCACACTAACCTGCTGAGTGGAGAAAACATACTGACTCACAATAACCTGCTGAGTGGAGAAAACAAACTGACTCACAATAACCTGCTGAGTGGAGAAAACATATTGACTCACAATAACCTGCTGAGTGGAGAAAACATACTGACTCACAATAACCTGATGAGTGGAGAAAACAAACTGACTCACAATAACCTGCTGAGTGGAGAAAACATACTGACTCACAATAACCTGCTGAGTGGAGAAAACATACTGACTCACAATAAAGTTCAGAAATTTGCTGTTTTCTGTCACCACTTGAATAACCGCTTGAATAAATCTTGTATAAAACTACAATGAATTTCAATTTATTTATACAATTATTTACAATAATATTTACAAGGTTTAATTGAACTAGAGATTGTGAATGTTATTGGCTTTACGTTTCGTATCTAACAGGTTCTTACTCGAAGAGAAAGATATTGTTAATAATTGCAGACATAATTAAAAGTTATCTATATGTCTTTTCCATACTCTTAATAAAATTTAAACAAAATTAATTTACAATATTTTATATTTGTTTCTTTTCACAGAGGTTTGTATAATTTTACCATATCCTTATTTGACAGAAGAATTCTTGATTATTAATACACTTAGTATGTTGAAAACTATCCTCTCTTAAGGTGTTGGCCAGCTTGCTTCAGAAAAACAACAGGCTTCATGAATTTACGTGTAGCTAGACAATATACTGTTCCGGTCCACATTTACATCTAGGGATTGTCACTGAGACGATTATCTGGCCTATGCTGGTGGGTTGTTACTAAGACGGTTATCTGGCCTATGCTGGCGGGTTGTCACTAAGACAGTTTCCGGATCACCGGGTCACCCCTACGGCCATCTGGACGTTAAAGAAAATAATAACCAAAACTTTGCAATATATAGACATTTCAAGCTTTAGGATTGGTACATGTTTTACATGTGGAAGTATAATTATTTATAATTCTAACGATCTATCAAAGATTTAAACTTTAATAAATTTACACTTACGGTTATTTTACTTCAAAGTACTTGAACTGGCTGCAGGCTGAGTGTTGCAAAATGGTCGTCGACATGGACCGGTCGGCGGAGATATAATCTCAGGCTACGAAATTTAGCACTGTATTTGCCAAATCTTGCATAGGAAGAGTGGTTGTAAAATTTCACTAATCAGTAGCCTATAGCGCCATTTAAATTGAATTGTTACCGGTCAGCGGTGCACACACTCACATCGGGCCTTAGCTCTCGTATAGTTGTACTCCTCTCTCTAAACAATCAGTTTTCATTCTGACCCTTTACCTTCCCTACACTTTCTCTCTCACTTTCTCTTTCCTTCAGTCACACAATAGAACACATTATCACTTCTTTTGTATTTACAGATTTGTGGTTTTTATAACAATAACCATGGCCAAATAAACAACAACACTTACATAAGAGCCTGTGGCGTCTAAGCAGTGCAAGACGCACACTGCCGCTACTGGTTAATACGAATTTGTATTAACACGTGATTGGCTGATAACTTTTCGCCTATTCTATGTATTTTTTAAAGGGGTGTTATGCGTTGTAACGGAGGGGTTATTTTGCATGCTCGCTGACAGGGTTCAGTTGTTGGATGACAATGGATATACATACAGGTCTTAGAGTACAGTACTTGTGACATTTACCCCCATTTAATAAGAAAATGTTACACATTTTCTGTACAATTACATTATTTACACAATCATACTATTTACAAATTGCGGCTGAGAAAGTCTGCACCTACATTGTCTGTACCTTTGATAGCAACAATTCTCAAGCGGTATGGTTGCAGCGCAAGTGCCCAGCGCATTATGCGTGCATTTGCAACCTTCGCTTTTTGCATGTATGCAAGAGGTTGGTGGTCTGTTTCTACGATAAATGGTTTCCCATAGAGGTAGGCATGATATTTTTGTGTGCCCCAAACCAATGCTAAACATTCTTTTTCTATCGCTCGCGGTCTATCGCTCGCTCACGGTTGAGAAGTTTTCGACTGGCATAAGCTACAGGGAAGGGGGTTCCTTCATCTTCCTGTAATAACATCGCGCCAATCCCAAGGTCGGAAGCGTCCGTTCGTAAGATAAACGTTTTATCAAAGTCGGGTAGCATGAGTATGGGTTCAGTAGCTAGACATTGTTTTAGCTTTTCGAATGCTAGTTGCTTGCTTTCATCCCATTGAATTTGGTTAGGTTCCTTGTTCTTAGTTGCGTCAGTAAGAGGAACAGCAATGGCGGCGTAATTTGGTATGAATTTACGGTAGTAACCGGATAAGCCCAGAAAGGATCGCATTTGTTTCTTGGTTACTGGTTTGGGTGCGTTCTTAATTTTTTCAATTTTGTTAGTCTGTGGCGATAGTTTACTTTTACCTACGACATGTCCGAGGTATTCAATGCTACTCATCCCAATAGAGCATTTACTTGGCCTAGCAGTAAGACCAGCCTTTCTTAATCTACTCAACAGTGTTTTTAGGATTCGCAAGTGGGTTTCCCAAGACTGTGTGTGAATTAGAATGTCATCAATATAATTGTCAATATTTGTCATACCTGTTGTAAGTGTTCTCATAACTCTGCTAAAAGTTGCCGGTGCATTGACTAATCCGAATGGCATCATTTTGAATTGGTACAAGCCGTTTGGAGTAATAAACGCAGTTTGTGCTTTTACTTCAGGTTTCATGGGAATTTGCCAGTATCCCTTGTTCAAATCGATTTTTGTGAAGAAATGATCTTTGGCTAACCTAGAGAAAATTTGATCTTGATTCGGAATCGGTTCGGCATCGAATACAGTCATTTATTCAATTTGCGGAAATCTATACATAACCGGTTTGTTCCATCGGGTTTCTTGACTAAGACTATGGGTGACGCGTATGGCGAGTCTGACTTTTCGATTATGTTCATCCGAAGCATGTTTTCAACTTCATTATTTACAGTATCAATTAGTGCGTAAGGTATTGGGTATGGTTTGCTTCGAATTGGTTCATGTGATTTTAGTTTGATGTCGTGATGACCTAGATTCGTGTAGCCTGGTAGATCGGTAAGAACATCGCGGAAACTTCCTACTAAGCGTTTCGTTTCTCTGGTTTGATCCGCGGTTAAATCTGTATTTATCTCGATATCATCAACACTTTCTTTAGCTTCGAGTGATGGTAACATAATTATGTCCTCGTTGTCAAACCGCGCATCTTCAAGTGACTCATTTTCATCACACTTTTCTTCGCATTCTATAACCGCCACGCATGCACGTTCAAAAACAGTGCTTTCAGGTTGTTCGCAGGTAATGTTATCTGTACTTAACGATGTGACTTCCGGTCGTGCAATATATTTCTTGAGTAGGTTTGCGTGGAATACTTTCGTTTTACCTGACAATTCGATGCGGTAGTCTACCGAACCTATTTTCTCAACTACTGGGAACGGAACTTTCCACTGAAGTAATAGTTTGTTATGATCAGTGGGAAGTAGAAGAAGAACTAGATCACCGGGTTGGAAGGTGCGCATTCTAGCTTTTCGGTTGTAGTAGTACTTATTACGCTGAGAAGATTTTTGTATAGCCTCCTGAGCGATTCTACATGTTTCATCTATGCGCTCGCGTAGATCAACGACATATTGATAGGTAGTTCTTATGTCACTATTTTCTTCTTGATTACCTGTCCATAGCTCTTTAATGATTGACATAGGACCACGTACTGCTCGACCGTATAGTAGCTCAAAGGGATCGAAACCAGTACTTTCATGAGGCGTATCGCGGTATGCAAAGAGTAACGGACCGACGTATCTATCCCAATCACGCGGTTTTTCAGAGCATAAGCGCTTCAACATTTGCTTTAGGACACCGTTAAATCTTTCGACAAGTCCGTTGCAAGCGGGGTGGTATGGCGTGGTAGTGAGCTGACGAATAGAAAGTAGTCTGCTTATCTCGCGCATTAAACTAGATGTAAATTGTGAGCCTTGGTCAGTTAGTATTTCTTTCGGAATTCCGACACGAGTGAAAACATCTCCCATGGCTTCTGCGACGGTTGTAGTTTCTATATTTCGCAATGGTACTGCCTCCGGACATCGCGTGGCATAATCTACTAGCGTTAGAATGTATCGATTGCCCTTTTCCGATATGGGATGAATTGGCCCTACCAGGTCTATTGCTACTTGTTGGAAAGGAGTATCTATCACGGGCATTTGTCCAAGAGGGACTTTGGCAACTCTACCCTTTTGAATGGTGCGTTGACAAATGTCGCAGGATCTACAAAATCTAGTTACATCAGCGTTGATGCCTGGCCAGTAGAAATTACTTAAAATTTTGTTTGATGTTTTCTTAGGGCCCTGGTGTCCGCCTAGGATCGATTCATGTGCAACCTTCATTATGTAACTACGAAATTTAGAAGGAACTAACAACTGATGACATGGTTGGCCGAATTCGTACTTGGGCGACTTATATTCACGATATAGCAAGTCATTGGACCAGAAGAATGTAGTTGTTGATCCATTTCTAGATTTTCTTTCATTGTTTTCTGATGCTAGGTCTTTCACACGTTTTAGTGATGGATCACTTTGTTGCGCACTCTTAATCTGATCACTGTCTATGTCTGGAATCTCTTTTGGTACAATTAACTTTTTCATTGGCTTTTCACGATTAAGTTTTTGTGATCGTGTTTCGACAGCGTTGACCTTATCTAACTCTAATTCCGTTGTCATAGAAATTGACTGTGGTTTTTGAGATTCCGGATTAAACCAATCTGGATTTGGGTCTCTTGCATTTTCGATGTTACCTATGATAACGTCATATACTGGATTTGGCATACATAGTGCGTGATATGTTCCTATATAGTAAGGAGTATCTATTTTTATTATAGCTATAGGAACTTTTCTAATTGTGCCATCTACAAGAACGCATGGTCTAGTTTCACCCGTCATTTGGTTAGCAGTGACTAAATTTTGTTTTACCACTATTCCGCTGCATCCACTGTCTCATAGGACTGTAACTGTTTTACCATTTACTAGTCCTTCTATCACTGGCATACTACTCGGATATTTATCCCGGCAGGCAGCGCTCATAATTGCTAGTGCATGACCGCATTTTAACTTTGCGTATCCATCTTGTGCGCAACAATCATGAAATGTACCAGAATTTATCATACAGGCTACTGTTTCATAATCTCGTTTACACTTTTGTGATTCTTCGTCAAGGCAACATGCATATGTCTGCAGAATAAGTGTTTATTGGGCGAACTATATGTGCTGAAGTTTGCGCTTGCGCAGTGTTACTAGCAATGACAGTAAGTGCGGATGCAATCATGTTGGCGACTGCTGTGACATATCTAGGTTTACTACGACAATCACGTGCTATATGACCTACCCTATGACATACGGTATATAGCATCTACGTGGAGTACTATTGCCGTCTTGACGCTGGTTTTGCCTGCTTTGCGGCCAGGGTACATTTGGTGTTCTAAACGTCTGTTTCATGCCTAGTTTTCTAGCAGCAGTATTTTGTATGGTTTTCATGAGAGTTTGTGGTATATTGAAACCACCGTGGGCATCAGAATATTGTTCGGCTAAGCGCAACATTTTGGCTTTCGTTCGTTCAGGAAAAGACGAAGCTCCTCATGACAACTATTTAAGAATTGCTGGCGCAGAAATATGTCTTTCAGTCCATCATAGGTTTTTTCGGTTTTATCCATATCTACCCACCTAGTTAAGATACAGTTGAGACGAGCTACAAATTGTGGAGTTGTTTCTCCCTTTTCTGGTCTAGCATCTCGAAACTTTTGTCTGAAACCTACTGCTGTGAGATGAAATCTTTTCAACAATGCATCTTTCAACGATTCATATTTATTTGCATCCTCTGTTGCTAGCCGCGAGTAAACATCTAAGGCCTTGCCTTTCAGGAGTGCACTTAAATTGATTGCCCACTCATCATGATCCCATTCCTGAGTGGTGGCGTACCTTTCAAACCTTTGAATGTATGCATCCAAGTCATCTTTCTGTTCATCAAATGGGGGAAGCTTAGGTGCTTTAGCTTTATATCTGTGATTGTTGTTAGATGAGTTATTTGACGAATTTGCCGCGGCTTCGTTAGCTGTTTCATGCTTTAAGGTTTCTAATTGAATTTGCATTTCTAATACCTCTCGATCATGCCTCCGAAGTTCGAGTTGGAAGGCCTTATCATCGCGTTCATTTTTCTCAGTTTCTCTACGTTCTTCTCGTAAGAAATCTAACAACTCTTTTCCACTCAAATCACATGCTTCGGCCACACTACGAATTTTTTCTACATCCATTTTTACACAGACCGGTACCAACTCACCTGAAATCGCAGTAAGGAATCTATGTGCAGGGCAGCGGGGGGAATATTTGCAACACTCAACCTGTATGGATACTATAAAACATAATATCGTTAATATACATGTATACAACATACCGTACTTAACCCGTTAGTCGGGATTATACATCTTACATCAAAATTGTATCTCAGTGATTGATAATCAACTTTAATTTTCAAGGCAAACTTTGTGTTGATAAAGCAAAGTGGTATAGAAATAAACAAACAAACAAACTCTATATCCTGTCTTTGTCTTCGTTTACCAGGTCATGAGGGGTTTATTTTATTTGTCGGGTTTGTTTCGTAATTCTCGGACAAGCCCCCATAATTGTCACCACTTTTTTAACCGCTTGAATAAATCTTGTATAAAACTATACTGGTGATCCTAGAAACATCCAGACAAATGACAGGGCAACGAAGACAGGATTGATCTTTTACAAACAACGAATTTCAATTTATTTATACAATTATTTACAATAATATTTACAAGGTTTAATTGAACTAGAGATTGTGAATGTTATTGGCTTTACGTTTCGTATCTAACAGGTTCTTTACTCAAAGAGAAAGAGATTGTTAATAATTGCAGACATAATTAAAAGTTATCTATATGTCTTTTCCATACTCTTAATAAAATTAAAACAAAATTAATTTACAATATTTTATATTTGTTTCTTTTCACAGAGGTTTGTATAATTTTACCATATCCTTATTTGACAGAAGAATTCTTGATTATTAATACACTTAGTATGTTGAAAACTATCTAATTAATTACTTTCCTCTCTTAAGGTGTTGGCCAGCTTGCTTCAGAAAAACAACAGGATTCACGAATTTACGTGTAGCTAGACAATATACTGTTCCGGTCCACATTTACATCTAGGGATTGTCACTAAGACGGTTATCTGGCCTATGCTGGCGGGTTGTCACTAAGACAGTTTCCGGATCACCGGGTCACCCCTACGGCCATCTGGACGTTAAAGAAAATAATAACCAAAACTTTGCAATATATAGACATTTCAAGCTTTAGGATTGGTACATGTTTTACATGTGGAAGTATAATTATTTATAATTGTAACGATCTATCAAAGATTTAAACTTTAATAAATTTACACTTACGGTTATTTTACTTCAAAGTACTTGAACTGGCTGCAGGCTGAGTGTTGCAAAATGGTCGTCGACATGAACCGGTCGGCGGAGATATAATCTCAGGCTACGAAATTTAGCACTGTATTTGCCAAATCTTGCATAGGAAGAGTGGTGGTAAAATTTCACCAATCAGTAGCCTATAGCGCCATTTAAATTGAATTGTTACCGGTCAGCGGTGCACACACTCACATCAGGCCTTAGCTCTCGTATAGTTGTACTCCTCTCTCTAAACAATCAGTTTTCGTTCTGACCCTTTACCTTCCCTACACTTTCTCTCTCACTTTCTCTTTCCTTCAGTCACACAATAGAACACATTATCACTTCTTTTGTATTTACAGATTTGTGGTTTTTATAACAATAACCATGGCCAAATAAACAACAACACTTACATAAGAGCCTGTGGCGTCTAAGCAGTGCAAGACGCACACTGTCGCTACTGGTTAATACGAATTTAAGCGCGAACTTGCTAACACGTGATTGGCTGATAACTTTTCGCCTATTCTATGTATTTTTTAAAGGGGTGTTATGCGTTGTAACGGAGGGGTTATTTTGCATGCTCGCTGACAGGGTTCAGTTGTTGGATGACAATGGATATACATACAGGTCTTAGAGTACAGTACTTGATGACATTTACCCCCATTTAATAAGAAAATGTTACACATTTTCTCTACAATTACATTATTTACACAATCATACCATTTACAAATTGCGGCTGAGAAAGTCTGCACCTACATTGTCTGTACCTTTGATAGCAACAATTCTCAAGCGGTATGGTTGCAGCGCAAGTGCCCAGCGCATTATGCGTGCATTTGCAACCTTCGCTTTTTGCATGTATGCAAGAGGTTGGTGGTCTGTTTCTACGATAAATGGTTTCCCAAGGTCGGAAGCGTCCGTTCGTAAGATAAACGTTTTATCAAAGTCGGGTAGCATGAGTATGGGTTCAGTAGCTAGACATTGTTTTAACTTTTCGAATGCTAGTTGCTTGCTTTCATCCCATTGAATTTGGTTAGGTTCCTTGTTCTTAGTTGCGTCAGTAAGAGGAACAGCAATGGCGGCGTAATTTGGTATGAATTTACGGTAGTAACTGGATAAGCCCAGAAAGGATCGCATTTGTTTCTTGGTTACTGGTTTGGGTGCGTTCTTAATTTTTTCAATTTTGTTAGTCTGTGGCGATAGTTTACTTTTACCTACGACATGTCCGAGGTATTCAATGCTATACTCATCCCAATAGAGCATTTACTTGGCCTAGCAGTAAGACCAGCCTTTCTTAATCTACTCAACAGTGTTTTTAGGATTCGCAAGTGGGTTTCCCAAGACTGTGTGTGAATTAGAATGTCATCAATATAATTGTCAATATTTGTCATACCTGTTGTAAGTGTTCTCATAACACTGCTAAAAGTTGCCGGTGCATTGACTAATCCGAATGGCATCATTTTGAATTGGTACAAGCCGTTTGGAGTAATAAACGCAGTTTGTGCTTTTACTTCAGGTTTCATGGGAATTTGCCAGTATCCCTTGTTCAAATCGATTTTTGTGAAGAAATGATCTTTGGCATGCTCGCTGACAGGGTTCAGTGGTTGGATGACAATGGATATACATACAGGTCTTAGAGTACAGTACTTGTGACAATAACCTGCTGAGTGGAGAAAACAAACTGACTCACAATAAAGTTCAGAAATTTGCTAAGCACACAGATTTGCTGAGCACAATAAAGTTAGCCTATTCTTAGCAAAAAAAGATAACCAGCCAAAATTTCACGTAATGCATATTGCCTCTGCCAGCCGTTTTCTGTCAGCCGGAATAATTTCTCATGATTTTTGGTACCATCACCAACTTCACATTAAATAAGTTTTTATATTAAAATTAAGTAATTATAGAATTGGGTGTATACTTTACAAAAAGGTGTCACTCCCTAAACAAATTGATATTTAATGCTATCTTGGATGAAACTCCTGTCTGTGAGTTCAGAATCAGTTACACGCAAGTGTCTGGAAGTGATTAAATTTGCTTGTATGCCCGGGGATGGGGTGCGTCCACGACCTCCCTCCCCGTCGTTTGCCGTCTGCCGTCTGCATCGTCTCCCCATGACTTCAGTCAAGCACAATTCTTTCTTAAAGGATGTATGCAATAGGAGTTATTTTTACCTGAAAACATTATACGCAAGTCTGTATCCAGGTTGATATCCATTCTCTATCTTTTTGCTAAGTGGCCCTTTTTGCTGGTCTATATGCTTATCTATTTGCATATTTATAATTATAAGCAAATCGGTGATGTCACAGCGGGATCAGACACACCATCGTTGATTTGTGCGTTACTCTCTTAAATATTTAAATTGAAGTTCAGTTTAATCGATTGAATATAGTGACAGATCTCAAAGTTTGTCCCTGGTTTCAATCGGTTGGAGTGATTTTCAATCTAAAACTTTTAGAGAGTAAACTGAATTCCTGGTCACTTTTAAAGTCAGTACTCTTTAATTATGGCGTTGTCTTGTTTACTGAGTGTTTGGTTACCAATCAGTAAACCCTTTGAAGTAACCACAGTTTCATATTGGGCAAAGTTTTCAATCTTGATGTGGCACTGGGTTCCTGTTGTAACTTCACAAAACAGCGCCCTCGTGTGTTTAGGATAAGCATGACAATTTAAAAAAATGAACATTATACACAATCTTCACTTTACGTTAAAAATAGACTTCAGAAACATGAATATTTGTTTAAAAAATGGTATCCGCATTTCATATGCCCTTTGATGATATAATTTTATTGTCATGGTTACCGGTTCATACCTTTTGATTATCACTAAATTGGCTGTGACAGCTGGGCCTGATATCTCTGTATGAAATGTGACATTTTGATAACGATTTTCTATATTTTTTATTTGGGCATTCTACATCGTATAGGGCAAGTTCTAACTGCGAACTATGATTAACTTTAGTTGGACTTACGTGACCCGAACCCTGTCAATGGTTTGACTCTTCTAGATTGGAACCAGCCTCCAGGGTACTGTTGCTTCGCTGGTTTCATATTTTATGTTTAACTAGCAAAACTTAGCAGGAAACCATTGACAGGTTATTGGTTTTTCGCACGAGGTAGTTAGACTTTGTGCATAATGTACTAGCGTTGAATGATGATTGACCGTTTGTCATTCGAATGAACGAATCCTCAAACTTGAATTCGAGTCCGAGTCGTCATCGAGTCCTTGTGAGTCATGTCATACAGTTCGAGTCTGAGTCTGAGTCCGAGTCTCGAGTCTCGAGTCACGAAGGTCGTGTCCGAGACCGAGTCCTATTTATAATGAAACTATACTAAGATACTGAATATTAAATTCAGAAAATAAAAAAATATTTCTTATTCTTTTTGCTGCTGTGATTTTGCACCCATTGCGATCTTACGATGTGTACGGTATTTTACAATAGTGATCAATTTTCAAAATTCCAGCCCGAGTCCCCAGTGTCGAGTGTGAGTCCAAGTCGTTGTACATACCGACTCAAGTCTGAGTCTGAGTCACTAAAAATCATTGTTGCAGTCTAGTACGAGTATGACTATGAGTACAGACAAAAATGTTCTCTATAGTATGAGTACGATTACGAGTACAAGTATGAGTACTCCAACTCAATAGTCGAGTACTTTTCATGAGTACGAGTACAGATAAATGTACGCGATTACGAGTAATATGACTCGAATCGGACTCGAGTCCAAGTACGAGTCAGGAGTCACACAAGTCTGATGTAAATATCTCCAGAGGAGTTCGTTTGTTTGACTGGGGCCCATTACATGGGCGGATCCAGAACATTTTTAGGGGGGGCTGAGAATCAAAAACAATTATTTTTCAGTACTACAAAAATTACAATGAAATAATCAAAGGGAGAGAAAAACAAAGCACAGTGAGGGAATGGGAGTGCGTTCTCCCCTCCCCTCCCCTCTCTCTCTCTATCGTTTTTTTAAATTTTTTATATACGATTTTAGGGGGGGGGCTATAGCCCCCCTTAGCCCCCGCCCCCTGGATCCGCCAATGGGCCCAAAATGTTGGGGATCAATCTATCATACCGGCACCCTGGACAAACATAATGGAGTATACATGTATATACACTCATCCACGTGAACAAACCCAGGACACTAATCGTGAAAGAGAATGGGCTTACCCCAGTATTTCCGCAACAAAATGTGCCACAGCACTTTGAAACCTTTGGAGGAAAAGGCGCAATATTAATGACAATATTGTCATGTGATTACGGTATATAGATCAAACAACAATTGTTCTTGCGATCGCAATATGAAGCCATTCATCAGTGCCATAACGCAGATTACCGAATCCAAAAAGCCCTTTTTCCCCAATAAATCATTTTCCTGACATGTTGGGATCGCGTAATCAAGGTTAGGCCTAGGTGGATGAAGATATTACATTTCCCTTTCATTGAGAACTTCACTTTGATACAGCGGCGTAGCCACGGGGGGGGGGGCCTGCGGGGGGCACGTGCCCCCCACAAATTTCCATTGCCCCCCACGAAAAATCCTCATAATGCCCCAAAAAACAGAAAAGAAAAAGAAAAGGGAAAAACCCATACCCCTGGGCCCCCCCACTGAAAAGCAATGCCCCCCCCCCTGTGCCTCCCAATGAAAAAGTCCTGGCTACGCCGCTGCTTTGATAAATGACCTAGCCGTGATAAAATTAGGGCTGATAGAGTAGACATTTTAGTCACGCTAGCCATAATTGACGTTGACGTACTAAGGAAGGCAAAAACGCGGCGACCATTGATAGATTTTCTGAATTCCACAGCTCACAACTTTTGTTCCCATTTGCATGCATATTCATTGTTGCCTGTGAATTGCCATTTTGCGATAGAAGATTGGGTTCCCAAATAGACTGAGGATTTTTCCCCACTTTAAGTAATTTCAATAAGAGGTATATAAAAGAAGCTTTGCAAGGTGGAAAAATGCAGAAAATGTGACGGTATGGCACTCAACCATGCAACCTCTATGCAGTGTAAAAAAAAATTGAGAATGTTTTTTCAGAATCTTCATATTAAGAAGTCATTAGAAAATGAACATGGTGCTAGAGGTAAGGTCGTGAACTTTATCATACTCTATAGTCGAGTACTTGTTCATGGGTACGAGTTCGTGTACCGAAATTCAAATGTGAAATATATCAAGTGATGATGCATTTCCACGCTATATGGGATTCTAGCTGGCCAATTGTCATCGGGCAAGCTCGGTGGTCGAGAGGTTAAGACGTCTGCACTAGTAAGCAGGAGGTCGTGGATTCGAATCTCGCCCGAGTCACCCGTGTAGTTTTTTTCACAGACACTCGGAAAGCACTGAGTATACAGTGCTATACACACGTCGGTGTAGGGCAAAATTAAAATCAATTGTTTATCTCCCGACGCAAGAATTTCACCAACCTACATATATCGCGGAACCCGCTGCTATATGGGATTCTAGCCGGCCAATTGTCATCGGGCAAGCTTGGTGGTCGAGAGGTTAAGACGTCTGCACTAATAATAATAATAATAATAATAATAATAATAATAATGTGTGGACTTATATAGCGCACGTATCCACCAACTAAGTGGTGCTCAAGGCGCATTATATCATTACCCCTGCTCATAAGGCTCATAAGGCTCATAAATCATTCCTGAAACCATCTCAGCTCCCTGGGGAGTATACAGCTCAATTGCTGCCATTACAGCGCATATAGGGCTAATCAACCAACTCTGCCCTCACAGGTACCCATTTAACCCCTGGGTGGAGAGAAGCAATTATGGTTAAGTGTCTTGCTCAAGGACACAAGTGTCACGGCCGGGATTCGAACCCACATTCTGCTGCTAACACCAGAACTTGAGTCCGGTAAGCTAGACCGCTCGGCCACGACACTCCACTAATAAGCAGGAGGTCGTGGGTTCGAATCCTGCCCGAGTCACCTGTGTAGTTTTTTTCACAGACACTCGGAAAGCACTGAGTATACAGTGCTATACACACGTCGGTGTAGGGCAAAATTTAAATCAATTGTTTATCTCCCAACGCAAGAATGTCACCAACCTACGTTATTGATTATGTCAAATTGATTGAATGGAAGTTAAGGCCATCGGTGGGCTTCAAAATCGGTGCGGTGACGCGCTTTTTTTCGGCCATCTTTTTTTTTTACATTGTATACACGGGGACCAAATTTCCCCATTATACAAAGTATGGTGGCTAAGAGATGCCTCACAAATCGGGCAAACATTCATACCCCTATGTGAAAAAGTCGTTTAAAGCACAGCACGGCAGAATTACAATCGATCCAGCAATTTTGGCTGCAATTGGACATCGTTTCATAGCAAAAAAATAAAAAAAATAAAACATTTAAAATGCCAACGCGCGGGTCTGAGGCGACGCGTGCAGAGACCAGAAACCGGAGACTTTTTTGGCCTAAGGTATATTTTCAAATTTTCTTTACTCAGATATTTACGAAATCTTAAATATGTAAAAAAATGTAACGATTACTTAAATTCACAAAATTACTTTATTAAGGTTTGATGTATATAGACCGTTATCGTGGTGCAGATATCTTGATTTTCTTCCATTCAAATCAATGTAACCAAACTGAGGCTGGAAAGAAAAATAGTCTGGCACCTTTTTATGAAATGAGAATTAGTACTATCAATTGTTATTGTGTATGCAGGGAATATGACAAAGATGGCCGCAGTGTGAAAGGCCGAGCCCAGTCAAGACAATTCCTGAAAAAAAACAAAAAAAACATGTGTCTCCCATGGTTTTAATATTGGGCGAGTTGACCAATATAGACTCCACTGGGGTAGTCTTAACATAGAGTAGACACATGTAATGCAGTGTATATTTATCGCTGCATGTTTGAATTCCTGTTGCCGCCGGGAACTTCTGCAATGTCGCAAACTCTCGCAAACCCTCGCTGGTTTTGAGGTCAAATTGCTCCCTCTAATGAGACCTTTAGCCGTTTGACAGTTGGGCAGCTGGCAACAGCCTTGCTGGACAGCTGGAAATAATAGCATCATATATAAGTCATACCTTTTCTGGGTATGTATGTATGTATTTTGCAACGGAGGGCAACAAGTGGTCACAGGAAATTCAGTAGGGCAGTATTTGACTGGAGCGCTATATCACACTGCTTTGGGTAATGGTGGTGATAGAGTCAAGACTGATGCAGATGCTGTGTTTTTATCACCTAGGTTGTCCCAGGTCACTATATGGTGACCTGGGCGAAGGTAGCAATACGCATTACCGTCATGGATACGGGAATACAATGACCTTAACCCTGGGCGAAAACTATTCTTGCACCTTGTTCTTTTGGGCATAGTCTAATGAAAATAAAAATAGATCGTTAATGCTTTACTGCACTTGGAAATGTCAAAACCAAAATTTTACGCTCTATAGCGCACATGGAATCAGCAGACATTTAAAGTCAAAATATCTAAGCTGTCGTATTTTTCTCCAATGGACCTTTATCACACAAGTTAATGCTTACAATGGTTTTACGCTCTAGTGTACATGGAATCAGCAGGCAACCTATTATCTAAGATGCCGCATTTTTCTCTAATAGATCTTTATCTTGCTGTGGCTGCCTTTGTCAGATTCCATAATTATTATAGCACTGATTCTCAATGCAAAAAACGGGCCAGATTATTTTCATTCCAGCCTTGGTAGTCGTGTGGTTTTGTATGAAAATAAACAGAAGACGCACCGTGATAAATGTCTTTAAGGCTGTGCATTCAGCCGGGCAAACGCGCCCTCGCGTGACGATGCCCAGACGGCTTGGAGTCAAGTAAAACAACAGGGCTACTATGCCTATCAGAATACTGTGTACAGCTATGTGAATATGTGAATGTAGAAAGAAGAACAAACATTAAAACGTTCCATAAACAAGGAGAGATCTAGACTAGGCAAATAAGAAAAACTGAGACAGAATGACGGCAGAGACGAGTGGACAAACACAACAAGTCAGAAAGACTGGCTAAACACGTACAAAGTCCCGTTGAATTTCAATATTGTGCGGACATTCAAATAAATAGAACAACTAGAAATAGACCCGTGGGAAAGTTACGGCGACTGTCCAATTCTGATCACCCTAACACCAGAAAGACTGATGAATAAAGCATAACTTTTGCACTAATCATGTATTTATTTCTTTATTTCTTTATTTATTCACACTACGTGTAATTTGTAAAGTACTTTTCCATACATATACATGTGAAGATATAGTTTGCAAGATACTCAATGATTCAATTTCAAATTTCAAAATTACGACATGTGAGACGGAATACTTTCTCCTTACGCCATGTTTGGTACTTTCACCAAATACACATCGGGTAATAACGTGTACACTCCCGTCAGAGCAGCTTATACACTATCGGTAATTTAAAAAAAATTATGGTCTAAGTATGTGTCAAGTTTGAAGGCTCTGTGAACTTTGGAACTGTTTTTTTTGTTCGATAAGTCTCATCGAGAAGAAGAAGAAGAAGAAGAAGAAAAACTAGAGCTCAAGTGTTTGTTAGAACAAACACACGGTGTTCGTGTCAACTTCCGGTTCAATCAAATTATCATCGATGATGTCAATCATATTTTGCAAAGGTGTACCATCTTTTATTATAACAATAAACTGATCACAGTTTTACATAAAACTTACTTGGTGCAAAGCTATGATAACCGAAACAAAGGTTCATTGCAATATTTCTGTCTGAGAAGCTTATATTGATGTTGTTTCGGTTTGCGGTAACACCGTGTGTTTATCTCAACTATCGCTAAGTGAGGTACAGGTTCTGAAAATAGTTTTTATTCATCATGACCAGCATGAAAATAATCTTCTCGTTCTGCACATGTATATAAAAATATAATAAACATTAAACATTTAAAATATTTCATAAAATTATTTGTAAAAACTACGAAATATACAAGAAAAGCACGTACATGACAACAAAACTACATGTTAAGTTTTTTGTAAGAATTACGATCCTGTATAACATACAACAAAAACTTAGTCACATGAAACAAATAAAGTGTATAGATGCCAGCATCATGGTATAAACAGGATCGTGATTCTTACAAAGTACCGATATGTATGCGTCTACATATATTTTACCAACATTGCATGCTGGCTTTATTTGAAAATCCAAGTGATTTTAAGTGTGAGATAACCTTGGGGTGTTGTACAATAGAATATAAAGTCAATTGTATACAATGTAGGGATCGCCATGGCTGAGAGCGGGGGGGGGGGGGTGATGCCTTTTTCGCATGGTTAATAGGCGTTGACCAATACCTCTCACACACACACACACACACACACACACACACACACACACACAATCCCGCACGGGGCGTTGTGGGGACAAAATACAAAGGATTTTGGGGATTAAAAACGTTGTGGGGACAACGAAAATGTCCCCACAGCTAAGTAATTCCGGATCCCTCTTTTGTTCTCTGTCCCCATAACGCGGCCAGTGCTTGAACACACACACACACACACACTCCTCAATCAGAAAGTTACCCACCGATCAACATCGTAGCCCTAAAGCAGTGAAAATAGCCCTATTCAATCTGACGTTAGCGCATGCACCCCGTACAATTTTGCGTTACTAGGTCCTATGGAATGGGAATGTTAAAACTTTAGAACATTAGACCAAAAAAGTCTGGTTTCTGGTCATAGGTCGGCTTCAAGTTGTTTATGTTGGCAAAACCTCTTCTATATATACAAGTATGTAAGATTTGTAGCTTTGCACTGTGAAAAGGATAAGTAAAGACAGTTTGCGGTGACACGTGTGAAAAATTCTCTTTTGAGTAGTAATTAGTTCTGAAAAGAACTGGTGGTTACAACTCGACGTTTCAATTAGTATGCTCGAGACGATCAGAGTATACTGAAACGTCAAGTTACTACTCAAAAGATAATTGTTAACCACAAACAGTCTTTACTTATACGAGTATGCTTACTATGTCGTAAATTAAGATATATTATTTACCAGTGAAAGTTTCAGAATATTATGTTGTGTCGTTAATGACATAATTGTGAAAATGCAGCTTAACACAAAGTATGCTTTTAGGTAAAGCTGAAAATATTTCGAAATTTCTAGATTTACTAGTACATTACAAACCGTATGCTGAGGGGCCTAAATACCTACAGCGCCTGCTGCGGATTTTCACTTCTGTTTATTTATTGATTGCATCCCAAGTAGAAGTGTAAAAACCAGTACGAGACCACTTTTGGTTTTTTGAATATTTTTAGAGAGGAGTCGAGGGTAGAGGGGGCGTGGTGTGGGTAGGGTGGAAGGTGGTTGGATGATATTAAAAAAAGATATAAAAAAAAAAATAATAATAATAAAAAAGGGTAAGGGTGGGGGTTGGATTGAGAAGGGTAGACGGGGCGTGGTGTGGGTAGGGTAGGAGGTGATGTTGGGATGATATGATATTAAAATTTGAGTTTAAAAAAAAAGATGAGTTTAAATAAACGAGATAAAAAAATGAGAAAAAACGATTTAATATTATGTAGTTTTATATTAAGAAGACGATGACTAACTCAAAAGCAATTATTCCGTGTGAATGGCTTTTAGTAGGTAAAACGGACAAGTGTTGTATACGTAGTGTGAAAGGTAATGTATTTTGTGGGTTACATCTGTGGCGTATTCGGCACGGAACAGGTATACCAGTTCCGTGTAGAATGTGTAAAAATGGTACAAAAGCAAAGGCGCATTTATGTACAAGATGCGGTACTGTATTAAAAATAAATTTTTTAAACCGCGTTGAAGCTCGAGCTAGACGAAATTATAATCTGGTGATGAAAGAGTTGGTTGAAAGTAAAAACGAGTCGTTTAAAATTTAAAAATTTGAATTATACGCGGGTGGTCTATCATCTTGTAGAGGTTGTTGTACAATTCTATCGATAAAAACTTGATCGTTGTAAGATTTTTCTACAGTAAAGTTTACTTTAAATTCAAAAATCTTTCTAAGAGGTCTTTTTTTTCTTTATCGATGATGGCTTTGACATCTTTTTCGTCGTCGACATTTTTAGGTGTAAATTTAGTTCGAATATTTTCTTTCATTTGCGAGTATTTGTTTCGCTCCTCGTTGATTAAAAGAAATTCTTCTTGGCTTATAAGACCGTCTTCGATCGCTTTCGAAACGTGACTGTCGATGGTGTTGAGTTTACTTTCGGCTAAAACTCTAATCTCGTTGTGTTTTTTTGCTTTTTTAGAGAGCTTATATTTCGCGTATCTGATGGCAAACGCCATACCGCCTAGCCCTAAAGCGAGTCCTTCTAAAACAAATCCGATTGGCGCTGCTATAACGCTGGCAATACTGGCAATTCCAGTCGCTCCTGCTGATACAGCGCCTAATTCTGCCATCGTTTCTACGATAGAACAAGTTTTGATGATTTTATTATGTTTTCTCGCGCTCGTTTCTCTCTTTTAAAATTTCTTTTTGAATGTCGTTGATTTTTTGTAAACGAAACGCGTTCACATTTAACTCTTCGACATTGCTATCTGGTAATGTAGCCGCAAATGTTGGATAAATTCTCGTTGTTTCTGTAGAGGCGCTCATTATTCTATTAATAATAAAAGATTATAATTTATTTTTAAACTAATGAGAAATTTTCGATATAAATATCGTAACAGATTCCCATGCTTCTAGAGGCAAAAAAGGTTGCTCGTAGAAAGACTTTTTTATCTTCAGTCTTGAAGCAAACACCGCATTCTAAATGCTGCGGTTCATCGTTAAAAATAGATAAATCATCGCGAAAAAGATCTACATTTCTAGTTTCAATGTTTATTTCGTGGTTTGATACGGTTGAATAAAATTTTTTACCTATAATTATTTTAGCATAAGTTGAACAGTTTAATGATCGATAGACAAAAAACTGTGGATAATAACTATCCCAGTAGAGTCCAACCCCCAGTGTTGTATCTGTAATTAGAGGTTTTAAATCATATTCATCAAAATCGTCTTCAATATGTCCATGGTATTCATAAATGCTTGGATTACGATTTTTAGAATGTGAAATTTGCTCGCTTTTTCGACTAGGACCGTAAATACTCGCCATTTGTATTAATATTATAATAATATTAAATGTCTTTGTGTATAAATTTTAAATTTCAAGACTAGCACTTTTTATTTTTATATCGAAACAGATTCCCGTGTTTACAGCACCAAAAAACTTTCCTCGTACAAAAACTTTTTTATCTTGCGTTTTGAAGCAAATTTCGTATTCTAAATGCTGTGATTCTTCGTTGAAAATAAATTTATTATCTCTGTCTGGAGAAGGAATATGTTCTACGTTGGCTAAAAAATTGCGCGTGGCTGAATATGAATAAAGACCATTGACTTTCATAAATTTTACAAAAAATGAACAGTATGTCGGTGATTGATCGAACATAAAAAAGGGTAGTCTAAACACACCGTGCCATCCGAGTTTAATGTTAAAATTATTCGAAACATTTATCAAAGTTATCGTTTGTTGAATTTCATTCGGCTCGATGTATCCATGACGTTCGTACATAACCGGATCGTAATTGTTTGATATGCTATAAACACTGCTAACGATACCGCTTCTTCGACTAGGACCGAAAATACTCGCCATTTACATAATATAACTATTTATTTAATTTCGACGGTTAAAATAACCGGCATACTGTGATTATTTATGTCTCTGCCGATAGAATCTTTAATTTGAAAACTCAATTCGTTAAAAGTGCCGGTCTTGAGATTTTTTCGTAACGGATTAGAATATTCTATAAACGCACTTTCCCCCAACGATTTATCTTGTAACGGTTTACCGTTCAAAATGTTTTCGCTAGTAGAAATTTGCTCGCAATGGATGTACATTATTTTAAAAGGTTGCAAATCAATTTTTCCGCGATGCTCTCCCATGGCTAGTAATTCGTTTGCAAACCCGAGTAAATTAGCTAATCCCGGTGAAAATTTGATTCTTTTGTTTTGATCGATAATATTTAGTAAAGATTCGCCTGATTTTAATCGACGACGAACGTAAGCCAAGGCGTGTTATTTAAGACAATGTCGATAATTTCTTTTATGTTATAAAGTCCGGGCTTGACAAACTCGATTTCTTCTTGTTGCTGTCCGCTTACTAGCGTAGTACGACGCCATATTCTTTCTTTTTTACGCACGTTATAGTAACCGACCCAAAGGTTAACGGTCTTTAACGAAATGGTGAGCCTTACCGTTGCGATTATCGATTAAATTATCTAATTTGACCGACTTGCTAAAAATTTTAATTTCGATCGTATGATACATTTTATATTTGACTTTATAATTTATATTTATATTATAATAAAATGTCTATTCCATTAGCATTTCAGAGTAATTTATCGAAACGGTATCCACAATCTGGAAATTTCACTTCTCGAGATTTGACGAATATTAATATTTACATCAATGAAAATGATTTTTTTAACGTAGAACTCTCTAATCCATTCGTAAAATACAAGTTGCCTCACGTTGATAACAGCGTGATATTAAACGAATGGAAATACTATCCTAACAAGTTTTATCAAAATCAAATAAATTTTGTAACGTGGTGTAGTACGACTGGATGCGGCGTGGGTTATAAACATTTACTTCATTCGAACTTAATGATTAGTAGTCTTTTTAAATTTCACGTCTATTATCAAATTAGACGATTGCTCAAAGAAATGAGTTGCCCCGAATCTTCAAACACAATTTAGGACGCTTTTGCAAATAATATAGACATTAGCGCGTATAATAAAATATGCAGAGATTTTCACGTTTCGTCCGTTTCTAGTTGGAAACAACGAGTCGACGAGTACTCGTGGGGTTTAGGTACGGCTTATTATTTGAATAATAATGCTGATGTATGGACTCCCGTACCCGGTAAAAACTTTAATGATACTCGTATTAAACACGGCGTATATGAAAAAGATATCCCGATTATGAACTTTTATGACGATGTTGGTAAATTGGCTAATCCCGATTGGCACTTTAACGTTAAAGAAAATCAGTTTTATTATAAAGTCGGTTATATCGAACAATCTCCTCAAACTGAGTTGGCTTAGGCTAAATTTATTCTCGAGTCTGAATTAGCGCAGGGTTTTACGGATATTGGTATAGAACGAATCAACGACTATTTAAGAACGTACGTTTACGCGATATTGGGAGCTCAAGCTCAAGCAAAAACTGGAATTATCGTACCGGGCACCGGTTTAGACGCGAAAAGAGAATTCATAAACATTCTCGATGCTTCGATCGATTCTCCGGTAGATTTACAATCTTCTATTCAAAGGTATCAAGATTCTTTACAATACGCCCGATCGCAATTAAACTTTGTCGTCGGAGAAAATTTATATTTAATGCCGAGCGATATGAATTTGCGAATAGGTACGTACGTTGGATACAACAATAATATTTAAATCGCGACGTCTGATCTATCGCTCGGATCGAATCAAGACACGAATTCAACGCCCGTTCCCTCACCTTTACCGCCGTCGCTCAAAACTCAACTCGGTTCACCGCTATCTATAGATAGTCAGCAACTGACATATAACGATACGTCATCTATCATTCCCACTTTTGATTTACAACCATCATCTACAGAACTTGACTCACCTTTACCAAGTACGTCCGACGATGTAAATACACCGCAGCTTAACGATACATCTACACTATACAAGTGTCTAACACAGCATCTACTCACCGAGATGAAAAAAATGCTCTGATTTTTGGTTTCGCGATACTCGGTGGACTAGGTCTAATTATTTACGAGTTGTTTCAACGCTGACTCTGTAAATAAGATAAAACTAAAACTCCGACTCCAGTCAAGGCTAGCCACACGTGTTCCGCCGCCCATCCGTCTACTTTTGAAATTGTCGTAAATAACCAACTCAACACTGATCCGATGATAGCGGGTAGAGAATTTAAGGCTTTTGATCCGAGTTTCTTTAACAGATTCGATAGATTTTTAAGCGTTTTTTTTTTCTCCATTCTTTACCTCCGCCGCTACTTGGTGTAGGTGTAGGAACCGGTTTTACGGCACCTACGATCGCTTCGACGATGAAACCGATGACCGCACTAAACGCTAATAATATACTGGTGATTGTGACGCCATGTTTTCTAAATATAGTTTTAATTTTCCACTTAACGTGACGTCTTTTTCCTTATTTTTTTCGACTAACGTAACGTCTCTTTCATAATTTTGTTGATACGTTTCATTGGTTGTGTTGAGTTGACTACTAAGAACGTAATCTTGCGCATCCACAGCCTCTAAAGTAGCTTGTATTAGGTCTTGTAGTTCTTGTCTTCTGTCTTGTAGTACTTTGACCGCATGTTCATCTCCTATCTCATTTTCAGCGAATCTTTGATCAATATCAAATAATTCTTCCTCGTATGCTTTCAATTTAGCTAAATTATTTAATTGTTCGCCTTGAGTCGTTTGCATAATTTTACTTAGAGCTCTCATTTCTCGCCATGGAAACCAATCAATTACTGTTATTTCTCCTTCTCTTGAAATAATAATAAGTGATTCTCGGATGGCTTTTTCTACTTTTTTTGATTTTTCCACAAGTTGATAAGGGAGAGAAGGTAACTTTCGACTTTTTTCTGTACTAAGAGGTGATTTATCGATAACAATATCTGGTATTAATGGTACTTGTGTCTCTTTTATAACCTTTTTTATAGCCTCATCTTCCTTTCTCGACATTGTGACTCTACCATAGTCTTTTACACCCAATTCTTCTCTAACAAATTTAGGTCCTGATTCTTTTGTAACTTGGCGAGCTCTAGCAGCTATTGTACTTAGTGAGGCAAATTCTCTTGGATTTTTATCTAGCGTTAACTTTATATTATCGTAATAAATACCATCGTCAAGCACATGGAAATTTTCATATTGAGGTAATTTGTTTAATTTATAGCCTTTGCTTTCTATGAATCTAGTAAAACTGTCGGCATAAAGGCTCGTTACTTGCGCCGGCACATTTGTTCTCGAGGTGCTTTCACCATCTTCTCGTAAGTTTTCTAATCTTTCTAAATCTTCTAATCTTTCTCTTTCTCTTTCTTCATCGTTAATTAAAGCTTCTTCTTCGGCAAAGGCATCATCATCATAATTATCATTTTCATTATCGTCTTGTTCTATCGGAGGATTAAACTCATCCATTTCGAATCCTTCCATACTATTTACAATTAGTTTTTATTTTTATCTTATTTTAATAATTTATAAATCGCGTAGCCTACTACACTCATACCTAAAACAATAATTAAAATTTCCCTAGTTTTTTAAATCTTCGCTAGGAACGTAAAAATCTTCTAGTTCAGGTTCGTCGTATAAATCTTTCGGTAAATCGAATTGAGTGCCGGTGACGATATAATATTCGTTCATCGCTTCGTCGATGTCGTTAAAAGTTTTTTTAGCGTTCGATTCTTTTACGAGTCTCTCGTTTAAATAATCTAGATATTTCGTGCGCGTTTTCGACCATTCGTCTCTCGCTCTAGTAAGTTCTTCCGTCGCAAAATTGTGCCTCTTTTTTCTTCTTCAGCAGCACCACCACTAAAAAGAGAAAATAAATAATTCCCTCCTGTAAAAGCCGCCGCGTTTACTACAGCACCACCAATCATCAATCCTATCGACGTTAACAATGCCATTTTATTATTAAAAAAACTTTATTTTATTTTATTTTTTTTAATTTAAAAAAATAAAATAATAGTACATGACAAATATGAGTCAAGCATTCGGACACAAACTAAATCCGTACAGAAAATTGAGAGAACCGAAAGGAATAAAAGGATTGCGTCAAAATGTCGTCATTACAAACAATCCGATCACCATCAGCGAAAATCAACTGTTGACGGTTCGTTTTCCAAATTTAGGAAAAAACGACGTCATTGTTCCAGGGTCGGCTAGATTGGCTTTTAACATTACTCTCGAATCCGAAAATTACGATACTAGAACGATCGTACATAATATAGGAAGAGCCATCGTAAAAAATATCTCGTTCGTATTGGAATGGTCAACGCTCATGCGCGGTTTCCTTGAGCTTGAAGGTGGCAAGATTCACATCAACATCAAAACGTAAGTTTCGTTACATGTGACTGGCTCTGGCAAAACCCTAAACTTGGACCCAATTTTCAAAAGTGACCTCCCAAATTTATCGTGAAAATTAACAATGTTCCCAACAACGTTTCAGGATTTTTCTTTTTCCATCAACATTTATAGAAAATGCTCTACAGGGTGTCCCCATAAAAAGTATACCGAGATAAAAATTACTGTAATGGCAAAACTACTTTATATATGGGAAAGAGAAATATATCTCTAGAAAGGGCAGAATGTCCTCTTTGCAATGGTATACAGCTTGTGATGTTATTGACACAGATGAGTGAACAAATTAGACAGATGTTAAGGGTACTGAAAGCAGGACTGTGACAAGTTTGCATATTTGAATAACAAAGGTCCAAAAATCATAGTTAAAAAACTGCACATTAAACTTTTGAGGTAAGTAGCAAAAACAAAGCAGATTACATTGTTTTAGGTACATTCCTTGTTTTCAAGAATGTGTTGAAAAAACAAAGGCATTTGGTATTCTGCACACTTGCATGGTTGAGATTTGTTGTTCAAATATGCAAACTTGTCACAGTCCTGCTTTCAGTACCCTTAACATCTGTCTAATTTGTTCACTCACCTGTGTCAATAACATCACAAGCTGTATACCATTGCAAAGAGGACATTCTACCCTTTCTAGAGATATATTTCTCTTTCCCATATATAAAGTAGTTTTGCCATTACAGTAATTTTGATCTCGGTATACTTTTTATGGGGACACCCTGTATATGGTGACATGAAAACTGGTCCCTCAAACTGGTCCATGGGGTCAGTTTTTGACCTTTTCATGGCTGTTACGCATTATGGTAAATGCCACATATACCATGCAGTTGTCACAGAGAAATCTTCATATCTTCCGTGGCGTGAATAGTAACTAGTTTAAATAATAAGTTGATTATTAAACTATGAATATGTATAAGTTGGGCCAGTGCCCAAACCAACAATGCCGTGGTTGACCGACCTAGTGTAATAAAATAATAACAGGTTAAAGCACACAATAGTGGTTAGAATTGGAAACCCCATAGGTTTAATTTGGATATCAATGAATAAGAATATAATCAGAGGTGAAAGGTGAGTGAATGGTTGAAGATTGAATGAAAAGATGTAGATGAGATGTAGATGAGATGTAGATGAGATGATGAGATGATGAGATGTAGATGAGATGTAGATGAGGTGAAAAAGGTTGTAAGTTTTAGAGGAATGTACTTATTTATTTCGAGAATTTATACTTTTTT
Source organism: Zoroaster sp. YZ-2022 (assembly GCA_029582265.1). NCBI lineage: Eukaryota > Metazoa > Echinodermata > Asteroidea > Forcipulatida > Zoroasteridae > Zoroaster > Zoroaster sp. YZ-2022. Next base: position 86,198,513 of record CM055816.1, read on the forward strand.
CGAGAATCTGTCATCCGGTTTATGGATTCTGGTCTACTGTCACTCCTGCCCAGTGCAGAGTAGACCGATTAAAATTTTAACTTAAAAAGAGCCTATGTAATATGAATATTTGAACTTAAAAATCATTATGCACAACGTTTCCTATATGACGGCAAAGCAATTATGTCTTGCTGAAGGACACAAGCTCCGTGACATTATGATGTGGACATCCTGGGACGTTAAGCCGTAGGTCCCGTGTACTGTGTTATTAAAGTATTAATAATAAAGCACGTAAAGTAACCCAAAGCACCTCGACTGGAGTATAGAGGTTTATCCCGATGTTTCTGGTCCACATATCAAGCACCCTTGTTTACAGGTTTCCTCACCAGAGATTTTATTTTGTACACCACAAGATCCGATGAACTGTGTTCAATATTATAGATCTGCTAAGCAGAAAAAAATTGCTTACCAGAAAAAATTTGCTTTTTTAATACCAAATTTCTTTTATTACCAGCCAAACACTTTTGTAATTTGGCTGGTAGTCTGTTTTATATTGCTTAGCAAAAATACTTGCTGAGCACAATTCGCTGTTTAGCAGCTCTGTGAAATTTGCCCCTGCTGAGTGGAGAAAACATACTGAATCACAATAACCTGCTGAGTGGAGAAAACAAACTGACTCACAATAACCTGCTGAGTGGAGAAAACATACTGACTCACAATAACCTGCTGAGTGGAGAAAACATACTGACTCACAATAACCTGCTGAGTGGAGAAAACAAACTGACTTACAATAAAGTTCAGAAATTTGCTAAGCACACAAATTTGCTGAGCACAATAAAGTTAGCCTATTCTTAGCAAAAAAAGATAACCAGCCAAAATTTCACGTAATGTATATTGCCTCTGCCAGCCGTTTTCTGTCAGCCGGAATAATTTCTCATGATTTTTGGTACCATCACCAACTTCACATTAAATAAGTTTTTATATTAAAATTAAGTAATTATAGAATTGGGTGTATACTTTACAAAAAGGTGTCACTCCCTAAACAAATTGATATTTAATGCTATCTTGAGCCCCTTTCACACTAGATGTATTTCCCGGGAAATTCCCGGGAAATCTGTTCACACTTCAAAAGTTAACCCCAGGAAATTCCCGGGAAGTAGCTTATTCCCGGGAAATAATTACCCCTGCTCGGGAGTAGGGGTAAGCGAGTTTTTCCCGGGAATAGTGTTTTTCCCGGGAAATAGCAACTAGTGTGAAACGAAAGCGGGTTTAACTTACCACACTTTCCCGTCGTGGATGTTGGGATGTATAATGTCTTGAAAGGTCAGCGAGGTCACAAATAGCGCGCCAAATAGTTCGCGCGCTAATATCCAGTGTTGTATTTCAGTACTTTTGAAACTTTCCTTCTTAATTAAAATGTAAATGTCTACATCTGTAAATAACACGATATATTTAGTTTTATAGAATGTGACCAAATAAATGGTTTTAGAATTGAATAAAAGAATTGTCGCGGACAAGGCCATGTTAAGCATCCGTATCATTTACGTGTATTTATAATGTCCGCATGGTTAGGTACCAGATATTGGTATAATATCAAATATTGGTATAATAATAGCAGGCGAAAATGATGTGATGACACGTTTGAAGGAGCCATTTTGGTCACGACGCGATGCATGGGAAACAGTCACAACAACAACCCGGCCGTCACCGCGCCGGCAGGTGCTTGAGCGCATGGCATTCTGGGATTGGACTTCCGCCCACAACATTTTCAACTTCCGTATGGGCCGATTCAGATAGCGCATTTCACGGGATTTGATCGCGAGTGTGAAACGACCGTGCATATTCCCGGGAAATAATGTTCCCGGGAGCGACCAGATAGGTACAGTGTGAACGGTCGCTGGGGGTGTTGGTGGGGTTAAAAACTCCCGGGAATTTCCCGGGAATTTTTTTCCCGGGAATTGGCTCTGTAGTGTGAAACTCCTGTCTGTGAGTTCAGAATCAGTTACACGCAAGTGTCTGGAAGTGATTAAATTTGCTTGTATGCCCAGGGATGGGGTGCGTCCACGACCTCCCTCCCCGTCGTTTGCCGTCGGCATCGTCTCCCCATGACTTCAGTCAAGCACAATTCTTTCTTAAAGGATGTATGCAATAGGAGTTATTTTTACCTGAAAACATTATACGCAAGTCTGTATCCAGGTTGATATCCATTCTCTATCTTTTAGTTGCCAATTTGTGGGTGTTTTGATCATTTGATACCCTTTTTGCTGGTCTATATGATAATCCATTTGCATATTTATAAGCAAATCAGTGATGTCACAGCGGGATCGGACACACCATCGTTGATTTGTGTGTTACTCTCTTAAATATTTAAATTGAAGTTCAGTTTAATCGATTGAATATAGTGACAGATCTCAAAGTTTGTCCCTGGTTTCAATCGGTTGGAGTGATTTTCAATCTAAAACTTTAGCCGTTGACCTTTAGCCGTTGACAGTTGGCAAGAGCCTTGCTGGCCGCTGGAAATAATATCATAAATCATACCTTTTCTGGGTGTGTATGTATTTTGCAACGAAGGGCAACAAGTGGTCACAGGAAATTCAGTAGGGCAGTATTTGACTGGAGCGCTATGCTTTGGGTAATGGTGATGATATATAATGCTTTAGAGTCAAGACTGATGCAGATGTTGTGTTTTTATCACTTAGGTTGTCACGGTGACCTGGGCGAAGGTAGCAATACGCATTATCGTCATGGGGTGCTATGGTCGAGCGGTTTAGTGCATCGAATTTGTGTTCTGATGGCTGAGTCGTCAGAATGTGGGTTCGAATCCCAACTGCGACCATGGTGCTTGTGTCCTTGAGCAAGACACTTTACCATAATTGCTTCTCTCCACCCAGGGGTAAAATGGGTACCTGTGAGGGCAGAGTTGGTTATTGTGTTTGATTAGCCCTATATGCGCTGTAATGGCAACACGTACTTGAGCTGTATACTCCCCAGGGAGCTGAGATGGTTTCAGGAATGATTTATGAGCCTGATGAGCAGGGGTAATAATATAATGCGCCTTAAGCACCAGTTTGGTGGATACGTGCGCTATATAAGTCCACATGATGATGATGATGATGATGATGATGATGATGATGATGATGATGATGATGATGATGATGGATGATGGATGATGGATGATGGATGATGGATGATGATGATGATGATGATGATGATGATGATGATGATGATGATGATGATGATGATGATGATGATGATGATGATGATGATGATGATGATGATGATGATGATGATGATGATGATGATGATGATGATGATGATGGATGATGATGATGATGATGATGATAATATGATGATAATAATGATGATGATGATGAATGATGATAATAATAATATGATGATAATGATGATGATGATGATGATGATGATGATGAATATGATGATGATGATATGATGATGATGATGATGATGATGAATGATGATAATGATGATGATGAATAATATGATGATGATGATGATGATGATGATGATAATGAATGATGATGAATGATGATGATGATGATGATGATGATGATGAATGATGATGATGATGATGATGATGATGATGATGATGATGATGATGATGATGATGATGATGATGATGATGATGATGATGATGATGAATGATGATGATGATGATGATGATGATGATGATGATGATGATGATGATGTAATGATGATGATGATGATGATGATGATGATGATGATGATGATGATGATGATGATGATGATGATGATGATGATGATGAGATGATTGATGATGATGATGATGATGATGATGATGATGATGATGATGATGATGATGATGATGATGATGATGATGATGATGATGATGATGATGATGATGATGATGATGATGATGATGATGATGATGATGATGATGATGATGATGATGATGATGATGATGATGATGATGATGATGATGATGATGATGATGATGATGATGATGATGATGATGATGATGATGATGGATGATGATGATGGATGATGATGATGGATGATGGAATGATGATGATGGATGATGGATGATGATGATGGATACAGGAATACAATGACCTTAACCCTGGGAGCAAACTATTCTTGCACCTTGTTCTTTTGGGCATAGTCTAATGAAAATAAAAATAGATCGTTAATGCTTTACTGCACTTGGAAATGTCAAAACAAAAATGTTACGCTCTATAGCGCACATGGAATCAGCAGACATTTAAAGTCAAAATATCTAAGCTGTCGTATTTTTCTCCAATGGACCCTTGGAGTTTCGGTTTGCGGTAACACCGTGCGTTTATCTCAACTATCACTAAGTGAGGTACAGGTTCTGAAAATTGTTTTTAATCATCATGACCAGCATTAAAATAATCTTCTCGTTCTGCACATGTATATAAAAATATAATAAACATTAAACATTTAAAATCTTTCATAAAATTATTTGTAAAAACTACGAAATATACAAGAAAAGCACAGTACATGACAACAAAACTACATACAACAAAAACTTAGTCACATGAAACAGATAAAGTGTATAGATGCCAGCATCATGGTATAAACAGGATCGTGATTCTTACAAAGTACTGATATGTACGCGTCTATATATATTTTACCAAAATTGCATGCTGGCTTTATTTGAAAATTCAAGTGATTTTAAGTGTGAGATAACCTTGGGGTTATAGTACAACAGAATATTTATTCAATTTAACAAAGTCACTTGTACAATGTAGGGATCGCCATGGCTGAAAGCAGGGGGGGGGGGGGGTGATGCCTTTTTCGCATGGTTAATAGACGTTGACCAATACCTCACACACCCCATACAATTTTGCGTTACTAGGTCCTATGGAATGGGAATTTTATAATATCATAAATCATACCTTTTCTGGGTGTGTATGTATTTTGCAACGAAGGGCAACAAGTGGTCACAGGAAATTCAGTAGGGCAGTATTTGACTGGAGCGCTATGCTTTGGGTAATGGTGATGATATATAATGCTTTAGAGTCAAGACTGATGCAGATGTTGTGTTTTTATCACTTAGGTTGTCACGGTGACCTGGGCGAAGGTAGCAATACGCATTATCGTCATGGGGTGCTATGGTCGAGCGGTTTAGTGCATCGAATTTGTGTTCTGATGGCTGAGTCGTCAGAATGTGGGTTCGAATCCCAACTGCGACCATGGTGCTTGTGTCCTTGAGCAAGACACTTTACCATAATTGCTTCTCTCCACCCAGGGGTAAAATGGGTACCTGTGAGGGCAGAGTTGGTTATTGTGTTTGATTAGCCCTATATGCGCTGTAATGGCAACACGTACTTGAGCTGTATACTCCCCAGGGAGCTGAGATGGTTTCAGGAATGATTTATGAGCCTGATGAGCAGGGGTAATAATATAATGCGCCTTAAGCACCAGTTTGGTGGATACGTGCGCTATATAAGTCCACATGATGATGATGATGATGGATGATGGATGATGGATGATGGATGATGGATGATGGATGATGGATGATGGATGATGGATGATGGATGATGGATGATGGATGATGGATGATGGATGATGGATGATGGATGATGGATACAGGAATACAATGACCTTAACCCTGGGAGCAAACTATTCTTGCACCTTGTTCTTTTGGGCATAGTCTAATGAAAATAAAAATAGATCGTTAATGCTTTACTGCACTTGGAAATGTCAAAACAAAAATGTTACGCTCTATAGCGCACATGGAATCAGCAGACATTTAAAGTCAAAATATCTAAGCTGTCGTATTTTTCTCCAATGGACCCTTGGAGTTTCGGTTTGCGGTAACACCGTGCGTTTATCTCAACTATCACTAAGTGAGGTACATGTTCTGAAAATTGTTTTTAATCATCATGACCAGCATTAAAATAATCTTCTCGTTCTGCACATGTATATAAAAAATATAATAAACATTAAACATTTAAAATCTTTCATAAAATTATTTGTAAAAACTACGAAATATACAAGAAAAGCACAGTACATGACAACAAAACTACATACAACAAAAACTTAGTCACATGAAACAGATAAAGTGTATAGATGCCAGCATCATGGTATAAACAGGATCGTGATTCTTACAAAGTACCGATATGTACGCGTCTACATATATTTTACCAAAATTGCATGCTGGCTTTATTTGAAAATTCAAGTGATTTTAAGTGTGAGATAACCTTGGGGTATAGTACAACAGAATATTTATTCAATTTAACAAAGTCACTTGTACAATGTAGGGATCGCCATGGCTGAAAGCAGGGGGGGGGGGTTGATGCCTTTTTCGCATGGTTAATAGACGTTGACCAATACCTCACACACCCCATACAATTTTGCGTTACTAGGTCCTATGGAATGGGAATGTTAAAACTTTAGAACATTAGACCAAAAAAGTCTGGTTTCTGGTCATAGGTCGGCTTCAAGTTGTTTATGTTGGCAAAACCTCTTCTATATATACAAGTATGTAAGATTTGTAGCTTTGCACTGTGAAAAGGATAAGTAAAGACAGTTTGCGGTGACACGTGTGAAAAATTCTCTTTTGAGTAGTAATTAGTTCTGAAAAGAACTGGTGGTTACAACTCGACGTTTCAATCAGTATGCTCGAGACGATCAGAGTATACTGAAACGTCAAGTTACTACTCAAAAGATAATTGTTAACCACAAACAGTCTTTACTTATACGAGTATGCTTACTATGTCGTAAATTAAGATATATTATTTACCAGTGAAAGTTTCAGAATATTATGTTGTGTCGTTAATGACAAAATTGTGAAAATGCAGCTTAACACAAAGTATGCTTTTAGGTGAAGCTGAAAATATTTCGAAATTTCTAGATTTACTGGTACATTACAAACCGTATGCTGAGGGGCCTAAATACCTACAGCGCCTGCTGCGGATTTTCACTTCTGTTTATTTATTTATTGCATCCCATGTGGCCTTTTTAGAACACCATAGCATCCCTCTAATAGTATGAAGGGAATAAACGCGTGTTCTTTACTGCTGGATTAAGACCTCTCGAGTCAGGCCCACAAGCAGGCGATATCAAGACTCGTTCCCATATGTATTTATCTTGCAATATAGGCCATAGCTTTCACATTCATAAATGCACATTCATAAATGCACTCCTGATTTTGTTGTCAAAACTAATTAGTTGGTGTAATGTCGGTGCAAGTATCACTCATCCAGAACTTTAGTTTCTTGCTTCCATCTTCGATGTAACAGGAATTGCTGCTTCGAATTCACAAAAAGTTGCCTATTTTTAAATATCAAAATATATTGAAGAAAACATGTAACAGCTTTTTCGATGATCCCTCAAAAACGTGCACACCTATTGTGATGAAAATCTCCTGAAGACGATAAGAACATACTGATCGAAACGTCGAGTTGTAACCACCACTTCTTTTACTACTCTAAAGGTCTATAACGTACTTTTCCAAACACCAATTTTGAACCTTCTCGTTAAATGCCTGGGGCATTTTTAAATATGCAGCGTACTTTGCATTCTTGAATCGAAAGTCTTCTGGAAAAGTTCACAAGGTTTTCGTCGTGTGTGGCAAGCAAATCAAACCAATTCTTTTGAGTTTGATGGAAATGCTCTGTTCATTGTGATAATACTGTCAATGTAACATGAAAGCACCTGATTGTGATGCAATTTTTGCTGGCATATTGCTGTATTAGAGTTGCAGTCGGTTGTTCAACTGCAATTAAGCGCGAAAATAATTATGTAGGCCTACATGTACGTTTCTATGTGTTAATACAGTGTCTCAATCAATGTTGAGAAAGACACTGCTACGGTCAAAATGTAACATATTTATTATAAAAGGGATAATATCGTCACGATTAACAGGGCATGTAATCGAAGTGCTAGTTTTGGATTAACTCAGTGACTGAAAATAAAACCCCGCATGATAAGGTCATATTATCATTGCTGCTGCATAAATGAGCCAGTAATTTTCAGTCACTGTGTTCATCTTAAACCAGGACACCGATTCCATGCACTGTTGAAAGTCTGCTCTGATTCGTGACCGTGTTGTCCCTTTAATACAATAATGTAATTAATGTTACGATCCAGCTTTGAAAAAAATGACAACATTGAAGAATAATAATTTTACGTGATTTGGGAGATTTAGGAGGGGGAATGAATCACTACAGCCCCGCCTAATATCGCAACAATACGCCATCGACTGTGTTCTGCATCAGCCTACAATTACAAACCAACAGACTGAAGATGACCAGGGTGCCTGGGTGTGAGAAAGTATGCAACTGACCAAGTCATCAAATAATTACCCCAATTGGGTAGAATGTCGTATCCGACCGCCACCTTTTCTCATTCAGTATAACCAATAATGTAATCTTACCTATACCTAGTAAGGTGGAGAACATATGGATGATGATGGACATATACTTCAAATTATTCCAGGATATTTATTTCATGAAAAATCAGGCATTTTTGGTATACGATGACTTCCTCAGTCATGTCAGTCTGATCTTGTCAACTCATCATTAGTGACCAACACGGTCATTGTACATGCGCAGTGGCAACTATAATAGGATCCTTCTATTTTCTGAAGGGGAGGTTTTTTTTAAAGGGAAGTAAAGTCCGAAAAACATCATAAAAGTGGATTTTTCGCTTTCTGTACCCCCAAATATCGATAGAATAATTTTTAACAGGTTAGTGGTTGCAAAATAATATAAAAAAAACTTAAAAAGTGGCGGTCGGATACGACATTCTTAAAAAAACAAACGGAACGGCATACTTCCACTACCTTGAGACTCAAACCACCTGTACCATTGGACCAGCGTTGCCTTTATTTCTATTCAAACTGGTCCCAAACTCCCGATACTTGTCATAATTTCGTAGAACTGTACTCTTGCTGGGCTAACGAGCATCCGGAAAACTCTCCTCGAATAATTGTAGCGTCTCAGCCAAGTTCTCTGTTCTGGTGTACGTAAAGGACCATAAAAGTACATGTACGTTACTCAGTCGTATACTGAGGCCTGGCCATCTTTACACGACCTTTCTGTACGCGCAAATGGTCATTAGAACCCTCACACACACATCTTTCATATGGTATTATTATCTATCCAATTAAGTCAAATTAGTTATTCCTTGGGACAAAATGACCCCCGACTTTGTTTAACAAAAATAGGCTGTAGAACAAAAACTACTGCACCGAATCGGGCGATGTTGGTATCATTTTTCTTTTAACAAAATTCCCCATGCATTGGTATAGGTTGTTTGAGTCTCAGGGTAGCAGAAGTACGCCGTTCCGTTTTTTGGGCCACCCTGTATGTGAAGTTCTTGACACCGCGTTGAGTTCAGAGAGAGCAAAACTGTTTCCCTGCTCTCAACGCAGGCAAAACCTACTAACATCCCTCACTTCTAGGCATTAGTCATGCATTAATATTATCAATACTTTAATTTGCATTGCGCCCACCTCATTCGAAAATGTCAGCATGCGTATGACAACATTATCTGAAAAGTTACATAAAAAAGCTCCCCTGAAGATCTGACGTCACACTTCGAAGTTCGTGTAAGACGCCAGATACCGACCTCTCAGTTTAGGGAGATTCAGCTAATCCTTCACTAATCCTCCTTATTTGGTAGCCCTGTATCTTGAGTGGCTTTTTTGTCTTGTTCAGGGCGAATATGCATAAAAAATGCAACTCCTGAGTTCCGGGTTTGATTGGAGAGTCTTTACCAACCAATTGGGCAGACATAGGTAATCAAGCACGAAGTACCTATATTCAAAACCTATCAATCGTGAATAATATTGATTCAGTTCAGCAAAGTTCCCTTAACGAAGACTTTATTGTGTTCCAAAACATAAATTGCCAAACCCTTTCTTAACAGGTGCGGTTTAAACCTGTTGATTATTTGACAACCGTTGAAAATTATTGTTTTTTTGTACGTGTGCTTGACATTTAATTTCCTAAGCCTGGATTTTCATACTAATCCCAACTAAGGCCAAAAAAATTCTCCTATATGAAATTAGAGAGTTAAGCCTTATTAGTGAAACCAAGTGAAAGGCGATATACAATGGTCTAGGAAGGTTCCGGTAGCTAGGGTTTGGTTTAACATAAAACATGTGGCTAATGTGCGAATGAATATATAACGGGACCCACCTTAAATTCGTGTCTGGACATACACTGTGAAAACAAGCTTCACACAACAGTTTTTTCAAATGTTTACTGAGTGTTCGTGTATTGCTAATCATTTCCACTTATAACAATCAATGTTCCGTTGAAAATGAATACTCCCAAACATTTCCGGTTATAGCGTAAACCACCATCGAAACATATTGTATTTCGTTGTGTGTTTTAAACATACTCGAAATACATGAATCAAATAGGCCTAAACATCAAGGGAAATTGGCAGGTACCTAGTTAGTTTTCCTTGTGGTTTATTTCATCATTATTGTATAAAATGTTTTATCCTCTTCTGGTGATCCCAAGACTACCGCTTCCCAGGTTTTATAGTAACTTGGGAAGTGATCCCTGGCTATACCGCATGCTTTGGTTCAGTGACTTCTGACTAGCGCCAGCGAGCAAAGAAACAAAAAGGAAGACCGCCAACAAAGGGCTAGATGGCTCAGTTGGTAGAGTACAGGCATCATCAACACGGATGTCGCAGGTTCAAATCCTCATCAGCTTTATCAGGTTCCAAATATACACATACAATTATAGCGCTGATTTTCAACACATAAAAGGGCCAAACCATTAAACCATTAAACGGTTTGATCAATATGTAGGCCTAAACTTATTATGGAAGGAAACACAAAATAGCCGCAGCGTGAAGCTCGTATCCTTGAGCAAGACACAAATACCATAATTGCTTCTCTCCACTGAGGAGTAAACGGTTACCTGTAAGCTATATATTCACCCCGAGTTGTAGCCTCCAGTTCTTCTCAGAACTAATCACTACTCAATAGAGAATTTCACATGGTGTCACCGCAATTAGCCTTACTTATCCTCTTCACCATGCAAAGCTACAAGTTTTACCAGTAAGCCATATACTTCTCAGGGAGCAGAGATGGTTTAATTGTGCGCCTGATTAGAACGGGGTAATAAAGATAAGCGTCTTGTGGGCACCAGTTTGGTGGATACGTGCGCGTTATAAGTTCATGTTATTATTATGATGATGATTATTATTATTATTATATTAAAGTCCATACAAAGTGCCTTGATTTTTTTACTCAAAATTGTTCAATATGTATTTAGTTATTTATATACTATTTCCAAAAAACATTAAAACAAATCAAAAATTGCTGATTTTCAACCAACATTCCAGCGGTTGAAATCCGCGAAGTCTGTTGGACATTTGCGGCCCGTGGCGGCAGCAAACATTTTTCCAGTTTTTATGACGTACTTTTACGGGAACTCGAAAGGAGCCGTCTTAACAACAGTCTGTCTGCCGCCGCGTTGTCTGTACAACTCATGTATTGTGTGTGCGTCCGTGCACGGCGGGGTCGGGTCATTGTCCAACTATTAGTCTGGTTAACAGCACCGGCAAGATCACCAAAGGATTATTTTTTATCGGCACAAAACAAGGACAATTTGGACACATTTTGCAGTGAGATTAACTTTCCTGATAACAAAATTCAACAAATCAAATACTGGACATTCAAAACTTCGGTTGCTCTTAAAAATGCAATAAAAATAGGGTGCCATTATGTCCAGATTTTGTCCATTCCGGGCTTAATTGATACGATTCTATGTCACTTATATCACCAACTTTGGCATCAGTATAATCTCCATCAAATGACGATGATGAACAACACAATTGGTCAGTACTACTTTTGGAAACTTTTTCAAAAACACTTTCGGAAATCGTAGTTGGTAAACTTATTTTTGCAGTTGTACGCGATGTGATATGCTTTGTGTACAAAACGTACCGCAGTAAACAGTTGCAGCGTTCGACCTCCCGTAAATGTACGTCATCAAAATAGGCTCAGTGAAAGTGTCCCCGACGGCTTTTGTATCGGGCCTGTCGTTCGCGGCAGTGGCGAAGTACATTTTCATAGGTTTTTTGAAGGGTTAAATAAAAATAATGGAAGTCTTATTTTTGGTGATTCCTACTTAGAATTACTTACTTTTTAAAATAGGATTGAAAATATTTACCATTTTGTATGGTCTTTAAAATATCTATATATTGGCCTTGAGCGCCCAGCAGGGTGGATATGTGCGCGCTAAAAATCTTTATTATTATTATATTATTATTGTCTCTTTCACAGAATGCTGGTGGCTGACTTCACATCGGCAATTGTTCTGATCTCCTTCGGAGCTGTTTTGGGTAAAACGTCCCCGATACAGCTTCTTATCATGGGCTTCTTCGAAGTCATCTTCGCCGTGTTGAACGAGTACATTGGATTCACCCTCTTTGGGGTTAGTATTTGTAAAATGAAAAGTCTGAAGATGCGAGAGGAGCGTTACGGGGAGGGTAACGGGTAGGGATACGGGGAGGGTTATGGGGAGGGTTATGGGGAGGGTTACGGGGAGGGTTACAGGGATGGTTACGGGAAGAGTAACGGGTAGGGATACGGGTAGGGTTACAGGAGGGTTACGGGGATGGTTACGGGAAGAGTAACGGGTACGGGTACGGGGAGGGTTATGGGGAGAGTTACGGGAGGTTACGGGGATGGTTACGGGAAGAGCAACGGGTAGGGATACAGGGAGGGTTATGGGGAGGGTTACGGGGATGGTTACGGGAAGAGTAACGGGTACGGATACGGGGAGGGTTATGGGGAGGGTTATGGGGAGAGTTACGGGAGGTTACGGGGATGGTTACGGGAAGAGCAACGGGTAGGGATACAGGGAGGGTTACGGGGATGGTTACGGGAAGAGTAACGGGTAGGGATACAGGGAGGGTTATGGGGAGGTTTACGGGGAGGGTTACGGGGAGGGTTACGTGAAGTGTTACGTGAAGTGGATGCTACACGTAGAGGGGCTGTTTGGGTAAAAACACTCCCGACTCAACTACCCATCAGGGTTCTTTAAGGTCATCTTCGGTGTGCGGATTGAGTACATTGGAGATAAAGTTAAAGTTAAAGGAGCATTTGAATAGAAGGGTGAGAAAACAGGGGGGATGTTTTTGATATGAGGAAGGATTCCTGGGTACGGGAAGGTATGATACGCACCGATTTTGTAACCGACCGATGACCAGAAACCGGAGACTTTTTTGGGCCTAATGACATAGGTATAAGCTGACACTTTCACAGATTTGTCGTATTCATTCCAACGTGGAATTTTATCCCCCGAAGCATTTTTTGAGTTACAGTAGACATAATTGAAAGTTAACTATTGTTCAATTTGGGTAAAATTTGGAGGTTAACTTTTGTTCAGTGGGGATAAATATAATGTTTTGTATTAATGTCTTTCGACTGATAGCAGACAGGGAAGTGATTACAGTGGATATAATTTTTTTTTAAATATTTACAAAAGATTTCCCCACTCTGAAAAGCGCTTTCCTTTATCTTGTCTGCCACCTTGAGCTTATGGAACAAAAAAGCATAGCGCTAGATAGACACTATCTTTGTAGACAGAAAATTCACCAAGCCCATAGATCTGACGTCACGCTTCCAGGCTTGCGAAAGACGCCAGAAACCAGCCTTTGAATTTTTTTGGGGGAGATTCAACTGTGACCTTGGTTGGTAGCTTGCTCGCGAGCCTCGTCGTAGTGTCATGTCAGATCTTTGGCACAACGTATCCAGTGAAATCCCTTGAAAGGTATACTTATATACAGGTGGAGCCTGTCTTTATCCTTGATAGGATTAAGACAGCGAGGGGTCGTTTTAACTACCTTCAGGAATACCCATAGTGGTAGCGAACAATACTTCTGGGTGTGTTTTTGGACGCCCCGTTTGCTATTATATTGACAACTTGTTTTATTTGTTATACAGGTATTGCAATGAAATATTTGAACACCTTGTTTTTCAAAGAATAGTTATTTCCAAATTCTGGCTTTATACTCTGAGAAGTAAAACATATCTGCTTAGCAATAACACTGTGTAAGCATAGCCTGATGATAATCTCACTTAGCGACAGTTGAGATACGAGTTGCTCCAAGGTTCTTTTCAGAACCTGTACTTAGCGATAGTTGAGTTAAACACATGGTGTTACCACAAACCGAAACAATATCAATACTCCAACATGGAAAGCCTTAAATGTTATACCATAATTATTATTAACCCTTTCGATCCCACGGGCTCTAAAAAGAGCCTTTGTTGTGATACGCTTCCTTCCCGTGGGCTCTAAAAGGTGCTGGGAATCGGCATGCCCTTGACGACCACGGCGACTTAAATCACCACCTGAAAATGCTTGAGTGGTTTTTGGGGTTGGCGCCCTCTATTGACAGGAATGAAGTGTATAAAAGTTTATGAAAAGAAAAGTGCGTCACTTTGCGGTTCCCGGTGCTAGCGTCCACTCGCTTCCACAACGGTCAGTTTAATTTAGTTGAAATCATGATTGAAACGGACATAAATGATGGCATTTTGGCTGAGATTTTGGCAGACAGTGGCTCAGAATCAGATGACGAAGTAACGGATGACAACAGCACATTAGAAGTACAAATTCCAGCGGAATTCGTTGAACTTGAAGAGGTAGGCCAAAATCGGTTTAGTAAAAATGAATAACTAATAACAGTTAACGTTACTCTTCCTGGCCCAATGCAAATTAACGTAATTCACTTATTTTCCTAGGCTATAGCGTAAATAGCGTTACAACTGTTGGAGTTGAGTAATGTAAATTTAGAAAATGGATCCCTTTAATAGGATTGACCAAATCCCCACCCCCTGGACTGGGTCAAAAAAGTCAAGTGAAAATGTACAATTATTAGTAGTTTGTTGGGAATGTTGGGGTAATATTTGTATTCATTGAAACAGCAAGTTGATGTATAGATATAGCATAGAAATTTTAACATTTACCCATAGCCGGTCGTGCTGTTTAGCGTTAACAGGCTGAAAATGCACTCTTAGTCTCAAGCTTCCAAAAGAATAGCCTTGTATTCGAAAGGCCCTCATAAGTCGTATTATGCAAGAAGTTGGGGGAATTCACATTCACAATCCCACATTAAAACAAAAATTTATCGACAACGAGTTTTGGAGAGTGGATGGAATCTGCCATATTTTTTTTCTCAGCACAATATTCATTTTGCGCATGACCCCCTGTGGCCTGTGCACATGCAGCATTGAGATATTGTATTTACAAAGGACCGAGATTAATCCTCCTTTGCCTTGTTTTTCTGTTGCAGCCGACCTACCAAGGTGATAGCCGACCGAGATCAAGGAGGACGACAGGAAAGTTAGATTTCCGATCTGGTTGGGAACGACGAGACCATTACGAGTGTGGGACTGTGCAGTTCACTGGAAATTCTGGCCCCACTGGCGACTTTGCCACACTGTCGGCAGTAGAGATCTTCAAGCTGTAATTTTGTCAACTTGTGTGGAATATGCTCGTCGACGAGACTAATCGCTATGCGCAGCAAACAATAGACTCAAATCCTGATGAACAATTCTCCTGGCACCCAACCAACATTCCAGAAATGATGGCATTTGTAGCACTTCTCATTGCTATGGGCATAAACAAATCCTCTCAATACAAGATGTACTGGTCGACATCTGAAATTCTTCACATCCCATTCTATCCGTCGATCATGTCCCGTAATCGGTTCAGTTCAATTCTTCGGTTCCTCCACATCTCAAATAACCAAATTCCTCGTAGAGCCTTGGCTAAACAGGGACAAACTTTCCAAAGTTCGGCCCTTGATAGAAGTCCTCGTCCCGAAGTTTCTCAACCTGTATAACCCTGCGCAGAATCTGTCTCCAGACGAGAGTATGTTGAAATTCAAGGGACGCTTAAGTTTTGTTCAGTACATGCCTAACAAACCTATCAAACGGGGTATTAAAGCCTTCTCCCTGAACGAGTCCAAAACAGGATACACGTGTGCTTGGAAACTGTACACAGGAGCCGACGACACCCAAACTGTTTATAATGCAGACGTAGATTTCAAGTCATCAGACTGCCATCCACCAAACCCAACAGTTGCAGGAAAAGTCGTCATTGATCTGGTCCATGGACTTGAGAATAAGGGACACGTAATATATTGTGATAATTACTATACTAGCCCAGCTCTTGTAGCTAAACTTGCTAAACTAGGATTCGGATGTTGTGGAACTGTACGTTACACTACACAGGGAATACCCCAGGCCGCAAACCCAAAAAAACATAAAATGAAGAAAGGAGATGACCCATTTTTTTGGGTGAAAGGTGGGCAATTGTGTATCGTTTGGCAAGACAAAAAATCTGTAACACTTTTAACTAATGTAGGCAACACTGATTTGTCCAAAAAGCAAATTCGGTGTAATAAGAGCACAAGTGGATTTTGTGATGTTATGAAGCCCAATTGTATTGAAGATTACAACAAAAACATGGGTGGAACTGATCTTGCCAACCAATGTTTTCAGTACTACAATCATACACACAGAAGCTTGAAATGGTGGAAAAGAGTTTTTTCCATATGCTGAATATCTGTATTGTCAATAGCAGAGTAATATTCACCAGCATAGCAGGGAACAAAATGTCAGTAACCTTGATTTTCGTATAGGGATTGTACAGGGCTTGCTGTTGGGTTGGGAACGTAACGCAACAAGTCAGTTGAGATACCATATTCCTATCGAGTTGACAGGGCAACAGCACTATCCTGGCAAAAACCCCAATGGAAAGAAACGCGACTGCATTGTTTGCAGTAACCGAAAATTAGGCAGGCGAAAACAAACAAAGATGATCTGTAAACAATGTACACAACCTATGTGCATAGTTCCTTGCTTTGAGAAATACCACATCACTTGATTGTAAATCTATACTATTTGCCTTCAAACCCCCCCCCCCCCGTTCAATGTTGGGAATGGTCGGACAAGCCGCAGATTACAGTCCAAACCAACATTGAATTGGGGGGGGGGGGGTGAGGGGTTGTTAGCATGGATTGTGATGTATGTACACTGAATGGTTCATTTCCAAGTAGTAAACCAAAAAAAATCCCCCAAAATCTCATCCGTTATTGTTTTTCACATGGAAAAGAAATCTTATACATGTACCGTATTTGCATGAAATATCACCCATTTGTATTACTTTTCTTCAGTGTAAATACTGATCTAAATATTTCATTGTTTTGCTTTTACACTTAAAAATCTGCACAATATTTTCCTCCCTTTGTATACTCATTTTTACCATCAGTTTAACATACAAATATATTTGAGCCATTTGGTATGTACAGTACACATGTAAAAAAAGTGTCTATTACTGCAGAGTGAGGGCGCACTTCAATGAAATTGTGAAAAACCCACTGGTGCTGAAGTGACATTGGGCTCCTAATTACTGTGGTAAAGAAGGGTACTCTCTTACATAACTGGCTGGTAATGAAAGGGTTAATGGTGCAATTTGAACACCAGAGTTTTTGTAGTAAAGTAAGAAACCCTATTTTAAGATTTTGCCCTCAGGGACCCCTAAACGTGTTTTTAACCATAAGTTGGCGTACCGGATATGGATTATAAATATGATGGAAATAAACACCGTATTTCAATAATTTAAGCCATGCATAAATAAAGCTTAAATATTTGCTTTGATCTTTCCGCATAATGGATTACTTACAGGAATTATCTAAATTATTTCAGAAAACTTTACGGAGCTATACACGTGGATATGGATTAGTCTGCTTTGCAGAAATACAAGCTTTTGAATTTCCTAAGTTTATCAGCTTTTGTAAACAAATTCGTGTTTTCGAGCTGTGAATGCATTTGGTTGTACTCATTGTTGAAATGGATGATTGACTGAGCTGACGACATGTCAGACGGGACAATATTTTTCTTATGAGAGGAAAGAATCCATAAGGAATAAATGCTTGTCGGAATTGTAATCGTCAGCTTGAGGTCAAACTGTCTTTGAACCAAAAATATATAGACCATGTGACTTGTTTACACATTGCGTTACTTACCGCGGGCAAAAGTGTATATTGGAGTGCCATGGTCGAGCGGTTTAGTGTATCGGATTTGTGTTCTGATGGCTGACTCGTCAGAATGTGGGTTCGAATCCCAGCCGCGACCGGGGTTCTCATGTCCTTGAGCAAGACACTTTACCATAATTGCTTCTCTCCACCCAGGGGTAAATGTGAGGCCAGAGTTGGTTGTTGTGTTTGATTAGCCCATGCATTATGCGCTGAAATGGCAGCAATTAAGCTGTATACTCCCCAGGGAGATGAGATGGTTTCAGGAATGATTTATGCGCCTGATGAGCAGGGGTAATAATGTAATAATAATAATGTGTGGATTTATATAGCGCACGTATCCACCAACTAAGTGGTGCTCAAGGCGCATTATATTATTATCCCTGCTCATAAGGCTCATAAATCATTCCTGAAACCATCTTAGCTGCCTGGGGAGTATACAGCTCAATTGCTGCCATTTCTAGCGCATATAGAGCAAACCAACTCTGCCTTCATTATGATTAAGTGTCTTGCTCAAGGACACAATTGTCACGGCCGTGATTCGAACCCACATTATGTTGCTAACACCAGAACTTGAATCCGGTAAGCTAGACCGCTCGGCCACGACACGCCTTGATAATAATGTACGTGCGCCATATAAGTCCATATAAGTATTATTATTATTATTATTATTATTATTATTATTATTATTATTATTATTATTATTATTATTATTATTATTATTATTATTATTATTATTATTATTATTATTATTATTATTATTATTATTATTATTATTATTATTATTATTATTATTATTATTATTATTATTATTATTATTATTATTATTATTATTATTATTATTATTATTATTATTATTATTATTATTATTATTATTATTATTATTATTATTATTATTATTATTATTATTATTATTATTTATATATTTATATGCTGAGTTTGTAGGCCCATATTTATACATAACATGAACAACGTTTTAAATTTTGTTGCTAACACCAGAACTTGAATCCGGTAAGCTAGACCGCTCGGCCACGACACGCCTTGATAATAATGTACGTGCGCCATATAAGTCCATATAAGTATTATTATTATTATTATTATTATTATTATTATTATTATTTATATATTTATATGCTGAGTTTGTAGGCCCATATTTATACATAACATGAACAACGTTTTAAATTTTGTTGCTAACACCAGAACTTGAATCCGGTAAGCTAGACCGCTCGGCCACGACACGCCTTGATAATAATGTACGTGCGCCATATAAGTCCATATAAGTATTATTATTATTATTATTATTATTATTATTATTATTTATATATTTATATGCTGAGTTTGTAGGCCCATATTTATACATAACATGAACAACGTTTTAAATTTTCAGATGAATAAGAAATGAGATGTGATGTTAGTGGTTTATTAAAAATAAATCAAATTAAAGAATTTTTCGGCTGATATCTCAAACTATCAGATTTGATAGTTTCTTGTCATAGACCAGTGTACATATTGTGCCCGACCTTTGGGGCTCTTCTGCAGTGGTGCAACCATGATTTTCAGAGTGCGGGGAGGTGGGGGAGGGGAGAGGAAAACCATTTTGGGGGTCAATTTACCGGCACAAAACCAGCAACAAAAATACCAACAAGTTTGTGAATTTACCGACAGACACTATTTTGTCAACAAGTGGGGATGTGGCTTCCCCTGCCCCCCACTTTTGGAAATGCCACTGGTGTTTTGTAAACATGTGATGTCATTGGTCACATTGTCTATTAACCCTATAAGGCTCGTTGTATTTTCCTTTACAAATCCAGAACGCTTCGACCGATCACGCTCAAATTCTTTGACTTTTCAACAACCATTTCAAATTTAATTAGTTAATACATGTGTTATACACAGTTCTTCACACAGAATTATAAATGGGTACCTGTGAATATAGAGATGGTTTATGTGTTTGATTAGCCCAGTAACTCCAAAAATTTAAACATGATGGGCTGTACACACCTCCCCCCGGGACCTGAGAAAGCTTACAGAAATTATATTGGCCCAGTGACCTGGGGAAATAATGTAAAGCGCATTGGGACATTATGTGAAATGCGCTATATAAGAATGACTTTATTATTAGTAGTAATCTCTTCTCTTCTCATTTACTTGTTTTATGTACAGGCGGTAGATGTTGGTGGGTCCATGTTTGTGCATGTTTTTGGCGCCTATTTCGGTTTGGCGGTAGCCCGAGTTCTGTCTAGGGATGCAACCGAAGACAACGACAAAGAGGGCGCTTCATACCACTCTGATATCTTCTCTCTCATTGGTCAGTTAAGTTGACATTTCCTTAATTAGGTCAATACAAAGTCACGATAGAGAATGAATATAAAATTTGAATAATTATCTAGTTTAGGGTGTCATTCAATCTTCCAAAGAGGGCTCTGTGTACCATTCATTGGTTGATTAACAATAACGTAATTGATGTAAACTTTACAGTATAATTCATGCTACCTAATAGGGGCTGGCGCGATACAAACCTCAGAACTAGGAATTTTTGGAAAAACATGGCTGCATGTTTTTTCCTTGTTTTTTTCTTCCTTTTTCTTCCTTGTTTTTTTCTTATGTGAACTGGCCATGTTCTTTCCAACACTGTAAAGAATAAAAAGTGTTGAATCCACATGAACTGGCCATGCTGTTTCCAACTCTCTAAACAATAAAAAGTGTTGTATCAAGAGTTCGGTCAGTGACAACTCTTTATAAAGTTTTATTTTAACTGTTGAACAAAGTGTTCAATTAACATTTGTGACTGGCTCTGGCAAAACCCTAAACTTGGACCCAGTTTTCAAAAGTGAGATTTTGGTACAGTTTGATTGTCTACATTTTCCTCTTTCATTTGATACCAGATTTGTAGAAATCAGAAAACCTAATACTCTTATTGTTTTTCCACCGTGCGAAACTCCTTCTTCATGAAAAATTGTTTTGTCTCCCAACGTTCTAGGCACCATTTTCCTGTGGATGTTTTGGCCGAGTTTCAACAGCGCTCTCGCTCTAGAGGACGCCCGCCATCGAGCCGTGCTCAACACTTACTTCTCCCTCGCCGCTTGCTGCATCACCACGTTCGCCATTTCCACCCTCCTCAACAAAAACGGCAAAGTTGAAATGGTATAGCTCACGGGGGTCGATGTCAATTATGCTACCCCAGGTGGGATAAACATGCGCAGATCCAGGGTCTCGAACGGGGGAAGGGGTACACGTGGGGGTGGGGCACACAAGGGGGAGGATCAGTACATTACCCAAAGAGGTTGTGTGTGACACCTCCAATATATTTTCTCAAGCAGCATTTAGCACCTCAGTCAGCAAATAATCCACCAAATCAAACCATCACAGCTGGGATTTTTGCCTGAATATTTTGGGGGGGGGGGTTGTTTCTCAAGCCTATCCCCTTATTTTGCAATTTAATTACTTTTTTGGTGGGGGAATTGTTCACGCCTACCCCTCTTCAACTTTGTTAGGCCTACAGTCTTAAAACAAAAGTGTTGAATCAACATTTTAAAGAGTTCGGTCAGTGGATTTAACTTTAAAAAGTGTTGAATTAGCATTGATAAAGTTAGACTTAACTTGACTCCGTGTTAATTCAACACTTTCTTTGAGTTGAATTTAACTTTATAAAGTGTTGTCACTCACCGAACTCTTAAAAGGTTGATTCAACACTTTAGTTTTAAGAGTGTACCACCCCTGTTTGACGATTTTGAAGGGGTTAAATCTTTTGGAGAAAAAAATATAAACCCCATCCATTTCAGTTCTGTAATCTGCAGCTGAAGTTATCAACAAATTGGCTTCAACCCCTTCCCCAAAGATAACGCCTACGATACGACCCTGGGCCTGGGGAAGGGGAGAACTCACGAGCCTGGTAAACGTACAGGCGTGTCGACAAACAATGCTTCCATAATGCTTCCAGGGCCCTGATATTACCCACCCCCTCCCCAATGTTCACAATGGATCGAACCCTTCATCCGCAGCCGACTATTTGTTTGATGTTTTCATTGCGTTTTATCCTGCAGGTGCATATTCAGAATGCGACCCTGGCCGGAGGCGTTGCCGTGGGAACGTCTGCCGATATGATGATACATCCCTGGGGAGCTGTGTTGATAGGCATCGTCGCCGCCATGTTGTCTACTTTTGGCTTCAAGTATATTCAGGTATTAAATTCAACAAACTTTTTTTGGCCTTATGCGTGTTCATTACAACATGGAATATCCGTCTCTGGAATAAAAATTCATATGCAAAATCATTATTTTGATTAATTGTACTCAAATGTTAGCACCTCAGACATAAATATTTCGAGGGATGTTTGCATCCATCATCACCTTAACACCAAGTTAAAATCTGTGACCGTTTAGTTTTTCGAGAATCCCAGTAGTGTATGGCATCACAAAACAGAAACGTTACAAAGAATGTGTAGAACCAGCCGCCACGCTGCTATGGGAACGTGACGTACGTCACACATCGGATCTCTTCACTTGCCCGTGGAGGGCGTTGTCGAAGTAAGCATGGGTCCTTGAGCAAACTACATAGTAGCGTCGTCCTTCCGATGGGACATTAAGCCGTAGGTCCCGTGTACTACTACTGGGTTATTAAAGTAATCCACGTAAAATAACCCAGAACACTTATCGTGGAAGAGAAGGTGTTTAAAGATTTCTTCATGCTTCCGACTTTATGAGATCCTCGATTTCATTATCAGAAATGTATAATAATATTATTAACTAAGCTTGGGCGATATCGATTTTTTTCATCCACGATATATCGGCAAACAAATATCGCGATTTTTGATAATATCGCGATTATTTTTTCATTCATGCATGATTGCTTTAGAGCCGATAACCACAGTTGTATCCCTCTGTAATCGCAAATTCGTTTGCATTTCGTGTATGTACTTCTGAAGTAGTTCGCGTTTCATTCTCACTTCCAAAAGCTGAAAAGACTGTTCTAATTTTGTTTCCATGGAATTTCTGACTTGACTCACAGTGGCGATTTTTTTTAATCGCGGTATATTTTTTTAATCGCGATTTGCCGATATCTCGATAACTTAAAAAGGTTCTTGATATCGTAATCGAATGAAAAAAGGTATCGCGATATTCGATATTATAATGTTATCGCCCAAGCTTATTAATAATAATAAATGTTCACATCATGTATTCAAGTTCTGTACGTTTTTAACAATTTATTCGTAGCCTTTCCTGGCCAGCAAGCTGAAACTCCACGACACCTGTGGCGTGCACAACCTTCATGGTATGCCGGGAATATTGGCTGCCCTGGCCGGTGCAGCGGCCGCAGCAATGGCCACCCCTGATCTCTATGGCGATAAGTAAGTGAATTTGAAGATGAGTTAGTTTCGCGCGTTGGGCAGTATCGTCACGATCAGAGCAGACTTCCAAAAGGGCATGGAATCGATATCCTAGTGTTAGATGAACATAGTGACTGAAAATGACTGGCTCATTTATGCAGCAACAACGGTAATAATTATGACCTTATCATGTGGGGTATTATTTTCAGTCACTGAGTTAATCTAAAACTCGCACTCTGATTCCATGCCCTGTTGATGGTGACGATACTCCCTCTTTAAGAGAAAACAACGTGAAACTGTTACATGTTTTTAAAATACTTTTATGTTCTATAATATCTCTCTGTCAATTTCTGTTTTTTTCCCCTAAAAATAACGTCACTTCACACGAAATCAATCAACTTAACATCAAGTTATTACATGTATTTAGATAAATATTCGTTAATTTGATGATCTGGTAATTACTAATATTGTACCTTCCCTTGAATGGAAGGACAAATAAAGCAAATATATTAGTTCCTTTTACTACTCGCTACATATTGCAACCAAATTAAAAACTTTGTTAAGTTTGGTTGGAACATTCACGTAATTCATTTACTTTGGATCTTTCAAACATCAGTCTGTACGGCATCTTCGCCGCTCGTAAACCAGTTGAAGCCACGGACACCAACTCGACCATGCAAACTAATGATGACGTCATCGTTATGGAGGGTCGCTCTGCTTCTGCGCAAGCGGGATTCCAGTTGGCCGCCCTTGGCGTGACTCTTGCTATTGCTCTCGTGAGTGGCGCCCTCACAGGTAGGTTTCTTAAAGGTTAACCGTTAAAAAATCTCCTGGCGACGGTTGGGTGCATTTCCTCAACTGTGGATGTATTTACAAGTTACCAATTCTGATGTTATAGACTTTTATATTCATACAAAAGTCACAACAATTATCCATAAAAGATTGCTAAAAACCCACATATAGAAAACACATACAAAAATAGTTATAAAATTATATACAATTATTTAAAAATCAAGCTATACAGCAAGCTATACAGCAAGCTATAATGATTACATTAATAAGCTTTTCAAATGTGTTAATTAGCCCTTTTAAGGCAATACAAACAAGATAAAATCTTAATAAATATGTGACTCTCAGGGAGGAGGGCCATTATTGTGGTACAGTCAAACGTTTGAGAAGCTTGGCCAGGCCTACTGGCCTACTGGCCTACTGGCCTACTGGCCTATATGCCCCCCAGCTGAGCACAACAGACCCTTTACCAATGAATAGATCTCAAATAGCGCTGACTTGTTAGGGCTGTCTGATTTTGTTCACAACTGCAGCCAGTATAATAAGCTCTGCTTGGCTGGGCTAGGCCCTCCAGAAGCCAAGGTTATATTGATTGGCAGGTACTGTATTGTTACATGATTAGGACTCACAAAAGACAGATTAGGAGGCTAGGTAGCTCAGGTCTGGCAGGGCTTCTCAACTTCGGCCTTCCTCCCTTAAATAGAAAAGTGAAGAAATCTCTCATTAGCATAATATCCTATTTTCAAAGAGTGGAAAATTAATGGCTGCACGCTATAGTGCCCATACAATCAGCAACCATTTTGAGTCCAACCATTTTGAGTCCAACCATTTTGAGTCCAACCATTTTGAGCCATTGTCCCTACTGCTCTGTTAAATCCACGCTCCTCTATAGAGCACCCTAGCAATGAGTGTACTTGTTTACTGCAGGCCTCCTTTTGAAGCTTCCGTTCTGGAATGAGCCAGGGGACGATGACCTCTTCGAGGACAAACCGTTCTGGGATGTAAGTACGGTCCGTATTAATTTCTTCCCATCCGTTGTAGTATGTAATTGCTTGCTTGGCTTTTGTTGTTGCAACGCCAATTAGCTTGCTGTCAAAAGTTAACACATCCCTTACAATTATTTGTAGTGCATGATGCCGTCTTTATGAAAGTTTCCCTCTTTCAAACATTTTTATGGGATCATGGCTATATGTATTGACCCGGTGCCATGTCTTTGTGCAAGCAAATAATGTGGGACAGAATTGTGGGACAGAATTGGTTCAGCATGTGCGAGCCGACAATGGATTGACCAATACCGCATTGTTGGCCAATTGGGCAGTCCTGGGATGTTTGCTGGGTGCACTGTTCGTGTACTGTAATACACAAGACTGAGAACATGATATTATCTCTGAACATTCCTGAAGGCATATGCCGTTTTCTTTTTAATATAAGAACGAATATAAGATTGAATAGGGATGAACATTTTCATCATCTCATTTGATTATTAACAAAACACCATTTCAAGGGATTTTTAATGTCTTTTAATGTTTGAAGTGGGGCTGGTATTTAGTGCAGTCTGAAACAATCTAACAATCTGTAAATATAATTTGTTCTGCGTGTTTGTTCTCTTGCTTGCTTGGATATGTGCTTGCTTATGGGGCATTGTTTGCTTGCTTGTGTGAGTGCTTGCCTTGCGTGTCTGATTTTTCTTTTCAAGAGAAATATATATAATAATACAAACATAATTACCAACTCGCCAAAATGTACAGCCCTAAATATGAAGGCCTGTGATTTCTCAGGATATTTTACAAATCTCCCTTTGCCTCAAAAAATTCTTGAAAGAAGAGAAGTAGCCACCAAGGAAAGACAGAGGTAGCCTGTATAGTGTCCATAACCTCTGGTTTTTTATTTGTGGGGATGTGGAGAGTCTGTAAATTAAATATCCCCCAAATTAAATATCCAGGAGGTTAGGGGGTCTTAATTGTCCTCTAGACCAAAGGGATACCCAGGCACACTACCCATTTTTCAGGATATTTTACTTGTGTCAAATCATACCTCATATGAGCCTCAGAATTACCAACTCACCAAAATGTTAAGCCCCAAATATGAGCCTCAAAAGTGTGGTGAGGCTGTGCGCCCGTGGGAGCTTTTCATTGTTTTCTTTCTTCAGACAAATATTGACCTATCACGGGAGCATCCTGTGAACACATTACATGTACATGAGACAATGTCCAATAATGTTACAATCAAATGTTACGCAACTAGCGAAAAGCTATAACATCAAATTATTGCTGCACAAACTCTATAGCTTTGGACGTGGATTTGTATTACAAGTCCTTTTGCTTGGTAAGCAGTTTGCAAAAGCTGAATATTTATTTATACTAACATTTAATTATAGATTAGATTTTAGCCCTTACACCAACATATGTTAAGCCCCAGTCACACATTCACATTTTTGCCCCGAATTCCCACGAATAGCGCCGATCCTATACTGCCACGGTTGCTCCCGATTATTAGCAAAAATCAGCATGAATCGGCTTCACTTGCGATCCCCTCACGAGTACTCATGACTATTGTAAGTCAATGCTAAGAATGCACAACGTTATCCAAGCCAATTTATCCCGAATGCCCAACGAATTAACACGAGTGTAGTACGACTTCTCTCGACAGCGTTACGGTTTACCCCAACGTTCGCAAGACTGCAATAAGAAGGCCTACCGGTCAGCCAAGATTACATTCCGCTTCTGCACCTCGACGAGTGTACATCAACTCGTAGTGCTGTCAAAGTAGTTCTCGGTGGTTCTGGAAACAACCGTACTTGCCAGGTGGCACGATCACCCCAAGAATATCCCTGAGTATCCCGACCTTGTCAACGGTGCCCGTACGGCTATTCACGATCCCCTCACGACTGGTGTAAGAATGCCTCAAGAATTAAAAAAAATCGTGGGTGACTCACGATGGTTTTGAACATGTCCAAAACTATCGGGAGGCTATCAAGATGTTCCAAGAAGACTCAAGATTACTCAAAAATGACCACGTTGCCAGTAGGGTCTCACCACGGATATACCACGGATATCCCCGATTTTAAAACTCGTGGGAATTCGCCGGCAAAAATCGTGAATGTGTGACTGGGGCTTAAGAGGCGGTGTATACTCAGTGCTTCCTGAGTGTCTGTTAAAGATATCCACAGGCGATTCGAGCAGGATTCGAACCCAGGAGTTCCTGCTTACTGGTGTCAAAGGTCCCAACTACACCTGAATATAATGATAAGTTTTTTATTAGGAATGTAACGTGTATTTGGGGTCGCCCGTTTTTGGTTAGTACGTAGAGATGTTACTTAATACATAACAAATAGATAATCACTTAAAGGGGGACTGACATGGATTTAAATCAAACAGTTAAATATGTGATCGTTTTATTCTTTTATATCAGTAAAAGATCAATACAATTTTTGTTTTGTGTTTTTATTGTTTTTGAGAGTGTTATTTTACCATTGTAAAAATGCCCCCCACTTTTACGCACTGCACGGAGGAGCTGTTCGTGACGTCATGTCGGGAAGAGAAACTCGGCTCAAAACTCGGCTCAAAACTCGGCTCAAAACTCGGCTCAAAACTCGGCTCAAAACTCGGCTCAAAATGATCGCTGCACAAAACTATGTGAGCCGATGGACCTGACCACTTTACTCTTGTCAGTCGAACTTTGCTCGTCCAAATACGGCGATTTTTGGGTCGCAGGAACAGATGAAGGCTAACACCGTCTTTGGTGGTGTTGTTGCATCCTGCAGAAACACATCTTCCCGGCATTTTATTAGTTCCGGAAACAAAAATCACGGAAGAAATGAAATCGACGCTACGTGTGTGAAACGTTTGTATGTACATGTACATCATGTACACATCGGATCTTCCCGACCTTACGTCACATATCTTATGCAAATGAAGCTTCCACCATGGGGCGGGGTTGCCTCCCCCAAACACTTTAAACATTGTTTTAAAATACTTATACTCAGAAATCAATGATTAAATAGACACAGGTGGGTCTCAAAAACAATATTTTATTACAAAACGCCTTAAGTACACACACAATAAAGGATGTCAGTCCCCCTTTAATGCTCCGGTGGAAGACTGTTTGTTTTCTATTAGGCATTTAAGTATTTATTTCCACGTGTTTCTTTTGTGTAAACTATCGAGTATATAATGGGGGGGGGGGAGCCAGGGGGTACGGCAGAGTACCAATTGATGTGTTGGGGAGTGGAAGACATCGAAGGACGACCTCTCTACTGATGATCACTGGGCCTACCACTACCTGTGCCTACCACCCCTGTGCTTCCACACCATGTCAATTCAATCCTATGCGTACTACTTTTGGCCTATCCGTTTCCTTGAAGCTGAACCAGGAGGTTCACTGTCTGGTACTCTCAGTATATCAAACATGGCTAAACCAGGAGGTTCACTGTCTGGTACTCTTAGTATATCAAACATGGCTAAACCAGGAGGTTCACTGTCTGGTACTCTCAGTATATCAAACATGGCTGAACCAGGAGATTCACTGTCTGGTACTCTCAGTATATCAAACATGGCTGAACCAGGAGGTTCACTGTCTGGTACTCTCAGTATATCAAACATGGCTAAACCAGGAGGTTCACTGTCTGGTACTCTCAGTATATCAAACATGGCTGAACCAGGAGGTTCACTGTCTGGTACTCTCAGTATATCAAACATGGCTAAACCAGGAGGTTCACTGTCTGGTACTCTCAGTATATCAAACATGGCTAAACCAGGACGTTCACTGTCTGGTACTCTCAGTATATCAAACATGGCTGAACCAGGAGATTCACTGTCTGGTACTCTCAGTATATCAAACATGGCTTAACCAGGAGGTTCACTGTCTGGTACTCTCAGTATATCAAACATGGCTGAACCAGGAGGTTCACTGTCTGGTACTCTCAGTATATCAAACATGGCTAAACCAGGACGTTCACTGTCTGGTACTCTCAGTATATCAAACATGGCTGAACCAGGAGGTTCACTGTCTGGTACTCTCAGTATATCAAACATGGCTAAACCAGGACGTTCACTGTCTGGTACTCTCAGTATATCAAACATGGCTAAACCAGGAGGTTCACTGTCTGGTACTCTCAGTATATCAAACATGGCTGAACCAGGAGGTTCACTGTCTGGTACTCTCAGTATATCAAACATGGCTAAACCAGGAGATTCACTGTCTGGTACTCTCAGTATATCAAACATGGCTGAACCAGGAGATTCACTGTCTGGTACTCTCAGTATATCAAACATGGCTGAACCAGGAGGTTCACTGTCTGGTACTCTCAGTATATCAAACATGGCTGAACCAGGAGATTCACTGTCTGGTACTCTCAGTATATCAAACATGGCTGAACCAGGAGATTCACTGTCTGGTACTCTCAGTATATCAAACATGGCTGAACCAGGAGGTTCACTGTCTGGTACTCTCAGTATATCAAACATGGCTAATACATTAAAAAACTTTAGTAATGTTTTTTTGGACTATAACAGTTGATTTTTTTGTATTTTAAATTATGGCTGAAATTCATGATTGAAATTCATTCTGGAAATCCAAGTAAACCTATACAAAGGGGGGAACTGAAAACGTCTTACCTCTTGCAGACGTCTTACCTCTCGACCACCGAGCTTGCCCAATCACGATAGGCCAGCTGGAGTCCTATGTATTTAATTACCTTCCCTTTTCTCTATAATACAATGAAAGCAGGGGCGGATCCACAGTCTAAAAAAAGGGGGGCACACTGCCAAAAAAGGGTGGGTAAATTGGTAAATTTACATTCACGGCGAAAAAACGAGGGGCACAAACCCTCCTCTCCCCATTCCCTCCCCCTGAACCGTCAATGGAAGTAAACGAACATGAAAGCAAACCTTGATTTCTTCTTGAAAAAGATGAATTGCACTCATCTTTTGAACTGATTTGTTCTTTTCAGGAGGTCGAGTACCACGAAGTGCCAACAAATGGTAACAAGGAAATAATGGAACACTACCGTGCAAAAGGTGAACAAACTGCCGATGTACCAGTCTGAAATGTACCAGCGAGTTAAACGACCAATCAAATCATCATCATTGATCACGTGATAGCACTGAACAACCAATCAAAACATGCTTTGAACACATGACAACACTGGACAGCCAATCAGAACATCATGTTTTGAACACGTGATAACACTGGCCTACCAATCACATCATCATGCTTTGAACACATGACGACACTGGACAACCAATCAAAACATCATGTTTTGAACATGTGACAACACCGGACTACCAATCACATCATCATGCTCTGAACACATGACAACACTAGACCACTTATCACTAAATGTTAATATCATGGTTTGATTTCTACGTGGCGCATGTTTTCGTAGGATGTCAATGGATGTCAAGTTTATCCATTTATCAAACAGGATTGTTTTTCAAAAAGGAAAAAATAATAAATAAACAGTGTTTATTTTATTGTTTTAATTTGGAGAATTTCAATGGCCACCCTTCCAAATAAGAAGAGTTTACTGAAAACTTTAAAAATTAATTGTCCATGTTTTAGTTGTTACTTGTTAGGGCAATTCATGTTTTCATTTAAAGCATTGCAATTGCCCTTGGGCAAAGGAAAACAAATGAAACATTTTGGTTTTGCTAAAGAGAATGAAAGAATTGTTAAAGTTATTAAGGCCCAAAAAAGTCTCCTGTTTCTCGCAGTTTTAATTTGCTTGTTTTGGGGGGCTATGAAACGATGTCCAATTGCGGCCAAAATTGCTGGATCGATTGGAATTCTGCCATGCTGTGTTAAACAACTTTTTCACATAGTGGTATGAACGTTTGTCCGATTTGTGACGCCTCTCTTAGCACGCCATACTTTGTATATGGCAAATTTGGTCCCTGCGTATGTATCACGTATTTCCATGTTGGCCAAAAAAAAAGATGCCTCCCCCCCTAAAAAAAGAAAAGAAAAAAAAAGAAAAGCGCATCAGCGCACCGATTTTGAAGCCGGCCGATGACCACAAACCGGAGCCTTTTTATAAAAATGCTTTGAATCAAGATACATTAAAGGGACATTATCATCACGATCAACAGGGCATGGAATCAGAGTGCTAGTTTTAGATTGACTCAGCGACTGAAAAAATACCCCCACATGATAAGGTCATATTACTGTTGCTGCTGCATAAATGAGCCAGTAATTTTCAGTCACTGTGTTCATCTTAAACTAGGACACCGATTCCATGCCCTGTTGAAAGTCTACTCTGATCGTGACGAGGTTTGAGATTACTATAATAATATTGTGTCGTTAATGAGAAAAATAGTGAAAATCCATTCAAACATTATGTATTCATTCTAATATAGAATTTATGTAAGACTTGTAGCTTTGCGTGGTGAGGAGTAAGACTAATTGCGGTGACACCATGTGAAATTCTCAATTGAGTAGTAATTAGAATTTAAGAAATAGAACTCTTTCCTAATTTTCTAGGGAAGATTGATAAAGTCATTAACTTAACTAAGTTTACATTAAAATTCGAAAATGGGGTTAGGATTAGGGTTAGGGTTAGGGGTTAGGGGTTAGGGGTTAGGGTTAGGATTAGGGTTAGTCTAATTTACCAGGGGACAACATCAAAGAACTGCTGATAAGAAAAAAATGCTTCTGTGGTTACTAGCCTTACTTTCAGACAAAATGTATGCTTTTTGGCTGGTAGTCTGTTTTACATTGGTAAGCAAAATGTTCCGCTGAGCAACTCTATGAAATTAGCCCCTATGATCAGAGCAGACTTTTAACAGGACATGACATTACATTTGTTATACTTATCCATATTATCATTGGAGTTAATATCGAGTGTTTCTGCTAATGTTTGATAAGGAGTAACCTTATTGCCATTTTGGTTTAAAGTAGTTGATTGTTATATTCAAAAGAAGGCGATAAAATTCATTGGTGGATCCATGGTGTAGGGATATTTTAGGGTTGAACTTGAAACCCCTGCTGCAGGCCTCTGTAGCATTATTGAAGGATCCGCTATTGACTTAAAGGGACAGTATCGTCAGGATCAACAGGGCATTGAATCAGAGTGCTAGTTTTAGATTAACTAAGTGACTGAAAATAATACCGGTACCACACACGATAAGGTCATAATGCCGTTGCTGCTGCATAAATGAGCCAGTAATTTTAGTCACTGTGTTCATCTTCAACTAGGACACTGATTCCATGCCCTGTTGAAAGTCTGCTCTGATCGTGGTGATAGTGTCCCTTTAATGACCCTTATTTCAGCATTATTTTGTTTATGGTTATATTTTAATTCATGTTATCCAATATGTAATCGTATTGTATTGTATATTGTTTTTTGCATGTACATGTATTATGTTAAAGGACTTTCCATAAACCACGTGCCATATTTTTCCCACTGGAGTGCCTTCTGTTTGGGGTCAATTTGGCCGGCCGTGGTGCTATTTTCATCCCCTGTCGAGTCATTGCTGTGAACTGGGTTCGAAACTGGTATACATTGACAATAAGTTAAAAACTTAAAACAATAAAAAGCCAAAGATTTAAAAGGAGACACCTTTCAGAATTCCTTTCAAACAATTTGATATTCACCCTGCCAAAATCTTAAAATAAATCATTATTGTAATTCAAATCATTGAATTGTATTTTTTAGTTCATTGCTTAACATTTTAATCCTCTAACACAGACTAGAGTATCAATGATAGTACATACCACGCTCATCTTGGCATGATTCTTGATCAGTAACATTTCTGGAGATACAGCACAACTACAAGCCAATATGATCATAAGAGTACGGTTTGTTGTTATACCATATAACAATCTCTTAAGAGATGTTAAGTGTTGGTTCAGAGAAGAACCGTTGGTGAGATAACTTGACGTTTGGCTCAATATACACGAATCGTCTTCTAGAAAATACTCTAGATGTATAGGAACTGTTTAAGTAGCCGAATGGAGCATCCGTATGCATGTGATGATCACCTGCATCCAGCATTCTCCTGAACGCAATCATATCGAAACGTCAAGTTATCTCACCGCCAGTTCTTCTCAGAACCAACACTTATTTAACCTCTTAAGATTGTTATACGATGCTGTCGTAATTCTCATTCCTATTGGACAACCGCCTTACAAAGCTTCAAATTCCACTCAACATAATGTTGCATTTATTTCTTCTAGGAAAATAAGAGACTTCCCTTGACATAATGACCTTTATTTCAGCATTTATTTCAGCATCGTTACGTTTACATTTATGTTACCCAGAGGATAATCGTGGTATAATCGTTTTTGAACGTTTTTGTATGTATTATGGTAGAGGACTTTCCGTGAATACATGACATATTTTTTTACCATTGGAGTTTCTTTTGTTTGGGGGCCAGGTTCAGTAAATATACAGTGCTATCGAAGAGTTTGTTAAACAGTGTTGTTTACTTGACCCTAAAAGAGAAGGGGGTTATCATATGGTCCACTGGACGAAATGTGAGCTTAAAGTCAATTAAAATCAATTAAAATCAAATCAAATCAGGTCGGTCAGGCGAGGTTGTTCAAGAATCAACGTTTCTCTAGTCATACATTTAGCCTTTATAGTTGATGTTTTATTCAGTGTATTATTGTAATTGATACGTATTCTCGTTAATTGATATGTAACAGTATTGATACTTTGTTTGGAATAAACACTAACAAATTGACTAGAGCGGGTTTTAAACATGCGCTCTAGTCAGAAGTCATTGAACAAAAGCATGCCGTATAGACCATGTGACTTGTTTACACTTTGCGTGACTTTGAGTACCATGGTGATTTCCCGCCGGGAAAAGTGTGTGTATTTGTATGCAGAGTTTGTACATTTTGTACTTCTCCACATAACATCAATAATTTTTTCAGATGAATAAGATTTGAGCAATGTTAGTGCATTATTAAAAAAAAATTAATCAAATTAAGAATGTTTCTGCTGACATCTGAAGGTTTTATGGCTTCTTGTCATAGACCAGTGTACATTTTGAACCCAGCGCAGTTTGACATTTGGGGCTCTTTTGAAAACATGTAATGTCAATGGTCACATCGTCTGTAGCCAGGTATCACGCCCTGGTTACAGTACAACCCGACTGTTTATATCACAAGGGAAACAAATTATATACATAAATACATTGTTTTCTTTGTTTACTCTAATCAATATATTTTATGTACCTTTTCAGTTTCGTTTGTGGTTTATTTGAGTATTGATATTAAATCTTTGTATGTCAATTGTGTGATTGTATTTTATATTGTATTATTATGTTATATATCATACAACTAATATGTGAAAATTTCATCACAATTTTGTTTCCTCGAAGTAATATTAAACTGGTTTTTGCATAATCAGTACTACTAAAATTATTTTCCCCACCAGGGTCTAGTAGTGAGAAAAATGTAGGCCCTGGGAATGAGGTTTGAGTATTTAATAATAACATACGGGAAATGTATTCGGCTACGAATGCTTGTATTCGTACACATACATTTTTTATTCGAACCTTTAAGTTTGAAGTGCACTCCCTGCATTGTCATTTTTTCTATGAGAAAGCAATAATACTAACAATGTCTTCCCTATAATTAAATTACCTCCAAGGGGGCGGATTCATGTAGGCAGAAACAGGGCAACACTACCAAAAACACATGAAAATTTCAAGATGGGCCGGGTACATACCTCAATCTCTCTCTCTCTCTTTGACCCCGTTGATCACCCCAATAATAATAATAATAAATAATAAATAATTAAAATAAATAAATATATAAGTAAATATATATATATATAAATAAATAAATAAATATATAAAGAAAAAAAAGAAAAAATAATATATATATATATATAAATAAATATATAAAGAAATAAATACAAAAAAAAAAAATATAAATATATAAATAAATAAATACAATAAATAAATAAATAAATGAATAAATGAATAAATAAATAAATGCAATAAACAAATAAATACAATAAACAAAAAAATAATAAATAAAAATAAACAAATAAACAAATCAAATATAAATCGATGCTATTAATTGCGAACAGATTATTGCCAAATAATTATATGAATACGCCCACATTAATACTAGTCCACGCCCACCCATAGCAAAACATCTAGTCTTCCACCAAGACATTCATGAGAAATCTATTTGCACTTCACAGTGGGCAGGTACAATGCGATGTGAACGAATTCACAAGAGAAAGCTGACCGTGCAGTCAAGTTCATCTTCATTCTTAACGTTACCAGACTGGTGATGATGGAAGAACTAAATGGCTTTTTCCAAACTCGATGTGTGGATACATACAGTGTCAAATAAACAAGTACTGTAAGACCATTTAAAATGGGTGTCACGATAAAGACCATATAAACCTGGGGTGCGTTTTCGCGACCCTGACCAGAAACATTTTTCTAGTCTTTTTCGTATACTAAAAATAAACTTTGTTTTCTTTAAAAAAAATCCTCCACAACAGTGACTAACGAGTATATAGAAAGGCTTTGCTTCTGAATTAATGTTGTAATGAAAAACATATACACAATTTAATAAAAACACATTTTATGAAAATGTTGAAAAACCTAGTCTTGATCCCGGTACCCCCTACTGGCAAAGCGTTTTAACCAGTAGACTAACATTCTAGTCGATTTGTTTGAAGAACCTTTTTGAATTAGATTTCTATGCCAATTTCTAAGCCATTGACGAAGTGTACTGCAGAAAGTTCCTCCAAATTTGAACATTGGTGGCGCACTAATCAAGATTTCTCTTCGCAGCCATTATTGTGACGAAACAATGGCGAGCGCGCCCGGCCATGGTGTTTGAAATTCTTTAGTTTAGGCGCGCAAACATATTGGAAACTTTCACAGTGTCTTTGTACGTAACAATATCAATATGAACACAGTATACGTTATTGAATGAATAAACAAGGACGTAGTAATGAGGACACTGTCTACTGAACTTGGAGATAATTTACCGCTTCTTTTCGGGCAAAGTCATGGTACACAACATGCTGAGGGATATCGGCAAGCATAGAGCCAGGACCGTCAAACAAAAGTAAGAAAATTTACATTTTTATGTTAACAAAACATTGTAAAATTAACGTGCATTATACCGCGCCAGTTGTGTACATGTACTGTACATGTACTATACGTACAACAACAACGTTGCATGTGGTTTTGACAAAATGGCTGACTTGTACACGTCGATGTGCACACAATATTTCAGTATTTCCATGAAAATTGGTCAACACTTAAGTTGACCAGGTTATCCTCCGTCATACTGACCAGGTAAATTTGGTTATATCTACCAATTTAGCGAGAAATTAAGGCGTTGATAGAAGATGTAGTTATTATTTGATATTTTCGCTGTAATTCAATAACTCCGAGAGGGAAACTAGGTTTGTAATCGTGAAGGGGACAGAATACTGCAGTAGGCCTACATTTTCTCTCTAAATATAACGCACTTTCAAATAAAATATACAATAGATGACAAATTAAACTAGAACAAAATGTAGTTAAGTGAGGTTTGGAACGATATTCAGGGAGATTGTGAACAATTTGTTTTTCACGTTCTGTGTTTGGTTGGCCATTTTTCGTCTGCTAAAAAGTTATTAATAGTAATAGTAGCGTTGGGATTCTGGATTGTTTTCACGAATGCTGCATTTATACAAAAATAATGAGATGTAGGCATGCACGTAATCGACGACAGGCACTAAATTGGCTAAATAGTTCTATAATTTATTCTATATTATAATATTCTCAGAAAGCTATGGTCCTGTTCTGTAAAATAATATACAATACATATAAAAATGCATATTTTGTCACTGCTTGTACCGATAAATAGTGACTTTTGGGAATATCCTTTCGCAGTTTTAACTCAGATAATTTAATTAAATTCTACATTTATTTCCACAATGCAACAAACGAAAAAAGTAATTCAATGTACAATATTGGAAAATTTTAATGAAATGTACATTACAATTCAAGAACAGAAAATACAAATGCAAATAATGGTTTCTTATTCAAAATACCTAGGGCTTATGTAGAAATGCCTTTATTACATAGACTATAGTAGGGATGAGACAAACGAAACAAAGGTCAGAAAACTAGGACTGTCGAACAGACTTACTGCAAGCGAGTCCTCATGTTTTCGCACTTTTAATTAACAACCATTTCATTATTAAAAAGGCACCTGGCACTGGTATTTTGTCCAAATGTAGCTTTTGTCATAAATATATACATTTTTATGAGTGGAATGTGAATAAACAAGTAACTAAGGTTACAGAAATAGTGGTTTTATTGTATTTACGACTTTAGAATAGGCCCCCCCTTTACATTGACACATGGTGGCGCTGTTCGTGACGTCATTCGAGGCGGGGATATTTTCACGATATAGGTGCAGCAATGCCGCTAGTGCTACGAAAACGGTACCTACACTGACTAGTAAAAGTAGTATAACGTTACATGTACATAGTATGTATAAAGAGAACACAACATGCACTTCAAAGTTCAAACTTACCCGGATTTTTTCACGTTTGGCAAATGCTCCTGTAGGTTTGTCACGTCTTTCGGGTTGCTTCAGATTTCCCACTAACTGGGAATATGGTTGGGATGGCGTCATGTTTCAGAATTACTTTTTTTGTCATGTCAAATGTGTGGTACATCCCGGATTCGAAACACGACGGCTCGAAGTGGTCACTGCATAGCGCTGAAAACGACGTCGGACCGGACCACTTTGCCCTCGTTATCCTGACTTTCGCTGCCCATAACCGCCTATATTTGGGATCAGCTGGAAACAGATGCAGGCTGACCCCATCTTTAGTTGTTTTGTTGCATCCAGCAGCAATACACCTGGTCGGCATTGCTGGGAAAATGCCGGAAAAATTCCTTTTTTTATAACAAACCAAACCACACGGGTCACTACTTGCACGTGTGTAAACACAGGCAATTCTCGAGGGCGTCGAGGGGGGTCGATGTACCATCAGCGGCGAATCCTTCCTCGAATGACGTCACAAAAAGAGACGGGCGGAGTCACCCTCCAAACAACTTCATATTTTTTTTAAACATATAAATCCTGACAAATAATCACTCAAACAATTTGTTTATTGTTAATACACATATACTTTATTGTTTAAATCAATAAAAAAACTATTTCCAGGTGCCTTTAAACAACAAATGCGGAGTTTAAAGTCTTGAGAAGTGTGAAAAAGCATTCACAATTCTTACATAAAAAATTTGAAGCTAAAAGTTGTCGTCGGCAACCTTTTTGGAAAATAATGTATAAAATGTTTTCTTTGAAATGAGTACTTCAGACAAAATAATAGTTCAGAAGA
This sequence comes from Zoroaster sp. YZ-2022, assembly GCA_029582265.1. Lineage (NCBI taxonomy): Eukaryota > Metazoa > Echinodermata > Asteroidea > Forcipulatida > Zoroasteridae > Zoroaster > Zoroaster sp. YZ-2022. The sequence continues at coordinate 86,236,948 of CM055816.1, forward strand.
ATTGGTAGCCTACTTTATCAACTTCACATCCTTAGCTTTAATAATACAGACCTGTGATTTTTCAGGATTTCTCATTATTTTCTTGAAAGAAAAGAAGTAGCCACCAAGGAAAGAAATAATTATTGTGTCCAGACCTCTAGTTTCTTGTTTGTGGAGAGTCTGGAAATCCCCCAAAATCAAACATCCAGGAGGTCAAGGGGGAGGGGCTTTGTCCTCTAGACCCAAGGGAGACCCAGGCTCGGCCGCTACCCATTTTCCAGATGTTTTACTTTTGTCAAATCACACCCTGAATAATAATCATGTATATACCAACATTGTTACTTCCCTTTATAAGTATTAAATGGGACAACAATATAACCCATAAACAAATACATATAATTATGTAATACCTTATCAAGACCATGTGTTGTCAATTATATGTACACTGTTTGACTGTGTTGGCGCCACCAAGCGGTTAATACGGTCTAAGTCTACATAAAGTTTAATACAGTTTTAGTAGGCCCATAGATAAAAAAGTATTGTTATTCATGCGCGTCGGTGCAAATGATCCTCGTTTTGATCTGATTTGTATTTATATTAATGTTTTATTCAAGTGTTGATATTTATTTTTTGGCGTATTTGAATTTATTTATAGGACAAAATTATTGTTTTAGGGAATATTATCGTCAGTTTCACATTTGACCACATGGTAAATTTGTAAATTGTGTTTCCAATTATGTACAGATCCTATAACCCTAACCGCCCCAAATCCTGCAAAATCCTCCAAGGGGCACTTTTTGAGAATAATTCAGCACTGTTGGAAACTGATACTTTCACCTCTTCAAATGGGACAAAATTACTACTTGGCAAGAAGTACAGGCCATAAGTACTGAATATGAAAGATCAACGGAAATGCATGGTGCATTTTGAAGATAAGGGCATGTTTCCAAACAAAAATGCACTGATGGATTTTGGAGGATCCAGAAAGGTTCCTAGCCAGAATACCGAGGGGTGAGGGTTACTAGACGACATAAAAAATTATGTGACTGGAAAGTAAAAACCGCCCTCAACAAACATATTCTTCACTACAAAAACCACCAACAATATAAATATATAACTAAAGGCCTATTCATATTGCTGTTACGCATGACACTAAAATCTATTGCTTAATGTTGTACTCGATCGTGACCTGAATCGGCCAAAAGTTATTGAAATTTAAAATTGAAGGTTGTATAGATTGTATTTTGTTTTGTCAACGTTAGGCCTACGAGATATTGTCTGACAAACCCTGCATGCAATGAGTGTGTTTATTATAACATTCCGAGCCGTGCAGTTTTATTTCAATGTATAGAACTAGGGTGACCGTAAACACATGTTTATATACACTGTATCAATCTAGTTCCTTCACGTGCTTCAGATTGAATGTGTATTTTCGTTATATTTACTGTGGTGCATGATGGGACTACTTTATTCTTTCCCACAATGCACTGGTGTAGTGTTTGATGCTATGAGCCGATTACTATGAATCTAAATCGCATAGGAATCGAATACCTGGAGTTTATTCGCATACAGTAAATTAACAAATTAACAATATTGTCTAAAAACATCATCGGTATAAATTTGGAACACGTATTAGATCAATCACCCTGATAAATTATTTCATCAAAGAGGAACCAGGAATTGTTATGTCTAATTTACAGTTTTTATATTTATTCTCAAACGTGAGCAAATATTCTGATGAAATGTTCACAGGTTAGTGTTTTTTTTAATTTTTAAAATTAATTCTTGAAAAACGAGGTTTGAAATAAGTACGTTACCAGTACACTGTAAAAATGTTGGGCAACATGGGGTTGGGTAAGATTATTTCTTCCAGAATTGGTCAGTATTTACCACAGCTGTTCACATATTTTGGCAAAAAATTATCCAACATTGGGCAATGGTAAACCAACTGTGTAACTGATATGTTGAACAGTGTTGGGCAACATATCAACCGTGTTTTTCCCAATATTTCTTACAGTGTACCAATTTAAAATACATGGCAAATAAAGGAAGTGCTTTTTCATGTGTCTCTATAATTAGAAGAAATGAACAAAATAATTCTTTAAACTCAAGGCCTACATATGAAAATGACTGAATATAAATGTCACATATAATATTATAGGCCTAACATGTATGTATTTCAGAAATATCCAAAGGAGGCCAGCTATTTCTAGGCCAGCTGTTTGGTTTCACATAGTGTAACGGGACATTGGAGACGCAACTATGTCCTCTGCTACACGTAAATCCAGCGATTTATGTGTATGATATTTGAAGGCTTTCATTGAAAATGTCTACGCTTCATGAAAGACTTAAGTATACTTACTACTTCATGAGATATAGGAAATGTATACGTCTTCTTTTTAAAACACTGCTTATTATAAAATGGCCCATGTAAGTTATTAGTTTCACGTGTATGTAGACCAACACTGGGTTCGATGAAAAGACAAAAAAAAAAAAAAAATGAAAAAAAAAAAAAGTATATATATATATATATATATATATATATATATATATATATATATATATATATATATATATATATATATATATATTTCAAGTAAAATGATCAACCATTCCCGCCACTCTTAACTATTAACTAAAGGGTAAAACAAAGATTTTGTATGCAAAGATTTGCTTTATCCAAATTTGGCCCACTTATTTAATTAAATAACCACTCATAACAGAATAGGTCGGTAATGACGTCACAGACATTGCCTCTGCGCCATTATGCCAATTATTTTGCCCAGTTTCGGACAAATCTATGTTTAAAGGGCCTATGAAATGGAAAGTTATGAATAGATTTACTAAATATCCATGCTTCTGGGCAGTTTAAACACAATTTAAAAAAAATGATGTAAAGTGAAGATGGAATGAACTATTTACATCTTTAAAATTTCCATACTTTTCATTGACACGAGGGCGCTGTTTCATGGACCATTGAACAAACTCAGTGTCACATTAGCACTAAAGGCGCACAAAATAAAAACCTGAATCCTTGCCCAAGAAAACAGTCATTACCTAAAAAACAAAATCTGACAGGTAACCAAACACTCAGTTAACATGACAGCATACACAATTAAATGAACTAACTTGTGAAAAGACAAGGAATTCGTTCAACTTTTATGCATAAACAGCCATGATGTTGCATTTGATCCCACTGTGACATCACTGATGATGTGCTCATGAATATGCAAATATGCATAAGCATCAGTGTATAAGCCAAAATTTGAAAATTGGGCGTCCATATTTGTTATTCTTTGATAAACAGGGTGTCCAAATATTTAACTCACAATTATTTTGCATGTGTTTTACAAATAAGAGGGTGCCCATTTAGCAAACAGAGCGTCCAAAAGACACCCAAAGGTATTGCTGGCTAATACTATATGATTAGCAAAAATACCAAATAGTGCAAAAAAGTGGTAATCAAAACCCCAACAAATTGATTTGCAATTAAAATAAAGAAAAGTAATGTCAGCATGACTTGTGCATAATTTCATCAAGTTAGAAAAATCCTATTTCTTATGCCCTTTAAGCAACTTAGGGTAACACTGATCAATGCATTATGCCTTCTTTCACCAAAAAAAATCAGCTCCTAAAATTCATCAGTCCCTAGTCCAACAATATAAGTCAAATTCTCCGTGGAGACATAACGAAGATCACTCCACAATTCCTTTTTGTAAATCAGCGGTCGTGACATTTTAGATGTATGCGTAATCAAGCCATTATCTACTTGTAATCATCAATGTCATCATTGACCATCCGTGTCCTCACGTAAGATTTTTGTTGATATCACGGTCAGGTGTATCTTCTACGGAAAGGTCCTGTCCTTGGTTCTCTAGGCATCATACTAGTACTGACATACATGGTAGGAGATATCACAAGCTACATAACGAAACCATTAGGCCTATCTGGTAATTGACAACATCCTTGATATATAATATTTCAGGTCAGCTGGAAATAACCTCCAGCCAAATTGAGTGCCAACATATAATTGACACACCTCCCCCCATTTAGCGACTTTAGAGGTCGTCCATTTTTGGGGGAAACAAAAATAACATTTGTTGGATCATTTGAGTTTTATGTTGGTAAATTTACTCACAAAACGTTTTTCTCCACTCTGAAAATACTGGCTACGCCACTGCCACTTAGTCGTCCGACCTACACCTTACATCAACTGAAATATATTACAGTTTTATTATGTGTTTGTAAATTCTGTTGAAATAGTATGTGTTTCAATAAACGCCGTAAAAGTTCTAACTAATTTATGTTATCGATCTCAGGGGTGGTGCTGTGGTGATGGCCGCACCCACCGACTATAAGACTTAATACCACTCAAAGAAATAGGTTTAAACAAATCAAGTTTCAGCTTATTTTTAAGGCTGTTACGGGTATCTGGGTACCCCGATACCCGACCGAAAATGTCATTACCCGGTTCCATTTTCGGTTCCAATTACCCGTAAACGACTTTAAAAAAATTCCGACTGAACATTTTGAGCCACACAAACGGGAAATCTCTGATTTAAAAAATTTTTTTTTAAAGAAAGCCTGAATGAAGACTTTAGAAGTAACATTTGCCGACAGCCTCTCACAGACTTGCCGGCTTTTGTTTGAAACTTGTGTTCGTATTTTATACATTCGGGAGTATTTATGTGCTTTTACAGAAATGTTTTCGGGTACCCGGGTATCCGAAGACTTCCAATTTCAGGTTCACGAAATAACCGAAAACGCACAGCCATACTTATTTCAACGTGTCGTTCACGAGAATAAAGTAAAAATCATTCAGTTTTTTCGTATTCAATACAATGATAATTTTTTTGTTTTAGGATGACACGGATGTTAATTTTGGAAATTATTTGAACATTTTTTTTATATACTACTCAAAACAATTTAGGGAACATCGGATTTTTAACATCAAATAGGTTTGAAATGTTCCATGAACCGGGATTTTCATTTGCAACCCCCTCTCTCTTTCAGTAGTCATGTCATGAAATGTGTAATCACTACATGCATCCTTTATCATCTGTTTCATTGTGCAGTTGTTTCTCATCAATTCTGTGAAACATTGTGTTTATCTGAAATAAATGATCTTGTTTTAACTGAGATTATTCCGGTGTTTCCTAAATTGTTTTGAGTATATGATAGCACCTGATGGGACACGAATATTTCAATGTTTGAAACCATCATTGACTATAGATTGATGAAATTCTCCTGTCGGGTCGGGTGATAAACAATCGAATCAATTGTTTATCATGCAAGAATTTCATCATGTGTACATATCGCGGTACCCAATGCTATAATTATAGGATTCTAGCCGGCGAATCGTCATCGGGCAAGCTTGGCAGTCAAGAGGTTAAGACGTCTGCACTAATAAGCAGGAGGTCGTTGTTTCGAATCCCGCCCGAGCTTACAATGCTTCATACATTACGTCAGTGTAAGAGCACAATCAAAATCAATCATCCTCAACTAATTAAATTTGTTTTAATTTAAATTTAATACAAAACCTGTTGTTTAATTTGATGAATCTTCTTGTTTCTTGTTCTCTTGCTCCATTTCAATTTCACCTATGTTCAAGTTTTAAGTGGCAATTACCTGAATGTTTTTTTTGTATTTGGACTTATTGTTTGGTCAGTTTGAAATAAAGCCAAGATGATTGAATGAACATTATACAAAGTAAGTTGTATGCAAAACTATGATCAAAGCGTGCACTATATTTCCCGGCCATAAAAGCTTATAATTTAAACAAAAACAAATTCAACCCTTCAGGGCTATCGAAATAAGATTCCTTTATAGTTTACACAACTACTACTCCACCTTCCATTTTAAGATATTCTCTACAATTAGGCGTTTCTTGAGGTTAATTATCCTTCCCTTGAGAATCACTCAAACGGCGAACATCTTAAGCGAGTACGTGCGTAGCATTATCTCAGAATTATTATTGCCCGAAGAACAACCCGTATCGGCTAGTAAGTGATTTCAGATGAAATGACACGTGTGCGTCCCGATCGTTATTTTTTCGTAGGGTATTGGTACCTAGTTGTGAGCTTAAAGTACATGTAGCCTACACATGGACAAGTAATGCATAAAGAAAGAGTTTTCTGGTGATATATCTTGGATGTTTGGGGAGGGAAGACTCTGAGAACCACACGTATGGAATAGTACTTTTTCATGTTTACGGGTACCAGTATGAGCACCAGTTATTTTGGCAAAACTACTTCTAAGAGTAGGCTATACTAACTTTCTGTGAATAATACATTATAGGTCTACAGTCCTGTGATTTCTCAGGATTTTTCCTGATATCAAGATTTTTTTTAGAAATCTCACTTTGCTTCAGAATGTTCTAGAAAGAAGAGAAGTAGTCACTAAGGAAAGAAAGAAGTAGCCTGCATTGTGTCCACAACTCTAGTTTCTTGTCTGTGGGGATGTAGAGAGTCTGTAAATCCTCCAAAATCCAGGAGGTTCAGGGGCTTTGTTCTGTAGATCATATAGGGAGACACCCTGGCCTGTTTTCAGGATGTTTTACTTTTGTCAAATCACACCTCTTATTATAAGCAACATTTGAAAGTGTCAGCATGGTCACAAGAACTTGTGAATATGCATTCTGGAGTTTTTGTATTCTTTCTAATATAAAATTTATGAAAGAACACACTTTCTTATAAGCTTGGGCGATATCAATTGTTTTCATCCACGATATATCGGCAAACATATATCGCGATTTTCGATTCAGGCATGATTGCTTTAGAGCCGATAACCACAGGTATGTACCCCTGTACACGCGTCACAATAAATCACAAATTCGTTTGCAGAGCGTGTGTGTAGTTCGGCTTTGTTTCTTACTTCCAAAAGCTGAAAAGACTGTTCTAAATTTGTTTCCATAGAATTTCTGACTTGGCTTACAATGGCAATTTTTTTTAAATCGCGATATATTTTTTTAATCGCGATTTGCCGATATCTCGATAACTTAAAAAAGGTTCTCGATATCGTATAATCGAATAAAAAAGGTATCGCGATATTCGATATTATCGTGTTATCGCCCAAGCTTACTTTCCTAAATTCAAAATTGTAATTATTTCACGGTTCCTAAATAGGACAGCTTCTCAGAAAACAATCTTTTTTATGGAAGATTAACCCTCCTACTGTTTGACCATTTGAAACCATTCAACATTTCCACTTTCAAAAATGGCCATTGGTTTTGTACACACATGGTGATACCATTTGAAAAGTGTTGGTAGCAAGCTTTACTACCATTCAAATCCATTCAAATGGTTTTTGAATGGTGGATACACTACACCTTGGTGTGTTTCCATAGCCGAATGGTTTCAAATGGTGAATGTACTACACAGTGGCTTATAATTCAAATGGTTTTGAATGGTGGATACACTACACCTTGGTGTGTTTCCATAGCCGAATGGTTTCAAATGGTGAATGTACTACACAGTGGCTTATCATTCAAATGGTTTTGAATGGTGGATACACTACACCTTGGTGTGTTTCCATAGCCGAATGGTTTCAAATGGTGAATGTACTATAAACATTATTATTATTATTACACAGTGGCTTATAAATCATTCAAATGGTTTTGAATGGTGGATGCACTACACCTTGGTGTGTTTCACAAAACGAATGGTTTCAAATGGTGCATCAACTTGTCTGAAAAAGGCACCAGCAGAAGTAGGAGGGTTAATACCATCATGAGCTTTACATTAAGTAATTTTTATGTTACAGTTCGAACATTTGGTTATTGTTGTATTATCAATCATGTCCCTGTTCCTTTTAAAGGGAATGTTGTCAAAATTGCGTCTACATTCTCTACAAATAAGCTTAATCGCTGTAAATCAGTTAACAATTCCTGCTAAAATGGTTTTGATTGGTGGTAATTAAAATAAAGTAAAAATAAAAACATATGGCAAATAAATTTTATTAAAGTAATGACATTATTTCTTTGTTTATACCAAGCAATGTAGGCCTATGTGTGCACCTTTGTGGTTTAGTTTGATTACCGTATTTGATACAAAAAGTCGTGTGCTCTACGAGTGATTTCCAGACTGCTGCTTATATCATGGGACATAATTCCTGGCTGTACATCATGCTTTGGTTCAATGAATTCTGACTAGCACTTCTGAACAAAGATATTGACATTGGTGGGTGCATCAATACAAATCATTAAAAAAGACTTAAAAATCTTAAAATTTTAAAAACTAAAAATCTAAAATGTTGATTGATGTCTAACCTTTTATTTTATTCTCAATTTAATGTGGATTGTCCAGAGGCCCGTCGAGTTATTCTCATCCCAATGGAAACCACCCTCTACACTAGTGAAAACGCCCACACTAAAAAGCATCCATTGTGGAGAAAAGGCCTCACACCTGAAATCAAATTCGGACCACTTTTTCAGGGCCTTGTGTATCCAAATTACTCAAAGTGGAAGTCAAGGACCTCCAGATCATGATATTTTTTACACAATCCCACAACTGAATGGGCCTCAAATATTTGTATTTCAGGAAAAAAAATTGAGGACATACAAATTATGATAAACAGCTCGGCGCATGAATTTCACTATTCAGTGGGTTGCACCCTGGTAGGGCGCTGGCACTTGAATCCAGATGTCACAGGTTCAAATCCCACTTTTGTTCAAAATTTCGAATGTCCGTTTGTATGAAGTGATGTGATAATAAAAGTATAAAGAAAAAACAAAATGAATCATTGTTTTTGTTAAAAAAGAATATTAATTTTGTTTTAAAACAATAAAAAAATACATCCAGATGTTTTGATTGGCAAACACGTGCTTCTTATTAATTATAACATTAAATCACCTTGAAATGTTGGTAATTAAGGAAAGATTTTTAAAATTAAGATATACATTAAACAATCATTCTGTGAAAGTTTCAATTGATTACGTTGTTTTGTTAACGAGTTAATAATAAAAATGCGTTAATATTTTGCGATCGGCACTTCGAAGGGACAATATCGTCACGTCAATATCGTCATCAACAGGCCATGGAAACGGAGTTCTAGTTTTAGAATAACTTAGTGACTGAAAACTATACCCTACATGATAAGGTCATATAACCGATGCTGCTGCATAAATGAGCCAGTAATTTTCTGTCACCGTGTTTATCTTAAAACTAGGACACCGATTCCACGCCGTTAAAGGTCTGCTCTGATTGTGACGATATTGCCCCTTTAAAGATGATATCGCTCGTGTTTTGTTAAGACGACCCACAACATAGAATTTATAAAGCGAACGAATTTTGAAAGATAATATCTTGCTAAACGAGAAAAAGCTAACATTATGAAATTCGGATGTCGGAAACTGTAAATAAAAGCGATATTTCTGATTGACAGACGCGCTCGCCAATCGGAAAAACTGCCCAACACACTTCGCCTTACATACAATGTGGTAACGTGCAACCTGAGGATTAAAACGCGGGGCCGCCTTTTTATTAATTTGAGTTTTTGATTTACTGGTACTAATCATTGACGGTTTATTTCGTTTAATGTTTCAAATGAAAACTTATAACTTCCTTAACCTTATAGAAAAAAATCTATTGAACATATAAATGTATTTTTCCTGTGAAATCGGCCCAAACATGGGAGATACATGTACATCTTTATGTGAAAACACTGAACCGCATTTTTTTGTAACAAAGCTTGTAACGAGTATGCTTGTAAGAATCAGAACGAGAGTTTCAGATTAGTTGCGTTGTGTTGCGATAAAATAATGAAAATATATTATAATGTAGAATTTAGAAAACAATACTTTGATGGGATGTAAGCAAATGTGACCCGCTCTTGCAAAACCCGAAACTTCTCGGCATTCACCATAATGCGTAACAGCCATGAAAAGGTCAAAAACTGACCCCAGGGACCAGTTTGAGATTTTTGTGTCACCATATAGAGCATTTGCTCTAGATTTTGATGGAAAAAGAAAAATCCTGAAATGTTGTTGGGAACATTGTTAATTTTCACGATAAATTTGGGAGGTCACTCCGAAAAGTTGGGTCAAAGTTTAGGGTTTTGCCAGAGCCAGTCACAAAATGTTAATGTTATGAATTTATGTAATAAGTAACATACATTTTATAATCTAAAACCATGGTAAAGTATTGAAGCCCCATTCGGCTCATATTATGAAAAGTACGGTAGTGCTTGGAGTTACCGGTTAGTTCGCTAACCGTTTAACCGACACTTTCACTTATCGGTTAACCGAAAGTTGGTACCCAACGGCCACACAAACGAGATCATTGGCAAATATGTATACATTTTCAATGAAAAAGCATCAATAAACTTCCCGCATGATTGTTTAATAACCAATGCAGCAAAAAAGAAAGTCTAAAACAACAAAATGGGCGGCAAATTCTTCCAAAATTGTTTTATTTTATTGGATTTGGTTAGCCGGTTAGCAAATTTCTGAACTGTTAGTGCAGTTTCGGTCGGTTAACCAGTTAACTGTCCCGTCAGTACGAAACAAAAACATGAGGAACAACGCATGTAGGTAGATATACAGATAGAAAGATAATGGTTTATTGCATTCTACTTATTCGCCGCCAACGGCGGAATTGACAGAATAGTTAAATTCAAGTAACACGAGACAAAATTAATAATTTGCATAAAAAAATAGCCAAATTATTAAATACACTACATAAAGGAAAATATATATATTTAAAATGTACCGTACATGTTCTTCGAAAAAAATCACTATACGTACATTGAATAACGGTGTCGGTGTCTGACTGAAAATAACTGCTCATTAATGCAGCAGCAACGGTAATGACCTTACCATGTGCGGTATTAATTTCAGTCACTGAGTTAATCTAAAAACTAGCACTCCGATTCCATGCATAATATTAGCCAGCAATAGCTTTGGGTGTCTTTTGGACGCACAGTTTGCTAAATGGACGCCCTGTTTTATCTAATCTAATCTAATCATTTATTGTTTTAAGTGCACCACATACAATTATCTCAGCACACTGTACACCTGTATAAGAACCCTTTCCCTTTCCAAGAGCCCTTTTATTTGCAATACACATAAAAAAGTATATTGTAAGTTAAAGTTTTGGACATCCTGTTTTTCAAAACCAAAGCTTGGCTAATACTCTGATTCCATGCCCTATTGACCGTGATGATATTGTCCCTTTAATTGGTTTACACGTTTCAGAATATAATATTGAAAGGGGTTAGTTTGAGGCACCTCCCTATTCACCCCTGTGGACCCAGGTTCGACTGCCATTTCGACCCGAGTCGACATGTGTATTGGGTTTTGAGTCCCTACTTAATGACGTTTTCTCTGTAATGATTGTATGAGTTAGGTAAAAGTTGTTGCTTTGCATGGTGAAGAGGATAAGTATTGTGGTGACACCATGTGAAATTCTCTATTGAGTAGTTCTGAAAAGAACTGGAGGTTACAACTCGACGTTTCGATCAGTATGCTCTGATCGTCCTCAGGAGATTATGTGAATTCTCCTCCCAAATGTCAAACCGAACATTTTTTCATCGTCTTCTCTGCACTGGTTTCTTCAGACTTCAGGCATAAGGCGCTTTTGTGGAGTTCTGGGTCGCGTTACCAGAAATATATATTGTAAGTTCTGGTGTTGCCAGCAGCAGGGTGTGGGTTCGAGCCCCGGTCGTGACACTTGTGTCCTTGAGCAAGGTACTTAACCATAATTGCTTCGTCCTTCGGATGGGACGTAAAGCCGTAGGTCCCGTGTGTTGTGTAATGCACGTAAAATAACCCAGGATACTTATCGTGAAAGTGTTTCTGGTTCAGCGCCTCGGAATAGGCAACTAGATAGATGGCGCTTTATAAATTCAGATTGGATTGGATTGGATTGGATAATAATATAAACTAAAATATAAAGTGTGTCACACCCTGTCGGTTAAGTGCATTTCTCATCCATCAAAATTCCATTAGCAATTTTGTTGGGTTTTATGTGAGACACAAGAGCACATCAGACTGAAGAGTATTTTGGATGTTTTGTACCATAAACCAATATTACTCCATATGCTTTCATTTCAATCTGGCGTTTTAATTTTTTTTTTGTATTTTATATTATTATTCCAAGAGGTCTTGCGTGAGCTTGTTTTTTTTAACCCTCCTATTATAGGAGCAGTTGCAGTTGTAGTGGGAAGTTGCTATAGAGGTCCAAATCAATCAACTGCCTATTTTGACTGTTGACTAAAATGTGCACACAGGGGCATTTTGACTGGTTTTTACTGTTAAAATTTTCATTTCAACTCAACATAGATTGCCACGTTGGACCATAAATCAAAATTAATAAATAAGGGTCATTCCACCAGGTTGGGGGAAAGCTTCGTGATATGTGTACCTTGTTACGTAAGTAAATATAACATTTATTATCATTTATTATGATTCCTACTTAACATTATTGTAACTTCCTATTCAAGGCATAGAGATTGATTTCATTCTAAAAAAAAACCTGCCTCTTTACAATGTTTAATTTTAAATTGTAAATTTGCCTTTTTAAGGATCACGAGTGAAATAATCAATCAAACGGTTGATGTATATTTAACAAAAAACGTTGCGTAGGCCCTGCCGGATATCAACCTCATTCACTGATTATGGCACTTTCTATGCTTCGTCGGAAAGGTTTTATAAACATTTTATCTTACTCGAAGATGCTACTTGCATCATTTATGACTCAAACAAGTCAATGGTAATTTGTTCGGAAAATTTCGCAGGCGGGTCAGGCGACAGTGGCCTGCGGTACCAGAATGCTTGGTGCCCGCCTGATTCACGGACCTCATGTTAGCATTGCAGATTGTTCGTGCCTAAGAGCTGTGTGTATCGATTCACCACATCTGCATGTCATCTGCACAAATTGTTCCGCGAAAACTGCTGTGACCAACGGATGTTCTTGTCTCCATGTATAGGCCTGTGTTTTGAGAATTAAAAATTGTTTTTAACTGTGAGATGCACTTATGTGACCCATTGCGAGAGACTGAATCAGCCTGAAGCGACAATTTTATTGAACAATTCTTTTAAGTATGGGAGACTGTGAAAATAACCTAATTCGAAGAGCACATTTTATTAATGTTATTCTTTCTGGTAATGAAAAATCAAGGAATCTCAAAATGCGCCAGTTACTCTATCTGTAGCTACAATCTTGGTCATAATTAGTTGGAACACTACCCCGCGCCCCCTTACAATAATGAAAACGTTTTGCAGATGATTGTTTTTTGCGCGAAGAGTGAAAGCCTGGGTCTCCATTGACTCAGGGGCGCAGATTCCTTGTATGAGATGATAGTGTTTCAGCAACTGTGAATAAGCACGAATTGTATTTTAATGTATTATTTGATAGCCTGTAATGAAAAACTACCTGTTTCATGAATCTACGCATTTCTAATTCATATTTTACATTCAGGAAACGAATATGCCTATACACATCTACACAAAGACATAACCCACAAGTTCAGGGATGCGGGTCTGCTTAGTTGATTTAACAATAATTTGACAAAAATGCATTTTTAATGTTAGTAAGCCAGTTTTATAAGCTGTTGTATAGTGTATGAATACGAGACGCACGGCGCCCTCATATCTAACGCTCCAAAACCACCCATAGCTACGCTTCTTTGACTTACGTGAGGAACCACGTATCCTTATTGACCGCTCCGATTTTGCAACATCATTCGTGCCGGAACATAAAACTCCGCCCTTTTCTCTCTGAAAAGCCATATAGGCCTAATATTAAAGTCAACGTTCGTCTGGGTCGAAGCCCGAGGATCGCCACTTCGCTGGTACTCCTTCTTGCGTCGATTCCAACCCTCTAGACGTTGGTTCTCCCTGGCAACCCTAGATCAATACACGTCAGTCAAAAGTTCACCAAACGGTTGCTTATATTCCCTTTTTTCACCGAATTATCAATCTTGGCTAAGACGAGACCGCTGTCTGCGAGTAATTTACCATTGGAGACGATGTAATTAAAAAGCATGGATGTTTCAATAAATTCGTAGATTGAGATGCATGTATTACTCGCAAAAAAGGTAAATCGTCGGGTGTCATGGCAACCATAGACACTCATAAAGGATAAAGAAAGGATAAGAATGAAAGGAAAACGTCAAACAGTTTAATGGCGATTGGGCCAGTCAAAAGATGTGTAGCCATTTTATTCGATAAATCATTACTTACCGGCAAGGGATACAAAATTCTAAAAAGGTATTATTTTCCCACATAATTCGTTTAGACCATGATTACACCATAAAGACAACCCAAATATGAGTTGATGACTGGTCCATTCACGGCCTGTCTCGAAACATTTGCTTTAGATCCGCATGTGTGATGCATCCTTCTAAAGGGACAGTATCGTCACGATCAGAGCAGACATTCGACAGGACATGGAATCAGTGTCCTAGTTTAAGATGAACTCAGTGAATGAAAATTATAACACACGAGCGCTTGCTGGTCTAGATAACATACACGGCGCGATAAGATCATATAACCGTGGCTGGTGCAAACATAATGAGCTAGTGGCTCCTTTTTTTATTCGATTACGATATCGAGAACCTTTTTAAGTTATCGAGATATCGGCAAATCGCGATTAAAAAAATATAGCACTTTTGGACGTGAGAAACAAAGGCGAACTGCTTCAGAAGTAGGCTACATACACGCTCTGCAAAACAAATTTGTGATTTATTGTGACGCTTGTAGAGGGGTATATACCTGTGGTTATCGGCTCTAAAGCAATCATGCATGAATGAAAAAAATAATCACGATATTACCGAAAATCGCGATATATGTTTGCCAATATATCGTGGATGAAAAAAATCGATATCGCCCAAGCTTAGTTCAGGGGTTTTAACAAGATATTAAGTTATATTGTTAACCTTTGCAGCAATTTTCGTAATCGAAAAAAAAATAATAAAAGCATCGATATGGGAGAACGTAAATGATGCGCTCACCGGCCAAAAACCTGAAATACTGTTATCCTAATGGCTGAGAAAGAGATTAGTGTTAGTTCAAATTTCCCTGTAATCCTCCACTCTTTAAAATGACTTTACAAGGTATTGACTAGAATACCATGCTACAAGGAATCTCGGTCAAAAACCTCTCAAATTACATTTTTATTTAACCTTTGAGTCCGAAATGTTGGGAATAAGCATGTAATATATAGTATATACGCCTATCCGATGTATTACATGTCGTCCGATGAAACTTGATGCGCAGTTAATGAAGATAAGTCTAGGAATCGCCTCCCACTCCACTTGTATTTTTAAAGTGCTCACGGGACGCGCGACGGAAACCAGTTGACCTTCAATATCAATTGTGCTTGCGTATGGTGATATCATCTTAATCCCTCGCATGATATTCTTAAAAACACCTCAGCCTTCACGAATGAAGCAAATAAAAATAAAAGCGAAGTCTAAGAAAATAAGTCTAAAATGAGGCTGTTCTTGCCTTGTTGACTCAAGCTGAACATAAATCTAACATTGTGTTCGAGTAGCCACTTGGTGTTGAACACTGCCTAAACCTACATGCGAGTTAAAAGTACGTACTGGTTTCACCTTAAGTTGCTCACTTCGACAACCAGCCACAATCTTATCATGTTGTATGCACAATTCACTGGTAACCAATAACAGGTGCTCAGAAAATGTGTCTGCTCGATTAAATTGGCCTCTGCTCAGAGGGGGGGGGGGGGGGTGCGTGCGTGCGTGCGTGCGTGCGTGCGCGCGCGTGTGTGTGCGGGGGGGGGGTATTGTTAACACGAGTCGATTACAACGTCATAATCTCACATTTTTGTGACCAGGAATATAGACCATAATGATTTGTTTACACTTTGCGAGACCTTTAGAGTACCAGGGTGATTTCCCGCCGGGCAAAAGTGTGTGTATTTGTAGGCAGAGTTTGTACATTTTGTAATTCTCCACCAAGAATTGATTAATTTTCAAATACGTAAAATGTCAGTGCCTTATTAAAAATAAGTCCAATTTAGCATTTTTCTGCTGAATCTGAAATAAAATATTTGATGTTATGATTTCTTGTCATAGACCAGTGTACATTGCCCGGCGCAGGATGACCTTTGACCTTTGGGGCTAGGAGCTTGACCCATGACCAAGGCCAAACAAAAAGTCGTTGGTGCGGTGACGCGTTTTGTTTTATAGAGATTGTGTACTCGGTTATTGGAACCAGGCCAAATTCCCCATACACAAAGTATGGTGGCAAAGAGAGGCCGTGAAAAACAGCACGGCAGAATCCCAATCAATCCAGCAATTTTAGCTGCATTTGGACATCGTTTCGTGGGATAAAAATACAAAATAAAAATGCTGAGGCGACGCGCGCGGTGACCAGAAATCGGAGACTTCGTTGGGTCTAAAAATAGTCTAATATTTCTGAAATAGAATATATATTGGAATAATGTAATGACTTATGTGCTTTTAAAATTGTAATGATGATACTTATTAGGAGGCATTGCTATTACCGTCCCCTGTCATAAATATGTTTTGTCCCCCTCTCCTCTGGGACCCCGCCCCCAGGGATCCCCGCCCATGATATACGTACTTCAATTGTATATTAATTATGGAATTTTTGTTTGCCGGTTGCGCGTTGTGTCGAAAAATGTATCGACCCATCACACATTACCGGATCGGTAATGTGCAGTCATCTATCTTGGCTGAAGTCGTCTCCGCAGATATTGATCCGCCCTCATGGGTCATAGCATAAACGCAGCCATTGTCGGCGAGGATTCAAGAAATATTGATACATCACCTTCGGCAAAACACTGTATTTGTGGAAGCAAATCACTTGCACCGCTAGAAAGTGAATAATGGTACATGTATGAACTTGTCTTTGGATTATGGCTTTCAAACTTTCTTAAGCCACCCCAGGAGCGTAAGTTCTAGGTGATGACCAGCATACTCAGTCTAAGCTGCGGTGCCATGGCCGAGCGGTTTGTGCATCGGATTTGTGTTCTGACGTCATTATAATCAGGCGCTGAGCCAGCCTTCTTAGTGTCGGGTGCAAAGCCATTTCCCCCCCAATTTAAGGTTCAGGGATTTAGGTTTAAGTAACACGTGTACAGTGATATGACCTTTCATGACATCATGCGTAGGCCCTACTCTTCAATTACGCTGCAGGAATTATAAAATAATGAGAAGCAGATCACATCGTGGTATAAAAACAAGTACCGAGTATAAACAAAATGGTAATTTTTTGCTGTTCCAGTTTGTCTTGTCTTTTGCCAAATTTTTGCCGTCCCCATTTTATCCCTGAAAATTTCTGTGGGGGGCACTTGGCCTCCTCTGCCCCCACTGGCTTCGCCACTGGTCATAATGTGGGTTCAAATCCTGGCCGCAAAAGTTAAGTATTACATTGCTGATAAAAAAGTGCGTTTCGAGTAAATTGTGTTTCTTCGAAATACATTTCGCAAAACGTAAAAAATAAATAAATATATATATATTTTTTATCATCCAAGTGTTATTCAGTACCCGGTTGGTAAATGTTCAGTTTAATTTGTTTAAAATGTTGAGTTTTATGTGTAACGATGGCCTGAACTTAATATTCGTCAGTATATGTAAAAATCAAATGCCGGACGTTCGCCTATACTCGTCATACTTTCTATTCTTAACTTTTGAAACAACATTCCACTGTGACATCACCGATGTGCTAATGAATATGCACATGTTCATTAGCATAAATACAAACAAAATAAGAACATATTGGCAATCAGAAGGTGGGTACAGAATTGTGCATAATGCTTTCAAGTTAATATAAAGTTCATATATACTTCAAAACCCTGACGTTAATGTGCTTTCCGGTATGTTTGTTACCACAAAGTTTTCACCAAACCAATTCTGTAAAATAATTTTTCCAAACTTCCTTCACTGTTTGAAATAACTTCAAAAGTGAAATAAGTGGTTCTCTTAACTTGTTCACTGACATCATACAAGGAAGGTCATATCCTCACACGTTGTTCTAGTTCAATATTATTTCTATAATTTCCGCAGGCATGTTTCCAATTTGTTAAGCTGTAAAACCGGTATGGATATTGAACAGTGACGCATATTATTTGAGTGATCTCCTTTCTTTAGTTTGTATGATTATTTGTTTTTGATTGGAAACACGAGAGAGCAAAAGAAAGTACCGATGATCAAATGCTGACCTACTCAGTGTTTCTGTTTGAACCAAATGGATGATTAAATACTTAAAGATGCCCGTGTTTTGGGATATTTTGACGGCAATTTCCAACAATTTTCTTTTTCATCGGAACATTGCTATTTTACTCGAGGAAAGGATACGGCAACACACGATTCAAAATGACACATTTTTCAAAATATTAATAAGAAGTATAGTTATTGTTTTATTATATTTTTGTGCTAATTGTAAAACTTGAAGCAAAGACTTTCTTAGTTAGGATTTTTGTCATAAGGGGCTCTTGGCATATATCAGCAATTGACCTCTCTCCATTAATAGAGAGCTTATATCCCAAGGAACTAAACATTAGTCTAAATGTCTCAACCCAAGGTAAAAATATTGTAAAACAGTTATTTGTCCAAATCCCGTTTGCCAGGTTACTGTTGGAGGCATTTAATAATAATAATAATAATGTGGACGTATCCACCAAACTGGGGCTCAAGGCGCATTACATTATTACCCCTGCTCATCAGACGCATAAATCATTCCTGAAACCATCTCAGCTCCCTGGGGATTATACAGCACAATTGCTGCCATTTCGGCGCATATGGTCAAATCAAACACAACAACCAACTCTACCCTCACAGGTACCCATTTCTGGTTTATTTATTTCACATCAAATTAAGCATATGGCCCCAAAGGCCAAAAGCGCTTCAATGTACAAAGGAGTTAAAACATTACATTAAAATTCACACCAAATTATATAAAAACATACAGTTAAAAGATACTAAAAATACTAAAAATAAATATACGAATTGCACAAGTTGACAAGGGGTAAAAAAAAAATTAAAACAACTAAGAGGTTCCAACATTGGCATTGAGGAGTCTGGTTATAGCGGGTATGGTGGAATTTCTATATCTCTCAGTATTGTAAAAAGGAACAGTTAAGGAGGCTTGAGCATTGTATCTAAGAACTCTTGTGCAGTTTTTTACCGGGGGGAGCAAATTACGAAATTTGTCAGAACTGAGCAGTTTCTCCCCAAAACTATGCAATAGATTCTGTCTTCTTTGCCAGAGGGAAACTAAATTAAATTCTGAAAGTACATTATTATAACTTGTGTACATGGATCCAAAAATAATGAGAAAAGCACGCTTTTGGATCCTCTCAATTTGATCACATTGTTTCTGGGTAATGGCCATATGCCATATTTGACAAGCATATTCTAACACCGGTCTGATATAGCCATTAAAAACAGCTAAAAGTTCATCTTGGTCAACTTTGGCTTTTTTCAACAGGCTAAGCGAGTATAATTTCCTTGAGGCTCTGGAAACAATAGGCCGTATTCATAAAAATAAGTAATTACTAACTAGTAAATGCTATAAGTCAAAGCAACAGCTAGGTAAGTAAAAGGTCTAGTCTAAGCAATTGCTAAAAATCTTATTCATAACCATTTGCTAAATGATTACAGGTGTTACTTGCCACTGCTAGTAAGTTCTCAAGTAGTTGCTATTGTACTACAGTACCATCCACAAAAGGCAAATTCTAAAAAGCTAGAAAGCATGGTATAGGGCCAGAATAAAATAGTGGTGGTACAGATTCACTACCTTTCAACTATTTCCATCTCATCTTCTGTGGTTTCATATACATGTACGCTACGTGCTATAGGCCTTTTGGTTATATTGTAATTATACATCATGGAGTCTAACGATGCAACCACCGACTTAACACTCTCGTTGGTGTTAGTGTCAATTATTAAGGAATATCCTGAGCTCATAACAAAAAACAGCTTCCTGGCGTTAGAGCCAAAAGGCTACAGCACTGAAAAAGGCCCAAGAAATCATCAAGACCAAAATGGGCCTTACCATGGATGAAAAGAAGATTGCCAAAAAATCGCCAACATGAAAGCACAACTAAAGAAAAGACAGATGCAAAGGAGACAGGAAACAGGAAAATAATCCTGTGTCCTTGGGAACAGGAAGTTTTCAGCCTGATTCAAGGTGCTGAAAACCCCACTGTAACCAAGATGTCTTGTGCTGTTTCTGCTGGCCTACTGCACCAGTCTCCAAGTTCAAATGCGAACAATAAGGTCAGTTTCTTATAAACTTTACTTTGACAGTGCAATCAAAACATTCAAAGAACAAATAAGTTTATGTTCAATTTGTAGGGTAGGGTTGACTTCATCACGATTAAGCCTGATGTTATACACCTTAGGTTGTGGTGTTTGAGGTAAAAACATGGCAGAAGATGTGATATGTCTGTACTGGCTAAACAGCAAGCCACAAATGAGATGCTTGTACAATCACTAGTAAATGCTAGTCAAAGGTCATTTTTATGAATACAAATTGAAGTAGGTGCTAATTTCTCTAGCATTTACTTATAAGTAAAAAGTAATTACTAATGCGAAAAATTTGTAGCTTTTACTTGAAAGTCATTGCTTATTTCTATGAATAAACATTTAAGTAAAAGGTTAGTAAAAGGGGGTTGTTACTTTAGTAAAAGCAATTACTTATTTTTATGAATACGGCCTAATGTCATCAACATGGAGATTCCGTTTAAAATCATTTTGTATAGTAACTCCATTTACCTCTGGGTGGAGAAAAGCAATTATGGTAAAGTGTCTTGCTTAAGGACACAAGTACCACGGTCGCGGTCAGGATTCGAACCCACATTCTGACGGCTCAGCCATCAGAACAGAACACAAATTCGATGCACTAAACCGCTCGACCATGTCACACCACGTAAATTTTTACGTTTACTCGTGCAAAAGCGCCGGTGATTTCCGGTGTCCCGTACAAAATTTGTGGGCAATATTAGGGGATTTAGTCCTTTGAAGGGATTACTTTGCAAGGGAAGACAACTTTGAGGGATGCTTCTGGGAAAAGCGACTTTTTAGAATATTTTACTGTGAGTTTTGATAATAAAACGTATGTTATTTAGTTTCCTTAAAGGGGCAGTATCGTCACGATCAGAGCAGACTTTCGACAGGACATGGAATCGATGTCCTAGTTTGAGATTGAACATTACTGGCTCATTTACGAAGCAGCAACGGTAATATGACCTTTTCATGAGGGGGGGGGGGTATTATGGCAGTCACTGAGTTAATCTAAAATAAGCATGCGAATTCCATGCCCTGTTGATCGTGATGATACTGTCCCTTTAATATCTCTTTCAAAATTATTAATATTTCCTTAGATCCCCAATTTAAAGGAAAGTGCATATGGGTGAGTGTACAATGGAAATTCTGGATTGCAGACCAAAAATCTCGCCGCTGGGCAGATTTATCTAGAGCAGCTGAGTAAGTCATGACATCAATAACATAAAAGAACGGGTTTTTACTCATAACCATCAAGCGGATTTACGACGGGAAAGAAACACAAAACTACAGGATTTTCAGGAATATGCCTATAGGTTAGGTTGCAGCATCAATACCTTTTTTTTATGTGTTCTTGGAATTCTGTTTTTATCGAAAAAGTAAAGGCCAACGATGGGTCTGATTGGCAGGAATAGAAAATGCTCCCAGAGGCATGACATAGCAAGTAGATGCAAAATTAAAGGTACAACATCGGTAATTAACAGAATATTTTTAAACTAATTATTATCTAAAAATAAATAGAGAATTAGCTGTTGTAAACTGCTTACCAACCTATAGTATAAATACAAAATAGTAGTTATATTATTATCTAAAAATAAATAGAGAATTAGCTGTTGTAAACTGCTTACCAACCTATAGTATAAATACAAAATAGTAGTTATATTATTATCTAAAAATAAATAGAGAATTAGCTGTTGTAAACTGCTTACCAACCTAAATGACATGTAGTATAAATACAAAATAGTAGTTAGGTTTCGAAAAACGCAAAATGTATGTTTTCAATTATTGTATAAAATGATGAACTTATTTAGCTGGGATTATAGACATTGACGGATTTAGAGGGGCCTGGAAGCTAATCCCCCATCCATGCTTGATCCCCGTTGAGCTAATTTCATGTCTGAACTAAAAAAAAATCAGGCTTGAAATAAAATGAATTCTCCCACTTTTCCTCCCCCAGGCGATTTTGGAAAAGTTAAATTTTTAAATTATTGTTTTGTTTGTGTTGTTTTTTATAAATAATTTCCTGTAAAATTACGTTTTTGGGTGATTTTTCTTATTTGAAAGCCGGACAGATTATTCACTTCTTGAGATTTAAAGCATGGTAAGCTTCTTTATTGATTTTTCCCTCTTATTTATGAGTTAAAAAGGAGAAAATTGGCCAAATCCATTACATTCAACTGGACGAGACATAGTAATAATACGGCATGCCGTCATGTATTTGAATGGGCAAACGCTGACAATCGACGCAGACAATCCGCAAAGTTGAACCCGGTTCATTTGCGTTGGTCTGAAGAGTCTGCGATGGTCCCAGACAAAGTGTTTCCATAATCGGCAATGCTGTCTGGGACTTTATCACGACTTTATGGAAACCAGGCTATAGTTTTTCGCCCGTTTAATTTTAATTGATCGGACTAGGCATTGGTTATCACGATTTTACCGCAAAAGGTATATTATCGATGACCAACCATGATTGTATGCATTTAAAATTACACGTGTTTCTGGTTCACATGACAACCGCCCTTGTTTACAGGTTTCCTCAGGCTTCTGAGCTGCAGTGCTTAAGTGTGCTTTTGAGACATCCTTGTTTCATTACCAGAAATGTAATAATGATATTGCCTCGGCTTGAATTTGTATGCTGTCATATATAACTGATAAACTGAGTTCATACTTGAAGATAAAGTATATAATTTGTTATAACCAAATGATATCTGAAACTTTACTCAGTGTAAACAATTAATGTTTGTCTTTGTTTGAGATGCTGTACATTTTTAAGAACATAGAAATGATTGACAATACGTTTGTTTTCTTGCCTAAATTTCCACCTTAGGATGCATAGGCTATGAAAAATCTGAACGAATTTTTACTATTGTCTTGTTAACGATGCCGTAATAAGCTGAAACTTTCACATGTTTTCCTAATTGTATATCTTAATTCAAAGAAAGTAAGCAAACCTGTAGAAGCAGTTTGCCAACATTATCAATGATGTAGGCTACCTTCCCTGGACTTGTTTTAAGTGGAATAATTCTTTCGTCTTAACTTCTGATGTAGAGTGGCGAACGGGAAAAAACATCTAAGAAACAGAATTAAAAGTCAAAGGATTATCATCCAAGTGCAAAGGAAGGACACCAAAGTCGAATTTACAAGGTTGGGAGCTCTTGCAGATTGTATCTAGCAGTAGAGGATTAAAAAGGCGATATCTCCTTAACAAAAGTGCACAATATATTCTGAGACATCAGTATATTGGGATCTTAAAGGGAATGTCTACAATACGTTTTATACTTTATTCGCACCGTACACGAGCTGTTGAGGGCACATGTCTTTAGACACTGTGGGTGAAAGGGCATCGATAGTGCGTCGCGTTTGGCGTATTTTGCAGTTGATGTGCCTTCAGATTTATTTGTGTGCATTCTAATGGAATATGGCCGTGTTACATTTCAAATTTGGAATGCATTTCACATTTTTTCAGCCATGATGTCAGATGGAAGAATTTCTCCGATGATATTACCATAACCAATTTCCCATCAAGTAAGTTTGTTTATTCCAAATGTGCACACTCTCTTAAAGGGACAGTCACGGTCAAAAGGGCTCGGAGTGCTAGTTTTAGATTAAGTTGATGACGGAAATAATACCCCACATGATAAGGCCATATTACTGTCGTTGCTGCATAAATGAGCCAGTATTTTTCAGTCACTGTGTTCATCTTCAACTAGGACACCGATTCCATGCCCTGTTGAAAGTCTGCTCTGATCGTGACGATATTGTCTACTGTATATTCGGCGAAAATCTAACTTATCATTTTTAAATTGATAAAGTGCCCACTTTCTAGTACACAATTACACAATTCTCAAAACAATCACGGCAAGGATGTTTCACCAAAAAAAATGTCCTAAATGAAATGAAAATAAATGCCTAAATAAATTTAAGGCGGGACCCACCATAATTTCATTACGGGATATTATTATTTACTTTAAAACCTTGCTTCCCACGGTTAATTTTTTGAATTCTGTAATTCAAAACATTTTTTTTCATTTCCACAATTAAAATTGCACTGCTCCGTAAATAAGCAAATTTTCGGAATGCTGCTAAATCAGAGAAAAACACGAGTGATGAATCTTTAATTCCCTGTCTTTCTTGATCGCCTTATAACTCCCTTTCATGGTCTTGTCCATGGGTTGAGGTTTCGCAAGGCAAGGACACGCTGCTAGTGTTCTAGCTTCCGTACATTCAGTTCCGTAACAATCCGATTTACTCCCCGCTCTTGGCTAGGTAAGTCTTCCAACGGCTTTTCCATGTTCAAATGTTTTTTCATCGGCTTTTCCATGTTGAATTTTTTCTGAATAAGCTAAAAACATTTCTATTTGGAGCTAATTTCAGGCACAGGTACTGGTCCTGAGACTGGACAAAGGAGGGATTAAACGTGAATGGATGAAGGTACGGGAAAGAGTGAGTTTATGGCTGAAAGAAGAAAGCAAAAGATGAGTGAAAATTAAAGGGTCAGACAGGGAGAGAATAATAAAATAGACAAATAAACTAAGAAGCAAAACAAATGTAAAACAGCAGCAGCATTTCCCAGAGTCCGGCAATGAAAAGAATCATGTTTATTTTGATATCAAGAAAGTAGGCACACTCGTGCCTTTCCTAAAAAATATACTTGAGACCTTTAATTCTAACAACCTTTAATCCTGCAGCAATATTTTCTGGCATGGCTCATTAAAAACTGTCGACCTGTTTCAATTATGTTACTCTCTTGATGATGTAGTTCGTGACTCTTCATTGCCCCTATTTCAGTCTTCTAAACCTATACAAATCTCAGTGAAATCGTGAATCAAATAACCGAAGTTTTACTTGCAATTGTGATAATTAAAGTGGTAACTCTTATATGTTTCCCCAAGAGGCGCCTATAAATCATATTTAAGTGACGACGTTACTAAAAGCCACTCAGACGTAATAGCCTTGCCTGAGTTCTTAAGCAGCAGGTATCCTTGTCATTGAAGGGTTTCCCAAATGGGACCATTGTATCCTTATTGGGATAATATGGCTCAAACGGGATATTATATAGGGTTCACCACGAGCAGTTCTTTATTCATATTTATATCTTGGAGTTTGCGTAAAAAGTAGGTTATATTCTTCGTCATTTATATTCTTCTTTATATTCTTCTGCATTGCTGACAAAATCTAAATTGTATTTTATATTGCATGAAGACATCTGACGACAGTTTTATGCCTCTACTAATGATTCATTTGCTCATACTTGATAACCTGTGTCAGGCCCCAAATGTATAGTACCGTTCCCAAATATAGTTGCGACATTCCCAACTGTAGTGTTGTATTGCTGTAGGCCTAACTGCAGCACTGTAGTTGGGCCGGGCCCAACTTTAGTTGGGCCAATACCATAGTTGGGCCAATACAATAGTTGGGCCAATACCATAGTTTGGCCAATACCACAGTTTGGCCAATACCACAGTTTGGCCAATACCACAGTTGGGCCAATACCATAGTTGGGCCAATACCATAGTTGGGCCAATACCATAGTTGGGCCAATACCATAGTTGGGCCAATACCATAGTTGGGGCGTAACACACATAGGGTGAAGAACAATATTGTCTAGAGCGGGATTTGAACCAGTGCAACCTCTGGGTTACCGCACCGGTGCTCTACCATTAGGGACCATTAGAAGATTCGAATGTGACGTCACATGTTAAGGGGCGTGTCACACCACAACTTTAGCATCGATCTTTACTATAGTTAGCACAGGCCCAACTGTAGTGTTGTATTGTTGTAATTACATGTAGTGATGTTACAGGCTCCAGACAGAAGTCATTGAACCTATAGTAACCAAATTACAGTGAAATCTGGGAAGCGGCAGTCAGGGGATCATTTGGAGAGGAAACGATTTTGTAAAAATCAAATAAACCACAATCAGGAATGACTTTTAATAAACCACAAGCACAAACTACTTTTAATAAACCACAGTAATGAATGACTTTTAATAAACCACAATCATTAATCAAATGTTTGAGTGAACAAAGAACAGTTTACTATAGCGACTATGACGTGATTCAAACCTGCGATTTTGTTATTTGAATTACTAATCCTATCCCTTACCTTTAATATTCTTCTGATATGAATGACATTCATATCTGAGATGAAATATGATGCTAAACATAAAACGAATGAAGAAAATTGATAACCAATTTGGATGAAATTCAATTCATCTGTTCTTTGAAGACAACCTGTTTTTAAGATGTTCTAGTATATTCAATTGATTAATATTGCATTAAAGGGTGCTTGAAAACATTATGCATAACTCTGTATCCATATTATTGACATCACTTTTCCGGGTGTTTTAAAATCTTTTTCGACACTTTTTAGTCTATATGCTATAATGAGATTCAAGGGACACTAATCAAACTGTGGTTTGGTGTGTCTAAATATGCATCGACCTCCTCTCTTATGTCTACCATTGGATGGCAATCGGCCTCATTTTTGGTGAGAGAGTCATTCCAAAACAATACACGTCTTAACCCACTACATATAGCACGTGTTCCTGCTCCTGAAAATCTCTCTTGTGACCGAACTAGGCGTAATCTAGGCATGTGGTATAGCAATGGTCTTCACCATCTACTCTGCAGTACGACAAACTGTTATAGGCCAAATGCGTGCATTTGCAAACTATGCAATCAACCAGCAAATGATAAGACTCATCTTCAGCATTGTCGGTGGCTGGATATAGGTTGCAACCCTACCTCATCAATATGATGAGCATCAATTATATTGTTAAAGCATTATACAGCTTGCAATAAATCCACAGACATAAGTATATACTGGTAAAAATTCTATAGGTAATAACCTAAAGGCATTGTTTTTTAATATGTAATAATTTTAGTTATGAGTGGTTGCTCAATTTGATACGCTGTGTACTTATTATACACATTATATTCTTAACTGAATAAAACGATATAACAACAACAACATATTA
Source organism: Zoroaster sp. YZ-2022 (assembly GCA_029582265.1). Taxonomy (NCBI): domain Eukaryota; kingdom Metazoa; phylum Echinodermata; class Asteroidea; order Forcipulatida; family Zoroasteridae; genus Zoroaster; species Zoroaster sp. YZ-2022. The sequence continues at coordinate 86,264,117 of CM055816.1, forward strand.
TTATAATGACATTTTCATATTCACGAGCAAATTAGGTATTATCAGGGGCCAATTTCACAGAGCTGCTAAGCAGAGAATTTTGCTTAGCAAATACACTACTCAAAACAATTTAGGGAACACCAGATTTTTAACATCAAATAGGTTTGAAATGTTCCATGAACCGGGATTTTCATTTGCAACCCCCTCTCTCTTTCAGTAGTCATGTCATGAAATGTGTAATCACTACATGCATCCTTTATCATCTGTTTCATTGTGCAGTTGTTTCTCATCAATTCTGTGAAACATTGTGTTTATCTGAAATAAATGATCTTGCTTTAACTGAAATTATTCCGGTGTTCCCTAAATTGTTTTGTTTAGTATATTTTCGCTAAGCATTATAATACAGACTACCAGCCAAATTACAAAACTGTTGTGTGAAACTTTGGATGGTAACCAACAAAAACTGCTAAGCAAGTTTGTCTGCTTAGCAGCTTAATTAATGAAATTGGGCCCAGCCTCCAGATGTAACATCATGATTGATTTGTGCATACCGAATTCTTCATTTCACACGGCATTATTTTATTTTGTCTTGTTAGTTTAGCGTTTGGTTATAATCAGCAAATTCTTTGAGGTAATTCCACTGATTTCTTGGGCAAGTTTTAATTATGTGCACTTTCAGTGCTTTGTCACCGAGTTCCTATTGTATTCTCACAAAATAGCGTCTTCATGTGTCAATGATATGCGTGACCATTTAAAAAAAAATCAGTATATACTCAATCTTCACTTAATGTCAAAAATAGACATCTCAGTTTGTTTAAACTTTTCAGAAGCATGGATATTTCCTAAAATATGTATCAACATAAAATTGCATAATAGGTTCTTAATAAGGATTCCTGTTAAAATCCTAAAATTGTGAGGGCGGATCTATAAGTATAATAATTTTTATTATTAAACCATATTTTGGGGGTTCACAAAGTTAATCTTTTCCAGTTTGTCATGAAACCCTTCATCCATGGTAAAACGCTAATCTTGAGGTACTTGTTAATCCAATGCAATGTATCCACATCGAGTATGGAGAAAGCCATTTTGTTGTTTTATAATCGCCAGTCTGGTACATTAAGAATGGAGTTTAACTCGATTTAACGTATATGGCTAAGTACTGATTCCAGACGTTTTGTGAATGTGTTCATATCTGGCTGTACCCGCCCACTGTGTGTGTGCATCGCGGTTAGATTTCACAAGTTTACATAGGCCTATCTGAGGTAGCGTATTGTTAGCCTTCTGTCTGTTTGTCTTGATTCGTGCTGGTAGTTGCCGGTTAGTTCGCTAACCGTTTAACCGAAACGTTCACTGTCGGTTAACCGGTTAACTGAAAGTCGGCCCCCCCAATCAAAAAGCATCGACACATTTCCCGCAATGATTGTTAAAAACCAATGCGGCGAAAAAGTATAGGAAAAAAAATGAATGGCAAATTCTTCCAAAGTTGTTGGTCGTATTTTTTCCAATATTGGTTTCGGTTAGCCGGTCAGCAAGTTTCTAAACGGTTAGTGCAGTTTCGGTCGGTTAACCGGTTAACCGTCACTGTTTTGTCCGTCTTGTCTGTTCCATTCTCTTTATTTGGTGTGTTGTTCTTAGGAATCTCACCGAATGCTATCTAACTTCTTAATATGTATAATCAATAAGAAAAAGTTCTTAATATAACTCTGTTATTGTACACAAACTTAACACAGGAGTATTACAAATTATAGCGTTTATAGCGTGTAAAGCATCACGGATACACTTTCATATTTTGGACCAGCTTTAATTTGTGTCTAATCTTACAGACGCTTACTTCTAAATTTGTTTATTTATCATGTATATGTCAATATGATAATTAATGTTGAATTTTAATTGACAGTACACTGTAAAAACCATGTAAATTTACAGCAAAATGCAGGCAACTCTATTTCCAACAATTTTCTGTATTACAAGATTACATAACACGTGTGTTAAACTGATTTACACAATTTCTGTAAACGCTTAATAATGAAAATGCAGTACGTTTCCATATTTATTTGGACATATTCTTTGTGGGCCGAAAAAGAGAATCAGAATGGGTAAAACAAACAAATATGGAAACGTACTGCAGTTTTATTATTAAGCGTTTACAGAAATTGTGTAAATCAGTTTAACACACTTGTATGTAAAATTGTAACACAGCAAATTGTTTTTTTTAACAGTGTACGATTACTTGTATTCATATTCATCATCAAATAATAAAACGTTCAGTTTATTTCAATAGCAGCGATTGAGTATGACGGTTTTGAAATGCCCAGAGAAAAAACAAATTATTGTTGGTTTAGTCAATAAATTTTAGTCCTTTCTACTTTTAATTAATAACTCCTACCCTATTCGGGTCCAGTCAGCATCTCGCGACTTATGAATATATAATGCAAACCCTTTTTCTTCATAATTTATAATAAGAAAATGTCTGTTTTGCTAATCAATTGAAGAATGATGTTTAATAACTGCAAATGAGGTCGTTTTTAAATGAGTACAAATGGTTTAATTAACGTGACGCCTGATAAGTGAGACTAACAGAGACAGGACCGGAATTAGAAATCCGTTTAAAAATAAGTAGGTCATTTATTAGGTCTATTAACCTCCTTATGTAGAGCCAAAATCGCAACGTGATCGAAATCCACTAATCATTGGATTGTAAAGATCGTATATCAAAGTAACGTTGCGTAGAGCCCTGTAGTACACGCTTGACTGATTTTTTCCCGCGCTAAATTTCCCGCGATAAATGCAACCATTACTGTATTCGGTCAACTCTTTGTGGTATCTTGCAGTTACATTCCCCGTGGTAAGCTTAGGACAAATAGCGAGGTGCTTTAACAGGCAAAAAGTGCAAAGATCCCTAAATGCGTTGCTGACAGATAAGTATTGCCCCAGTGCAGCATAGGTATTTTGTACATAATTCTGCACGTTATGTATCAGTTCCGAGAAATAGCCTATATACACTAATACTTTTTTTGACTTTTTTGTTGTTTGTTTGTAAATATTATGGTGTTCACTTCGGCTACTTCGAAATTGTGTTTACGACTGGAAAAGTTATAAATGGACGCAGCTGAAACCCATTCAGATTAATTTGTAATACTATTTAGTACATAAATCTTGTCGTTTTTTGATGTTCAAAAACAACCAGTCTTTCACAATTTGAAAATCCGACAAGCCTGTCAAAACATTCTGTTTGGAAATAGGGCAAAATATTGCCTAAATTGGACCACACTCAATTTCTACCGGAAAACAATGTTTTCAATATGCATTTAAACACAGTTTTCAAAATGCCTTTTAACACAGACCTGTGATTTCTCATGATTTTTCCTGATGTCAGGATTTTGTACATATCTCCCTTTGCCACAAGTTTCTTGAAAGAAGAGAAGTAACCATGAAAGATGTAGCATGTATGACAGACAAACAGTTACCTCCTTTTATTTATTCAATTTCATTGCTTTTCCTTCGATTCTGATATCCATGTGAGGTTAAGTCCTATACAAAGGTATTTTAGTTTTCAAATGTTTAGTCCAAGTCCAGCCGCAAGATGGCAGCCGATACTTACCATATGGCGGGAAACGCTAAAAAGGTTTAACTATTACATTTTGTGACCTGCTTTACTTTAAGAGCGTTTATCGTTCAATTATTTATTTATTTATTTATTTATAAGAGTGTATTTAGTAACTTTTGTAGACATTATTTTAAAGAAATTGATACACATTTTTTCCGAAGCAGAGGAGACGCAATCTAAATTGCTCCTTCTATCCTTTTATATGCAGTTACTAATAAAGAATTGATCATCAAAGAGAAGCCTTTCTTTTCCTCGTCCAGCCTTTGGCAAGTGTCACAAATGTATTGTGTACAAACCTCTTGTTTGTGGGGATGTGGAGAGTCTGTAAACCCTCAAAAATCCAGGAGGTTCAGGTTTTTTCCCTCTAGACTGAAGGGAGGCCCAGGACCGCTACCCATTTTCAGGATTTTTTTTTACTTTTGTCAAATAACACCCCTGTTAACAGAAATAACCTTTTGACGAAACAAATTAGTTAAAAATATGATAATATGGTTTCAAAATATTGGTTCTAGCTTCTAAGAAGAGAGAATGTGCTGATCACTATATGTAAATTGATGCGCTACGTTATGCCCCATCAACAGTACTAATGTTGTTGGCAATATTATGGCATTTCTGCAAATGCATATATGAAAACATATATTATATGAAAACCAAACCTGATAAAGTTTCAGTAAATTGCGTATTATGCCATTAACCCTAACCATGCTCAATGCAACAAGATGCAACAAATACAACAAGACGATAACAAAATCACCATTGTTCAACCTGTTGTATCTTGTTACATTGAGCGGCCTGCAAACGTTTCTGTTGTTGCATTTTATTGCGTTCATACAGCATGGTGTCTGTGACATGCATGGGTTAATGAGTTAGTAGTGAAAAATGCTTTCAGTTAAGGCTGTGCAGTCTCCGGATATCCGGATACCCGACCGAAACTGTCATTACCCGGTTCCATATTTCGGTTCCTATTACCCGTAAACGACTTTAAAAAATTGTGACTGAACATTTATTTAAGCCACACAAATGAAACTCTATGATTTCTTGTTAAAATTAAAATGTGGAGAATGGGAATGCTACGAGTTGTTTTTTAATATAGCGACGGGAAAATTATTACAGTTAAGTCCACATTTATTAGGACTCTAATGAAACAAGAGAAACTTGAAAATAATCCTATATATTTCATGTTTTCTCCAAAGTGACGGCATGTCAGACGAAATACATGGGTGGTATCAAAGGTGTACAACTCCTTGGGCAAAAGTGCAGATATCCCCAAATGCTTCCCAAAAAGATGAGCCTTGCTTCCTTGTGTATCGTTAACGGGAATAAAATGAAAATGCATTGAGATTGTGTAGACCCGTTCATTCTAATGTGGAACCGGTCGATCAGCAACCGACGATTCGTATTGCTACTGGATTTTATTTGACATACATTTTTAGGTGTTCGAGCTACGGCGCGAACACCTCTTGATATTGTTCGGGTTTTTTTCTCATTTGTTTTCGAAAAACAACAACATGTTAGGCTTTATAGCTTTTCAGGATGTTTAAAGGGACAATATCGTCACAGTCACAGCAGATTTTCGAATGGGCATGGAATCCTACATGTAAATGAACTCAGTGGTTAGAAATATTACCCTATACTAGCGCGCGCTGGCCATAGGTAAACAGGGCGCGATGTGGCTGCTGCAAAAATCTCCTTATTACGCAGCCACTGGCTCATCATTTATACACTGAGCAGTAAGCTTGGGCGATATCGATTTTTTTCATCCACGATATATCGGCAAACATATATCGCGATTTTCGATAATATCGCGATTATTTTTTTTCCATTCATGCATGATTGCTTTAGAGCCGATAACCACAGGTTATAATATTATCACAAATTCGTTTGCAGAGCGTGTAGGCCTATGTACTTCTGAAGTAGTTCGCCTTTGTTTCTCACGTCCAAAAGCTGAAAAGACTGTTCTAATTTTGTTTCCATGGAATTTCTGACTTGACTCACAGTGGCGATTTTTTTAATCGCGATATATATTTTTTAATCGCGATTTGCCGATATCTCGATAACTTAAAAAGGTTCTTGATATCGTAATCGAATAAAAAAGGTATCGCGATATTCGATATTATCGTGTTATAGCCCAAGCTTACTGAGCAGCCACGGAAATACGGTCTTATCACGCAATGTATGTTATCTAGGCCAGCGCACGCTCGGGGTATTGTTTTCAGTCACCGAGTTCATCTAAAACTAGGACAATAACTCCATGCCCTGTTGAAAGTCTGCTCTGATTGTGAAGATTTAATTTCTCAAAACTAAGTTAGGCGGATCCTTTTGTTGGTATTACCACTGTTAATTTTTTTTTTGAAAATCATTGTACTCTTTTGTGTTTAACGAATTCGCCTTAGACAGAATTATTACATGGATTGATTGATAACATCATCAACTTCACACCATGTAAATAATATGCAAAACTATGCTCATTTATGTTTTCAGAGAATACCAATAGTTTAAGTGGCTTACGGTATTAATAATTATCCAAAACGAAAATGAGCCCCGTGCGCGGCCTAATGCCCAATCGTTACACGACTGGGGAAAACCGATTAATTAAGTTTGCTTCATTCGTTTCCAGATTTCAGAGCAATTGTTTCTGTCAAATACATCAACCCCCCACTAGAACAGACAGTGTGAGCAGACAGTATTATGATACATTATTTTCTATCTTCATGAAGACAGCAATTCTACATTATAATGAATACAAACGATATGAATGCATTTTATTTTTTTCTCGTAAACAGCTCAATAAAATAAGCTGAAACCTTCACAGGTTGGTTTTATGCATATATTTACATATATTATAAAGTATGGAATACATTTACTACCCCCGGTAACATTTTATCCAAAGTGTATACTGGATTAAATATTTGGCCACTGAATTATTCATAAACCTCCAGCAAAATGAATAATTTATGGGTGCAAATGTATTTAAACCAATCACCATAAGCATAACGTTGGGCTCGTCTATATTTAAATAAGTAATACCATAACAAAATAGTTACCTGCATTATGTGTTAACATTTCTGTACCGAATCGATAGAGAAATATTAAGAAAATACAGGACCACAGAATTGACTGGTAAAGGCCCTCAGGGCGTCCGCTACTTCGTGCGTGGTCTTTGTTCGTGAGTTCTGTGAGTCCACGGAACTGAGACCGATTAATTCCTATGATAGTTTCCCTGCAGAATATTGGGAAAATTTGCTTTAAGATATTTGACGTTATTGCCTAAGCTAATAAATAATAAAGTGACACTCGACTAGTCTTGTCTGATGTGTTCTGATTATATGCTTCGTTTACACCATTTCAAATTAATATTTCCTGGTTGAATTTCATCAAATCATGCAGAATAATGTTATTTTATCAAGTTTCGAGGCCCAAAATCGTATATTATTTCCTTCCATCCAGGATGCTGCGGTTGTTATATTTTACACGTTTCCATTTCACTTGCTTGTTCGGTACATTAAATCCCGTATGCCGATACTACTGCACACTTCAGTTGATTAATTCATCCCCTGAAAACCTAATGCTACTGTAATTTGTCAAATTCTGTTTCTCACGCAGACGAAACAAAGAGCGCGAAAACGAAATGGAAACCGACCTTGGTCGATACATCAATAAAGCCCATCAACCACTGTAGGAGCTCGCAGTGGTTAAGATTTCTCGATACGAATCGTGAGGAGACATTAGACTATGTAATGTTCCTCTGTATTTGAGTCAAATCACCACTTTGTACAAGAAGTACATGGCCCTTTTTATTTGGACATTACGTTTCACTGCGCAGTCTATGCATGTTGTTAGCCCTTTTGTATGGTAGTTCTTTATTAAAGGTATAGTTATTGGTAATTCCAAAATAACCAGGTTGTCGAATTATAATATAAAACTTATTTGGTATAAAACTGATGGCAGTATCAATCTTACCTGAAAATAGTTTTAACTGAGGTGTTGTCATTTGTAAGAAAAGTTAAATGTCTGTCCATAACTTTTATCTCGAATGTAAAACTTGTCTATTACCTACATGTATAGGTAATAGACTTCTGGTACGGTACACTATTGAAATAAATACCGCCCTCTATTGACCAGTGACAATTATTGTTTCTGTTTTTTCCCCAAACTCAGCTGCAACTTTCATAGATTAGTACTTTTGGGTGGTACTTTTTGAATCATTTTTGCCAACGTTGCCTTACGTTTAAGCATGACTTAAGGTCGACATGTCCAACTAAAGCTCAATCATGGCTTTCGCTCAAAATTTGAGTTTGCACATGGACGATTCCGTCGTGATGGACGTTACATTCACAGAATTTGTCAATTTTAAAACCATGCAGAATTTCAAGCGATATTTGCAAGCAAAGATTATTCAACATTATAGTATAACAAGAAACCAATAATAAGACAAGTTAGTGAGGTCATACTTCTTCGTAACACTGAAAGGACAAGCTTGACTTTTAACCGTTCCAAATCTCTGCAAATTGTGAACATTTATTAAAGAAACGGTCTACTACACTGAAATGAATTCATGAACATCTAATGCACCTAACACATCATGAAAAATGTTCAATCAGAATCGGACTTAGAAGCTGTCGTCTTCTTTTAAGCGTCACTGACGGTAAACGTTTTGTGACGGTCGTTGCACCGTCTCTCTGGCTTGCCAACGTAAACGATTCCACCCATGAGGGGACTTCATTGTTCTAACTTAATTTAAAGAATTGTTATTATCAAGATCAGTCAAACCTAAAGCCAAGTCAACATTGGAAGTCCCATCATCAAAAACTGATTTTGTCTTTATAAAAATTCATACAAGTTTGTTATTTGTGACCCGCTCTGTGAAAATGATTCACAAGTCGCAAATTTGAAAAATTGAGATTTCTATGTGGCTGGGAAGAGTACATCACCAGCTTTAATTTGGTATATGTTAGAGGTGTGTGACGTATTGCATTATAGAGATATGCCTTAAAAAAAAAATCAATAATGTGCATAATTAACACAATTGAATTATTAGGAAAACAAGCATTCGAAAGGAAAACAAATGACAGAAATGAAACAACCTACGCACAAAAAAATCACTGATTTTAATATTTTATTGATTGAAATTGACGTCAATTTCAATCAATTAAATATTAAAGCCACATAGAAATCTCAATTTTTCATATTTGCGACTTGTGACTCATTTTCACAGAGCGGGTCACATTTGACAATATCATAGAAAATTGTTGGCCTTAGAAAATGTTTTTCCTTTAAATAAAGTCTGCAGATAAAATACCTTAAAGGGGAAATACCGTCACGATCGGAGCAGACTTTCAACGGGGCAATGAATCGGTGTCCTAGTTATGAAAATGATGAACATTTATTCTGAATGGTTGTATTTATTCTAACATAGCATTTAGAAAAAAAATACCCTTACCCGTGACATTACCTCGGACAAAATAATTTATTATCTGTTTGCCTCATGTCTGTTTGTTCTTTGTATTTGTTATTATGTCGGTTGCTCTCTACAAGCTGATTATTAAACAGCCCCATACATTGGTAGTAATTAGTTCTGAAAAGAACTGGAGGTTACAACTCAGTTGTAACCTCCAGTTCTTTTCAGAACTAATTACTACTCAATTGAGAATTTCACATGGTGTCACCGCAATTAGTCTTACTTATCCTTCACTATGCAAAGCTGCAAGTTTTACCAGCCCCATACATTACTGATTAAATGGACAATATCGTCACGATCAGAACAGACTTTGAACAAGGCATGGAATCGCTGTCCTCGTTTCAGATGAACACAGTGACTGAAAATTACTGGCTCATTTATGCAGCAGCAACGGTAATGTGACCTTAGCATGTGGGGTATTTTTCAGTCACTGATTAAATCTAAAACAAGCACTCTGATTCCATGCCCTGTTGATCATGATGATACTGCCCCTTTAAATATATGTTAATAATCTAATTTGTTCATATTTAAACTATTGTCCTTTTTAATATAAGTATTGGCATAAGTGTGACATTAAATTGTATTTAAAGGGAAACAATCGCTGTCATTTTACGTAGTTATTAAAATTGTACAATGCCTTAAATACTCATACGAATAAATACAAAAAAAAGTAATATTGTTTACAAATCAACACACCGTTTTTTATAATATTTTTTCCAACCCTACGCTATACTACGTCTACGCTATACTTCTCACTACACTCGTCGAAGTCGAACCGGATTTTACAGACACAATGAATCAAATTGTATTAGTATTAAGCTTGGGCAATATCGATTTTTACATCCACGATATATCGGCAAACATATATCGCGATTTTCGATAATATCGCGATTGCTTTTTTCATTCATGCATGATTGCTTTAGAGCCGATAACCACATGTATGTACCCCTCTACAAGCGTCACAATAAATCACAAATTCGTTTGCATAGTGTGTATGTGCTTCTGATGTAGTTCGCTTTTGTTTCTCACTTCCAAAAGCTGAACAGATTTTTTTAATCGCGATATATTTTTAATGGCGATTAAAAGGTTATCGATATCGTAATCGAATAAAAAAAGGTATCGCGATATTCGATATTATCGTGTTACCGCCCAAGCTTAAATTGCATGAAAATATGCTGTTTTTTCTGTGAAAATTGTGTGGATTAAACGGCCTTCTCAAAAAATTAAAAATAAATCAGCATATTATGATTCATATTAAAAGCCATCACTTTTATTACTATAAGAGATTATTTTAATGGTGTGTGTGAAGGCCTACTTGCATTCTAACTCATAACAAAAACATATTTATTAAATGGATAATCCACCAGCCTTTACCCGCTTACAAAACAATGAAGCAATAAATTATTCATCGTACACAAACCATGAAAACGTGTATCTCATTCCCATGGGCACGTTCGTCCCTTGTCCACGCTGGTAACACTGATTTATTTGCGTACACGCTCAACAGAGTCGTCTTTGTGTCGTCTATAAATTAATTCAGGGTTATTGGAGCGCAACAATATACTACTATCTCCCTTGTCCCCTGGGTCTACCTTGTTCTCACGACTAGACCCTGGGAAAAGTGTTTTATTGGTTACTTTAAAAAAAATACGCATAAAAAAGTTAGTGTATTATTTCCAAGGAAACAACATAACTCAATTTGTTTCTTCTTTATACTTAAATGCCTATATGGATTTGTTTAACAAATCAAATGTTTGGATGAGTGATTTTACCGAAATTACGATGAGATCAATTGGATGGACTAGTTCTTGCCGCAATATTTGTGTCTGCAGTACAGAATTTCCATTATCACATAAAGATATATATATATATATATATATATATATATATATATATATATATATATATATATCATAAAGAAATATATATATCTCATAAAGATATATATATATCTCATAAAGATTTATATATATATATATACTTGTAGTAAAACTAGTGGAACGCTGGTAGTAAAACTAGTGGAACGCTGGTAGTTGTAACTCCGAGTTGTAACTCCGAGTTTCACGCGTATATATATATATATATATATATATATATATATATATATATATATATATATACTTAAATGTAGCGGTCTATCTTGAAGTAGAGTGCTCAATGCCACATAGACAGAGCGTAATATACTTGTAGTAAAACTAGTGGAACGCTGGTAGTTGTAACTCCGAGTTTCACGCGTTATGCGATCATCAGACAGTCTGATGATCGCATAACGCGTGAAACTCGGAGTTACAACTACCAGCGTTCCACTAGTTTTACTACAAGTATATATATATATATATATATATATATATATATATATATATATATATATATATATATATATATATATATATATATATATATTAACTTTATGAAATAATGGGAATTCTGTACTGCAGACACAAATATTGCGGCAAGAACTAGTCCATCCAATTGATCTCATCGTAATTTCCCGCCCCATGATCCTTTGCTTTCCCTTTTCCCTATAAATGGATGTGTTTTTTATGTTTGTACTTTGCCAAAGCCTCTGATGAAGGTCCGGTTTGGATCGAAAGCTAAGACCACCCTCCCGATTTAATTTATATATATATGGTTCACATAACAAGCACCCTTGTTTACAGGTTTCCTCAGGCTTCCAAGCTACAGTGCTTAAGTGTGCTTTTGAGGCATCCTTGGTTTCACTACCAGAAATGTATAATAATACTAATAATAACCTTTCTTATAATGAATTGTTTTTAGCATCTTTTTTATAAATATTTTTCATACATTTTTCAAGATCTGTAGACCTAGTTATTAAATATTCAAGATCGTTCATTGTCCTATAAACACAGTGTCTTCAGTCGCCATTACCGGATTCGCCAATAGGGTGTTTCATAGCCGGACTCGATCTGATCCGGATAAATCTTGCCTGGATAAACGTTTATTCATTAATAAACCCTGCCAGCGGCCATTTTAGGGAAATATATCATTCCCTGACGGTGCATAATGCATGCGCACGAACTCTCCACGACGGGGAGGTTTTTTTGAGGAATTTCATTTCCGGTGTTTGAGTCGGTATGGCGAACTCGTTCTGGCCTTAGTGGTGTTTACTGTATACTCGCAATCAGAATGTCAATGGTTACACTGAATCTGGTTGATACAAATTAAGATATTTGTTATATTCATGGAGCGGAATGCAATCGCTCCTTGTGGACTTACTAGTAGGGCGTATATCTGTCAATATACGCCGTTGGCATTTGATAATAATTGCGTGTATAACACAGCGCTTGATTTGGGGTAAACGTCGCACGTGATAAATCGCTTCTCGTAAGCAATCAATCAAAAACGTAAGCGTCAGTTTTGGATTTGTCTGGCAAATTGTGGAGCTAAAAAATCTCAGGAGCGTACACACACAATATTACTGTGGAATTGACAGGACCGAATTTTAGTTCCCTTTTATTGTGTCTTTGTTGTTGAACATTTTGGACATGCCCCATATGATTTGTACAGAGATTACTACTGAGGACCATGGGGACATTAACCGGGGTAAACTATCCATATTGTTTTCTTTTGTTATCTGTCCTGGGCTATACTTGCTCAGCTGCAGATACATATTAGTAGGGCGTGTGTGTGTGTGTGTACTCGCACAGCAAACCTACCGAGGACTTATAACAAAGGAAACAATAGGTCCTCGGTCGCCGGTTCTTTTTTTTTGGAGGTCCTTGGAAGGACATCGTGTACAACACAAATGGAGATTGCTTCAAAAACTTAAGAGTCCAAACACAATGGGAAGAATAGAATGGAACAATTGGGTCTTCATTCGTCTTGGGAAAGCACGACTGTGCGTGTATGTGGAAAAGGGTTGAACATTATTCCCAAATTTTGAAAACCTTCAAAATCGCTCGACGAGGTATGAAAATATCCCCCCAACTTGAACATCTTTTAGGGGATTCTTTACGGGGGGGAATGGGCTTGAGTGGTTTTTGGAAATTCGGTGAGGCTAAGGGTGGCTAAACAGGAAGGGGGTATTCCCACCCCCGCGCGTCCGCCATTGCCTGCTCATGCTTTCTATCAAGGGATTAGCCGTAAGGATCATTTTAGGTCTCGTAAAACAATTGTCGTACAATCATTTAATTGAGTGTAATTAAGGGTAACATTTTTTTTCGGTATGGGAAGTATAATAAAAGATTGATACATATCATGTTGTGAATTATAACCTTTAAATGCGTTTCTATGAGTTTCATTCTCGGCAACGCCGTATCCCGTTTGCGCAACGCGGCTTCGACATCTAATCAAGGCCTGGTGCAGTGAGTGTAAAACACGATCTATTTTCCCGCGCTTTGCAAGTGTGCCCATCACTCTGTGTAGTAAGTTAAATCTTACAAGGCGGGCATCCTGTGGGCTCTTCTCCTTTGGCGTAAAACCGCATTATAATTTGTTATTTTTTTTAAATTAAATTTTTTGGTACAATTTGTTTTAAGGGAAGCTACAGTATTGGTTATTACCAGATTTTTATATTTACAAACAAAAATTCAAAAACAAAAATCAAAACAAGTACAATGTAGTGTAAAGTTTAATACAGCTATTGGCATGTAGGCCTAATCGAGAAACCAATCTTCCAAATTATTTCTACTCTCACAGTAGACAAAAAAACAAAAAAACAAAAACAAAAACAAAAACAAACAAAAAATCGGTGCGGTGTCACCTTTTTTTGGCCAACCAGTGAAATACATGATACATGTATACGAGGTTTTTGGAACCAGACCAAATTTCCCATACACAAAGTATGGTGGCTAAGAGAGGCCTCACAAATCGGGCAGAATTCCAATCGATCCATCAATTTTGGCTGCAGTTGGACATCGTTTCATTGGAAAAAAAAAATAAAATAAAATAAAAATAAATAAATAAATAAATAAAAATAACAAATACAAATAAAAATGGCGACACGCGGGTCTGACGTGCGGTTTTTTGGCCTAAACTCCTGGTCACAAAAACTGCGAGATTAGGCTATTTTATCGCTATATCCTTCAGTTACTCCTACTCGGAGGCGAGATACATTCTCATTAACAAGAGTCAACTCAAACGCCATAATCTCGCAGTTTTCGTGACCAGAAGTTTACTTGTGTTATCAAAAGTAGCCCATTTGAATGCACCCTTCGTTTGCTCAAACTTTAACTCTGAATGTCTGAGCGTAGGCCTACATATGACTTGAATTAACGAACATAGATTGTATATAAAACTAGAGTGTTTGCACACGTATTCGTTATCAGTTACTGTAAACAGTGAACTGTTTGTAACAGTCCTTGTTTTTTGAGAGATAGGCCAATTGATTATGCCCGCACGTTGTTACTGGACAACATGATTCTTTCTAATTAATTCGCAAACGGAACAGGTGGTCCAGAAGCTGGAACTCATGCACTTTAAGGATTCGCATTTGTGTGGCCGGTAGAATAAGATCAAGGTCGGTCCAGTGGGTTTGCATACGGTCATTGTCGTCTTTTTGACCCCTTTACAAATACCGCAGTACGTACTGTAAAGCTGTGCGTTTTCGGATATTTTGGGAACCGGATATCCGAAATTGGAAATCTTCGGATACCCGGGTACCCGTAAACAATTTTGTAAAAGCACATAAATACTCCCGAATGTAATAACCAACACTCTAAAAAACGAAGTGCTGAATATAGCACCTCTATAGTGCAGTCACTATACAAGCTCCTAAAAAGTGCTAAAATTAGCACTTGAGGTGCTTTATTCAGCGCTTCGAGTGTACTTTGTATATGCACTCTAAAAACGAAGTGCTGAATATAGCACCTCAAGCGCTAATTTTAGTACTTTTTAGGAGCTTGTATAGCGACTGCACTCGAGGTGCTATATTCAGCACTTCGATTTTTAGAGTGAATATGAACAAAAGTTTCTCTTGTTTTATTATTATTTATAATAAATGTGGACTTACTGTAATAATTTCTTGCACTATTAAAAACGACTCGTAGCATACTCATTCCCCCACACATTTTATTAACAAAACATCGGACACTTCCATTTTTGTGGCTTAACCCTCCTATGCCCAGGCTGAAATTTGGCCCAGTCAGCACGGCACTCACAGACAGTCACTTGAGAATTTTTGGTTGCATTGCCAATTGGTAGGTCAAACCACAGAGTCACACAGAGCTGTGTGTGAGTGCACTGCACAAAGTCAATGGGTTGGGAGAGACATACAAATTTTGAGTGTTTTTGAGTGTTAAACCTATAGGAGGGTTTTAATGTTCTGTCAAAAGTCGTGTACGGGTAATTCGAACTGAAACGTGGAACCGGGTAATGACAGTTTCGAATTGGGTATCTGGCCGAGTGGCCCGGATACGCGGCACAGCTTTAGCGCACGCCCCAAGACGATTGGCGTAATTGATGCTGACTTGCACTAACGCAATACTGCAATACTGACTTCATCTCTCATATGTTTGCCGTATGATGTGCGAACGCACGTGGTATCACATGACTGTGTTAGAGTGTGCCTCGTGTGTGCGCTGATTAGTTATATCTTATTCTAGAACGATCATGTCAGGGACAGGTACAAGATAGTCCATACTTGAAACCTATTATTTCTCAACTTTGTGATCAATACTATAAGAGGGGGAAAAATGTCAAAATCGGAGCGATGAAGCGCTTTTTTGGTAATCTTTTTTGCCAACCAGTGAAATACGTGATATATGCATACGCGGTTATTGGAACCAGACCATACATAAAGTATGGTGGCTATATATAAGAGAGGCCTCACAAAGCGGGCAAACGTTCATACCCCTTTGTGAAAAGGTCGTTTAAAACACAGTACGGCAGATTTCCAATTGATCCAGCAAATTTGGCTACAAATTGGACATCGTTTCAGAGCGAAAAAAAAGAAAGAAAAGAAAAACAAGGAAAAATGCCTGAGGCGACGCGTGCGGAGACCAGAAACCGGAGAGCTTTTTTTGCCTAATACGAGGTTATCGCTTGTATCGTCATTTCTGATCTTTGATACCTGGCTGAGATGACATTTAACATACTTCGCTTCATTAATCATTGGTTAGGTCGGGGTATAGGAACCTATCTTCCCAATCACTGCTGCTCTCTTCTGTCATTTAAAGAGCGAATAATGAATGTAGCGGTAGCGGTCGTTTGTTAAATGATTCAAGACAGCAAAAAGTTAAGAAGGTTAAAGAGTGGGACAGGCAATACTCAATCGATATCGAGTTATTGAACCTAAAGCAGTATACTTTGTAGAATTTGTGAATTTTAAATAAATTGATTGAGAAAGAAGAATTGAAATTTGATTTTGACATTTTGTTGGTATTGAGTTTGATAGTTGAGGATTAAATAATTGTATATAAATCATAGAAACAGTTTGATATAGGTCTTTATTTATTGTGTTCAGTCAGCTAAGCATGTTCACATCTTTATTAAGTCAAGGAGGGAGCCACACGTAGTGGCTATACGTGACAGTTCATTGAGTTGTTTATTAGGAGAACATAATTATTGATAATGCATTCTGATTGTTCGTATATTTAATCATATGTAACAGTTTTCGTATTTTTCTCAAAATCGTCAGCGCCTATTGTTAGAAATATTAACAGGTTGGATTTATGATATATTTCTTAAAAACTAGAGGGTAGAAATGAACGTTTCAAAATACCAACATTGCACCCCCCTTTAAGCAGAATTTTGGAAAATAAATACATTTAAGGAGAAAAGTATCCAGCGATTTTGCTGCTGGATGACTGACTTTACGTAAACGCGTTTAAATATTATATGTCGAATTCAAATGAAGTGAGTATGACATTAGCACGGCAATTGCACGGCTGTGTTATCAAACGTCGTCCTTATTCAAGTTTCCAATTGGTTTAAAACACATCCAAAATGGCGGACCAACAAGACCAGAAACGAAGCGCCAGGTTAGAATTATTTCGATTTGACACGGCAGTGGCACGTCGTTTAAAACCAAGCCATTATTCTGCCGAACCGTCCCGCATATCACGGCAGAGCCTGTTGAGCCAAATGCCTCTGTCGAGCCGAACAATTATTTGAATTCGACACGGCAGGACCACAACGTTTTAAACGGGCCTAAGCTGTTTAATTGTCCACTGACGTGTCCGAATCATGCGCATAATATGAATGTGAATTTGCTGAATAAACTGCGTAAACCGGTATATTTTACTGTTGTTTATCAATAAAAACATGTTTTTACAGTCAAATATTTTGTTTAGTAAGTATCAAGGATGCCTAATAAGTCTTAAAACTGCAAGAAAATGAGTGGTTTAGTTAGGTAAAACCTGTAGCTTTGCATGGTGAAGAGGATAAGTAAAGACTAGATGCGGTGACACCATGTGAAATTCTCAATTGAGTACCGGTAGTAATTAGTTCTGAAAACAACTGGAGGTTACAACCCAGAGTCCGGAGAATGCCGGACTCTGGGAAATGCTGCTGCTGAGTGCTTTAGTTGTTTTAAGCCTTTTGTACAAATTATAATTCCTATAGTGCCCGTGAGCAATCTTGAAAAATGATTGCGTGAAGTACATAAATTCTTTGTAAAACATCACAGAGTGTTCTAGCCCACAAGTGTTTGCTATTCCGTGGGTATCTTTTATGTCTTTTCATCCGTGAATATACTGATTTAATTAGATGTTCCGCCTCGAATTCTCTGAAGATAATTTACAAATGCATTTGAGCCATAACTAATTGCTTCAAACACGATCAATCACTTGAGCGTTAACGAATTGTTAGAGAAAAACAACGAATAATCTTGCAAGAGGAAAACAGAAGTAACATTAATATTCCATATAATATGCATGGTAATTCCCACACAAGTCTATATCATTTTGGTATAAATTGGTAAACTTTGTTCAACTTTTTTTACTCGTCCTGTTAGAATTAAGGGCAATTCCATGGTTATACTCACCTTACATTTTTTGAGGTTCTTAATGGCATGATATATATTTAACTCATCATTTTTTCACAGTAGTTGCATTATACCCAGACCTTACTCAGCACAGTAAGAATTTCAGAGAATTGCTATAATATGTACGCTATATAAGAGAAAAGGCAACATTTTATGCATGTCCAAACATTTTTGAAATTATTTTGTTGTGCTGAGTATGGTCTAGGTATAATGCAACTACTGTGAAAATACTGTTGAGTAAAATATTTAATAAATAAATAAGTAAATAAATATTAAATAAATAAATAAATATTAATTAAATAAATAAATAAGTAAATAAATAAATAAGAAAATAAATAAATAAGAAAATAAATAAATAAGAAAATAAATACATATGAAAATAAATACATATGAAAATAAGTACTTATAAAAATAAATTCATATGAAAATACATATAATAATACATAAATAAATAAAAATATAAATAAATAAATAAATAACATAATAACAAATAAAGAAATAAAATAAAATAAAATCGGTAGGCCAATGGGGGGGGGGGGGTGACCTACCTGAACTACCTGAAACCCGTTATACCCTTTGTATAACCTTTGCATCTCTGTTTGATTACATTATTTCCAGTTCAAATAAGTTAGTATCAACAGATCTGATTCCTTCTCAACATCTCCAACAACAACCCCTGTTATCATTCAAATCATCTCTCAAAACCCATCTTTTCTGCCATAGTTTCTCCGGAAACACCCCAAATCCTGCAAAATCCTCCAAGGGACACTTTTTGGGAAAAAATCAGCACTGTTGGAAACTGGTACTTTCACCTCTTCAAATGGGGTAAAATTACTACCCAGCAAGACGTACAGGCCATAAGTGCTGAATATGAAAGATCAACGAAAATGCATGGTGCATTTTGAAGATAAGGCCTAAAGTGCACTGATGGATTTTGGAGGATTCAGAATACCTAGGGAGTTAGGGTTAAAGAAGGTTCCTAGCCAGAATCACTATAGGGGGTTAGGGTTCAGGAAGGTTCCTAGCCAGAATACCTATAGGGGGTTAGGGTTTTAATGTATATTATACTTATGCGCCATGAGCGTCATGCATGCCGGACACCGGCGCTTTAGTAAGTGTTCATTATTATTATTAATTAATGAGATTTTCACTATTATCCCGTTTTTGTCACAGTGTTATAATAGGTGACTGAACACACCCATAAAAGCAGTTCTGCCAGCTAAGCTTGGGCGATTTTGATTTTTTCATCCACGACGTATCGGCAAACATATATCGCGATTTTCGATAGTATCGCGATTACTCTTTTCATTCAGGCATGATTGCTTTAGCGCCGATAACCACAGGTATGTACCCTTCTACAAGCATCACAATAAATCACAAATTCGTTTGCATAGTGTGTATATACTTCTGAAGTAGTTCGCCTTTGTTTCTCACGTCCAATAGCTGAAAAGACTGTCCTGATTTTGTTTCCATGGAATTTCTGACTTGGCTCACAATGGCGATTTTTTTAATCGCGATAATTTTTTTAATCGCGATTTGCCGATATCTCAATAACTTGAAAAGGTTCTCGATATCGTAATCGAATAAAAAAGGTATCGCGATATTCGATATTATCATGTTATCGCCCTAGCTTAGCTTTAACTTCCATAATAAAGCCGCTGTAAAATATTGGTACAATGTCTGTAAATGCATCATCAGTACCGTATCAAGAGAAGTTTGATGTTGTTATCAACTTTACCCCTAATAAGTTTCAAGTAAATCTGTGACCATTTCTGTTTATCGAGAATGCCAATAGTTTTTAGGGGCAATAACGTTATAATGTTTATTTGACCTACAAAATGGTTACTGAAAATAATGGTTAAGGCGGATGTAGTTCAGTGTGAAAACTGTGTATAAATAAAACATTGCATTCAATGGACACGTTTCAAAAATAACCACAGGCTTGCATTACTTCATAAATTTAATATGGACGTTATTGAGACTATCATAGCTTAAATCATAATCTCACAATCCCAAATGAAGTAGCCGCTTTAAACAGGTGGTATTAGTATTTTCTGTTATATATTTGTATTATACATTTATTTAGATCGGCAAAGGCTGCCCACATTGGGAAGAGATCAAGTTCCCTTAAGTGTTTTTACCTATTTACACTTTTTTATTTGCATTTGTTTTGTGGATCATACAATTTATAGATTATTTAATATGACATAAATTCATTGCTTTGTGGTGTAACATTTATGAAGGCATCAAACAATATTTGAAATACAATATTTGAAATATTTTTGTCTCAGTTTGCCATCGTTTTGAGTTAAATTCCGCAAATAAATGTTTGTCTTCTAGACACGTAGATTTCACGTTGGGATTGCATACGAATAAAAATTATATGAATGCATTTTCACAATTTTATCGTTAACGACGGAATGAAATAAGCTGAATTTTGTTGGCAGTTATCGGTTATTTCGCTAACTGTTTAACCGAATATTTCACGGTCGGTTAACCGGTTAACTGAAAGTTGGCACCTGACGGACACACAAACTCTATATATCGTTTGCAAATGGCACAAAGTGTATATTCAATCATAAAGCATTCTTCAAATAATTATGTGACCTGTCACCACAAAATGAGCTTAATAGTCGGAAATTTAAACAATTGAGTTATTGGTATTTCTGGATTCAGTAGAACAAGAGCTTTCCAATGATATACAACACTTGGGGTTACAGCGATCCCCCAGACCACCAGAGGGGGATTTGCGGCTTTGTTTCCGTCTTTGTTTCAAGTTGTTTGTTAGAACGCGATAAAAGCTACCAACGAAATTGGCCTGAAATTGAGGTTTTTAATTGTCTGATCGAACTGAAAATTTGGAATTCGATATAAGGAGATTTACAAATTGCAAATATAGTAACACAAAAATTAGACCTCCCCTCTGATTTTTTACCTTTCCTACTTTACTGAGAAATGGTACAGTGCGACTTTACGCTCATTTCGTTGTAACAGGTCACATATTGGTTTCGGTTAGCCGGTTAGCAATTTTTTAAACATTTAGTGCAGTTTCGGGTTTTATGGTATGCAGGGAGCATTTTTTGAATGTACCTCGACCGACATCCCCAATTTATAATCATTATTATTTTTAATTTACTGTGGGCTTGACCATAAAGCTTAATTTGATTTTGTTTAATACGCTGAAATAATCTGCAATAACCCTTCTTTTCAGAAGAAGAAAAAATGCTAAAATATAGGGTCGTCGCAGCTGGGGATCAGATATCAGCTGAGAATTCCTCCATTTGCGTAGTTTCCGGGAAACAATTTTCTTCTTAATTATAAAACTTTTCTGTTTATAATTTAACCGAATTCTTAATAATTTTCTCCATAATTTTGCTATAATACGTAAAAACTGCTGATCACCTTTTTCTTAAGTTGAATTTGAATACAAACCCTATTCCCATAATTCATTGAGCGCACGATTGCGATAAGGCTTATTGTAAAATGTAATTTCTAAAATTTTAATGGATTTAGAAACTGTTGTAGCCGCCGTAGAGTGTCCCCTCAACGAGTGAGGGCGCTGCAACTACCTAGTGGATTTTTTTAGTCATCTGTGAACAAACTTTACCCGAGCTCTTGTGACGTTGTACGGCAATGTGATATCGAGTCATGTACGTGAGCCGAGTGAAAGTCCAGTACTATAAAAGCCAGTGCGTACAATTGAGGGGCGATAGTTGTTCCGCTGCTCGTTGATACGATCCCGGTATCACCTTCCTTGGAGCACACTTGATACTCATGGTATAAACTAGTTCATCTGCGGTTGAGAGCGGCACCGGAGAGGCAGGTTGTCTTTCACTGGCCGTTCGCACGTGGGTGACTCGCTCGGGAAACATGTATGAACACAAGTGATTTTCTGCACATCAACAACGACTAAAAACATCTTTGTTAGGTGACGTTGACATCTTGACATGCTGCAAGGGAATATCATGCCTTTATAATTATAACAGTATAGCTTCACGTTTGCCGGCTAAGTCTTCAACCCTGCTGTAAACAAGATTTACTGAACTATACCGCGGGCTTTGTAAATCCCAATTTAAATTAGTTGCATTGCACGTTTTAACACACATACAATGTTTTGTTTTCGAAACAGAACAAACACAGCTTTTCACTGAAGCAGCTGTATATACTGCAGAACATTGATTCACAAATTACAGAACAAAAACCATTGCAACAAATGAGAACCCACTGACAAGGAAAACATTTCACTGCGTGGCTCGAGCGAGAAGCAATGGACACCGAATCTGACTAGCGGGTAATGCATCAGTGATGTCTGAGTAACTGTAACTTCTGGAGGATTCCACTCTTTTATGCCGAGTTAATACTATCAGTTGTGTCTGGCTAACAGTAACTTCTTCGTGATACTACTGTTTTATGACAAGGATTGAATGTGTAGAGTTTGAAGTCCAAGAATGACAAAGATGGGGCCGGACCCTCTGAACAGAATGAACATGACGGACCCGAACCCACCACCCTGGGATGAGTTCGCACCCTCAGCTCCCGATCCAACAGTGACATCGGAGAATGAAGACGACATGGACTACTTCTATAACTTCATGTATGGTCTTGTATATCCAAATGCACACGAATGGTTCCTAATTGCAGCTTATGTCAACATCTTTGTCATTGGTATTATTGGTAACTTCCTCGTCTGTTTCGCGGTGTTGAGGAACAAGCATATGCGCACCGTCACTAACTATTACATCGTGAACTTGGCTTTGTCCGACATCTTGGTAATCTTGTTGTGTTTGCCGCCAAATGTCATAGTGGACGTATCAGAAACATGGTTCTTTGGAGACTTGGCTTGCCACATCGTGCCATACATTCAGGTGAGTAATCTGTGCTCTCATAGTTTGATCCCTCAAAACCCTTTGAAATATTTTAACCCTCCTAGTGTTTGACCATTTGAAACCATTCAAAATTTCCACTTACCAAAATGCCCATTGGTTTTGTACACACATGGTGATACCATTTGAAAAGTGTTGGTAGCAAGCTTTACTACCATTCAAATCTATTCAAATGCATAGAGGGTCCATTGATTCACCACTTAGAAGTATCCAAACAAGGTTTTTGTATTAGCTGACCTACCATTCAAAACCATTTGGGGTAATCAATACTGTACAGTTATTTCACCATTCAAAACCACAAAAGCGAATGGTTTCAAATGGTGCATCAACTTGTCTGAAAAAGGCACCAGAACTAGGAGGGTTAAAGGTAAACAATATTTTCCAGCGATGTGTAGTGGTTTCGTGTGGGAACGCATCTACACTGTAGATGTACACGGTATTATGTTCTACACAGTTATTACACCTTTCAAAAACTAACGGGCAAAAATGGACTAGGGCTGTGCGTTTTCGGATATTTTTGGAACAGTATACACGAAATCAGGAAAGTTCGGATACCCGTATACCCGTTTTCATTTGTGTTGAAACCATGCCTCCGATGGTGTACAAATACATATACTGTAAATGGTAAACAAATTGACTTTTACAATACAGAGGATACCATACTATCGATCTTTTCTTTATTGGAGTGTAATCTCTTGAATTTAAAGATAATTGTCTGTAAAAGTGTAAACATTACATTGTTCAAGAGTCACAGATTTCTGTTTGCACCGCTCAAATGTTAGGTCCGAATTTTAAAAAGTCGTTTACGGGTAATTTGAACCGAAAAATGGAACCGGGTAATGACCGTTTCGGTCGGGTATTCGGATACCCGGATCGATACCCGGCACAGCCCTATAATGGACTGAGAATAGGAGAGTTAAATCCACTTTAGGCTACTTAATTACGTACTTAAATACTTACATGGAAAGTATCTGAAGTTTCTTGATTTCGGGTATCCGGTTCCAAAAATATCCGAAAACGCACAGCCCTATTGGTACTTAACCCTCCTACTATATATCAGTGCAAATTTATGAACAAACCATTGAGGCCACTACAAGCTATTGCTATGGAAGGCAGTGGCTCCTCGTGGCAATACTGCATAGTAACATAATACATGTAACTCATTGGTTTTATTGGTTTGTTTTACAGTGGTCTCCAGTGGCCTCAGAGTTTTACATAAAAGATTACTT
Source organism: Zoroaster sp. YZ-2022 (assembly GCA_029582265.1). Taxonomy (NCBI): domain Eukaryota; kingdom Metazoa; phylum Echinodermata; class Asteroidea; order Forcipulatida; family Zoroasteridae; genus Zoroaster; species Zoroaster sp. YZ-2022. The sequence continues at coordinate 86,288,217 of CM055816.1, forward strand.
AAAAGGGTTAGTGTGGCTTATATGCACAAACGATATGTGTACAACATATTGGACATTTAGTGGTTGGGAGTGGCCTCCATGTGGATAACAAAACGGTCGAATTTTAGTGTATATCCTTCGGGTAGAATGTCGTATCCAACCGCCACCTTTTCTCATTCAATATAACCAATAATGTAATCTTACCTTCTCAGTAAGGATATGGATGATGATGGACATACTTCAAATTATTCCAGGATATTTATTTCATGACAAATCGGGCATTTTTGGCATACGATGACCTCATTCATGCCAGTCTGATCTTGTCATTCCCCAACTAGTGACCAACACGGTCATTGTACATGCGCAGTGGCAACTATAATATGATCCTTCTGTTTTCTGAAGGCGAGGTTTTTAGAAGGGAAATAAAGTCCGAAAACTATCATAAAAGTGGATTTTAAAGATAGTTTTCGCTTTCTGTACCCCCAAAAGTCGAAAGAATCATTTTTTTACTGGTTAGTGGTTGCAAAAAAAAAAAAATTTAAAAAAAAATTTAAAAAGTGGTGGTCGGATACGACATTCTTTCCAAACCTTCTTAGTGTAAACTCTGGGGTCCTTTTTAAGGAAAAGTATAATGTTTTCCAGTTTGAAATGAGGAAAGATTACTCTTTCATAAATTCCACATTTGAATACATCCAAATACTTGGAATTCATTTTCAGTGTTTTATCGCGAACGGGACAACATAATGGGCAGAAATTTTCACAGGTTTGTTATGTATATCTTGATTCAAAGAAAGTTAGCATACGCGTAGAAGCAGTTTTGCCAACATTACCAGTGATGTACCTTCCCTTCAATGTATATCTTGATTCAAAGAAAGTTAGCATACGCGTAGAAGCAGTTTTGCCAACATTACCAGTGATGTACCTTCCCTTCAATGTATATCTTGATTCAAAGAAAGTTAGCATACGCGTAGAAGCAGTTTTGCCAACATTATCAGTGTTGTACCTTCCCTTTGATGTATATCTTGATTCAAAGAGAATAAGCAAACTCATAGAAGCAGTTTTGCCAACATTACCAGTGATGTACCTTCCCTTTAATGTATATCTTGATACAAAGAGAGTAAGCATACTCATAGAAGCAGTTTTGCCAACATTATCAGTGTTGTACCTTCCCTTTAATGTATATCTTGATTCAAAGAGAGTAAGCATACTCATAGAAGCAGTTTTGCCAACATTATCAGTGTTGTACCTTCCCTTCAGTGTATATCTTGATTCAAAGAGAGTAAGCATACTCATAGAATCAGTTTTGCCAACATTACCAGTGATGTACCTTCCCTTCAATGTATCTTGATTCAGAGAGAGTAAGCATACTCATAGAAGCAGTTTTGCCAACATTTCCAGTGTTGTACCTTGTCTTTTTAATGTTTAGACATATATCCGGCCCACAATAATAATAAACAAAATCTGCAGTATAGCATTAATTTATACAAGCTAATTGTCAGTGGTACGGAGATCAGGACAACGTTGGATACGATTTTTGTATTAACCCTCCTGCTATTGCTGCACTTTTAGTGGGAAGTTGCTATAGAGGTCAAAACCAGTCAACTGCCTGTTTTGACTGTTGACCCAAATGTGCACACAGGGGCAATTTTGACTGGTTTTTACTGTTATTTTGACCACCCTGAACAATACCAGTCAAAAATGGTCGATTCATTTTGACCTGTAAATGTACTACACCTAAGGTTTGACAGTGTTTGACTTTTAAGTGCACTAGATATACCTTGGCAAGTATATCAACATTTTGACTGATTTTGACCGATTTGACCCTTGTAGTAGTAGGATGGTTAAAAATTTAAATAAAATACTTTTGTTTTTATTAAATTTGTTTTTATATAATTTTGCTATTACAACGTTAATTCAGAAGCAAGGCCTCTGATAGTGATTCACGCCTGTGGAGGATTTTTTGTTGGGTTCGAATCACGGCCGTGACACTTGTGTCCTTGAGCAAGACACTTAATCATAATTGCTTCTCTCCACCCAGGGGTTAAATGGGTACCTGTGAAGGCAGAGTTGGTTTGCTCTATATGCGCTAGAAATGGCAGCAATTGAGCTGTATACTCCCCAGGGAGCTGAGATGGTTTCAGGAATGATTTATGAGCCTTATGACCCTTATGAGCAGGGATAATAATAAAATGCGCCTTGAGCACCACTTAGTTGGTGGATACGTGCGCTATATAAATCCACACATTATTATTATTATTATTAATAATAATAATAATAATAAATGAACATTTGTAATGCGCCGGTATCCATCATAAAAACGATGCTCATGGAACACCAGTGCATATAGAGTGTAGAGTGTAGAGTGTAGAGTGTAGAGTGTAGAGTGGTAATTTTATCCAGCAAAAATAAAACAACTCATACCTGTATAGATTGATGGAATTTTTGCGTCAGGATAAACAATTGATATGATGTTGACCATAAACTGACGCAATGTATGAAACACTGTATGCTCAGTGCTTTCCAAGTGTCTGTGAGAAAAAAACTGCACAGGCGACTTGGGTGGGATTCGAACCCAAATCATATCTGAAACATTTATGAAGTGTCTAACTCCATCTCAGTGAACATACCAACTTATTTACAATGTGAAGTATCACGTAAAAATCATTAATGATATCGACTGTGTTTAGTTCAAGAGACCAAAAAGTACAATTTAAAAAGAGAATATCGTTATTTAACGGGAAAAAAACCCCATGAAATTCGGATGTCGGGAACTGTAAAAAAGCGATATTTAAAACGCGCTTGATTCTGATCGAAAGCCGCGCTGACCAATCGGAAGACTGCACATGCCTTCGGCCGTGACGTACAATACATTTTGTGGTCACGTGCAAACCGAGGATTCAAACATTGGGCCAGCATATTATTAATTTGAATTTTTATTTTACTGGTACTAATCTTACATACAGGGGAAATAAGTTTTTATGTGTTTATGTTACCAAAAAAGTTACATTGAACATATAGAGTTAGAGCATTTTCTCTAGATTTTGATGGAAAAAGAAACATCCTGAAACGTTCTTGGGAGCATTGTTAATTTTCACGATAAATTTGGGAGGTCACTCCGAAATATTGGGTCCGAATTTAGGGTTTTGCCAGAGGCAGTCACAATTTTCAGTCACTGTGTTCATGTAAAACTAGTAAATCGATTCCATGCCCTGTTGAAAGTCTGCTCTGATCGTGATGATACTGCCCCTTTAACCCTCTTTCTCTTCAAGCAATTGTCCACCAGAGTGCTTCAACGGTCAACTGCCTTGTTTTGACTGCTAGACCTCTTTACCCACAGGGGCTAATTTCATAGAGTTACTAAGCAGAGAATTTTGCTAAGCAATATAAAACAGACTACTTGCCAAAATGCATACAATTTATATGAAAGTTTGGTAACCAAAGAAATCCACCAAGCTACTGTATGAAATTGGCCCCAATGGGTAATAGCTGACTGGTTTTGACCTGTCTGCCTTACATGTAATTTGACTGTTTTGACCTTTCTCGTCCTTCAGGCATGGCATGGCTAGTGTAGGCTTTTGTTAAAACTCAATTTTACCGTTGTCACGAGGGTTAATTTGTTTGTTGTTGGCAACCATGAATGTTATGAGCAATTTTGCGGTTGATGTATCCAGGTTGTATATTGCAGATTACTACAACAACAAAAAACAAAACAAAAACAAAAACAGCGTGTAAGTGTAAGATAACAGTGCCCATTTCTTCAAAAATACACAAATCAGGGTAACTTTGCTCAAAACTGTAAATCACTCTGAAACATGATTTAGCACATATATTCAGTTAATGCGGGGGTGTGTAAATGACACGAGCGAGGAGTATAAAAATCACAGTCTTTCTCTGGGGACCTTCTTCGTAAAAAGCTCTATTTTTATGCAACGTGATTCACGTACACATGTGCGCACTGAGCCAAGGGAGTATGCATTGAGTGCTTTTCGTATTGTGATATGCACAGCGGAGTTCTTCCTTTCAATAAAGACCCGATCGCGCGGGTCGTCCATATAGTTCGCTCTTGGCCGCAGGCAGTGATCACGAAGAACGTAAGGCATACCACAACATTAGGATGGCAAATAAATATGGACCAACCACCCCCCCAAACCCCCCCCCCCAAAAAAAAAAAACATGCACATTTGCACAATCTGGGTATGTTCACACTGCTATAGCCAGTCTATATTTTTTAGTATTAGCCAGCAATACCTTTGGGTGTCTTTTGAACGCCCTGTTTGCTAAAATGGACACCAGTTTTATTTGTTTTACACAAGCAAAGGTATTGTAAGTTAAATATTTGGACACCATGTTTTACAAAGGATAACACATTTGGACACATTTCCAAATCCTCTGATTTTCAACCCAATTATCACAACCCAATGTAAAATGTTGTAAACAGTCGTCTGTCAAAACTCTTTTTGTCAGAAAAATCTAAGGACCACTGGAGGAAAACAAATGGCCCTCTTACATTTACACGTGCAACAACACCGATTTGGGTTTTTTATTTACACAATTTGTGGACAGTACTTGTGTAATTTTCTTGAATAATGGCATGACTTTGCAATGACAACATCGGGGGGGGGGGTGGGCGAGGGTCTCACGTGATCCGAGGCTTGACGCGCATTGTAGGCCTACTAATGTGACAGGGCAAAAATTGCAAAACGGTTCAATATTTAAATTTTCAGACCTTTTATCATAACTTAATTCACCATTAATAATCACAATGAAAAACACAACTCTCATATATTTCAAAATATTTTGTAAAACTGAAAATTTAATAAAATGACACCCCTGAATTGCAACAAAATCAGAGTCAACGAACAGAAGATTTTGTAAACTTTTACCGTTGACCCTGTGACTTTTTCTCCTTAAATTGAATAAATAATGTTGATTTACATTTCAAGAGAGTATTACGGAAATCTGTCCGTTGACCCTTGCCGATATTTCGGGATTTCTAATGTAAATGATTCAGAAAATGTTGTCGCCAAGCCGTTATAATACACGTACGTGCACGTATACGTTTGTAGCGCGCGAGAGAATGTTATTGACGCACACGTCTTAATACGTGCAGTTTATGAACCACGATGTTCACCACGCGCGTTAGACTGGTCCCCTGCCTGTATCCTATCAAGGATATAGACAGGCTCCAGGCGTACCACTCAAAGGATTTCATTGGATACGTTAACGCGTTGTGCTGAAGATCTGACGTCACGCTTCGAGGCTTGCGAGCGCTAGCTACCAACCAAGGTCAAAGTTCAGCATCGGGAAAAATATGGCGGCTGTACGGCCAGTATCTGGCGTAATTCACGCGCCTCTAGCTCAAAGCGTGACGTCAGATCTTCAGGCTACACGCGCGTCGGCGTTTGTGAATAAAACATGTACCTGCGTTGGTGGCGCACTTTTCCCCAACCCTTCCTGTCCTCTGGGCAACATCATGGAAGGCTATTGTTTAAACATTAGAGGACCATTTGTTTTCCTCCAGCGGACAATAGGCTTTCTTAATTTGAGTTTTCTTAGGACACAAGCTCTCTCAAAATGTGGAAAGGTCAATTATTAATATTTACTTGGGGCCCCACTTCATGCAAATCAAGATAATAACAATAATAACTGGATTTATAGAGCGCCAAATTACCAAAGGATACAAGGAGCTATAACAAATAATGGAAAGGGACCAAGAAGACAAAAGAAAGAGGGACAAACCAGCTACGATTTGGGGAAAAGATAGGTCTTGAGAGCCTTTTTGAAGGATAGAACACTGTTCGAATTTCTGATTGGGATGGGTAGGCTAGGCTATTCCATACATGTATAAAAACAAACCTGTAGCAGTACAGTTTCATCTTATTTCATTGTGTCATTAACAAGAACAGTGAAAATACAATCAGATTTTTCTAGTGTATTCCAATGTGGAATTTGCGTCTCCGGATGAAATTTTAAATTAAAAATAATTTGTTTCATTTAGCGTTTATTAATGCGACTCGGACTTACATTTGTCAAGAGATGTTCGATACTATCATCAACATTACAACAAATAGTCGAAACGTAGAGAAGACACTATGTTTTTTCCTGAACCACATTCTCACTTAGCGATACTAAGTTGAGAAACGAGTTGTCTGATATTGACTCTCTCGTGAACCATAATCTCACTTAGCGACAGTCGAGATACAAGTTGTGTGATAAGGTTGTGCGATAACCTGTACTTTCTCTTTTTTTGGTGCTATGAAACGATGTTCAATTGCAGCCAAAATTCTGCGGTGCTGTGTTTTAAACGACTTTTTCACATTGGGTATGAACGTTTGCCCAATTTGTAAGGCCTCTCTTAGCCACCACACTTTGTATATGAGAAATTTGGTCCCCGCGCATACATGTATCACGTATTTCCTTGTTGCCCCCCCCCCAAAAAAAAAAAAAAAAACAAACAAACGCACCACCGCACCGATTTTGGAGCTGACCTATGACCTTTTGTTTTGGCCTTAAAGAAAGTTGAGATAAACACATGGTGTTACTGGAAACCGAAAAGATATCAATACTCCACCATGCAATGTCTTAAATCTTATACTTATGTATCATGTTAATCTGTGAGTATTAAAACTCAAAATAAATTTTATTGGCCTTACATCTCAAAGGCGTTTAAAATATCCCAACAAATCTTTGGTTTTAAGATTTTGAAATATTCTGATCAGTTTTGAAAGGTTTTGAAAGATATAAAGTATTTTACCTTAAGCTTCTTTTATCTGTAATCTGTTAGTCTCTGGGCAAACCTTTATAGAGCTACAAAGCATAACATATTGTTAAGAAAAAGGATTCTGAAAGGTTTTGAAAGGTTTAAAGTATTTACCTAATAAGCTTATTTTCTCTCTTATCTGTTTTTCTGTGCCAAATTTCATAGAGCTGCAAAGCATTTTGCCAAGAACTTGCCAAAAGCAATATACATTGCGTGACATTTAAACAACCAATTGTAATTATAATTTTTATTATGGATAATGTACCGATAGAACCACCAGTGACCACGAGTACTATTAAAATAGGACACAGCTGTGATTTCCCAGGATTTTTCCAGATTTCAGGATTTGTTTGCAAATCTTCCATTGCCTCAAAACTTTCTTGAAAGACTAGAGAAGTAGCCACCAAGGAAAGAAAGAAGTAGCCTGTATTGTGTCCAATGTGGCGAGTCTGTAAATCCTCCAAAATTAAACATCCATGAGGTTCTGGGGGCTTTGTCCTCTAGACCAAAGCGAGACCCAGGCCCGCTACCCATTTTTCAGGATTTTTTTACTTTTGTAAAATCACACTCCTGAACTAAATCAAAGAATTGACTTAAGTGCAAACAAAGAAGATATACAAAAGGAACAACAAATATGTGAACGCTTGAAAGTGAGAAACTATACGAATAAAATACTACAGTAACCTCCGTTTGCTAAGTAGGTCTTTAACCATGTCAAAGTAACCAATTTGTACTGAGCAAAACATTTCGGTGCTCAGAAAATGACTTGTTTGTGCAAAGCATCGCTTAGTCTCAGGTTTGTCGTGTTCCCTTATTTTATCTTTATCCCACAACCAATAATGTCGTTTGCTGTTTATATTTTAGTTTGTTTTAAGAAGATTATTTTCATTGTACTGTATGCAAACTAGGCGAGAAACTATAATGGTTCATCATTTATTTAATATTTTTTTATTATCCCACAACCAATAATGTCGTTTGTTGTTTGTATTTTAGTTTGTTTTAAGAAGATTATTTTCATTGTACTGTATGTAAAGTAGGCGAGAAACTATAATGGTTCATCATTTATTTAATATTTGTTTATTTGGAGAGATACGACTGAAATGTGAACAAAAGTCACTATTCCATTCACTAACGACTCCCATTCAGTAAATGTAGGTAAATGAAACCCTTCCTGTAAATATGACATCTTAGAAGGAAATGTTACGTGATCTTCTTGGGGTCCCATGGGCTTAACGATTCCAAAGATCATTCCATGTACTTAACGGGATAGTACGTACACCTTTTGGTATTACTGATTTATAATCTAAAAACCTACTGGATGTGAAGTTGGTTGGTGGAACAAAACATCCTTTAAAAAAACGTGAAATGTAGGCTATTCCAAATTTGTCGTATCAATACAAGTATACTCCCGTATGAGAGGAATGTAATTCACCGGAAGACTCACTGGAGGGCTTAAAATGGATCGCGGGCATTCGCGGCCGTGATCCATTTGCAAATAAGAATGCTTTCAAAAACATCTAAATACATGTAATTTCCATGCACGTTGGAACGAATACGAATCATCTGGATGCAGTTATTATCTCGTTAAAAAAAATTATGGTATTTTTAAGGCTGTGTGTTTTCGGTTATTTAGGGAACCGAAATTGGAAAACTTCGGATACCTGGGTACCCATAAACAATTTTGTAAAAACACATAAATACTCCCAAATGCATAAAATAACCAATATGAGCACAAGTTTCTCTTGTTTTATTAGAGTCATAATAAATGTGGACTTATTCTAATTCCCGCCTCTATATTAAAAAAGGTAGCATCCCCATTCCACACACACATTTTGTTAACAATAAAAATTGAAGACTTCCATTTGTGTGGCTTAACATAATTCTTGGTATGGTAGTGGCGTGGGAAATAAAAATGAAGATCAAATCGCGCTGAATGACATTATCGAATGACGTACTGGGTAATGGTTTCAGAAATTCGAGGCAGTCTGAATTGAATACATGATATATTACATTTACACGAACAATATAAATTACTAATCAATCCGAAGTAAATGAAATTATTATCTTCTGCCACTCATTAAAATGGTTAAAGTTTTACCTTTAAGATAAGGTAAACAATGGTTCTTCTAAAATCAAATGGTTGAATGATAACGTATAAACCTACTAGCTGATAAATATTGTCAATCATCTCAAGAAGTAGTTTTGTCTGAGCTGCTATTATTTTTAAGGAAACAAATATAATTATAAACAATAGGTTGATCAGCCGGTTAGCAAAAGCCGGTTAACGATATTAGCCCTTTGAACAAACATCCTGTAAAAAAAATTCAGCCATAATGAAAAATAGTGGATATGCATTCATATTCTTGTTTCCATTACAATGAGAAATTTAGGAAAGTACTCTTTCCAATTTATACTTAGTGGCAATAATTTACAATTTTCATTTAAGAATGACAGCGCATAGAGTTTCAAATGTCCCAATTTGTTTTTCTTTTACCATTTCTTTGCTTTATCGTCAAAAGGACAACTGGCAGTCAATCTTAATTTGATGAAGCTTATAGTCCAGAATTCACGACATGTCGAATTGAATCAACTCTATTCTTACCAAGCCTAAACCTTAACAACTATCCAATAAATCTTAAGAACAACTTTGATTGAGACAGATTGCGGAAAGCAAAGAAACGCTATCGCTGTAAGAAAAACAAATACGTAAAAGCAGTCTCACAGTGCCCAGAGTGTTTTTAATCAGTCCTACCTAATGCTATGGTCCCACAGGAATATTTCGATCTTTCTGTCGAAATATATTTCGATTCTTGGTTTTTTTGTTATTTTTAATAATTTCGTCAAAATCTCGTATAAATATCGACAAAATATCTTTTTTCCGTGAGAAATTTTTTGTTGTATTTTCTCGACAATTTCGATCCATTTTCGATTTTATTTCGACGACTTTCGACTGTTTAGATCATTTCGACTGGCATTTCGACAAATTTCGACTGTTTAGATTGATTTCGATTTTTTTTCGATTAATTTTCGATTTAAAAAAAAAATTTGGACAAATGTTTCGATTTATTTCGACTGTTACGATTGTTTAGACTATTTAGACAGTTTAGATTTATTTCGACTGTTTTTCGAACTTTTAGACTGTTAAGACTATTTCGATTTCATTTTCGACAGTTTCGATAAAATTTCGACATAATTTCGATAAATTTGATCGAAACTTCATCGAAAAATATTGGTCAGGTTTAATAATTTTCGATTAATGATTTTTTTTTTCGACAAATCTCGACAAATATCGACAGTTTCGATTTTTGTAGACTATTTCAACTTTTCTCGAAATCTTTTTGTAAAAAATCAAAAATCTTGACGAAACACGATCGAGAGAGTCGAAATCTCTGTGGGACCATAGCATAACCGATTTACATAGATGTTCATGTCATTCAGACGTCACTGAAAGTATGTATATTACACTTGTAACATGTGAATCAAGAGATATGTGTAAAATCAATATTTGAAAGTTTCAGCTTATTTCATACGCTCCTACTATATTGACAAGTAGCTATAGTGGTCAAAACCAGTCAACTGACTGGTTTGACTGTTGGCCCAAATGTGCACACGGGGGCATTTTGGACTGGTTTATACTGTCATTTTGACCACCCTGAACAATACCAGACAATGATTTTACCAATAAAAAACGGTCGACTCATTTTGACCTGTAAATGTACTTACTGCACATAAGGTTTGACAGTGTTTGACTTTGAAGTGCACTAGATATACCTTGGCAAGTATATCAACATCTTGACTGATTTTGACCCTTGTAGTAGTAGGAGGGTTAAGAAGAAAATGCATTCACATTTGTTTATTCATTCAAATGTAAAATTTACGTCTCCAGAAAACGTTAATTGTGGTTAGAAATGACAAATCCTCACACAGAAATAATTTAAGGTCTGTTTAATGTAAAACTGTGTTTTTGTTTTTCGATTATTTAGGTGTTTTCGCTATTTTTACGGCAATTTCTGGAAATGTTATTTTTTTACTTTGCTATTTTACTTGAAGAAGTGAAAATGCTCAACAATTAATAATTTTGCCAAATAATCATGAACAATTTAATAATTTACAGTTCAAATGTTAGAAAGAGTACTCTTTCCTTCAATTCTGCGGAATAGTAAAAATCTTTTTTTTTCTTGTAAGCGACACATGGTAACAGGAAAAATATTTCACAGGTTGGTTGTCATAATATTGATTCAAAGAGAGTCAGGATACACCTAGGAGCAGTTCTGTCAACATTACTAATGTTTTACTTTCCGGAAAATAGAAATATATAGTTCCAAATGGCTTCTTAAAGTATAAGGCCTATTTGATCATTGTAGGCTATAGATTTATTATTATTCCATTTCGGCAGAAGCAAAAATTACATAATTATTCGACATCAGCATTTCAACCATAGTACATTGACATAGTGGCAGTTGACAGCGTGTGACATATGTCATATGTTTAATTTTGCCAGCAGATAAAATGAATAAAGTCTTATCAAAACAGGTTTTATAATATATTTCATTGCTTTAAATCAACAAAGCATGTTTTTCAAACTCTAATGAAAAATGTCAATCCCCTTCTTGTGTGAATGCACGGAAGTGGTATTATTTTCAAATGAAGGTTTGCGGTAGAATATCAACGACGCATTTTTTTCCTTCTGAGCTGTAAAGTAATTATGTTCAACCCCGCTTCCGTTTAATGAAATAAAAGCTTCGCTCATTCTTAGCGCCTAACCCTAACTGATGGTGGAATTACAAACCGTTTTCTTTAGACAAATCGTTCTCCATAGGATTACATGGCTATTGCAACATTCTCTATTTAAATCACCCATAACACGTTGCGAATTCCGTCACATGATTTTTATATCAAAGGGTTCTGTATAGATCAATGACATTCTGGCATCAAGCGATAAACAATTGTTGTCTCCACCAACGTATGTATGAAGCACTTTACTCGATGCTTTCCGAGTGTCTGTGGAAACGATCCACAGGCGACTCAGGCGAGATCGTAACCACTCGAAGGGTTCTGATTGAACCAGTGGTCTTAGATAGACCAATTGGTAACATAGAATGTAAAAGTTAAGGAAGTTTAGTGGCCTGCGCCTTTGGTAATTACAAAATTACTGGATTATAATCTAAACACTTGTATAGTTGGTATAATAGTATACAAATATTGGGTGCCTTATATCAATACAATACAATACAATACAATACAATACAATACAATACAATACAATACAATACAATACAATACAATACAATACAATACAATACAATACAATACAATACAATACAATACAATACAATACAATGAAGGCATTTATGTAGCGCTCTTACACAAACGGTATCACAGCGCTTTACAGTGAGATGCAAGTACAATTTAAAAATACACAGTGTCTAAAATAAATGAGTCTTGAGAGATGTTTTAAATTGACTCAATGAAGAAGCATGACGGATACCAGATGGTAGTTCATTCCAAATGCTGGGTGCAGCAGTATAGAAACCCTTGTTAACCACAGTTAAATGTGTAGTTGGCTTTTTGAAGATCCGGGAATCAGAATTTGAACGGAGTCCACTGTGGTTAGGTTGGTATGGTGTAATAAGCTCACAGAGATAGGATGGCGCAGAGTCAGTAACACATTTATAGGCAATAGTCAATGTTTTGAAATCAATCCGGTCTTGAACGGGAAGCCAGTGAAGCTGTCGTAGGAGAGGGGCGGGGCACATGGTCATACTTTTTAGCCTTGAAAATTAATTTTGCAGCACGATTTTGAAGCCGTTGAAGACGTTTGATCTCTTTGCTAGAGGATCCTTGGAGAAGTGAATTTGCATAGTCCAAACGTTCTGTGACCAGAGCGAGGTATCTGGACTGTTCAGTTTTCACAAGGCGATAATTTATAATGTCATTGGAAGAAAGAAATGCACTCAACATTTAACATATAACTCAAACATACATTATTGTAATTCGATGTCTAAAACTCAAGTTAAACATGAGTGTCATACCATGGTCATACATACACGTTCATGCACGCGCATGGAGCTATTCAATAACAAACGGCAGTTCCACAACGTTACAACTATCTGCGTGTTCCAGTCGCCTAAATTATTAAATAAAGAAACAAAAATGAGAACCAGAAATGCTTCTGGCCACAGACAGCCTCTCACTGACCTCCTTCTGAATGTTATGCCATTCAGTTTTTCAACCGCCATTTTGTTGAAATTGTTTTGCTAAGTTTGTTTATTGTGCGCATGCGCATCGCATCCAATGATTCTACGCAACGAGAGTCCCTCCAGGACCTATGTATGTTTTATAAGCACACGTTTTCCTATAGGAACGCTCTGCCTTGTACAGTGTACAATCTTTTGGAGCAAACGCGCAATAGCAAAACTATTGATGACACGTGATGTGTGTTCCACCAATCAAATGACAAGAATCTATCTCTGTGTGTGTTATATGATACCAAACATATTGCCTTTTTGCCTTTGAGAAAGAACCTGCTACACACTAAGAAATAATAGTTCAAATCTGTACCCATATCGTTGATACAATAGCAGCACCCCTGTGGGTGCAGACTTGGCACCCCCTGGATGTGTGCCTCCCCTACGGGTGCAGATTTGCACCCTCAAAGGAGCAAATATGCACCCGTAGGGGAGGCACACATCCAGGGGGTGCCAAGTCTGCACCCACAGGGGTGATGTTATTGTATCAACGATATGCACCCCTATGGGTGCAGATTTGAACCATTATTTCTTTCGTGTGTAGGTTCGAAACGTAAGGCCAATCCAATAACCATTATCTTGCAACAAACATTTTGATAAGTTATTTCGTGTGACTTTGTTTTGACAAAACTAAAATGTATTACCCATTTGAAATTGTTGCTTTCGAGGCCTGGCTGCGCCCCATGCTTGTATGCTATCAAAGGCTTGCGTGTTTGCTTGTTTGCTCTTGAACAAATGCGGGTCTTGCTTTGTATATGGTTGGTAAGTATGACGTCATTTCAACATAAGCCACGCCTCCTGTACATGGAGTGGTTAAAATATTAGGCTAACATACACCATGCGTACACGCTAACATACACCATGCGTACACGCTAACATACACCATGCGTACACGCTAACATACACCATGCGTACACGCTAACATACACCATGCGTACACGCTAACATACACCATGCGTACACGCTAACATACACCATGCGTACACGCTAACATACACCATGCGTACACGCTAACATACACCATGCGTACACGCTAACATACACCATCCGTACACGCTAACATACACCATGCGTACACGCTAACATACACCATGCGTACACGCTAACATACACCATCCGTACACGCTAACATACACCATGCGTACACGCTACCATACACCATGCGTACACAAATGCATTGCCCACTTTTCTTATTAGAATTGAATTACAGAAGAAATCTTTATAAAGTGTTTTAGTTGATTTATGTTTAGCAAAAGATTGGCAAGAATGGCTACCAATTCAGCCAAAGCGAAATTGTGATCGTGAAATAAAGGTTCCAGCCTACGTAATTAAGCAGTGATTTTTTGGGCTTGGAGCCACAGGTTGAAAAACGTATGCGCTTACTATTAGTACAATCGCATAGATGAATCTACTGACGAATAGAACAAGCAAAGGGTTAGTCGCCTCGATGCAAATGTCATAATGCTATCTTAACACAATTCTTAAATGGATTTTCTTTTTGAAATCAGTTGTTTAAATCGAACCCTTTTTTATTCTGCGTCCGTTCGTAAGCCATTGGTATATCCTGCCTTTGGAAGGCATCCTATTCATTGCACTTAACATGTAAAAAGGTAGAACACCCGTTAGCTAGACTTAGTACAATCTTCAGTGTACGTGGGCGGTTCCTTTGTAGAAATATCTAACGTTCTGTATATCTTTATTCTCATATCTTAAATTTAACACATGAACCGCACACAAGAGCCTACAGTAGGATTCAAGATATTTAAGTAAATTTTGTCTAGTCCAATTACAAAATTGACAACGAAGAGATTAAAGATGTATCACATGTGTTTTACCGGCAATACAGAAATGTTTGTTTTCATTGGAGCAATGATAATTTTCTATAAGAAAGGAATACAAAAATAGATAATTCACAATATTTTGGTCAGAAGCTTACAGTAAAACATGCCAAAATGAGTTGATTTCGGTACATATTTACTATAAAAACCATATGTATCACAATTATTTTGAGAAATGTTAAATTTTACAGCATTTGAATTCACTTCCACAAGTAAAATAGCAATGGTCCGATGAAAACTAAAATGTCCGTAAAGATGCCGCAAAAGATGCCGTTAAAATAGACGATAATTGGGTCTGGTTCCAATAACCGCGTATATGTATCACGTATTTTCACTGGTTTGCCCCCCCCCCCCAAAAAAAAAATAAAAAAAATCTAATAAAAAATTAAGGTCTAAATATATGTTAAGTTTCAAGGTGCTGTGAACTTTGCAACTATGTGTTTTTTGTGAGATAAGTCTCACTGATAAGAAGGAGAAGAAAAAGTTTAAAAAAAGCTAAAACAAACGAACAATAACAAGAGGTGTCCGCGCCGTAGCTCAAGCACCTAAAAAACCAACCAGAAACCGGAGAGTTTTTGTTGTTGGCCTAACCCGTCATGTGTTAAGCTTCTACAATTATGTTGGCCCCACTCGTATTATTTTAAACACTCTTCCCTGCAAAAGTGACATCGCTGGAGTCTTACACCAGTGGTGTCAAATTCACTATGCCATGGTGTTTTTGTTTGGCGAGGCCCAATACAAAACACTGGTTGATGTAGTTTTTGACATCACACTTGTTGCAGTGTCGTTTTAGCTGGGTACAATACCTAAGCAACTATCCGATCGTCAGTGAAGCAAACATTTAGTCAATTGCAATAGGAAAAAATACACTTTTAAAGAGGGATTCGAAGCAATGTTTAATATTATACCTTTCCCCCATGTCATATGGCAAAAAAATACATCATAAGTTTCGTTATTTAAACTAAAGGTAAAACATTGTAAACAGACATAATCTCTACGTCCTTTTACATGTAAGTTTGGTAGAAAAATTCAATGTTATGTTTAATAATTAAAAGGTTTAACATGGAAAGGTAAGAGAGGCCATTTGTGTTCCCCCAGTGTACAAAAGGCATTTCTAAATTCGAGACAAAAGGGTTTCGGACAAAATTTCATTTTAACAATATCTTAACCTTGGGTTTAGATTAGAAAACATTATCCTTGTTTAGTTTTCTAACGATGGAACCTCTTTTAAAAATAGAGAAAGGTTTTAGATTAACTCGGTGACTGGAAATAATACCCCACATATTATCGCTGCTGCTGCATAAATGAGCCAGCAATTTCCAGTCACTGTGTTCATCTTGAACTAGGACACCGATTCCATGTCCTGTTGAAAGTTTGCTCCGATTGTGACGATATTATCCCTTTAAAGATAATTTCAAACGGTGCTCCAAAATAGCCAGATGGTTGCATTTCAGAGTAAAACTTCCTTAGTATAAATCTGATGATGGTATCGATCTTCCCATAAACCGAGTTGTTTCTCTATTGTTAAATATTAATGTTTGCCTATAGCCACTCTTGAGACACTTCACCCGTGGTGTCATTAGTGGGTAACCAGCTCCATACACCATTGGTGTCATTTCAACCTCTCCGTTTTGACAGGTTAACATGAAAAGCCAATGTTTGAGTTGCGTGGCGCCATTTGTCTGCTAATTTGAACAGTCCCATTTAAACGTGTAGACAATAATTGCGGGTACGTGCAATGCACAGTCACAACTTGGTTAAAATTCAGCCAAATGACACATTACAATGATTTATCACCGAGCAAATAAATCATTAAATAACTCTTTTTCCGGTGTATTATTGATTACAGGGCTATTAGATTATTCCTGTCATAATGTTCTCTTTATTTTATTCGGTTCAGTGTTCATTCACTAAGATAGGGTTCTACATTATCCTGGTAATTGGTTAACAGATGATATTCATTTGAGTTATTTCACCAGTAATTTAGCTAATGGTGGGACATTACTAGACAAATTCCATTGTTAGCTATTGTAATTGTGTATATTAAAGGGAAGGTAAATTCTTGATTATATTGTCAAAACATTTACTACGAGTGTGCTAACTCTCTTTGAATAATTTTCATTGTTGAATAGATTCCAATGAAATATTTCCTAAAGTCTTACTGGAAATGGTTTAAACAATGGATAGTCCATTTAGCTAGTTAACCCTCTTAGGAAGGTGTGGATACGTAGCTACCTCTGCTCGCGTCTTAAAAACTGCGGTCCGAAACCATTCTTGATTTCCTGTAACGTGTCCCTGAATTTGTTTCTCGATTTTAATTTTTTTAGCGATTTACGACCAAATTTGATATCAAAAACTGACTTTGCCATGTATACATGCATATGAACACACACACACAATGATGCCCATGCACACTTTTTTATTTGTTCATTTATTTAAAAGGTCACAAACACACTTGGATATAGTCTAAACTAAAAAAAAAAACTAAAAAAAAAAACTAGAGGATCATTAACACATTTTTACTAATTGAACGTAGCCACACCTCTGCTGTATCATCAGATTAACCTGTGGAAGTTTCAGCACAATCGGTACTCGGTACAAAAAACTGTTCCATCTGTATTTTATTTTAGGTGTTCAAAAAACCAACTTTCACAAGTTGTTTTGTACACATCAGAGTCATAGTTCTATACTTGTACTCAAATACAGTTCCTGTACTCCTATAATAATTGAGCGCCTTACATCAGCGACGACCTCAAAGCGCTTTACAGGGTAAAACATAAAAATACATGAAAATGGCAATATGAAAGTATATTATACAATAAACATAGGCTAAAAAATATATTAAGTTTAAAGTATAATAAAACAACTAAAGAAGGCGGCAATAATAAAACAATGGCCGGGCCAGCTAACAGATGCGCACAGCACAACAACAGTGAATGGAATTAAAAGGAAATGTTAAAAAGATGTGTTTTTATTTATTTATTTATTGACTCCTACTAATGATAAGTGCTGTATTACAACTATAAAGTGGTAGTACACGTTCATGAGTACATTTTCTGTATACGTACTCTAAACCCAACTCGACTACAAGACTGGTGTACATATCTCCTGATTCTTATAAAATAAAGTACATATGCATTAACAGACATCGACCAGAAGTGTATAGTGGCCAATGGAATAAACAAAAACATCTACAAGTTAGTTTGTACACATATCTCCTGATTCTTATAAGTATGGATGCATTTACAGACTAATAATAATAATAATAATAATAATGTGGACTTATATAGCGCACGTATCCACCAAACTAGTGCTCAAGGCGCATTATATTATTACACCTGCTCATCAGGCTCATAAATCATTCCTGAAACCATCTCCGCTCCCTGGGGAGTATACAGCTCAATTGCTGCCATTACAGCGCATATAGGGCTAATCAAACACAACAACCAACTCTGCCCTCACAGGTACTCATTTACCCCTGGTGGAGAGAAGCAATTATGGTAAAGTGTCTTGCTCAAGGACACAAGCACCCCGGTCACGGCTGGGATTCGAACCCACATTCTGACGACTCAGCCATCAGAACACAAATCCAATGCAGTATAAAACGCTCGACCATGGTTGACAGTGTTTAATTGCTTTAAGCATACTTTTAATAGACCCCCAAAATATATTCTGTTGAGCAACTGCACAAATACACGTACGTTGTTGATGAGAAAACGAGAAGATCCGTCTAGCGAAATAATCCGATCATCAAAAAAATTTCGGTTGTGTCAACATAAATCATAACTGTTTCTATTGATGTATGGTCTGTGTTGAAATTGGAACAGTGGTGCACGCCACAGGGTACCAAGGTACATTTTGTATTATTAAAACTCTCGCTGTTTCAGTTGTCTGACTGATATAAAAATGTCGCCCGAGGTTTAGTGGCTATATCTGATGACAATCTATCAATGTTAAAGGGATGGTGCAATTGGTATTTGGTTATTGTTCATTTCAACCGCAACCTTCTTGTCTTCAATATATAGCAGACCTGTGATTTCTCAGGATTTTCTTTTTTACAAATACCACTTTGCTCAAAATGTTCTTGAAAGAAGAGAAATAGCCACCAAGGAAAGAAAGAAGTAGCCTGTATTATGTCCAAATCTCTAGTTTCTTTTGTGGGGATGTGGAGAGTCTGTAAATCCTCCAAAATTAAACATCCATGAGGTTCAGGGGGATTTGACCAGGGGGACCCAGGCCCGCTACCCATTTTCAGAATTTTAGTTTTGTCAAATCACACTACTGATATAGCGTAAATCTACAAGCGACGGATGTCATTGGTTGCAATCGGCGTGTCGAGCACGCTCGCGCCGTCAATGTATATCACTTCAAACTCATTACCAGGGCTCAATTTCACAGAGCCGCTAAGCAGCCATTTTTTACCTTACTGTACGTTTTTTTAAAATTTCATAGCACTGCTAACCGTTAAGCATAGAGAAAGACACGCTAACTTGCCAGCCATTATTGCTAGCAAATGAGTGACGCAACAATACAAATCCATGCTGAACGCGCACGCGACTCTACATTTTCTTACTTACCTGTGAAATACGCTTATTCTTAAGCAATTTTTCTGCTATAGGGCCCAGGGCTTTCGAGCAGTTTGTGTATACTTTGTATAAAAAATATCCAACAAATCTTGGATATGCAAATTAGCGTGTGCTGCAGCTTGGAGGCAAAGGCTTGGCCAATCAATTTCATGATAATTTCGGTAAGGTCACTCATCAAAACATTGGATGTATTAAAACATCTTCAAATAGGCATTATACTAATTAATGAAAAGAAAAACAAATGTACGCTTCCAAGTTATTCTGAACAGCCAATCGTATCTGGATACATAATTGCACATCACATGCATTATACGCTAAACACGACGCCCTGTCATTGCCCTATCGTATTGAGTATCGGTCAGCTGTGATCTCAAAACACATTACCCTCAGCGGCTTATCAGAGCAGACATATACTCCACACCCAGGTATTATTCCACCGGTGTTGATAACGATCGGTCTCTAAACGGGCCCTCGTAATAAACAGTAAAAGCTGCAGTTCGTGCATTCGGTCAAATACCGACCTTCTTGGCAATCGATCATCGTGCCGCAGTTCCTGATGAATCAAGAGCATCCTACGAGTAATCCATTTACGCTAATGAAATCACGAACTCAGTGTTTTCCCCTGAATTTACTCAAGGCCAAAGACCTGCGCACAATGCCACCCTATCTACAGAACATGTGTTTATGCTGGCCAATAAAATCAACCGAATTTTGTATAAACATATAGTGCCTTCGAAATGAAAAAAAAAGTTATAAATGTTGAAAAATATTTCAACAAATAGCCATGTAACTGTGCTACGCGACCGCGGACTAAACTGCAAGTTGTGTATGTGTGTCAGTGAGTTGTAACGGAATATTTCTTTGAAGGAAAGATACTCAGTTGGTTTATGTTAGCAAAACTATGAACATGCTTATTTTCCAACCAACCTGTAAATGTTTCAGGTTGAGCATTAACCTCAACCACTCCAAATCCTGCAAAACCCTCCAAAGGGCACTTTTTGGGAAAAATTCAGCACTGTTGGAAACTGGTACTTTCACCTCTACAAATGGGGCAAAATTACTACCTGGCAAGAAGTACAGGCCATAAGTGCTGAATGTGAAAGATCAACGAAAATGCATGGTGCATTTTGAAGATAAAGCCATGTTTCCAAAAGTGCACTGATGGATTTTGGAAGGAAGGTTCCTAGTCAGGAAGGTTCCTAGTCAGAATACCTAGGGGGTTAGGGTTAAAGAAGGTTCCTAGCCAGAATACCTATAGGGGGTTAGGGTTCAGGAAGGTTCCTTGCCAGAATACCTAGGGGGTTAATAGGGTTAACGAGGACAAAATGCAACAACTCGGTTTATGGGAAGATCGATACCATCATCAGATTTATACTTAGGAAGTTTTACTCTGAAATGCAACCATCTGGCTATTTTGGAGCACCGTTTGAAATTATCTTTAAAGGGATAATATCGTCACAACCGGAGCAGACTTTCAACAGGACATGGAATCTGTGTCCTAGTTTAAGATGAACACAGTGACTGGAAATTACTGGCTCATTTATGCAGCAGCAGCGATATATGTTGGGTATTATTTCCAGTCACCGAGTTAATCTAAAACTAGCACTCCGATTCCATGCCCTGTTGTTCGTGACGATATTATCGATTTAAATCTTCAATGAAATAAGTCGATTTATATTACAACATTTATAATTTATTCCAGCCGTGTTGTGGACATCATAGATCAAACAATCACGTACGAAGACCATAGATAGACACGGGGGATGCGTAGGCAGTTATGCGAAATTAAATATTTTACATAATGTAAAAATGCTGATTACAGGCATGCAACTTTTCAGCTGATCAGCTGATTTCCTCTTTTCTCCTAGTGCCATAGAAAACTTTAAAATAATGTACAAAGTATTTTGTGCCAATCCATTTTTTGCAATTACAAAAATGCATGCCTGTTATTACACTGAGTCAACTTTACACTGTTAATAAGGCACCTGTTTCAAAACAGAAACAAACTTGACACCAGTGTTGGGACGTTTACACGAAAAGAAATTGACTAAATGTTTTCAAATTCACGAAACGTGTAAACGAATCCTACATTGGAAAAATGGAACATATCCACGAGTGTCGTGGCCGAGCGGTCTAGCTTACCGAACTCAAGTTCTGGTGTTAGCAGCAGAATGTGGGTTCGAATCCCGGCCGTGACACTTGTGTCCTTGAGCAAGACACTTAACCATCATTGCTTCTCTCCACCCAGGGGTTAAATGGGTACCTGTGAGGGCAGAGTTGGTTGATTATCCCTATATGCGCTGTAATGGCAGCAATTGAGCTGTATACTCCCCAGGGAGCTTAGATGGTTTCAGGAATGATTTATGAGCCTTATGAGCAGGGGTAATAATATAATGCGCCTTGAGCACCACTCAGTTGGTGGATACGTGCGCTATATAAGTCCACACATTATTATTATTATTATTATTATTATTTGGCCAGTCTTTTTTTAATGAATGCGACCAGTGGATAGGCCTACGCTATTATTGTATCACGATTCTCATGAAATTTAATTGATAGATTTTTTACAAATTTTAATACAACCAGAGGTTTCGGAGGACGTTTTGTGCCAAGCTTGGATTTTTTAAAATCTGTATTATTTTTTTCAAAATACGTGTTGTCATATTTTGGATTATTTTCCGTACTAAATACGGACAACCTCTCTGCATCATGTAATGTTTTGGTGATAACAATAATCGTTTATGTGTGTACACGGTCTGTGTCAAAACGTGTACACATTTCGCTAATGAAACGAAATGCTGACACCAGTAATAGTTTTATCAAAAGCAGTATCTTTTCCAAAGTCAACTTGTAAAACAAACATTTTACATAATGCAAACAAAAATACTTATTACACTGAGTCATCTTGACACTAGTAATAGGTTTTTATTATTATTTTTTTTATCAAAGGGGTCAACCAAGTGTGTGATATCAAATTAGTGTTAATTTGGCATAATTAGAAAGTAATAACGACGAAAATTGCTCGTCCATGTTCATGTTATCAATTTATTATTAATGTTGCCATAATTAGAAAGTAATAACTTAATTTATTGCTTAATTGAAGACGATGGATATATATATTGAAGTATCCCGTGTAATAATTCTCTCGGTCGGACAGTAGCAGTGCCGTTGGCTGACCGTCATTCAAGTGTTATATCATGTTACAAGTGTAAGCTAGCACTTCAAAAAGCAGTGAGCGTGATTGATGTTGGTAATACCCGTACCTCGGAAGCTTATTTAACAGTTAAAGGTACAACCATGGGCGGCGATCCAACCAATATATATTTCCGGTGGGGGGCGGTAATGGCAACGTCCACCGCAAAAATAATCGTCTCCCTTAAAAAAATAAAAATACACTTAAAAAAAATGTAAATTTACAACAAAATGCAGGCAACTCTATTTTCAACAATTTGCTGTATTACAATTTTACATAACAAGTGTGTCAAACTGATTTACACAATTTCTGTAAACACTTAATAATGAAACTGCAGTACGTTTTCATATTTGTTTGTTTTCCCCATTCTGATTCTCATTTGTTTATTTTACCCATTCTGATTGTAAATTTACATTTTTTTAAGCGTATTTTTATTTTTTTAAGGGAGACGATTATTAATTTTTTGCGGTGGACGTTGCCATTACCGCCCCCCACAACTGAAAACCCCGGCTATATTTACCGTACGGTAAATATAGCCGGGGTTTTCAGTTGTGGGCCGAAAAAGAGAATCAGAATGGGTAAAACAAACAAATATAGAAACGTATTGCAGTTTCATTATTATCAGCGTTTACAGAAATTGTGTAGATCAGTTTAACACATTTGTTATTGTAAAATTGTAATACAACGAATTGTTGGAAATAGAGTTGCCAGCATGTTGCCAGCATTTTGCTGTAAATTATATCAGCCCTGCGAAGCAGGCTGATATATTGTATCGCAAAAATTCTTTCTTTCTTTATATCAGCCCTGCGAAGCAGGCTGATATATTTTAATCTAAAAATTATTTCTTTCTTTCTTTCTTTCTTTCTTTCTTTCTTTCTTTCTTTATATCAGCCCTGCGAAGCAGGCTGATATTATTGTATCGCAAAAATTCTTTCTTTCTTTCTTCGGTCAAACGGTCACGTGACTAAAATATAAATGGCCATAACTCCTAAACTATTTGGCTGATTTTAAACAAACTTGGTCAAATTAAACCTTGACACCTGCCCTATCTAGGGATAGTTATAAAATTTGGCCAATCGTCATCTGGTGGTCAGTAGTGGTCATTCATGAATATTTACAAAATGCTTCTTCTCCCACATTCTTTAGCCAGTTGCAGCCTAACTTGGTCCAATGCTTCATTGACTCGAGCCCCATTTGGGGTGTACACAGATTTTGGCCAGTCGTCACCTATCGGTCAGCAGTAGTCATTTCATGAATATTTACAAAATGCTTCTTCTCCCACATTCTTTAGCCGATTGCAGCCTATCTTGGTCCAATGCTTCATTGACTCGAGCCCCATTTGGGGTGTACACAGATTTCGGCCAGTGGTCACCTATCGGTCAGCAGTGGTCATTTTATGAAAAAAATTAAAAATGTCGTTTTCACATTTTAAATGTATTTCATCTATCTGGGGATTTTCATAAACTTTGGCCAATGGTCATCTAGTGGTCAGCAGTGGTCATTTAATCAATATTTACAAAATGCTTCTTCTCCCAAATTCTTTAGCCGATTGCAGCCTAACTTGGTCCAATGCTTCATTGGCTCGAATACACAGACTTTGGCAAGTGGTTACCTATTGGTCAGCAGTGGTAATTTTGTTTAAAAAAATATTAAAATGTCGTTTTTACATTTTAAATTTAGTTTATAGGGCTGATATTCGTGCTTCGTGAAGCACATTAGCTCTAGTTCTTTCTTTCTTTCTTTCTTTCTTTATATCAGCCCTGCGAAGCAGGCTGATATATTGTAATCTAAAAATTCTTTCTTCGGTCAAACGGTCACGTGACTAAAATAAAAATGGCCATAACTCTAAAACTATTCGGCCGATTTCAAACAAACTTTGTCAAATCATGGAGGAATAAATGCGCCATCGAGGCATGTCCATAAATTTCGGCCAACGGTCACCCAGTGGTCAGTAGTGGTCATTTACTGAATATTTACAAAATGCTTCTTCTCCCACATTTTGTGGCCTATTGCGGCCTGTGCTACATATGGGGTGTACACAGATTTTGGCCAGTGGTCACCTATCGGTCAGCAGTGGTCATTTCATGAATATTTACAAAATGCTTCTTCTCCCACATTCTTTAGCCGATTGCAGCCTAACTTGGTCGAATGCTTCATTGGGGTGTACACAGATTTTGGCCAGTGGTCACCTATCGGTCAGCAGTGGTCATTTTATGAAAACATTAAAAAATTTCGTTTTCACATTTTAAATGTATTTCATCTATCTGGGGATTTTCATAAAGTTTGGCCGATGGTCATCCAGTGGTCAGTAGTGGTCATTTAATTATAATCAATATTTACAAATAGCTTCTTCTACCACATTCTTTAGCCGATTGCAGCCTAACTTGGTCCAATGCTTCATTGGCTCGAATACACAGATTTTGGCCAGTGGTCACCTATCGGTCAGCAGTGGTCATTTTATGAAGAAAAAAAATTAAAATGTCGTTTTCACATTTTCAATGTATTTGATCTATCTGGGGATTTTCATAAAGTGGTCAGTAGTGGTCATTCAATCAATATTTACAAATTGCTTCTCCCACATTCTTTAACCGATTGCAGCCTAACTTGGTCCAATGCTTCATTGGCTCGAATACACAGATTTTGGACAGTGGTCACCTATTGGTCAGCAGTGGTAATTTTGTATAAAAAAATATAAAAATGTCGTTTTTACATTTTAAATTTAGTTTATAGGGCTGATATTCGTGCTTCATGAAGCACATTAGCTCTAGTTTACATTTTTTACGGTGTAAAATAAAACAAATTAAAATAAAAATAATCGGAGCCTATAGATTGTTACCCTTTCAGTTGTATTACCGTATTCTATTACAGATACTCCAGTTAGCCTAAGTAAGGCTTATTTGTTTTGTAATGTTCTCGTGTCTTTGATACTCCTATATAAATAATCAAGGAACTTACGTTGAAACAAAATACTTCGAGATTATTTATTTATTTAACCCTAACGACCCCATATCCTGCAAAATCCTCCAATGGGACAAAATTACTACCTGGCAAGAATTACAGGCCATAAGTGCTGAATATGAAAGATCAACGAAAATGCGTGGTGCATTTTAAAGATAAGGGCATGTTTTTCTAAACGTGCGCTGATGGATTTTGGAGGATTCAGGAAGGTTTCTAGCCAGAATACCTGGTTAGGGTTAGGGTTAATGTATGGATTAATGGTTCCCACCCCCAACAAAATCGCCACCGCAGGGTACAACATTGGCTTTGGTATGTTTATTTTATCCCCAAGTTTTTATGAAATGTACCATAAAATGGACATTTTATCACAATTGGTGCTCAATGTTTCGAGAAAACTGTAAGATGTTTTTTATGTGGTTGTGTTTTACACAAAGTTGACGGACAGGAACATGCTGTAAATTTGAAGTACCATTTTCTCCATAATGAAATCACTTCACACGAAATAATTCCTCGTGATGATTGGAACATCTACCAACTTTCTACTTAGTAAGTGTTTAGAAAAGATGTGGATCAGACGTATCCACACCATTCACCCCCATGGTATCAACATACAGGAAGGAAAAGATTAATTTTTCCTTTTTTTATCCTTTCTGTGGATCAGACGTATCCACACCATTCACCCCCATTGTCTCAACATACAGGAAGGGAAAGACTAATTTTTCCCTTTTTCTCCTTTCCACAGACATTTTTTACATTTTTTACATTTATATTTGTTTTAATTTGTCTTGCTTGTGGAGTGTCGTGGCCGAGCGGTCTAGCTTACCGGACTCAAGTTCTGGTGTTAGCAGCAGAATGTGGGTTCGAATCCCGGCCGTGACACTTGTGTCCTTGAGCAAGACACTGAACCATAATTGCTTCTCTCCACCCAGGGGTTAAATGGGTACCTGTGAGGGCAGAGTTGGTTGATTAGTCCTATATTATGCGCTATAATGGCAGCAATTGAGCTGTATACTCCCCAGGGAGCTGAGATGGTTTCAGGAATGATTTATGAGCCTTATGAGCAGGGGTAATGATATAATGAGCCTTGAGCACCACTTAGTTGGTGGATACGTGCGCTATATAAGTCCACACATTATTATTATTATTAGTTTATTTGTCTGTCCCGTTTTACTCGACCTGTCTGACTCGTTGCTTTTCGCTGATCTCATAATCTCTTCCTCCAGCCAAAAACTCCTGATACCTCTATTCATACTTAATCCCCCTTTTGTCCGCTCCCAGGACACCCGATACTCCAAATTTGTGTCAGTATTATAACGTCTCAAAAGGATCAATTTCATCTTGCTATTAACAAGCACAGATTATAATCTGGTAGTCTGGATTACAATTGGTGTCGTTAAGTCAGTCAGTCGTTATAATCTGGGTGGCACATGCATAATCGCAATCGTTAAATATTTTCGTCGTTAACATTTAATTTAAAGAAGAACATAAAATAGTTATAGCCTAATTAGAACGTTGCTACGACTGTTACACGATGTATACAGAAACAATTTGATTATTCATGAAACGATCGACTACCGTGTGAATTAAGCGTGCCATTGCTGCATGTAAGCTTGGGCGATATCGATTGTTTTCATCCACGATATATGGGCAAACATATATCACGATTTTCGATAATATCGCGATAATTTTTTTCATTCATGCATGATTGCTTTAGAGCCGATAACCACAGGTATATACCCCTCTACAAGCGTCACAATAAATCACAAATTCGTTTCCAGAGCGTGCATGTACTTCTGAAGTAGTTCGCCTTGGTTTTTCACGTCCAAAAGCTGAAAAGACTGTTCTAATTTTGTTTCCATGAAATTTCTGACTTGACTCACAATGGCGATTTGTTTTTAATCGCGATATATTTTTTAATCGCGATTTGCCGATATCTCGATAACTTAAAAAGGTTCTCGATATCGTAATCGAATAAATAAAGGTATCGAGATATTCGATATTATTGTGTTATCGCCCAAACTTACCCAGGACCAGTACCTGACTGTGCTTTTGATATTTTTTCTTTAGGGTTCATTTCACACCTGATTAGCTTCTGCATACCCTTGTATATATGTACATATCTGTATTTTGTCCCATTTTGCCTTTGAGAAAGAACCCAGAAGGATGGAAACGTAAGGCCAGTAACAATTATGTTGCATTTATACTACAGGTCCTTTAAGCCCCAGTCACACTGGAGGATACGACAACTTACAACAGGTTACGATCGTCTGCGACTGGAAATTACAAGGAATCGTAGAAAAGTCCTGCGACAAGTCCCGGGTGGTTGCGGGTGGTTGCGGGTAGTCGCAAGACCGAATTCGGTCTTGGGGAGGTTTTCGATCATGTTCAAAAACCTGGCTGCGACCAAACTGGTCGTAGCTGGTCGTAGGTAGGTCTTCAATAGTCGTGCGATGGTCGTGCTACAAGTCTTTGGTGGTCTTACGTAGTCGTGGTTCATCGTGGGACTATCCAGTCGTCCAACAGTCGCACGACTATGCACGACTATTCGCACGACTTGTCGTACGAATGCACGACTAGTCACACGACTATGCGTGACTAGTCTTGCGACTGATCCTTGACAATCGTAGGTAGTCTTGGGTGATCGTACGACAAGTCCCTCAAGGTCTTGCGACCAGTCGTGCTATCAGTTGGCTACAAGTCGCAGAGCAGTCGGGGACAGGTCTTATTGTGTGACTGCTAGGCCGACATCGCAGAAAAAACCTACGACCGGGCCAAGACCGCCCTAGGTCGCACGACTGACATGGTCGTAGGCAATCGCAGCTCCAATGTGACTGGGGCATTAGGTTAGTAAGCAGTTTGCAACAACTAATTCTCTATTTGTTTAGAGAATAGTTAACTTAAACGTTAAGATCTAGTATTTATCAATGTTGTACCTATCTTTTAAAGGGGAGGTACAACATTGATAATATAAGAAATAAAACTACTTCTACGAGTATGCTTCCTCTCTTTAAATCAAATTCATAAAACAACCAACCTGTGATATATGTAGCTTAAACGTTGTCATTAATATTGTTTTTGTAAATTATAATTGTACACAATTTCAATCGGATTATGAGTAAGATTCCAATCCTTTACAAAACATAAATCACAATCGACCCTTAATCTTTATGATTTATTCCGTCATTCTGTGAAGCAAATAGTGGGCAATGGAGCCACAGCATATGAAGGAGGCGTGGCTTATGTTGAAATGATGTCAATTAATGTGAAGGGTGCCGAGTTCAAATCCACTAAACATTTTTTCAAAAGCCTTTCTGTAAACAAAGTAATTCGCGGCTGTTGAGGATCGTCACAATCAACAGTGGATCAGAGCGCTAGTTTTAGATTAACTCAGTGAAAATAATACCCACATGATAATGTCATAGTACTGTTGCTCAGTGGCGTAGCTGGCTATGTTCGCCAGGGGGGGCGAATCGGATCCCAGGGGGCCCACCAATCAGATTTTACAGATTTTTAGGGCCCCCTCTTTACCTGGGGCCGTGGGCAACTACCCTTTTGCCCTTATGTAAAAGCGGCCCTGTATACAGGGCCGGATTTATAAGGGGCAAGGGCAGTGCCTGGCCCCATGCCAGAGGGCCCCCAGACTAAGGACTTCCTTTATATAAAAAAATGTAATAATTATAAAATTAGTTATATATTTTGTTTCGAAGAAATGCGGTTTATCATTCATTTTAGTTCATTTTTTATTTGTCATGTAATTTAATTTCTATGTCGAGGGGCCCCCGAACCTGAAGTGCCCCGGGCCCCTCGAGGTCTAAATCCGGCCCTGCCTGTATAGTCCTGCCTGCTGGTGGGCCTGTCAGTCAGTCCCATAAGCATGTGAAAACAATTCGCATGTGTTAGGGGGGGCCCACTTATTCTGGAACTGGAGCCAGGGGGGGCGGCCACCCCCCCCCCCCCCTGCCCCCCCGCTAGCTACGCCACTGCTGTTGCTGCTGCATAAATGAGCCAGTAATTGGCAGTCACTTGGTTCATCTTAAGCTGTGACACCGATTCCATGCCCTGTTGAAAGTCTGCTCTGATCGTGACAATATTGACTCTTTAAAGGAAAGAGAAGTCCAAAATTCACGTTTAGAGTACAAATACCTGTGGGTTAATGTACAATTACAATTTCCGGCTGTAGAACAGATATCGGACTCGCATGCAATGCTTAAAAAAAGTGCGTGGGCTTTTTTCACTGTTGTTTTTTAATTATTTCGTTTTATTATTATGTGTTCTGTGTGACCCCTCGCATCAGCCACTCTTGAGTAATGTTCATGAAAACAAATAATTTTTGAGGCACGACTGACCTATGGGATCTAACACAAGTGTTTTCAATTGCAAAATACACATGCATTATTTTGCGCACCAGCATAAAATACGTCATAGCTGCTGTCTGATTAACGTCGAAGCTTTCCTGCGCAAAATACTCAAAATAAATCATTCGGTGCCGCACAGCAGCGGCGTAGCCAGGACCTTTTCAGTGGGGGGGGGGGGGCACAGGGGGGGGCATTGCTTTTCAGTGGGGGGGGGGCGCAGGGGTATGGGTTTTTTCCCTTTTCTGTTTTTTGGGGCACTATCAGGATTTTTCGTGGGGGGGGGGCACCTGGGGGGCACTGGAAATTTGTGGGGGGCACGTGCACCCCAGACCCCCCCGTGCCTACGCCGCTGCCGCACAGGCCTGTTGTCAAGCGGTTGTTGATGAACGGAAATGCTTTTTAATGTATTTGTTTTCTTTAAAATCATAACAAAAAGACAAACAAACATTTTCAAGCAACTCAACAATCACAAATTATATATCTCAATTTCAGCTAATCAATAAATGCATGTTAAATTTTAGCCAATAGGTAGTATAAGTCAATAACGTGCTTCAATTAATCCAATCACAAAGGGTGTCATTCAACTTCAGCCAATCACAAATTACTTATAGGCTTACTGCCTTCATTTCAAGATGTGTACATTAACCCTAACCGTAACCCCCTGGGTATTCTGGCTATGAACCTTCCTTATCCCTAACCCCCTATAGGTATTCTGGCTAGGAACCTTCCTTATCCCTAACCCCCTATAGGTATTCTGGCTAGGAACCTTCTTTAACCCTAACCCCCTATAGGCATTCTGGCTAGGAACCTTCCTTATCCCTAACCCCCTAGGTATTCTGGCTAGGAACCTTCCTTGATAATAAGGAAGTTCGTGGTGATAGGAATATTGCTGATACATTCAATGATTATTTTGTAAACATTGGTAACAACATTGCTAGTCAGCTTCCTACTCCTGACATGTCATTTGAGTCCTTCTTGAATGATAGATGTCCGAATTCTTTTTTTATCACCCCTATTATACAAGAAGAAATAGTAGAAATTATTAACAAAATCCCATGTGGCAAGGCCCCAGGATGGGACGGTATTAGTTCTATTGTACTAAAAAAGCTAAATATTCTTTTGCCAAGCCACTTGCTCTCATTTTTAACAAATCTATTACCTCGGGAATATTCCCTGATGGATTAAAGGTAGGCAAGGTCGTTCCTATCCACAAAAAAGGAAGTACAAATGAAATTGGAAATTATAGACCTATTACGATATTGTCGGTATTCAGTAAAATGTTTGAGAAATTGGTTTTTAATCGTTTGATTTCATTTATAGATAATAATGGTATATTGTCTGATTCGCAATTTGGTTTTAGAAAAAACAGGTCCACTGAGATGGCCATAGTACATGTTGTAAATAAAATACTTGGTGCAATAGAGAACAAGAAATTATCCATTGGAATTTTCTTGGACTTATCAAAAGCCTTTGACACGGTTAACCATGACATCCTCATTCGGAAACTAGACCGGTATGGCATACGTGGAATAGCTTTGGATTGGTTTAAAAATTATCTTTGTAATAGAAAGCAATTTGTCTGTTATAATTCTGCTATATCCATGTATCAATATATTTCATGTGGTGTACCTCAAGGTTCTATGTTGGGCCCTTTATTATTTCTTATTTATATAAATGATATTTGTAATACCTCAAAAATTATTTCATTTTGTTTATTTGCAGACGATACAAGTTTATTGTATGATCATAATGACATTAATACTGGTATTCAAATTCTAAACACTGAACTTGTTAAAATTACCACTTGGCTGTCATCTAATAAATTATCTGTTAATCTCATGAAAACAAATTATATTATTTTCAGTGCCGGTAATCGTGAAGTTTCTCAAGCTGTCCCGCTGGTATTAAATGGTATTAATCTTCAACAAGTTTCAAATACCAACTTTTTGGGTATGAACATTGATAGTCATTTAAGTTGGTCTAACCACATTAATACTTTAGCTACTAAGATTTCAAAAAATATTGGTATTATGAATCGATTGAAGCCGTTTCTTTCTAGTAATGTTTTATTAACACTGTATAATTCGTTTATACTCCCTTACTTAAATTATTCACTGATTGTCTGGGGTGGCTCGATCACACAACATAACAAATTATTTCTCTTACAAAAGAGAGCTGTACGCATTATTTCCAAAGCAGGTTATCTGGATCACACAACTCCTTTATTTACTTATTTAAATTTGCTCAAATTAACATATATTTATTACCTCAATCTTGGCAAATTTATGTACAAACAAATGAACAATTTATTACCCCCTTGCTTGCAACAATCGTTTATTTTAACTTCAGATGTTCACTGTCACGTAACCAGAAGCTCATCCAGGAAACATTTGTATCAACATTTTAATCGTACCTCTCTATTTAAAATAGTCCCCAACAATGTGGAATCAAATTCTGGAACAGTCTGGCTGATGATGTCAAACAGTCTCGCTCTCTTAAAACGTTTACAAAAAAACTTAAATTTAAGTTGCTCAATGATGCTATTTAATTGACTTATTATTTGGTCTGATCTCCTGCCAATGTTATTGTTGAATGTAGTCTTCTGTTTTTGTCCAGTAACTTTGTCATTTTGTAATTAAGGGGAGGGGTGGGGGTAGGGAAAGGAATAAAAGCCCCGGCTTCTTCTTTTCCTCAACGTTGACAAGCTTTTCTCTCATAATTAGTCTGTTCATGTTACTAATTTTGTCTTTGCATATTGTAGGGCCTCTTGATATTGTGTAATTATTTGTAACAACATTCTTGTTGTCAACATTGGAATATGTGTTAATAAATGAATGAATGAATGAATGAACCCCTATAGGTATTCTGGCTAGGAACCTTCTTTAACCCTAACCCCTATAGGTATTCTGGCTAGGAACCTTCCTTATCCCTAACCCCCTAGGTATTCTGGCAAGGAACCTTCATGAACCCTAATCCCCTATAGGTATTCTGGCTAGGAACCTTCCTTATCCCTACCCCCTAGGTATTCTGGCTAGGAACCTTCCTTATCCCTAACCCCCTATAGGTATTCTAGCTAGGAACCTTCTTTAACCCTAACCCCCTATAGGCATTCTGGCTAGGAACCTTCCTTATCCCTAACCCCCTATAGGTATTCTGGCTAGGAACCTTCCTTATCCCTAACCCCCTAGGTATTCTGGCTAGGAACCTTCCTTATCCCTAACCCCCTATAGGTATTCTGGCTAGGAACCTTCTTTAACCCTAACCCCCTATAGGTATTCTGGCTAGGAACCTTCCTTATCCCTAACCCCCTAGGTATTCTGGCTAGGAACCTTCCTTAATATCCCTAACCCCCTAGGTATTCTGGCTAGGAACCTTCCTTATCCCTAACCCCCTAGGTATTCTGGCTAGGAACCTTCCGGAATCCCCCAAAATCCTCCAGTGCACTTTTGGAAGCATGCCCTTATCTTCAAAATGCACCATGCATTTTCGTTGATCTTTCATATTCAGCACTTATGGCCTGTACTTCTTTCCCCATTTGAAGAGGTGAAAGTACCAGTTCCCAACAGTGCTGAATTTTGCCCAAAAAGTTCCCCTTGGAGGATTTTGCAGGATTTGGGGTAGTTAGGGTTAAACAGTATACACTCTCTGATTATTGTCTTGTATTATTAACGAGAAAATAGATTAACTACATTTAAATGCTTAGTATTGAAGCCATTGTATTCCGCTAAAGAAAGAAAACATTCATTTTTATGATATTTCAGAAGCTTATAACAGAAGCTTAGTTTTACAGTAAATAAGTGCCTAATTGAATTCATGACGGGACCACAACAAATTCAAATTGTGACATCTAATGTAAAACAATGCTTACCTTGATTATTTTCAGGAAATGCAATTTAAAAGCATTTGTAATCCGGTAGCAATGATCCTAAACAAAAGAAAGTGCCGTCAAAATAGCGAAAAACTCGGGCGATGCATCTCTAATGCTTACATGGAATTTAAGAGAGTCCTATTTCCGAAATCAGACACAATTAATTACTTTTCAAGTAAGTTTCACATTACAGTTTGACCCTTTTTTGTAACTGTTTGTGTTTTCAATTCGTCACCGTTTCCACAAATGACAAATCAGCCCTTATCCCTAACCCCCTATAGGTGGCTAGGAACCTTCCTTATCCCCTAGCCCCCTAGGTATTCTGGCTAGGAACCTTCCTTATCCCTAACCCCCTATAGGTATTCTGGCTAGGAACCTTCCTTATCCCTAGCCCCCTAGGTATTCTGGCTAGGAACCTTCCTTATCCCTAACCCCCTATATGTATTCTGCATGGCTAGGAACATTCTTTAACCCTAACCCCCTATAAGTATTCTGGCTAGGAATCTTCCTTATCCCTAACCCCCTATATGTATTCTGGCTAGGAACCTTCCTTATCAAGTAAGTTTCACATTACAGTTTGACCCTTTTTTTGTAATTGTTTGTGTTTTCAATTCGTCACCGTTTCCACAAATGACAAATCAGCCCACACAGTTGCAAATCAAAATTTTGAGATAATCGCCTTTGAAGTTGACCTTTTTTGAAATCGCAATTTCAAAGACTTTTCAGCATTAACTATTTTAAACCTTTGAAGCCAATAACGTATCTGGCTATCATCGAAAAGTATACGTTACTGTAGACTACCGTAATTTATCCAATCCAATGTAATATTTTTTTATAGAGCTGCCTTTGTCATTGAACTATTTAAATCTATTTAAAAATGTTTAAATGCTATTTTTCTGCATATGACGCTCGAGATGCGGCAGAGTGCACCCCTCCCATTGTGTCTTCATTGTGTTCCAGGAATTTTAGGAATTATTCAGAGGATTTCAGGGGGGGGGGTGGGGGGGGGGCTCCGTTAACAATAGAACAACAGTGTGTTAGTGCATAGGAACATTTGGGGGTGGCACTCTGCCGCATATCGAGTATGGTATATTTTTCTGGGGTTACATAAATTCACAGCTTTCATTTAAGACATTGAACGAAAACAATCTGTCGAGGATTAGTACCAGTAAATTAAAAACTCAATTAATAAAAAAATGTAAGGACACCGAGGTTTAATCCCCGGGTTCACATGACCACACAATTTATCGTATGTAAAGAGGGCGTGGGCAGATTCCTGATTGGCCAGTGCGGCTATCAATCAGAATCAAACACGTTTGAAACATCGCTTTTATTTACAGTTTCCGATATCTGAATTTCACAATTTTAATTATTTGTTCGTTAATAATAACAACGATATTATGTTTAAATATTCGTTCGCTTTATAAATTCCATTATGCAGGTCGTCTAGGCCAAACACGGACTGAAGTACTAACAAAACATGACTGATAACATGAAAAAGGATGTTGACACAGACACACATTTTCTGCAAACAGGCATATCTCCAGATTCAGTCTGAATTCAGACGTAGATATTGCTATGCCTAAAATTTCGTCAACAGAATAATTAATATTATCTTTGTTTTTAATTAAGTCAGTGGGATGGTTTCTGAGTGTCTCCATTCACAGCCGTTTTGGGTATTGATCCATTTCTGTTTAACAAACATAACCGTGTATGTGTGACGTAAGTCAATATTTGTCCCGGATCTATATGGTCTGAAAGATGAGTAATACATATCATGATGTGCAACAATAAGCCTTCTGGGAGGTTCATATGAATAATACCTTGTTCACTGCTTTGGGGCAGTAGTAAGTATATATCGAAAAACACAAATTTAATAATCACAACTTAACATAAAACGTATTTGGTGTAAATTTGATGGTGGTACCAATTATCTCTTGAAATATGTCTGCCTGGCGTGCTATCGTTTCAGTAAAATTTGTAAAATCCCCCTCTAAGCTGAATTTCTGTCATCCGAAAACAGAAATTGACGTTGGAATAAATATAAACAATCTGAATGCATTTTCACTTTTTTCATGTTGTAACTTTAATTTATATCTTGATTCAAAGAAAGTGAGCATACTCATAGAAGCAGTTTTGCCAACTTTACCAATATTGTACCTTCCCTTATTAAATGTATATCTTGATTTAAAGAGAGTAAGAATACTCATAGAAGCAGTTTTGCCAACATTGTACTTTCTTTTTTATTCAAAGAGAGAAAGCATATTCATAGAAGCAGTTTTGCCAACATTACCAAAATTGTACCTTCTTTTTTATTAAAAGAGAGAAAGCATATTCATAGAAGCAGTTTTGCCAACATTACCAATATTGTACCTTCCCTTTATTAAATGTACCGGTATATCTTGATTCAAAGAGAGTAAGCGTACTCATAGAAGCAGTTATGCCAGCATTACCAATGTTTACAGTTTGATGAAATCCTTGCGTTGGGTGATAAACAATTGATTTAATTTTGCCCTACACTGTTTTCTGAGTGTCTGTGGAAAAAAACTTCACAGGCGACTCGGGCGGGATTCGAAGCCACAAACTCCTACTTACTAGTACAGACGTCTTAACCTCTCGACCACCGAGCTTGCCTGATGTCGATTGGCTGGCTAGAATCCTATACAGTATGTCTCAAAAAAAGTGTCACTCTAACTATTTCTGAAAATATACCAAAACCACGAAATAAATTTTGGAACTTTTTCAATTGCACAGATACTCCTAATCCTTGGCCTAAACACCTGTGAGTTTTATGTAATCACATGTGTTGAGGCCAAGGATTAGGAGTATCTGTGCAATTGAAAAAGTTCCAAAATGTATTTTGGGGTTTTGGTATATTTTCAGAAATAGTTAGAGTGACACTTTTTTGGGACATACTGTATAGCAGCGGGTGCCGCGATATTTATAGTTTGATGAAGGGCAAAATTAAATCAATTGTTTATCACCCGGCGCAAGAATTTCATCAAACTATAAATATCGCGGTTCGAATCCCGCCCGAGTCGCCTGAATTTTTTTCCACAGATACTCGGAAAGCACTGTGTATACAGTGCTATACACACGTCGCTGTAGGGCATAATTAAGTCAATTACCAATGTTGTACCTTCTCTTTATTCAAAGAGCGAAAGCATACTCATAGAAGCAATTTTGCAAATTACCAATATTGTACCTTCCTTTATTAAATGCATATCTTGATTCAAAGAGAGTAAGCATACTCATAGAAGCAGTTTTGCAAATTACCAATATTGTACCTTCCTTTATTAAATGCATATCTTGATTCAAAGAGAGTAAGCATACTCATAGAAGCAGTTTTGCAAATTACCAATATTGTACCTTCCCTTCAATGTATATCGTGATTCAAAGAGAGTAAGCATACTCATAGAAGCAGTTTTGCCAACATTACCAATGTTGTACCTTCCCTTCAATGTATATCGTGATTCAAAGAGAGTAAGCATACTCATAGAAGCAGTTTTGCCAACATTACCATTGTTGTACCTTCCCTTCAATGTATATCGTGATTCAAAGAGAGTAAACATACTCATAGAAGCAGTTTTGCCAACATTACCAATGTTGTACCTTCCCTTCAATGTATATCGTGATTCAAAGAGAGTAAACATACTCATAGAAGCAGTTTTGCCAACATTACTTATACTGTACCTTCTCTTTAATAAGGAGGAATTACTTTAACATTTGGAGAAATTACTGACCGACACTCGAAGGATTACCTTGAAATGTCAGACAAAATCAGGATCACTGAATGTAAAACATGACAACTGAAAGTCAGGACACAGTCCGACTCTGTCAACTATGTGAGACGATTGCGTGTAAACTGCATTTCCTAATAAAATTGTCGTCGGCTATGGTAACAGGTAACTCTCAACAACTGATGAGCTTAAGCAAATTATTATTAAGCACACTATTTACCTATCCGTTAGACAAACGTTCCCGAACGATTTTTTCATCTCGCCCGAGGGCTCCAGAAAGCATCATCGATCGGCGGTTTCTCGGCGGTTTCTCGTCAGTTCTGCTTTTACGCGTCACTTGCTTTTGATAAAAACGTCGGCTTTGTTTTTTTTAGTAAAAAGGAATTAGTCACCCTGCAATTGTTCTTTTTAAATAACAGGCTCATTTATTTTTTATTCAATTACATTGCATTGGTTTATACAAAAAATAACGTTGCAGCACAAGTCCATTAAGCGCGCATGATTTACTTTAAAAAATGTGTGGAAATGCCATTTATCGATATTTGCTTAGAACCCTTCTTTACGAAACAATGGAAACTTTTACCAGATTGATACGATCTTTAAATAAAGTAAGATAAAAGTTCGGTAATTAGATGATTTGGCAGTGACCAATGTTTTACCTTTCCATTTTAGCAGAACTGGGCCTTCGCCTATAACTGTGCTGGGCTAATGTCATAGCGTTGCTTGGAATTCCGCGCTTACAATCACCACAGCGCAGATGAATAATTATTGCGCTGGCAGCCAAAGTTTAGTTAGGCAAAGTACATTTGCGCACAATGGATTGGTAGTGAGCGAAGTCTGACTGAAACTAGTCCGTCAGCCATCTTTGTGCCGAAGAACTATACTTATGACTTCTTGATTCCAAAGATTTGAGCGGTATTCATGTGGCTGTGGTTTCAAACGACATCATTTTGCATTCTGCAGGTATAATCAGGGAGCCATTGATCTATGAATTTGATTGACAGCAGCGTTGACCGTTGAATTGTATGGTACTTCAGGGGATTCAAAATGGTGGTCGATGACTTCGCGCTTTATATTCCAGTCACCGTTGAACGACCAATCCAGTTAGTATAGAGATCAGTTATACGTTAAGCAAAGTTTTACCATTTGCCGCGGGCAGTTGTATGGAAAATAGACACCTCGGCAACGGGCATTATGCGAGTTTAAACGCATCACGATTTCCTTAACTTTGCACATCAATAGTCAATCGTTACCGTCAATATCTCTACTGCTGGTTATTGGCATGATGGCTTATCTAGAGGTTCTTGCACTCTGCAAGCCCAATGCTTCCAGAAAACCCATGCCTTGAGGTCGAGGTTAATATTATCAATGTAATTGATTGATTCTTGTAGGCCTAATCGTAGTCTAGTCTGTTCTGCTGAGTACTGGGTCAAATAAATTTCCATGTATTGGAATATAGTACGAACAATGGGAGACTTTTGAGACACTGGTGGCAGCAGACTTACCTAATTTCCCATTGTTTACGTTATTATTAAATATTGAGAACAATGGAAGACAACCAGCAAGTCTGCCGCCCTCTAGTGTCGCAAAGGTATTCTATTGTTCCGGTATCAATCTCGGCCCAGGGCTTTCAAACAATTTTAGCTTAACTCTCACCAACTGCTGTCTCACCCTGGTACAGGATGATTTCAATGTACACAAGTCTTTGATATTTAAATAAGTTAATTATATCCGATGTGTATTAGATCATTATCTGTGCATTAGATTATTATCTGTGTGTTAGATTATTATCTGTGTGTTAGATTATTATCTGTGTGTTAGATTATTATCTGTGTGTTAGATTATTACCTGTGTGTTAGATTATTATCTGTGTTAGATTATTTATCTGTGTGTTAGATTATTATCTCTGTGTTAGATTATTATCTCTGTGTTAGATTATTATCTGTGTGTTAGATTATTATCTGTGTGTTAGATTATTATCTGTGTGTTAGATTATTATCTGTGTGTTAGATTATTACCTGTGTGTTAGATTATTATCTGTGTTAGATTATTTATCTGTGTGTTAGATTATTATCTCTGTGTTAGATTATTATCTCTGTGTTAGATTATTATCTGTGTGTTAGATTATTATCTGTGTGTTAGATTATTATCTGTGTGTTAGATTATTATCTGTGTTAGATTATTTATCTGTGTGTTAGATTATTATCTCTGTGTTATATTATTATCTGTGTGTTAGATTATTATCTGTGTGTTAGATTATTATCTCTGTGTTAGATTATTATCTGTGTGTTAGATTATTATCTCTGTGTTAGATTATTATCTGTGTATTAGATTATTACACTGATACATGGTTACTGGATTGTGTGCTCCCCCCCCCCCCCCCGGGGGGGATTAGACCATCAACAATTTCACTCTTGCGCATTTCAGATAATGACTAATTTCGTCGTAGTAAGGCATCAATTAAAACAAATATTCGATAAATATTTTAAAAATGTAATATAGGCATAAAAACCAAATGTTTCGTAAACACGTATTCAAACGGGTTTTTGCATATTATTCTGTAGCAACCAATCAGAGATGCAGAAAACACTTTTCCAACCAGAGTTGTGAAAATGAGGGACCAAGTTACGACAATGCAATGCAATGAACACGTACAACTAATATCCATAGAAAATACAACTAAACTCACCAGAACAAGAACTGATTGTACTGATTGTATAACTTGAACTGCAAAAGCCACTTATCCTCCTTAAATACCTTCAGAGATTGACGATGCTTTGTCAAAAGTATACTTTGTGGCTGCAGTTGCTTACACAGTGTTT
This sequence comes from Zoroaster sp. YZ-2022, assembly GCA_029582265.1. Taxonomy (NCBI): domain Eukaryota; kingdom Metazoa; phylum Echinodermata; class Asteroidea; order Forcipulatida; family Zoroasteridae; genus Zoroaster; species Zoroaster sp. YZ-2022. Next base: position 86,328,564 of record CM055816.1, read on the forward strand.
CCATATGTCTGCGTCGCTGTCTGTGTCGCTGTCTGCGTCGCTGTCTGCGTCGCTGTCTACGTCGCTGTCTGCGATCATTACGACTATATGGAAACAAGGCTTAAGGTAAAAGCCTAATTGTTACTTGTACAATCTTTACAGCAAGTAAGCTTAAAGAGTTTTGCCTGCCACTTTTGAGATAGGTAAAACTTGTAGCTTTGCATGGTGAGGATGATAAGTAAGACTAATTGCGGTGACACCATGTGGAATCTCAATTGAGTAGTAATTAGTTCTGAGATTCCACATGGTGTCACCGCAATTAGTCTCACTTTTGAGATGTTAGGTCTCGTACTCATACTTGAACATCTCAGGTGTAAAAGTATAAAGTACGAATAAAAGTACTCGACGGCAACACTTAATTGTATTTTATTCTTGTAACCTGTTTCCTAGATTTGTTATATTCATGTTTGAAATATTTCTGTATATCGAGTATACACGATCTAGGAAACGTGACATTCCATGAAATATTATTCCGTTATAACTTATCGCCTTGCGTTTGGAGAATGTTTGAACCAAGCCACTTACAAATCTTGTTGGCATATCTAAGACATCAAAGCACCGCGTGTGATCGATTGTAAAGTGTATGGCCTGCCATCAAAGTATTCATGACTTTTCACTGGTTGGGTTTTCCGCTTGTATTTTCCGCCTATTGTGGTTTCCGCTTGTTATGTTTGCCGCCGGTTGTGTTATTTATTTTGGCCTCATTTTCCGCGATCAGTTGTTCATGATTTTTACGTGTAGGTCAAGCGAAAAAGTGGTATTGATCGGAGCAGACATATAGCCTACTTAGAATACCTTGAGCCAACGAGCGGAAAATCATGCAAACCGATTGCAAAGTCCCACCTGCTCCTATTCATGAAGGGGCAGAGCCTTGAGTGAGTAGTTTTATCGAATCAGTAAAATAGACTTATGTTTAACTCGAGCGAATGTATTGCCTTGGAATGAGTCATGAATTGTCAAAGCCTCTAGTTTGTAGTCAGTATTTGGATGTATTGCCTTGAATGGAGTCATAACTCGTGAAGGGTCAATGCCTCGAGTTTGAAAGTGAATCAAGCAAGTAATTGACTTGAGTCAAATTCAAGTGGTTGTATCGCCTTGAATTGAATCGTGAAGTGTCGAAGCCTCTAGTTTGTAGTTTAATCAAGTTAGTATTCGGATGTATTGCCTTGAGTGGCGTCATGACTCTAGTTTTTCGGTGAATCGAGTTAGTAATTGACTGGAGTCTAACTCAGTTGCATTTTTTTTGTCGTCGAGCCAAGTCAAGTCACTGACGAGTTGAATCATAGACTCGAGTCGAGTCATTAACTGCAGTCGATTTGAGTCAGCCTTTTGATCCCAGTATGGTCGAACTGTTGGATCAATTTGTAGCAAAATGTGTTTTTGTTGTGTTGATATGACGGAACAATTTTCAGATGATTGTACATCTACCAACTTCACATTGAACTGTAGCTTTCAAATAATAATTCAGCAGTTGGATAATAGCAGTGCTGTTTATTTTATTTAAATAAAGCACTTCGTTAACATCGTTTTAATTGGCGATAACAAGCAATTGTCAAATATATACACGGTGAGTTTACTAGGGCTGTCTGTTTTCGGATATTTTCGGAACCGGATACCCGACATCAGGAAACTTCGGATACCCGGATACCCGTTTTCATTTTTGTTGAAAACATGCCTCAGGTGGTGTACAAATACATCAGGCCCGTACGCAGGATTTTTTATGGGGTGGTGCGAATTTGTACTGATGGGACCAAAAATGCCTTGGGAAACTATATAACGTCGGTTTCGCGCCCTTTCATCTACATGTACAGGTAGGCTATGGACAATTGGACTTGTTATATCATGGTCTTAGATTGTGTAATTTCATTGGTCGAAAGCCTGTCACATGACAAATCACAAATCTTCATGTTACCCTCGTGACGTCACTCAAAAAGTGATGTTCACCTCTGACGTCACTCAAAAAGTGATGTTCACCTCTCAAGAGTGGTACATCACCCTGATCGTCCCCGGGAGTATCATCCCCATATATCTTTCACAAGTGCTACTTTTGATTGCAAGAAGTGAAAACAGCGACCGAGGTTGTTATATTGCTGGTACTCCGCAGAACACGCTATATTTCAATTTGATGCACTGTAGGGACCAGCTAAACAACTTGTCTGCCGTGTGTGAATTTGTTCGCTTCGACCATGCAGTACGAATAGTTCGCGAATACTGCATAACATGCAACGAAAAGGGACGAGATGACAGCAACTTCCAGACACTTCCAGTTACAGACTTAGACAGTTTACTGGAAGATTTCTTCGGTAACGTAATCTAATACCATGGTATAACAAAATAATTGTTGCCTGGCGTGATGGGGGTCCATGGGTTTTGTACACCCTCGGGGGCTGATGGCACCCTCGGGTGTACAAAACGCCATGGACCCCATCACGCCAGGCAACAATTATTAAATGTACGAACATACGCCCAATGTGTGCATGTACTGTATATGTACAGTATGTACACATACACATAATGTACGCGTGTACAGTACGTGTGTTATGTAGCGCGCGCTGTCGAGCGATTATGCAAATTACGCACCACCTCCATCCGGCCGCGCCCGGCCACCTGGCGCGGCGGCGTATGTGTATAATTTGCATATTTTACGCGCCCGCGTAAAGTTTTTAGTTGACATTACTTGCAAGGAGGAAGGTCCGAGTCGAATTTCGCCTAAGCCAAGTCCATTTTCGTGTGCCAGTAGTACCATTATTTCTACATGTACATCAAAATACCATTATTTACCCCGGAAAATGTGGACCTTTTGGTAATTTGGGGGGGTGCGTACGCACCCGTCGCACCCCCCCCCCCCCCCCCCTGCGTACGGGCCTGTACATGTACTGTAAATGGTAACAAATTGACTTTTATAATACAGAGGACACCATACCATCGATCTTTTCTTTATTGGAGTGCAATCTTTTGAATTTAAAGATAATTGTCTGTAAAAGTGTAAACATTACATTGTTCAAGAGTCACAGATTTCTGTTCGCACCGCTCGGTCCGAATTTTAAAAAGTCGTTTTCGGGTAATTGGAACCGAAAAATGGAACCGGGTAATGACAGTTTCAGTCGGGTATCCGGATACCCGGCACAGCACTCGAGTTTACATCAGTTGTTCCCATATGCTGTTTGGGTGTGATTCCAAATTGAATTCATAACAGCTTCCACTTGAAGCTTCTACTTGTAATCGTGACTTGTAAATAAATCATTAACAGTCTCGTTTTGAAACATAACCCGAATGATACTTAACTTCATTCGAACATGGAGAATAAGTATATAATTTGTTGAGTGTGTTTCTGCGATGTTCGTACTACAAAGGTGACGTAAACCGACTGATTACGGGTTTAGATAATGTTTCCCTATCTGTAGGGAGTAAGCTAGTAGGAAGATCTAGCTATTTGCATAGCTACACTTAAGAGGCACGTCTGTCTGCTTGTATTATACCATTCTACAAACTCACACTACGGTTATTGTGTTTTATAGTTCCGTTCTCTCTCCAAGCAAAACAGTTTGCCAAACGCGAGATAATCTGATTATCTTTTGCACTCTAGTCAGAAGAAAAAAAATTGCGCAGGTGATGTCGTAGTTACGCATTCTCTGAATAAGAGAGCACTAAACGTTCGCCTGTAACCTGTCCACACACAAATGGAGAGGCAACAGGGAAGGGGACGGGTCGGTTGCCCGGTAACGACCCTCTTGTCTGGAAAAAGCCTGTTATGTTTTGAAGTCACAATATTCTGAAAATATTTTTTAATAAACACGTTTTCTATTTGCTTATCTGTTAATGAATATCTCTCCTCCTGCTGGAACAAATATTCGTGAAAATTACGCACTATAAGCGAGGGGGATGTAACGGTAAAACAAGTGCTAAAACGCCTTTCTGGTAACACTTTATTAACACATCACTTTATTATTTATTTTCAACAATGTGGTGTTTATTATTATACCCAACATGTTTGTGCTTTACAGTATTTCGACATGAATTTCGTTAACACATTAAGGCCCCCCCCCCCCAATTTTGTTGTTGTTGCTATGAAACAATGTCCAATTGCAGCCAAAATTGTGCGGCTTCTCTGAGCCACCATTCTTTGTGTATGGGAAATTTGGTCTGGTTCCAAATAAAAGATTACCAATAAAAAAGCGCGTCACCGCACCGATTTCTAGCTGACCAGAAACCGGAGACTTTTTTGGGGGTCTAAAACGTCGTCTCAGGAACCTTTTTATAATTTAAAAAATAAAATGTGTTTTAAATTAACACAAATAGGCCTATGCGTTCACCCCCTAGGTATTCTGGTTAGGAACCGTCCTGAATCCTCCAAAATCCATCAGTGCACTTTTGGAAACATGCCCTTATCTTCAAAATGCACCATGCATTTTCGTTGATCTTTCATATTCAGCACTTATGGCCTGTACTTCTTGCCAGGTAGTAATTTTGCCCCATTTGAGGAGGTGAAAGTACCAGTATCCAACAGTGCTGAATTTTTTCCAAAAAATAGCCCTTGGAGGATTTTTGCAGGATTTGGGGTGGTTAGGGTTAATGGACATTCAATTAAAATTAAAAAATACAAAGCAAAAACTGATAATAACAAAGTAAATACACATACCGATTATTTAATAAATGAAAATGTTTGCGAAAGTATTAGTCGGGCAGCATAACATTTACTCCCATGGCACTCTAAAAGCAAATACAAGTTAATCATTAAAAAACCGTCATTGAGAATATACACGCAGAAAAATAAATAACATCATTGGCACATTCAATTTTAAATTGACTAATGAATTGGAGTACAACCAGAACAATGACATCTTAAATGCTTTGCCTAGGTTTCTCGCTACTTTATCACCATTATCCAGCAGTTTTAGTTTTGATCGGAAAATTGCTACTTTCCTTTAAGGCCAAAAAATGCGATGTCCAATTGCAGCCAAAATTGCTGGATGGATTGGAATTATTTTCTGCTGCGCTGTGTTATAAACGCATTTTTCACGTAGAGGTATGAACTTTTGCTCGATTTGTGAGGCCTCTCTTAGCCACCATAATTTGTGTATGGGAAATTTGTTTTTGTCCAATAACTGCGTATACATGTATCACGTATTTCACTAGTTGGTAAATAAATAAAATAAAGTTAAAAAAAAAAAAATAATAATAATAATAAAAAAAAATTATAATAATAAAAAAAAAAAATAATAATAAAATAAAATAAAATAAAATAAAATAAAATAAAATAAAATAAAATAAAATAAAATAAAAAGATTTAAAAAAAAAAGATTTAAAAAAAGAAAGATGTGTCACCGCACCAATTTTGAAGTCGACCTTTAGCTATGACCAGAAAACAAAGACTTTTTGGCCTAAGAAAGGTCAACAAATTCCATCAAATATCTCATAATAAATTTAGACTTAATGGTGGCTCTCGCCATTAATTCGTCGAGGCACTGCATTCTTTTCAACAAATCTCCTGACATTTTTTTTCTGAAATACGTAAGCAGGTGCAACCATACGTAGGAATTGGCAGCTTATTTCATTGTGTCATTAACGAGATAGCAGTGAAAGTACATTCGGTAATGCAATCAGAAAGTACATTTGGTATTCGTTCCATCGTGGAATTAACTTCTCAGGAGGACAAATGTTCGTTGGTAAAATAATTTGATAAATTGCACTAAAATGATAGCACCTCAGACAGAACTTTATCAAGTACGTTTCAAGTAAATCTGTGATCATTAATTGTTTTGAGAATATCAGTAGATATAGGTGAATACCAGGGGCTTTATAGACGAAATAGGATAAATATTTTGAAAAAAATTTCCATCATAGTAGTCGGGCTGTGCGTTTTCGAATAATTTGATAACCGGATATTCGAATTTTGATTTCGATCGAATATTCCAAATTCGAAGGCCGCCGATTGTAAATTGCGCCACGTGATAAAAAGAGCACGCACGATATGGTGGGCCAAAAATGTACTAAACATATAATGTTGCCCGGACTAGAATGGACTTGCTAGGTGGCGACCAAATGTAGACGAGAGGATGATTTGGGGACAATGATGGAAGCGCCAATATATACAAAAAACAAAAAAACAAAAACAAAAACAAAATCAACAAAACATTTATTTTTCTTCGAATATTCGAACCGAAAAAACCAACTGGATATTGGAACCATCGATCGAATATTCGAATATTCGGTTATATGGCACAGCCCTACATAGTAGCCAATAGGGAAGCGGAAGCATCAACAAACTCTAAAGACGTTTGCACATTTCGTCTCATTTATTGAAGAAACGCATGGAATTATTTCATATACTTTCATTATTATGACAACCTTTTGTATACTGTGTCTTTGTTTGTTTATATGTTTGTCTGTCTATTGTCTGACTGTCTATCTCTTTGTCCTATTTGTTTTAATATGGGGCTTTGTTTTGTTTTAATATTATACGTTTTAAACGTATAATATTAAAGTATATTATTTTTGGTTTTTATAATTGTAATATTTTTGTGAATTGTTCAATATTTTATCGTTGGTAGGGGTATGGATAGCCATATATTTGTGATGGCAGTTTTACAGTTTTGCTCTATCCTCGACAGCAGCTTGTTCACTTTTTAATATGTTTATTGCCTATGAGTGTCTAAAAATATTTTGAAAAAATAACAAATTGTCAATTTCCATCGAATGGCATCTTCCCGTCCACTCAAAAGTATAGAAGTCAAAATATTTATCAATTTCTGCAGCGAGGGTTGCTTTATACTAACTAGTGCGGGTCTTTGTAAATTTGCTTCGGTTGAGCAAGCGATATTTGCCAACCGTGGAAATGTGAATCCATCGAGTGCAGTAAAAAATTAAATTCACATCAACACACGTCTTAGAGTTAAAAAACGAAGTGTTATTCAAACGCTCTCGTGAGAGTACCGTTAAAGCTTTTTGCGCGCCTGTCTGGAAAGGTTTTAGCGAAGCGCTGTGTCTACTAATGTTCCCAGGATTTATGTTTGGGACAGCCGGTGCGGTGAGACTTGTTGCAGCGCTGCCTCAAGCACTCCTGGTGGTAGAAAAGGGGAATTTTAAACAGAATAAATTGTAGCTGAAGTAGACGGCAAAAGTCCCGCAGGCAGTAATGACACTTCATTGCCAGATTTCTTTGGCAAGCCGATCAGTAGGGTGACTCTTGGTATCATTCGGACCCTATTCGGGAATATGCATGCCTGACTCTCCCCTGGCAAACTCGCCCCATGACACACTCGCCCCTTGTTGGTACAAACTCGCCCCGACAGTCAGGGGGCGAGTTTGCCAGAGGGCGAGTTGACTGACAAGTAAGGACTTGTTTTTTATCATGGAGAAAGAAACATGAACAAAATTGCATATTCTAGTTCTCAGGTTAACAAGATAAGCTATTGGTTAATGTTGACAAAGCCACTTCTTCGAGTATACTTACTTTTTAAGATTAATGTAACTACAGACACAGTTGTAAATTATTACAGATTATTAAATTAACGTCGGTGTAGGTCAAAAATTAAATCAATTGTTTATCACCGGACGCAAGAATTTCATCAACCTATAAATTAACGAATTATCATCTACCAAATTATTTGGTGTAAAGTTGGTACAAATATCAATCATCCTGAGAAATTATTTCGTTTCCAATCTTTCGTCTTCATTTTTAGGAAAACACAAACTGTTATGTCGCATTTAGCCTAAAGAAAGTCAACCCGGACGACAACTTTTTGTAAAACATAACATCTGAAAAATGTTATGTTTCATTATTTCCTCAAAAACGTGAGCACCTATTGGGATTAAAGGGACATTAAAGAAGGTTCCTAGTCAGAATACCTAGAGGGTTAGGGTTAAAGAAGGTTCCTAGCCAGAATACCTATAGGGGATTAGGGTTCAGGAAGGTTCCTAGCCAGAATAGCCAGGTGGTCTTGGGTTAATATCGTCACGATCAACAGAACATGGAATTGAAGTGCCAATTTTAGATTAACTCAGTGACTGAAAATAATAACCACATGATAAGGTCATATTACCGTTGCTGCTGCAATAAGCCAGTAATTGTCAGTGTTCTTCTTAAACTAAGACACCCATTCCATGTCCAGTTGAAAGTCTGCTCTGATTGATATTGTCCGTTTAAATTGGACGTTGTTTTTTAGAGGAGGGGATATTACTTATTTGGCAAAAGTTCATCTTGACGATACTGTCCCTTTAAGTTTTCACATGTTAGTTTTATTACACATTTCTTGAAAGGGAGAGGGTTGAAATGACGCACATACTAAACCCTTCCTTCTAAACGGAATGTACATCGATTTAATTTTGCCCTACACCGACGTGTGTACAGCACTGTATAATCAGTGCTTTCCGAGTGTCTGTGAAAAAAACTACACAGGCGACTCGGGCGGGATTCGAACCCACGACCTCCTGCTTACATCATTGGTAACGAGTTTGTATGACTATGCTTACCACTAATACTGTCATTTTTTCTTTGTCGTCTTATTCAACGCTGGGCCCTCTAGGAGAGATTACCACGAATAATGATAATAAATATAAATATAATCAAATTAACCAAATGGGAAAATCGACTAGGTACACACATAAGCCTACATTGTTTTGGAGTGAACAAAGCGAAGCTTATGATAAAGCGGTATTTGAACTCGCGACCTCTGGGTTGACGTGCCGGCGCTCTACCAATAAATAATCAGCCCTATGTTCTTGTTTATTTTGGCGGACTTCACAGTTTTTCAATTTCTTTGTTCGGGGCGGGCGCTAGTCAAAAGTTATTGAACCGCTATTAGTCAGAAGTCATTGAACCAAAGCGTGCCGTTGGCTATACCATAGAGCTACACTCAGGGACCACTTGTTTAATATACAACCTGGGAAGCGGCAGTCTAGAATCACTAAAAGAGGACACGATTTGTTAAATTATATACTTAAGTTAACCACAAGAGAAACTGACTAAGTGCATAAATACATATTTTTATGCAAAGACAAATGGATTAGAAAAGCAGCATTTGAACCTGTGACATTTGGGTTAACGTGACGGCTCTCTACCCTATGTTGTCGGTCACCATTATACAAAATATAATGCATTAAAAATAAATAAATGTAAGATATTAAATAAATAAATATAACTATATAACATATAACATGTACATATAACGAGTTATACATTTATAAACAACACATTTGTAAATGTAATTTTGGTCTATAATAATATGGAGTAAATGTTGCTTCCGTACAGTTATTGTGAGCTGCAATCATGGTTGTGATGATGAATTGTGTCTTTCAGCAAGCCTACTATAATTGCTTTTCTCCCCTGGGGATAATTGCAATGTTGGCGGATGTAACTCTTGTGTTTGAAAAGCTATTGGTGCAACAATAGCTACTTTAGATTTCTATAACTCCTTAAGGCTCCCCGGATCTGTAACGTCCTTTGGAAACGATTGGCCGAAGGTAAACACGTGGGTTTAATTGCAGCATAAAGAGTGCGTTCGAGTGGGTTGTCTTTTAATGATACGAGTATCCTTTTAGTATAAAGTAGATGCGTGGTATTGACGAGCGGAGTTAAAGTACGGTATACTCGTACTTTTTCTCGAGTTCATTTTGGTGTACTCGACCTCGTCCATGACAATTGTACCGTGACAAAGTACTCGACAACAACGCCTGCAAAGGAAGCACGGAGTGGCGTATCTCGACACTGCCCATGTCTGCAATATCTGTGGCCAGCGAAGTCACCGTCACCAATGAGATTCACTCGACTACAACACTAGAGTTGGAGTACTCGTACTCGTACTCGAGTACATTTTCTGAACTTCTACTTGAGTAAAACTTAAGTAAAAGTGAAACATGACATAATCTCGTAATTCTCGCGTAATCTCGCAGTTTTCGTGCCCATGAGTGAACTCGTGTCATAGGGTGTGTTTGTTTCGCTCGAGATTGATCGCGGGTCACGATCGTGTCATCTCGCATATCCACCGCGCGAACAGGATCAGCAAATACAGGATCCGGATCAGTAAACTGTCTAAACCGCACGGACTGTCTGGTGATCGAGATCTGGATAATGTGCGAAACAAACAGGCTACTAGACTACTTTGCAAATACAAGCCCCCTTCACCCAGTAATCCGTCAGTCTGAGTCAACGATTTAGAGCTCTTTAATTTGTATTTCTTTCTTCTATATTGTCAAGCGCCTTGATCTAGTCTAAGCTTGGGCGATAAGACGATAATATCGAATATCGAGATACCGTTGTTTATTCGATTACGATATCGAGAACCTTTTTAAGTTATCGAGATTTCGGCAAATCGCGATTAACAAAATATAGGCCTATCGCGATTTTGGAAGTGACAAACTACTTCAGAGGTACATACACACTATAAAAACGAATTTACGATTTATTGTGATGTTTATAGAGGGGTACATACCTGTGGTTATCGGCTTTAAAGCAATCATGCATAAATGAAAAAAAATAAGAGCGATACTATCGAAAATCGCGATATGTTTGCCGATATATCGTGGATGAAAAAAATCGATATCGCTCAAGCCTAATCTAGTTTTGTTCAGGATATGTGCGCTTTATAGGAACCTTCTATTATTATAATAATTATTATTATTATTATAAGCGCGTTGCATCTCGGTCTAGCTACTAATCACCGTCCACATTTCCCTGTACGTTATTACTGTGTAGTTTATATTCGAGCAATCTACGTAGTTGTGTTATTAAACTGAACGCAACAAATAAAAAAACATGGCTAACTGTATTCAGTGAGGTGGTAACATTGATAGATGATGTCTATTGATATGACGAAAGGTCAGTATTTGAAATATTTTGTCTTTAGGTAGACCAAAGGTCTATTGAAACCCAATAAGTATGGAACCCGTCCCTCCCTCGATGCTTGCTTTAAAATATTTATTTTTCTTATTTACTACAAAAACATGACTCTGACGATAGTTTAAATTTGTAAATTTGAAATAGGTGTTTGTCTTATAAACTGGAAGGAAAATAATGCTTCTCAGATTGAAAAGAAAATTTGCTTGGTATCACCGGTGAAATTGTGCACAGAAACACGGATGATGCTCTTTAAGAAATAGTGCAGTCACAAGAAGGCAAATGATTTGAAGTCTATCCCGCGGTAGGCCGGTGGCGGTGTGAGTGATTGTGCGGCGAACGTTGTACATGCGATTCGCACGAGGATTGCATACACAACTGGGCCAAGCGATCCTACAACGCTGAGTGTGGTTCATTCAAGTCGAGTGTAGACAAGGTGCCAAGTGATTGACCTGATTTCTATTTAGGACAAGGTGCTATTTTATATAATTAAAATCTTGGTATGTGACACCATTATTGACAGAATTGTAGTTTTTTTCAGCGTTTGTAATAAATCATGAATCTTGTCATGAATTGGGCCTTGTAATAGATCCAATCATAAATTGAAATGTCTGTACACAGAAAAATCCCACTATTAGTATTATGTGTGTTCAAGCCCTTTGCGCTACTGGTAATCTTGAAAACGTACCGGTACATGATGATTGACTTACATATAAGTTTGTTTAAAACATCCCTTGAAATATTTCTGTCTGATGTAGGTTCCTATCTTCCGTAGAGGTTAATGAATACGAACTATGGTTGTACAGATATCTCTCGATTCCCTTTAAAATGTGGATTTATTTAAGGACGTGTATAGTGTAAAGTGGATTTAAAGGTAAACACCTTTGGTTTATAACCTACAATCTTACTTGATCTTAACTTATGGTTGGTGATTATACCAACCATCTTGAGAATTTATTCCGTCCGACATGCGGCTATTTTTGGCAAAACTTTAAATTAAACACGTTTGGCATGGATTACGGTCAAAATCCATTTGAACATTAAAATTCATACATACATGTGTGAATGCATTGTTATATTTTGAAGTCAGAATTATATGGCTCGTGACTCGCACTCGGACTCGAACTCGAGTCACTCGGACTTGGACTCGAGTCACTCGGACTTGGACTCGAGTCACTCGGACTTGGACTCGAGTCACTCGGACTTGGACTCGAGTCACTCGGACTTGGACTCGAGTCACTCGGACTTGGACTCGAGTCACTCGGACTTGGACTCGAGTCACTCGGACTAGGACTCGAGTCACTCGGACTTGGACTCGAGTCACCATGTACAGTGACTCGGACTCGGACTCGATCGAGTCACCATGTACTCGGACTCGGACTCGACCTTGGGACTGTTACTTGGACTTGAGTGTTTGTGACTTACACTCAGAAGCAAAATGGCCTGTTCAGTATAAAACATTCTAAAACTCAGCGAAAATAAATTTCGCTGACATTATTAGAAAAGTCCTTAATAATTCTTATAAACATAGTTTATAAGAATTATTAGTTTATAAACATCATAGAATCGCAATGGGAACAAAATTGCCGAACTCAATGATGTTCTAAATCAAATATTTTGATTTGTTGACAAAGTTCCACTTTTAAAGGAATCGTAACTCGGACTCGACACTAAGGACTCGGACTCGATACTAAGGACTCAGACTCGACACTAAGGACTCAGACTCGACACTAAGGACTCGGACTCGACACTGAAGACTCGGACTCGACACTGAGGAGTCGGACTCGACACTGAGGAGTCGGACTCGACAACCAAGGACTCGGACTCGACAACTAAGGACTCGGACTCGACAACTAAGGACTCGGACTCGACAACTAAGGACTCGGACTCGACAACTAATGACTCGGACTCGACAACTAAGGATTCGGACTCGACAACTAAGGACTCGGACTCGAATACAAGTCCTGCTATTTTCTCATTATCAACACGGCAAAATAGACAATGCTGTAACATTGTTAGGTTTTATATGTAGATCTCTCTTTATTCGTATTGATGTATTTATAGATGTAACGCGCGCCTGAAATGCTGCGACGTTACTAAGTATGGAAAGGTAGTTTGCCTAGACCAATCCAATGACAAGGTAAGAAAAGAAAGAAAATCAAGCTGACAATCGAATTAGCTTCAAACAAATTTAATTAATCACTGGTCAACAATTTTTTTAAAGTTGTCTGCTTCGGAGATAAAATGTGCTATTTATTATGGATTTTGATGTGCTGAATTCAAATATGACAATTAAAATTGCTGATTGGCTACTGTTTCCAAGATATTTAAGTTTTTACATTTTACGTACTATGTATATGATGTACATAGCAGATTTTTATTCATGAATTATCATACGCTATTCCCATACGTGTACACATGTACATGTAGATCTTGAAAACTAGAGCCAATCAACAATTTTAAGCATCATTTCCATTCTCAGTGACCCATAATTAGTCAAGTTTGACTTCATTTGTTTCGGAAGCATTTTGGCTGTACCAGTGTAATTAAACCAGTAATGTAATTAAAGAGAAATTTTGGGATATAGATATCTACAAAATAAATAAATTAAATTACTGGTTTAATTAAAGAAAATCAAGCTGACAATCGAATTAGTTTCAAACAAATTAAATTTCTCATTAATTACATTACTGTTTAATGTTATAGTTTGTCCATTTTGAATTAATTATTAATTAAATTTGTTTGAAGCCAATTCGATTGTCAGCTGCTTGATTTTCTTTCTTTTCCCTTTCTTTTCCCTGTCATTGGATTGGTCTAGGCAAACTACCTTTCTATACTTAGGAACGTCGTAGCATTTCAGGCAAATGAGACAGTTAAGAGTGGAATCTGTCCAAACATTTCATACCCAGACCTTGAAAATAGAAATGTGACAAATGAATGCCAATTTATGAAATTTAATTCTTGATCAACTGCTTGCGACTGGTCTGGATGAAATTGAATGAACTTAGCGGCATTTAAATTAGAGTGTACTTATTTTGGCGATGGGTTGGGTTAAATGACGATATAATGCTCAACTTGTGAATTTGAATGACTCTTTCTGCTGATTGAATGATGATGTAAAGGAGCATTCATTTTCAAATCAAATTTAATGAATTGGGTATTAAATTTAATGAAAAAGGTTTGAAAATCGCCAGAAAAATCTATATGATATATTTATGGAGAACCTCCCAATGGCAAGAACATTTTATTTCCAATGACTGCCTCTTTCGAGGTACGGGAGAAAGAATTACATACAATCACAAATTAAGATCAAAAGCATGTACAATAAAAATAAATTATAATAGTTTTATCAATGTTATAAACAAGTGCAACATTTTAAAAAGGGGAAAAAGATAATTAACTTTTAAGTGACGAAATAACATATTTTCTTTTTGGAGTTAGACTGCGTTTTATCTGTTTATGGAGTACCATATAATCAGAATGATATCAATGTATAGCCACCTCACAATCACAATATTATCTATTTATGGAGCGCATATTCAGCAAAATACCATCTTTAAAAGGAGCGCATTGTAAGCCAAATCTTATCTATTAATGACGCAGCTTTATGCACAATAGTATTTATTTATAGAGTACTTATTACGCACGATGTTATCTGCTTAATGCGTACTTGTGTATCATATTTATATAGCATTATATTACTTCGATGAAAAGATGCACACTTCCTAAAACTAGGTTATAAGAGATGCATCGCCTGTGTTTCAGACTGTTTCACAGGAAATATAATATATATATATATATATTTTTTCTGAAAAGTGTTATTTCCCTCGTATAAAACAAAATATATAAATACTTGAAAATTACACGATTCAATATTTAAATACTTTAATGTATTAATGGTGGGCCCCATCCAAAATTTTGCGAGGCACCTAATTGCTGCTCTCTACATCAGACAAAATAATTCGAGGAGACACTACACCATAGCCTGGCACCTTTTGAGACTATTTTGTTATCTATAAACTATGTGACCAATGACATCACATGTTTACGAAACTAGCCGCAAAGGTAAAACTGTACATATGTGGAGAAATACAAAATGTACAAACTCTACATGCATGTACACACTTTTCTCGGCAGGAAATCACCCTGGTACTCTAAAGGTCACAGAGAGTTAAAGCCACATGGTCTATTAAAAACCTGTTATTTAACGTCTTGTCACAATGTTCTTTGGTAACAGTTAGATCAATGCTCCAAATAAATAAAATTTAGGTGTGACTAGAAAGCCATTGGCGCGAACTAGCCTCATTTGAAGTCGTGAATGTGACCGCATTCTAGACTGAAGTGAAATAACGACAGACGTGGCAGGTGATGCAATTAATACTTAAACTTTTTGTAAGAATCCACAGGGTGGACCACAATTGTCAATATTTTCCAGGTGGGACAAAGAGAGTCAGAAATGACTTTTTTGGCCCAGTGGAATAAAATGTATTAATATAAACTAAAAAGGATTGATTCAGTGCAGTCTTTGTAATTTTTACTGGCCCGCCGGACTGATAGGACTTTTTTTCATGGGGGGGGAGGGGGGGGGGGAGGGAGGGGGAGGGAGGGGGGAGGGAGGGGGGGGAGGGGGTCCGCCGCCGTTTTAACTGACATTTAGCTAGCAGACCAATGGCAAATTCAAAACCTGAATTTCTGTAATTTCATCTACTCCAAGTCACTGATAGTTTTGCCGATGACGTCATATCAAAGTCATCGTTGTGTCCTATGTTTGCTTGTTCATTCGAAGACGCTAAATATTTGTTTTGGTTTCATGGTATTTAATCCCGTGAGGGGTGGCAACCCCCATTTTGTTTGGGGGTGGACCCATAGAATCATCTCCATTCCCTCACCTTTTTGTGTCCAATAAAAAAAACACCAATGACATCACATGTTTACGAAACTAGCCGCAAAGGTAAAACTGTACACTGGTTTATGACAATAAACCAATCATACATTTGGGTATTTTGAGATATGTGGAGAAATACAAAATGTACAAACTCTACATGCATGTACACACTTTTCTCGGCAGGAAATCACCCTAGTACTCTAAAGGTCACAGAGAGTTAAAGCCACATGGTCTATTAAAAACCTGTTATTTAACGTCTTGTCACAATGTTCTTTGGTAACAGTTAGATCAATGCTCCAAATAAATAAAATTTAGGTGTGACTAGAAACCCATTGGCGCGAACTAGCCTCATTTGAAGTCGTGAATGTGACCGCATTCTAGACTGAAGTGAAATAACGACAGACGTGGCAGGTGATGCAATTAATACTTAAACTTTTTGTAAGAATCCACAGGGTGGACCACAATTGTCAATATTTTCCAGGTAGGACAAAGAGAGTCAGAAATGACTTTTTTGGCCCAGTGGAATAAAATGTATTAATATAAACAAAAAAGGATTGATTCAGTGCAGTCTTTGTAATTTTTACTGGCCCGCCGGACTGATAGGACTTTTTTTCATGGGGGGGGGGGAGGGAGGGGAGGGGGTCCGCCGCCGTTTTAACTGACATTTAGCTAGCAGACCAATGGCAAATTCAAAACCTGAATTTCTGTAATTTCATCTACTCCAAGTCACTGATAGTTTTGCCGATGACGTCATATCAAAGTCATCGTTGTGTCCTATGTTTGCTTGTTCATTCGAAGACGCTAAATATTTGTTTTGGTTTCATGGTATTTAATCCCGTGAGGGGTGGCAACCCCCATTTTGTTTGGGGGTGGACCCATAGAATCATCTCCATTCCCTCACCTTTTTGTGTCCAATAAAAAAAACATTCAGAGAACAAACTCCACGGTAGAACTTGAAAAATAAGTATGGGCCTACCATTATTTTCAAAGATCGATTAATTATTTTAACAAACATTTTTCAAAAATTTTTTTCAAAATTTTTCTCAAAATTCCCCCAACTTTCAATAATATCCCAATATTCCCAAATATTGCCATATTAAAAAAATAATAATAATTGAAAAGGTAATAACAAAATACCAGTTTTATTCTAATGTATTTATTTCTTAACCAATGTTTAAACTGTTAATATTATACATGAAGGGGTTAGTATGGGGTGATCACTGATGAGTGAGGTTCAGAGACGATCATTGGAATTGGAAACGGCCTCACCACCTTTGACAACACATTTGCTCCACTTAAAGGTCCTAGGAAGAGTCAAATTGTGCTTATTTATTTTCTTTTGTTATTTTATCAATTGATATGAATAAAAAACGATTTTACGTTTAATTTATGTCTGGATTGGGCTAATTATTTTTAATTTGATTTTTACAAAAATTGCCTCATCTAATTTCAAATGCTGCCCAACGCGCGGTGGCGCTGTTCGTGACGTAGACCTAGGAGCAATAAACCATGAATAAACTAAGCTCCAATGTTAGGCACCAATGTTGCCATTGTGTTTAGTTGCTCCATGGTTAAACCGTGGGATTATAAAAAAGGGTCATAAACTGTGCGCAACGTACACATGTACAGTGTATGTGCACACGACTTGCAAGTTGCATAGTAAACATGACTGTATAGCACCGATAAATCTGTACTGTAGGCTCTACCGTAAAACGAAGCGCAAGGCCCCGTCGAATCAATGGCATGGATACACATGGCCAGGAGTCATTGGTGAATTGTGTAAGCCGTCGTTATGACCGTTTCAAAACATAATTCTGCACTCGATGATTTTGAAACAAGATCCAAAAATCACACACATAATTAATATTGTCAAAGAATTGTACAATGACATCTTCAGTGACTTCACAATGAAACGACATTTTTAGCGTTAATGTGGTGTGCGAAGTGTAACAATCGACCTCTAACGTTAGTAATAAGCCTATTGCTTGTGGGTGCACATACACATGTAAGTTACACGGAAAACAAAGCAACTTACCCTGAGACTTTCTCGCTTCAAGAAAGCTACTCTTTTCTTTTCTGGACGTTTCTTGGCCTTCTGACTTAAGGGAAATATTGTTGGTACTGCATCAGGGCGCAGCATGGCTTTAAATCTCATGCCAAACTGGCTCTGGAGCCCCCGGTCAAAGTATGTTGGCTCAAAGTGAGCGCTACATATCATAGAGTGCTCCGTTGGTCCTGACCATTTCGCCCTGGTCAGCTTCACACTCGCCGTCCAAATTCGCCTGTATTTAGGGTCTGGTGGAAATCGGTGAAGGCTGACACCTTCCTTTGTGGTGTTGCTACACCCAGCAACAACACACCTACAAGGCATTTCCCAAAAATGTGGGATATCTACTAAATTTAGCTGAAAAGAAGATCTAATAGTAATATGACACATCAACTTCAGTGGTTTTGAGTACGACTTGACTGAAACTTCATCGCAGGCAGTGCTGGACCTTCCTAGGTCTACGTCACGGATTTGCGGATTATAATATGATAATGAGGAGGTAGGGGAGGAGCGTGGCGCCCCCCTAATTTCAGAATTTATTTGTTTAATGGTGCAAAGGGGCGGGGATAAAATAGACAAATGACAAATATATGTTCCAATAGGTATACTTTATTGTTTTCACTGTTAAAAATTTCTATTTCCTAGGACCTTTAACAATCCTAACACTTGTGTTGCGAAAATGAAAAACACACTTTTTATTGTTTTAATACATATTATTATTAAATGTACGCACACGATGGATATATCGGAGTATTTCCAGGGAACTTTACACTAAAAAGGCATATTTTAAACAAGAAAGTACATCCCGTGGAGAATAATACATTGAGTTAGAAAAGGTCATTCCGTAAGACTATGGCTGCGACCATAGTACTTATGTCCTTGAGCAAGGCACTTCACTGTACAGTGCTCGTCTTCACCCAGACGTGTGAATGGGTACATGTGAGGGTAGAGAAAAAGCTTCCGATGCGCTACGGTAGCTCGGAGCTGTATACTCTCCAGGGAGCTGAGAAAGTTTAAGGATTGATATTGGCCCAATGACCAGGGATAATAATGTAAAAGCGCCTTGTATCATTTGGCAAATTGGCGCTCTATAAATTCAGTTATTATTAAGCGTTTGTGAGAACTACAATTCCACCGTATTTATTGTGAATAAGGCGATCAAACTGTCTCCTTGCTGGACTTGTGAATGGGAAGGAACAACATATGTAAATTTAGCAAAACTGAACAAGTAGAATTTACTCTTTGAATCAAGTGTAACGTGCACCTGGCAACAAGCGACGTACCTAATTAATTTAGGGTAGTTTGCCAAGATCCAAGGACAAAGTAAGAAAAGAAAGTAAATAGAGCTAACATTAAAATTAACTTAAAATAAATTTAATAAAAATGTATCCAAAAACGAAAACAGCTTATATATTAAACCACTAGTGCTTTTAATGTGAAATTCTGGTTAACACGACAAATAACTTATGGAAAGTGTAATAAACAGTTATGTCGAATAATTATACAAAAATGTGCAAACAGAAATACATATTACAGTTTTGTGTTTTCTCAAAAGTGTGAGCACCTGTTGTGATGACATTGTAATGATATTCTGATTTCTTGAAAAATTGAAGGTTGAAATGAACATTCGTTTCAAAATGCCAGTGCTGTACCTTTAACTAAACTTGTAAGAAGACTGTACGATAACACAATTGGCTAATGCATTAATAAATAATTATTCCATTGAATTTAGTTCCAGCGTACTCTTTCCCTAATTCCGTATTATATAATGAATGCCTTGGGCTAAGTCCATAGAGGTGTTTAGGAGATAAAATTGATTACCATTACAGTTTGCTTAGCGGATTTCTTTGGTTACTAGCCAAACCTTTATACACAATGTATGCATTTTGGCTGGTAGTCTGTTTTATAATTCTAAGCAAACGTCTCTGCTTAGCAGCTCAATGAATTTGACCCCTGATTGAAAGAGAGAGAAAACATACTCGTTAAAGCAGTTTAGCCAAGACAGCCAGTGTAAAAAAATTACTGAACAATAATCTGAAAATTTACTTGAAGCTGGTTATGATCCCAAACATCCTTTAAAAATGATTCCGTTTGACGTGGTGCAATTTTTCAGAATACGTGAAATATATAACAAATGTGTGTTTTATCACAGCTGTGATCTATTTTCCACATTAGAATGAATGCTTTTTTAATTTGTTTTCTAATTAAAGGGTACAAGGGCCTTATAAAATTGGAATTGTCTAACTAATTATGCACAACTATTTATCCATGGTGGAGTGCCATGGCCGAGCGGTTTAGTGCATCGGATTTGTGTTCTGATGGCTGAGTCGTCAGAACGTGGGTTCGAATCCCGACCGCGACCGTGGTGCTTATGTGTCCTCGAGCAAGACACTTTACCATAATTGCTTCTCTCCACTCAGGAGTAAAATGGGTACCTGTGAGGGCAGAGTTGGATGTTGTATTTTATTAGCCCATATGCACCGAAATGGCAGCGATTGAGCTGAGATGGGAGCTGAGCTGAGATGGTTTCAGGAATGATTTATGCGCCTGATGGGCAGGGGTATAATGTACAGCGCTCTGATACGTCGTATAAGAGCGCTTTAAAAATGCCTCCATTATTATGGTGATATTAATTTTTTACATTTTAATTGGCAATTTATGGGTGTTTTTGATATCCTTTTTGGTCTTTATACTAATTTGCATATTAAAAAGCAAATCAGTGGTGTCACAGCGGGATCTGATGCAACATCATGGTTGATAATTATGAGCTTACAGTTTACAAAACTCGTTGTCATTTTAAAAGTAAGTTCTCTTGACATTTTGTGTTATCTTGTATGCTGAGTGTTTTTTTAATTTTAAATAGCAACCGGCTAATTTGTTTGTAGGTATAAACCACTGTTTCCTTGAGCAGGGCTTGGGTTTTGAAATTGTTGGCATTTTCAGTGCTGATGGGGCAATGGGTTCCCGTTGTGCTCGGACAAAACAGCACCCTCGTGTGACAAGGATGGATTTGCATTCGTACAAACTTCAACAGTATACTGTGGCCAAGCGGTCTAGCTTACTGGACTCAAGTTCTGGTGTTAGCAGCAGAATGTGGGTTCGAATCCCGGCCGTGACACTTGTGTCCTTGAGCAAGACACTTAACCATAATTGCTTCTCTCCACCCAGGGGTTAAATGGGTACCTGTGAGGGCAGAGTTGGTTGATTAGCCCTATATGCGCTGTAATGGCAGTAATTGAGCTGTATACTCCCAGGGAGCTGAGATGGTTTCGGGAATGATTTATGAGCCTTATGAGCCTTATGAGCAGGGATAATGATATAATGCGCCTTGAGCACCACTTAGTTGGTGGATACGTGCGCTATATAAGTCCACACGTTGTTGTTGTTGTTGTTGTTGTTGTTGTTGTTGTTGTTGTTGTTGTTGTAAAAATGTATTTACATCAAATTGTACTTCATAAGCCCTGTAATGCTGACAATGAAATAAGCTGAAACTTTCAGAGGTTGGTTTCTGTACACGTATCTCTATTGATTCGTGTAACGTATGGATGCATTTAGAGACATAACCAATGCGTACAGTTCTTTTACGTCATCCAATTATGTTTTCAAACCGTCTTCACACTGGTCTAGTTAAATGGTTGAGTAATAGTTCCGACCACAATGAGTTTGCTATAATGTATACGCCGTGTCGGGTTGTGCATTGGTTAGATTGAATTTCAAGTGCATACCCTCCTTCAGGCGTCAACCAAATCATATGTAAATATCTGCTCCGTGTACAAACTGCAGCTGTCGCTAGGGAATTTAGCTTTTCGCTGGTAAGCATGTGCTATTGCCTCCATTTACATTCAAGTGTTAATGGTCACCAGTGAAGAGATTTGGTCGAATTAAATAAACAGATTATGGTATGTTGCACCAATACAACGCATTAGACTCGAATAGGTTTGTTCAGCGCTTTGGCGCTACGATGTGCATAGAACGAAAAAGGCTTTCTGTACTAACATTAAGCTAAGTGCTACTTTGATTATTAATTTTTTATGTTATTTGTCACTACATTATTAAAAGCAGCTACAACATTTGTAATTACGCATTGTCAAATTAACGAATGATCGTTGGACACATTACATGGTGTAACGTTGGCAAACGTATAGATTATCCTTACAAATGCTTTTCCCTGAATTACAGGAATGTCGAATTAACAATAAGGTTGTCGTCTGGCATGTTGTTGTAAACAAAAACAACACACTACAGTGTAGGATCCTCAGTTAAACAAATGCTTTCCTTTAGGGCTCTGTATTAACCCTAACCTTCCCTAATCCTCCAAAATCCTCTTTGCTAAAGTAAAGGATTTTGGAGTATTGAGGTTATTAGGCATACTTGCCTTTCCATGGGACATGTACATCCATGTTCGTTGTAGTGTTTGTAAGGTCAGTGCTTGGGTCAGTGGACACTGTTTATTGCTCCATGCATGTAGGGAGGGTTCCTGGCCATGTACATGTATCACAGATTAGAAACACATGTGTGCATACATGTCACGTGCTTGCTTTACTACTGAAGGATTTTGGAGGATAATAATAATAATAATAATAATAATAATAATAATAATAATAATGTGTGGACTTATATAGCGCACGTATCCACCAACTGAGTGGTGCTCAAGGCGCATTATATTATTACCCCTGCTCATAAGGCTCATAAATCATTCCTGAAACCATCTCAGCTCCCTGGGGAGTATACAGCTCAATTGCTGCCATTACAGCGCATATAGGGCTAATCAACCAACTCTGCCCTCACAGGTACCCATTTAACCCCTGGGTGGAAAGAAGCAATTATGGTTAAGTGTCTTGCTCAAGGACACAAGTGTCACGGCCGGGATTCGAACCAACCCACAGGATTCAGGTTATGTGTAGGCCTAAGCAAGTGGGCCTAGGGAGTTAGGGTTAAACAACATTAAAAGTTTAAACGAATCTACAGTAAAATTCAAGTAAACATAAAAACCAGTAAATAGAAATATGGGCAAATTATTAAAATAAAGAAAAGTAAAACACTATAATAATGAGGATAAGATTTAAAATATAAGATTCTAAACACCTCGAATATAAAATAGGAAATGGTACAAAGCGTAAAACTTATCTAGTTTCAAAAAAAACAAAACAGCAAATGAATAAACATATCATATAGTTAAAACAATGGCGATCAAGGTAAACAAGCGCAAATCAAAAGTAAACGGCAATAAGTCATTAGGATGCCAACCCCACCAAAACAAACAAACAAACACCCCAACAAACAAACAAACAAACAAACAAACAAACAAACACCCCAACAAGCACGGTAAAATACAAATAAAGGCATTAACACTGTAAACGATGAAGAAGGGGTATATGGAACAAAATAAATAGCAGCGTTAAAAATATAAAAGTATTAAAGCAGGATTAAAATAAAAGTAGAAAGGATACAGTGTTTCGTCTGTTTCCCCAATATTAGCTTAGTGTAATGAAATATGGGGCCAAGGTTAACTTGTATGTGACTTGTATCCATTGTTATTAGCAAGTATGGCCTTATAAAGTCAACATTTTACAAAATGAAATTTATACAATGCACGAGTTGTGTAAGTTAGAACAAGTGTTAGAAAGCTCTTTTTCAATTGAATTCAGAAATCGAAATAATCTTATAATTTGAAAAACCCGGACTTATCTCTCATTATGTGGGAGCAAGTTACATATACCAGTGATGTACATTACTTTAAATTGTGTAATCTCGATATTGCATCCATAGTGACTATAGCTGAACTGTTTCTACGTGTTAATTGAATCAATGATGAATAAAAAGGGCATCTAGCGCTGGATATAGCTTGTTAGCATGAAGAAATCTGTCACGATGAAGTATTATTATTCAGTATAGAACTTTACCCCTGTATTGATGAATCCATACGAATATAAATGTGGGCAGGGAGTTATGACTTGCACGGCATGGAGCAATGGCAGGTGTACCTCGCATATATTTCAAGCATATATTTAAATCAGCGCGATATTACCATAATATCATTACTTTCCACAGGCGCTAACTGCCGATTGTTGTATTTACCGGGCATAATTATTTCGTTTCATATCACTTTGCAACCTGTTTAAGGTTTAGACAGCCTTTAGTCAAGGGGCACAATGTATCCCAGATAGTAGTACGCACCACGCTCTAAAAAGACTAATGGGAAGTGGATTGCAACGAGCGTCTTGATCATCTCGTCCTTCCTAATGTACCACTATACCGATTTAATAGAAGAATGGTAATGCAAATGCCAACGCTAATTCAGTTGGGTACGATAATTGTTCTACATAACGTTTGAATAGACCCATTACACGAATATATGAATAATTAATGAGCAGAACCAGTTGGTCAAGTTGCTTGTGGCAAAATACTATGCGTTTTTTCGTACGTGGTGCAGCGCGTGACTTGATTAAAGGCTATGGTATAAAGGGCGTATGAAATAAGAACTATCTAACATTATGTCCATCTCGTCCTCCTGAGGACGATCAGAGCATACTGATCGAAACGTCGAGTTGTAACCTCCAGTTCTTTTCAGATGGTGTCACCGCAATTAGTCTTACTTATTGACATCGGTTGTCTACCTTTTAATTATTTTTGCGTGTTTTGATACCAAAAACACCAATAAAGACTTAAGGCCGGTTCATACTTGACGCGAAAGCAAATGCGAAGCGAAATTTGTGACGTCGACAATGGTTCACGGCAAATATTCGCGGCGAAGGTTCGCAAAAGTTGAACACATTTCAACTTGCGCGAATCATTCGCCGCGAATTTGATGACGTAAAATTCGCTTCGCATTCGCTTTCGCGTCAAGTATGAACCGGGCTTAAGAGCATGTTTGTTTCACTTGAGATCGCGAATCACGATCATCGCGTGATCTCACGTATCCACCGCACGAGCAGGATAGGCAAATACAGGATCCGGAACAGTAAACTGTCTAAACCGTACGGACTGTCTGGTTATCGAGATCCGAATATGTGCGAAACAAACAGGCCCTTAGCAAGTATGAATCCCCACCCATCTGGACAACTCGGTCAAGCACCCTTTTAAAAACAAATCGCTGGACCAACGTAGTTAAAATGTGGTAGTTTTGAGACGCTAGACGGCAGCAGACTTACCGATCCTTTTCCATAGTTCTCACTGTCGTGTGCAAGCTCAGAATTATATAAACAATTGGGAAAAGGACAGGGAAGTCTCCTGCCAAGAGCGTCTTAAAAGTCTGCCATTGTCATGGATAGGCGTGACAATCTGTGCCGTTTAAATGACCGGATAGACGAATTTCAAATTGACCCCGTCTGCGCACTTCCGCATTGAAACCAAGGGTCTCTGTGTCAAGTCACAATACTGATGCGAGGTAGACAATAGAACATCTCATGTTCCCATCATACAGCACATGCGTCAACACTGAGAGCCTCGTTATCAAACCCGGAAGTGCGCAGATCAACATTAATTTCGTCATCTTGGGATTTGTCCATACGTTTGTTGTCTTGCTGACTGGTGCAATTTACTTGTACTTGCTGAGGCCATTTTTTTGTCAGACACCTGGTATGCAAGTACGGTAATAGCACTGATAATCAATGCAATATACACGGAGCCAGCCTATGTTTACGTCGTCTCAGCCATTTATGCGTAATTGTATGGCGTAAATGGGTACATGTGAGGGCAGAGTTGGTTGTTGTGTATGCGCTATAACGGCTACAATTGAGCCGTTTACTCCCCAGGGAGCTGAGATGGTTCCAGGAACGATGTATAAGCCTGATGAATAGGGGTAATCATTGGCGGATCCAGGGGGGGGGGGGCTAAGGGGGCCCCCCTAAAATCGTTTTAAAAAAAAATTAAAAAAGGAGAGAAAGAGAGAGAGAGAGAGAGAGAGGGGGAGGGGAGGGGAGAACGCACTACCATTCCCACAGTGTGCTTTGTTTTTTCTCTCCCTTTGATTATTTCATTGTAATTTTTGTAGTACTGAAAAATAATTGTTTTTGATTCTCAGCCCCCCCCTAAAAATGTTCTGCATCCGCCCATGGTAATACTAAGGTGCTGTGTACCCCAGTTTGAATACGTATGCTATATAAGTACACATAATTAATATTAACAAATTTTAATCAATAAAAGTTGTCGAAATATTTGTTGCAGAACATTTTTACGCTGTGAAATATTGATAAGTCCATGTGGTGGACTCGGAGTGTAGGGCAAAGGGGAAATGTGCCCCTTTGTTATCGTAGGCAAATTCACCATAAGTGCTTACTCTCACAACCTCGTGCCCAGGGTCTGCATCGTGATTTATGCAACCCTGATTGGTTTCAATAAAATAATATGAACAAAAAACAAACACAATTTAAATAGTTTTTCGAAACCTAAGGTTTGTTTGATGATAAAACCATACCTATATTGTATGTTTTTAATACGTCAAATGATTGTATATTATATTTGTATCGAGAAAGAATGTATAATTATGACAAAAACAATATCTACCTGCAATGCGTAAGATTTAACTACATTTGGATAGCCTAGTCCTGGCCTCCCTACTGCAGAACACGCTCTTGTTAGTAACCATTCATCAGACTTTAAGCCCAGAACACATCGGTTATGAGCACCTCACCCAAGAATGTGTCCCGTTCCATGGTGAGAGTACATTGGGTACGAGGTATACAGAAACTGCTCCCTGTTGGTTCACTTCTTTATGTCAGTGTCAGTGCACCCCCTCTCTTTTGTTCGAACCCTAGACCCACCCCTTGTAGGTCAACACAATGTATCAACTCTCATATTATTTTATGGCTTGCATTTTGTTATGTTACACAACAGTCTACAAAGAAAATATCGTATTAAAACAAGCGTGTAAGCTAGTCTCCTTCGCCCGCACGAAATAGCAAACACACTGAAGAACATCAGGCAATACATTCCAATGACGACTATTTGCATAGTCCTTGAGACGGGCCCTGGCATAATACAAGCTACGGTTGAATTTGGATCGAATGTAGCCGATTCTAAGGACGGGGAGAAGTGATTTCTCGAGGCTCGAATTAGCCCATATCATGTTGTCTTTCTCTGCAAGGGATGTATTGGGTAATGGACATGCGCATAAGATAGAGATAATAAACTCCGTGATGTTGTCCTAGGTATATTAAACAGCCTATGAAACAGGAATTGTTTAACACTGATATGTCTTTTTTCTACATTTTCAACCTTTAGATTGCATGAGTTTTATACCTTTTTGGTCTGTTTGCTCAAGAAAGTTTGTACACCCACTGGCCAAGAGTATTGCAACATGAATTTGTACGAGACATTGCCTAGACGGATGGCCGCAATTATCAGGTCACGTGGTTACCCAACAAATTATTGAAGGACTTTGTTTCCGAGCAAGAACAGTACAAAAGAACATTGACTTCAAAACACAGGCACTTTCAAGAAGTCTTAAGTAGTGTAAATAAAATAAAATAAATTATTGTAACACAGTTCTCCAAACTGAACTTTGGTGTGAATTTCAATGTTGCAATACTTATGGCCAGTGAGTGTATATTCATGATGTCAAAGCCTGCAGTGATGTCAAAGCCTGCAGGATCAGATGTGGACAGATATGAAATAATGTGGACTTACATAGCGCACGTATCCACCTCAATTACAGCTCAATTGCTGTAATAGGACTAATAACCTACTCTGCCCTGACAGGTACCCATTTTTACCCCTGGAGAAGCGTAAAGTGTCTCACTCAAGGACACAAGTACCACGGTCGCAGTCGGGATTCGAACCCATATTCTGACGACTGAGCCATCAGGACACAAATCCGATGCACTGAACCGCAAGACCATGCACACCACATGCAACGTCATGATTGATTTATGCATAAAACTTGACTGTGTTAATTCCTCGTCTTTTCAAAAGTCAATTATATTAAATTTGTTGTGATCTGTTTAGTTTATACCGATCAGTAATTATTGTTCTGTTGCGGGCAAGAGGCTTGATTTTGTGCACTTTCAGTGCTGCTGAGACACTGAAATTCTGTTGTTTTCTCACCAAACAGCGCCCTCGTCTGTCAGGGATTAGCATGGACATGTTAACAAAAGTAAACCGTATACTCAATCTTCACTCTATAGTTATCTCAATCTTCACTCTATATGAAAAATAAACTGTACAGAAGATTAAGAACGGGTATTTGTCAAAATATTCATGAAACCACACAAATACGAAATATTTGCACTATACTCGTCATCAACAAACCAATCTGAGAAGTACATTGCTACCGTACAGGCGCAATGAAGTTGCTAAATTACTCATACAAGGTATACTTTTGCTGCACATGACGTCACAAACATCATCTACTGTAGAGTGCCCTCGTTATGAAGCAATAAAAGGTCACCAATTGGTTAATAATACGTGCGCTGCATGCGTACCTGGGCTGCACCTATGTCACGCCTTTTGTATCAGTCGTGTACGTAGCGTACGCAATAATTCGATCAATAAGGATGTGATTACGTAACTACATCTAAACAGAGCGTTTTTTGCACAGCGCGTTTAATTACAAGTTAAACTTTTAAAGTACTGTTTTCTTGTTATATTAAAATAGGTTGAAGGATAAGGGGTCATAACTGAGTATCATAACAGTTTAGTGTCAACGGTTTGGGTTCCATCTAGTGGGCAAGGGGGCGTTCCCCGCCCCATTTTTCTTTGCGTGGTTGTGTGTTCCTCTTCTTGATAGTCTGATACCCCTCTTTGGTTATCTAATACCTCAACATTACACATTGGGTCAACTCTTGGATAAGTAGTAAGTAATTATCTCTTTTCCTTTATTATCTAGGAGGTATGCCTGAGTGTGTCAGTCTTTACCCTGGCCGCCATTGCTGTGGATAGGTACCTGGCTATCTGCAGACCGCTCAAGTTCCACATCAGGGCGTCGCGTACCCTTTTCATCGTGGCTGCTGTATGGGTACTCTCATTTGCCATTATGGCACCACAGCCCGTGTTTACGAGGTCAGAGCCCAATCAGTATTCTGGAGTTATCGGGAAACCTGTGTGGCTGATGAAATGCTATGAGGTAAGAGTTGAAACATTTAAGAAACACTCTCCTTGCTCATTGGTGATTGTACCTTAAACAATTGAAACATTAATATTTTTAACTTCTAAATTTAAAGGATCGACGTTTTGAACTTTGCTAAGAATTATGCTATGCTAAGAATTATGTGAACAATTCGAAAAAGACCGGTAAATCTGCTGCCACCAGTGTCGCAAAAATTTCCCATTACAAACAGGTTTACAAATTACAAATTTATCGGGTAGAACTTAGTCTTGGTTCAAAACTGTGTTTGTATGTTTATGATACACGATCCCACGGCGCTACACGAACGCTACAATCACGAACCGCTACCACACACACGAACCGCTATCACACACACGAACCGCTATCAAACACAGTCTTGGGAATGCTAGCGTGACCCACATTTTTGGTGCGCACGCGCATAAACAACAACGGACTGCCGTGTTCACTGATCGACAACTTCACGGCAGTCCGTTGTTGTGTATGCGCGTTTGCACAAAAAATGTGGGCTACGCTAGCATTTCAAATTGACGCATGCGTAGTGGTTTCCCCCCGTTTTGGGGGGAGATTTTACGAAGTTCCCAAGACTGTTTGATAGCGGTTCGTGTGTGTGGTAGCGGTTCGTGATTGTAGCGTTCGTGTAGCGCCGTCGGATTGTGTATCAAAAAAATACAAACACAGTTTTGAACCAAGACTACAATCCCTGTCAAATCTCGCTGCCCCCCCCCCCCCGGCCCCCTGACAATGTTGGCTCTCATTCCAAGGTTTGTGCTCCGGCTGGAGATAACAACATTGGTGGGGGGAGCGGGGGAGCGGGGGAGCGGGGGCAGGGGAGGGTATGTTTATTGTCACGTGTCCCAACTATTTTGGCCGGGATTGTAGGTAGAACCATGCGCGCAGTACCTTGTATTATTATTCATTTTACACAATTCGTCCCTAATTTGCCATAGTGACCAATCCAACTTTTTCAATTTTAAGTTTTCCCGCCCATTATTACATTCAGGAAGAGACCTACCATTGTATCTAATCCACATGCATGTATTCCTTATAGTTTTGGAGATAGAGCATGCATTCAAATGACGAATGCTCGAACTGGCTATTTTTGTACTTTGTTAAAGTGACCAATACCACATTGGTCACTATGCCAACTTAATTCGGGATTGGTCACTATGGCAAATTAGGGACGAATTGTTGTGTAGTGTATTACTTATGATGTTATGAACCACGTAGCCTATGGGGGTGGGGCATTTTGCGTCATAGCTCCAGCATTATGGAACAGTCTACCCTGCAACGTAAAAAACACACTACCATCAGACAGTTCCAAGGACGTCTTAAGACTTGTTTTAATAGTACTTTTTAATGTAGCAATTTGTAGGCCCTGCCTCTTTGTAATTGTTAGCTATAAATTTGTAATATGCTTTGCTATATAATATTTTTATGCTGAATACTTAATTCAGTATTAATTTTATGTGCACAGCGCCTTGATGCAGATTTTTTGTGTTTTTTGCGCTTTATAAATTTTACTTATTAGGGAATAACAGTTTGTCGCGAGGACCTTATCGCCCTAATCAACCTTATCAACCTTATCAACCTAATTTTGGTTGAATAAAACCAAATAGAAAATTCACGTTTTGAGGACACACGAAACACTTCCAAAGTAGGCCTACATGTACATGAGTCAGGCGCGTGATGCCAATCTTCGTCACTCTGATTGGTTGAAATACGCGTCGCGCGTTGCACGAAACACCTGGCGAGCAACTGGCACATGCGCACTTCTTTGATTTTGATAATCCATGTATTTACTATATCCGTTAATACACCCACACCTGATTACGTTTTGTCCAATCAGATTGTCTAAACTGTCTTGGGCATTTATGAATAATTATTATAAATGGATACTAAACTAAATGAACTAACTACTCCCTGCTTACCACAGTGTAGACTTCTTAATCTCTCAACCTCCTGCTTCCCGCGCGACTCGCCTTTGGAGTTTTTTCCATAGACACTCAGAAAGCACTTAGTATACAGTGCTGTACACGCCTGTGTATGGCCAAATCAAATCAGCTGTTAATTTTCCCTACGTAAGAATGTCATCAACACAAATAAAGAAAATAAGTTCAAAATTAAATAAGTTAAGGGTGTTATTTCACCATCTTTACCAAATGAAATTTGCAATGAATAGTAATTTAAATATTGTCTCAGCGCACTCTGAATTTCAGGAGTTCGGTGGATCCGTTGTGAAGATATACCTACAAATTAAGAAGTAATTTTATTGAGTTCTCTTCCGCCGCTGCACGGCGGCAGCTACTGTCCCCAAAGGCGACTGTGATTATGAATCAGGTCATTTGGACCTTTAAAGGGACACTATCGTAACGATCAGAGCTTACTTTCAACAGGGCATAAATCGGTGTCCTATAATTAAGGTGAACACAGTGACTGAAAATTTAATGGCTTATTTATGCAGCAACAACAGTAATAAGACCTTATCATGTGGGGCATTATTTCAGTCACTGAGTTAACCTAAAACCAGCACTCCAATTCCATGCCCTGTTGATCGTGACGATACTCTCCCTTTTTAAAGGACAGTCTTTGCAATGTTGGCAAAACTGCCTTTAGAAATACCTACTTTTTAGATGTAGCTACAATGTCGTACCTTCCGTTTCACGGGAATGTATATAACATTGGTATTTGTAATGTCATTCATTTAAACCATGTAGTTTTCCAAAAATATAATAGAAAACTGTATAGTGGAAAGTTTATCACACTAGGAGCTCACGTTTTTGATGAAATAATACGAAAATATGTTGCATGTTTTTGTTCATATTTAGACTTTGTCGGATGACAACTTTGTGTAAATTCGAAATAATGATTTCTGTTTTCTCTAAACTAATGAAAACACTTCAGCGGAAATAATTTATCAGAGTGATTCAACTTAACACTAATCCAGATTTTAGATAATGATTCGTACATTTAAATAATCTGGTAATGGCCGATGTTGAACCTTTCCTATAAGGAACAACGAGTGTCAATTTCGAAATATATGTATAACTTTAAATTGGATTCGAATACGATTCAAAACTGCTTCTATGAGTATGCTTACTTTCATCAAGATCATAGACGTATTTCAAATTGACCCAGTCTGCGCACTTCTGCATTGAAACCGAGGCTCTCTGTGTCAAGTCACAACACCGATGCGAGGTAGACAATAGAACGACTCATGCTCGCATCATACAGCGCATGCGTCAAAAGACTGAGAGCCTCGTTATCAAACCCAGAAGTGCGCATATCAAAGTAAATTTCGTCATCTTGGGATTTGTCTATACATTAAATAACCAGCCTGAAGATAACGAGCACTAAAAATGTAAAAATGCATTTTCAATTGCTGTATTCATTTTATAATGCGGAATTTAGGACAGATTACTCTTTCTTCAATTCAACTGGAAAATGGTTAAAACTTTTCCAAAAGTGACTATTTTCTCGGGAAGATGTTGATACCATCATCAGCTTTACACCAAGTAATTTAAAAATTACAATTCGCAAATAATGTTTTTTTAAATAACCAATCCTACACCGTTTAAACAAAAAAATATACATTTTTGGTAATGAAACCAAGTGTGTTAAACTGATTTAAACAATTTCTGTAAACGCTTAATGATGAAACTGCAGTACGTTTCTACACTCACTGGCCAAAAGCATTGCAACATGCTCAAAATAGCACTTTACAGTAACAGGTGAGATGATCATTTGATCCGATTTCATCGATCATGTATTACATAATTTCCGAGAAGGACAGTAAAAAAGAACATTGACTTCAAAACACAGGCACTTTCAAGAAGTCTTAAGTAGTGTAAATAAAATAAAATAAATGATTGCAACACAGTTCTCCAAACTGAACTTTGGTGTGTGTTGCAATACTTATGGCCAGTGAGTGTATATTTGTTTGAATATATTCTAATTTGTGGGCCGAAAAAGAGAATCAGAATGGGTAAAACAAACAAATATGGAAACGTCCTGCAGTTTCATTATACAGAAATTGTGTAAATCAGTTTAACACACTTGTTATGTAAAATTGTAATACAGCAAATTGTTGGAAATAGAGTTGCCTATATTTTGCTGTAAATTTACACGTTTTTTTTTTACACATCAGGTGTTTCTGGTTCACATAGCACGTGCCCTTGTTTACAGGTTTCCTCAGGCTTCCAAGCTACAATGCTTAAGTGTGCTTTTGAGACATCCTTACCAGAAATATATAATAATAAATAATAATAATTCGTTGAATTGTCATTTGCCATCACATTTGATTAATTAATTATTTATTTATTTGTTTTACTAAACACATCGTATGACTAATTCACACAGACAAATATAGTGTGTGTTCTTTTTCGAATGACATAATATGCACTGACCAGTATGGGATGTGTGAATGAGTTTTGAAAATTGACGTCGCCGATTGAGTTAAAATAGCTCAATTTCTGCCGAATCCTTAGCGCGAATTTTCGGTTTTTATCGTTGCAATTCTCTTCGCATTATTGTGAACTATATATGAACCGGCCTTACAGCGAGTCACATCACCCGACCTCTGACGGTAACATGATACTGACTGTGCGCTGAGGCGGTGTCGACTGGCCGTTTTCCAATCATGCGTAATCGATTTGGTCTTACCAGAATAGTTTTTCTCGGTATAAAGAGTATTGATCTTATGAATAAGATTTTTTATCATTTGAATCGTGTTAGCAAGATAGGGCAGATATGTGGGGATGAGTTTTTCAATTCATTCATTCATCCATCAGGCCTGTCATTTCTCAGGATTTTTCCTGATTTCAAGATTTTTTACAAATCTCCCTCCGCCTCAAACTTTTCTTGAAGAAAAGTAGCCACCAAGGAAAGAAAAAAGTAGCATGTATTGTGTCCAGTCTGTAAATCCTGCAAAATTAAACATCCAGGAGGTTCAGGGGGCTTTGTCCTCTAGACATCGACATCGCCCTTTTCCACCTCTGGACAGCATTAATGTATGCGATGACGTCATCGGGCGATCTACGCATGCTCGCAACATTGGCGTTCTGTTTGACTCTTCGCTCTCTATGGATCAGCACATCACTAATACCTGCAAATCCTGCTTCTTCGCTCTCTATGGATCAGCACATCACTAATACCTGCAAATCCTGCTTCTTCCACATCAGGAACATTAGTCGTATAAGGAAGTACCTCAGTCATCAATCTGCCGAAATTTTAGTCCATGCACTTATTACATCTAGACTAGATTTCTGTAACTCTATCCTGTTTGGACTCCCTAGCTATGAAATTGAACGTCTGCAGAAGGTCCAGAATGCCGCAGCTCGAGTCGTATCACTCACTCGGAAGCATGATCATATCATACCTGTGCTCTATAACTTACATTGGCTACCTGTAGAACAGCGGATTATCTACAAACTACTTTTACTGACATATAAGGCACTAAATAATCTAGCTCCACAGTATATCAATGATATGATCACTACCTATGTTCCTAGCCGTAATCTCCGTTCTTCGGCAAGTAGACAACTAGTTGCGCCCTCGTATAATTTAGAAACTTATGGACGCAGAGCTTTTTCGTGCGCAGCCCCCTTACTGTGGAACTCGCTTCCACAGGAAGTAAGACTTTCCACTTCACTAGGTAATTTTAAAAAACAGCTTAAGACACACCTTTTTAGAAATGCCTTTAATCTGTAATTTTAAAGTGTAATTTTAAAATGTATTTCATTAGAGTATTATTATAATAATTATCTATCATTGTAACTACTATTATTGTCTCCTTTATAGATAGCTCGCATTTGTAATTTGTCACTTATTGTAAGACAATTATTTTTTAGTCTAAAATGTAGAGCGCTATTGGGCATCACTTTACTAGGTAATTTAAAAAAACAGCTTAAGATACACCTTTTTAGAAATGCTTTTAATTTGTAATTTCAAAGTGTAATTTTAAAATGTATTTCATTAGAATATTATTATAATAATTTTTTATCATTGTAACTATTATTATTGTCTTCTTCTTTATAGATAGCTCGCATTTGTAATTTGTCACTTATTGTAAGACAATCATTCTTTTTAGTCTAAAATGTAAAGCGCTATTGGGCATATTTGGAAATAGCGCTATATAAGTAATTAAATATTATTATTATATTATATTATAGACCAAAGGGAGACCCACGCCCGCTACCCATTTTTCAGGATTTTCTTTTTCAAATCACACCCTGATTCATTCATTCATTCATTCATTCATTCATTCATTCATTCATTCACAAAACTGTGGTGACTTGATGAGTTTCTCCCAACGTTCCCTGTCAAGTATTGCAATGGAAAGTGACAATCTACACATTACTGTCTCCAACTCGATGTACGATTTGAGGGTGGTGTAAGAACGACTTTAACAACATAAATCATATACAGCTATTATATGGGAGGCGATTTAAATGGGATCACGTGTAGTGGACATTTATTCAATGTGTAAATAATAGAGTCACGGGCTTGCTAAACATTTCACTGCTGATTTCCTGCAATGTATTTATTAATCTGAATATTTATATCTTCCCAAAGAAAGGGAAAACTAATAAGTAAACATGAAATCGAGGGCTCAGCGCAACACTGCCTCATCTCCATTTTTGGCCAAAATGAGATTTGGGTATCAAATTTTTCAGGAAAATGTCAGCTTTCCAGTAACAATAAAGCCTTATCTCCATCTCTAACCACAATGCAGCTACAGACCAGTGAAACATAGCCTTATCTCTAAAAGGCCTAAGTTGCTAGTGCGGCCATTTTTCATTATTATTAAGCTACTTGTGAAGATAAATTTATGCAATTTTACCAAATATATGACTAAAAGAAAATACAAAAGTAAGATTTAGCTTAATTATTAATTCTTTACTTTTGTTATGAGCCATTTCAGATTGCCAAAATTCTTTAAATGCGATTTTCTCAAAATGGCCGAAATGGAGATGAGGCTGTGTTGCGCTCAGCCCTCGAAATATTTATCACAAAAATTACTCAAAGAGTGCCACAAAATAATGACGCTCAATGCGTACACTGTAAAAAAAAAAAAAGTAAATTTAGAGTAAAATGCAAACAACTCTATTTCTAACAATTTGCTGTATTACAATTTTACATAACAAATGTGTTAAACTGATTTACACAATTTCTGTAAACGCTTTATAATGAAACTGCAGTACGTTTTCATATTTGTCTGTTTTACCCATTCTGATACTCTTTTTCGACCCACAAAGAATATGTCCAAACAAATAGAATTGCTTGCATTTTGCTGTAAATTTACATGTTTTTTTTTTACACATGCAGCTAAAAATAGATTAAGGAAAATAATAAACCACCCTTAATTGATAGAACTATTCTAGAACAGGTAGATATCGAGGGCACATTAGGCCAACAGGCCTAAATATTATGAATACAATTATTATGAAGGAGTTCAATAGAAAAAAAGTAAAGTCTTCCACGAGCCAATTTGTGGCTCAACAGGCCATCTCAGTGTTCATCTCCGGTTTCGTTGACTAAAATGATTGAGAATTCCCCTTCCTAAGCTATTGCTGGTACCCATTAATACTCCTGGGTTGAGAGAAGCAATTAAAGTGAAGTGTGATACTCTATAATAGTATTATTAAGATTACACCCTGATCATTGGGCCAATATCAATCATTCAAGTTTCTCTGCTCACTGGGAGAATACAGATTTGTGCTGCAGCACTAAGCAATATAGTGGCTAGAGTAAATCACAACAACCATCTCTGGCACCCATTTTTACTCCTGGGTGGAGAGAAGCAATGTGTATTAAAGTTTCTGCTGAAGGAACCAAGCACCACATTCATTGCCAGGATTCAAACTCACGTTCTGAAGAATCAGCCATATCAGAACACAAGTCCAATGCAGTTAACCACTCGGCCACGCCCCCTCCCGTAATAGAGGGAATTATCATAAATAATATCGAATGGTTTCCAATTTCATGACTTGCAATCTATGAAACGTATATGCTGCAGTGATACACTTTTCCTACCGGTACCGTATAGTTTGTTTGAACTATTCTCAGTAATTAGCTTAAATGCGATACATTTCGTTGTTTAAGGATTGGATTCGTACGCTTAATAATCTCCCTCCCTTATGTAAATTGACTGAAAATCATTGACGGTGTATACAAGTCGGACAAGACTAATAAGAAGTGATACATCAATATTTGACAACACTATCAGCACAAATATTGTATTATGATGAAATCGTCGCGCGGTCTACTCTTTAACGCAGGATAAATACCGGTACCGAGGGTCGTGGCCACGGGCGATAAATGACCGAACCGAAGACGATGGCCTTTATCGACCGTGGTCACGACTAGTGCTGGGCGATTAGTAAAATTCACTACTCGAGTAATCGCGCAGCAATTATTCGTGAGTACTCGATTAATCGCGAGTATTGACCGCATTTTTAACATTACATTATATTTTATGATAATTATTCTGAAAACATCTGATATTATTTCAGATTTTATATGTTTAATAAATAAACAAAAAAATCAGTCGTTACTCGTAAATGTATTACTACTTGCGAGTACTTTTGAGGTAATCGCAGTAAGACGATTAATCGAGTAGTAAAAAGACACGAGTACGAGTACGATTAACGATTATTATTCGCGATTACTCGAGTAATCGCACTACTCGCTCAGCACTAGTCACGACCCCGAGTTCAGTCGTTACTGCGGAAAAGACCATGCGCCAATCCCATTCATGAATGCCCATCTGGATTTCGTTCTCAAAATTATTTCAATATCCACAGTCATTTGAATTGAAAAAGGCGCAAATACCTGATAACTGCGTATCTGATAACCGCTTGCGGTAGATGTGCATGCTTGTGTTATGGTCGTTATTATCAACGATTATTCATAAGCACCCTGATTATAATATCAACGGTTAATACACCTCCACTTGATCACGTTTGGTGCAATATTGTTTAAACTGTCTGAATTGGGCATTCATTTTATGAATTTATCTTTATAAATGCCTCAGACAGTTAAGACTATCTAATTGGACGAAACTTATTCAGCATTATTGGCGATAAAGACCAGCCAGTGAGTATGTGCCTCGAGCCCTTACTGTTACTATGCACACATACAGTTTGATGAATATCATGATTCAAAGAGAGTATAAGGATACTTTGAAAAGCAGTTTTGCCAACTTTACTTTTCAAATATTGTATTTAAAAAAAAACCATAATCAATTTACAAGGTACATTAAGTCGAGTTGGGGGGGGGGGAACTGTTCAAGTTGGGTTTGAACCTTGGGTGGATCCAGAATTACAGAGAAGTGCACTTCCAACAACGTCAGCCATCTCAGATTTTACCTCTTCAATATATTCAGTTAAATCAATGCTGAAAATGTTTAGCTCGTTAAATCCCATCTTTATATTACTTGACCTGTCACGCTGCATTGAACGAAACTTCCGGAGTACATGGAGGATCTATAAAGGGGGTCATACTCAAATGACCCGGATTAGTTCCTTCTAACTTGCAGGATCACGGATTAAATTTAACAACAAGGATTGAGTAACACCAGAAGACCACGAGTTTCACAACAGACGTTGGACGCACGTTCCAACCATCGCAAAGTTGCTTTCAAAGGCTGTTTGTTTTTCATATCCATTTAGTTACAATACATTTACCACACAATTTATTGTATGTAATAGGCGGAGGGCGTGGTCAGTCTTCCGATTGGCCAGCGCGGCTGTTAATCAG
Source organism: Zoroaster sp. YZ-2022 (assembly GCA_029582265.1). Lineage (NCBI taxonomy): Eukaryota > Metazoa > Echinodermata > Asteroidea > Forcipulatida > Zoroasteridae > Zoroaster > Zoroaster sp. YZ-2022. The sequence goes on from CM055816.1 coordinate 86,367,190, forward strand.
AACACAGCGCGTCTGAAATATTACAGTTTCCGACATCCAAATTGTTTTCGTTTAACAACGGTATTACATTTCAAAGTTCGTTCGCTTTATAAATTTTGTCGGGGTCGTCTCAGCCAAACACGGGCGATATATCTTTAAGTCATAATTAATATGCAATATGATAACATGTCTAATTTAAATAAAGTATCCATTGTGACATATATAGTCTTTAGCCCCTTAAATCGCTCATGACAGTTATGTGAGAAACGGACACACCATAACAACATTGAATTACTCTCCGCAAGATAGAAATCCGTCGAATTTATGAAACCATGACGTCTGTTTTTCTGTTCATAGACCATTTCCATGGAAACCTTTTCCTCTCGCCCGAAGGTTTGCCATCGGAGACAAGATGATGTCAATTAATCATCCATCGAACATCAGATAATTGTATTTTTTTTAAATTTAAGTTATAGAAAAGTAAATTTCGCCCTGCTCACTACTTTGTTTTGAAGATTAATCATTTCATTTGTGCAGAGCGTTTCTCATATTACGACTAGGATACTTATATTGTTTGATAGATTGAAGTGCATTACACCATGTAATGCGCTTCATGTGAGTGGGACCAATTTCAAAGAACTGCCAAGCAAAGCATTTTGCTAAGCAATGTTAAACAGACTACCAGCCAAAATGCATACATTTGTATGATAAGCAATTTTATGTACTAAACAGTTCTATGAAATAGACCCAGGAATCCACTGCATTCTTTTGCGGGGGGTGGTCCAAAGAATCGCCATTTTGTTTTCTTCGGATGTCAATGAAAATTTGTATTCGTTCGTTCGTGTGGAGTCCGGGTTGACAGCTTCAGTTCGAGAAACTTCTCCTAACAGGATCGGGAAGGTAGCTGTCTTAATCCCAAATTTGTATTAATGATAACAAATGATTAGTGTTTCTTTTCAAAAAATAATCTGGTTTGAATAATGTTTGATTAATGAACAACTGATGATCTTCTTTTGCCATCCTACGGTACGGTAACATGCGGGGTACCAATCACAAATGTCTTCTTACTTAATGAAGATCCAGCTGCGTGCAGTGAAGTCACTGGCTGCCATGTACTTGCTCGTCGTTTAAATCCCATTATGTCAATCCTTGAAGGGAAATTTTGACTATCTTAATGAAGATCCAGGTGCGTGCAGTGAAGTCACTGGCTGTTGCTCGTCATTTAAATCCCATTATGTCAATCCTTAAAGGGAAATTTGGACTATCTTAATGAAGATCCAGGTGCGTGCAGTGAAGTCACTGGCTGCCATGTTGCTAGTCATTTAAATCCCATTATGCTAATCCTTAAAGGGAAATTTGGACTATCTGTTGAATGCGTCCTACCTTTACGTGTATAAAGTAAAATGACCAGTGTAGGCTTCGTTAATCTGTTTGAGACCACGAGAGGGCCAGAGGGACAGGCACAAACATTGAAGCCATTCGCCGCTGTGTTGCTTGTCACTTAATCTACACGTTGAATTCAATTGACAAGTGAAGGTACCTGGTGAATGTTTTATTGCGAATTTGTTTCATTCATGTTCCTTTTTATGTAATATTACACATGAAAGACGTAAACTCACTGGATTCCGCGTTTTATCCCCTCCAGCATCGGCCGTGCAAAGTAATGAAACCAAACATCGCAGGTGATGGACTTTTCGTGAAAGCAATAATTTCGCGAAAGGAATTTTTTCGCTGTAACCATTTCCGCTTTTACCATTTCCATTGGAGCATCTTCGCTGTTAACAAATGGGGCTGGGACAGTTTGCTCTAGGGAGCAACAATGCCTTGAACTTCTTCCCTGCAGTATTTTTGCTGTATAAAACATTTTTACTGGAACATATTTGCTTTTACCACTTTCGCTGTTACCAAACAGGGGTAGGGGACATAATTGTTCACAGAGGAGCAACATTTTCGCTGGAATTAGAACAGTGTAAACAAAAGAATGATCTAAGTAAGACTAATTGCGGTGACACCATGTGAAATTCTCAGTTGAGTAGTAATTAGTTCTGAAAATAACTGGAGGTACACATGGTCTCACCGCAATTAGTCTTACTTATCCTCCTCACCATGCAAAGCTACAAGTTTTACAAAAGAAGTATCTGTCAAGAATCACACATCACACTATATGCTACACTTTGCAAATGTATAGTTCCTTAACATCGTACTTTACATTGAATTTGGCTTATCTGCGCTTATTCAGATGATGATTAAGGGTCAGAGTATTGAACACAGTGATCACTTTAAAAAAAAACATGGCTTTTTTAGCGGTTGTATTTAATGTGACAGCATGTAAATATAGTCCGGCGTAGACGGAAAAATATCAAGCGAGTGGGCCGTATGTGAAGATCACGCCCCCTCATGCCAGAAGGGCGAGAAACGCCACTGGCTGTACCAATCTCATACATCATGAGCAAGCATGGCTGAAACGCGTTCAATCAACCGTGTAAATCTCACTCCAAACGGCCTGCCACATCGCACCATTACAGGGGCGTTAAAGGAATGATTCAATTACGCTGTGATTCGCCTCTCAGTGCGCGACACCGTCGGGTGATCGATATTCGTCGTTTTCAAACATCTTATGAATCAGAGATCTGCGAATTGAACGATCATGTGCGAGTCATTGAGGGTCCCGCTGCTGGAATAAATAAACGTCCAGTCCAAGCGGAGGTGTACGCACATGTCATGAATAATTCATAAATAGATGCAGTTCTACTTCCGTCTCGCAAAGTCATCACTTATATGTAGACCTTCAGTGAATAGCGATTCTCATAATCCATTTTAACATATCTTGAAATAAATAACTTTAGTACATACAAATCATGCCCGGCGCATGAATTTCTCACTATTTAGTGGGGTGCACCCCTAAGACTTCGTAACATTTAACACTACGCCATTTTACGATCCGTCTATATACAAACGTATGCTATTTATATTATCACCCTGCCATCTTTTGAATGATTAAATAATTGTATATAAACCTTTTCCAAGTTTTTTTTAACTTGTTGCTGAACTTATGATTGAGTATGAAAAGTTGTTTTACCTTGAAATAAGTTTGGGCCATTTTTTTTTTGTAACGGAAACTCTTCGCTGGTCGCGAGCAAAGGAGCCAGTAGCGCACGCAAATCAGAAATATGCCAGTTTCACTGTAGAAACAGCCCTGGACAGTCGCTGTTTTGCGTGCAGGCGCCCTCATACAGTCTTGCACGGTGCTCATACTGGTGTACTGCTACTGAACAGTTACTCTGAATCCAGTTTCTATACGTGTGCCTCACAAAGACTTGTCCAAGCCAGCGCTGGACAAGGTCACATTGTTTTCAATGGGAAGGTGGTGTGAACAAACAATCATGCAAACTTTTGTGTTTTTTTATCTTATTAATTGGGATCATATCAGTGCTTTGTGAGTAGCTGGCACCAGATTGTCTCTGCTGAATTAATATTTCAACTTATCATGACTTATTTTAATTTATTCTGATAAACTTGTTTTGATCCTTTGCCAAATGATCTAATCCTATAATCTCTTGACAAAAGCTATCCCCAGATCACTGGAGTCTTTCCCCGCCATATCATTGCTTTCAGGTCCTATCCCTTCGTACGACATGGATGACTCTTTATGGAACCAGTGGGACTTCAGGAAGTACGGGAGATATTTGGAAGTTGGAGAGAGTCCTTCCTAAATAGGTTAACGTACGATGCCCTAGATCTAGCACTGAATGTATGACGGGTTTCCCCCCTTCGCTTTATTGCACAACCTCGATTGTTTCTATAATCAGTTTTAGTTGTCACGTAAGTGTCTTAATTATGAGGTATAAACAAGTTAATTGAGCACGAAGTGGTAAGAACGCATGTTGAATAATAATGTTTATCAAAACCTGTTTGAATTTCGTTTTTATTTGGAGCGGAAACAGTATGACTGAACATAGAGCTGTCTGGCTCATAATTATTAGTGTTTCATCTGACTTATCTCCCCAGTCTCTTGTTCATGTAGTGGTTTATATAGAAAACGCTGTGATCATGATAGTTCGGGGCAAGACATTGTTAGAATTCTGAATCTCTCTAGTGTAACTCTCTTCTAAATATTGACCGAAAGCTTGAAGGGAGTCATTAACCCTCAGACAGTGTACCTCATTGGCAAAGTAGTCGCAGCCGACTTTTGATTTTGCTTCAGAACTAGTTATTTTTCCTTAGGAAATTTATAGAAAGCTTGAAAGAGTTTATGCCCAAGGAGAGGTTTTTGACACTATATCCAGGGAACAGTGTCGTCCATAAATGTCGCATATCAACACATTTAGACATTCGGTTTGACAATGGTGTTCAGTATACTTCGTCCACTGTCGGATCGCTGGGGGAGTTCAAATAAGGGGTCATCCCCCTTTCGCCGTGCATGTATATTTTACAAAACGTTTTGTTGTTTTTTGCCAAAATCTTTGGCTATGTCCCCCATTTTTCGAAACCCTGGATTCGCTTCCGCTTTCATCATCTAACTGCAAACCCCCCCCCCCAAAAAAACTAAAACAAACAAACAAACAAACAAAAGATTGTTAAAATTCGGTTTTATTTATTCGGTTTTATTAAAAATACTTAGTTTAGATAAATTGACACTAAAACGTCATAAAAACAAAACTACAAAAGAAAAAAACAAAACTTTAAATTAAAATCAATATAAATTATATGCCTTATCAAAATAAGGCATATAAATGAATTAAAATTATACTTTAGGCTAGGTTTAGATTTGGGGAAACAATATTTATATTTTACACATTCAAATTCAATTAATGTACTGTGCATTAAGTTTGATAGGGAGAACTGTAATAATAATAATAATGTGTGGACTTATATAGCGCACGTATCCACCAACTGAGTGGTGCTCAAGGCGCATTATATTATTACCCCTGCTCATAAGGCTCATAAATCATTCCTGAAACCATCTCAGCTCCCTGGGGAGTATACAGCTCAATTGCTGCCATTACAGCGCATATAGGGCTAATCAACCAACTCTGCCCTCACAGGTACCCATTTAACCCCTGGGTGGAGAGAAGCAATTATGGTTAAGTGTCTTGCTCAAGGACACAAGTGTCACGGCCGGGATTACTATACAATCAATGTAGAGGTTACTATACAATCAATTTAAAAAAAATTCAATCTGAAAACAAAAGCAAAGGTATTACAAAACTAGCGAGAATAAAAAAAAAACAGTATTCAAAAGTTGAATTATAAATGATACAGGGGATTCCTTAAATCTTTGAGTTATTATTTTGGGGCATGTTAAGTTAAGCTGTGTTAATGTTTCAACATCATATTAACACCTTTCAGATAAACGTTTTTTGGCGGTTTTTTCAAAGCTAAAACACGTTGTGTTTATAATTAGACACAAAGACACGTTGATGCGTTTATAAACTCTAAAACGCCTATATACAAAATATATAAATGAATTAGCACAAGACGCGTTCATCATGATTTTGTACAGTGTACATCAATAATGTGTGAAATTTTATCTCTGTTAATTACAGAAAGCTTGGAAGGGTTCCATTTGGCAAAGGGTTTACCATATCAGCAAGGTGGTTGTGTCCTATGTCATTCCACTTGCCATCATGGCTGTAGCATATGCTCGTGTTTGTCTTCGACTGTGGTCTGGCATCCCGACGGAAGAGGCACACACTCCAGCGCTAGGAGGTCGATCGGCTGGACAGGCCAAGCAAACTATGAATAAGGTATGGTTGGCATTAACCATGCCATTACCATTTGTCGACTTTAATCGACAACGCACATAACCCTGTTGCTTACCATTGGCAACTTTGGTCGACCCAAGGGCACCACACTCAGAGCACTAAATTGGGCAAACCATGAATATTTGTTTAACTCATGTATGTTTTCCTTGTTCTGATTTAGAATCTTTCTAATGGTTCAGGAAAAATTATAGGTTGCTATTGTAGAAACCAGACATACCAGCCGATCCTTTCTATAGCCAGTTGTGCTAATGAACGCCATATGATTGTGTAATAATTGGTCTTTGTGTTTGTGGAACAAGGTTGGGGAAATATATTGCTCACTGACTTCTATTATACTGACTGGATAGAGGGTTGGCCCGTTGGTACGAAAAAATGTGACTGGATCTGGCAAAACCCTAAACTTTGACCCAATTTGATTCTCTAGATTTTCCTCTTTCATTTGATACCAGATTTGTAGAAATCAGAAAAAATTCTTATAATATAAGACAAAAAATATAAGAAACAAAAATTCTGATTTCTTCAAATCTGGTATCAAATTAAAGAGGAAAATCTGGAGAATCAAACTGTACCAAAATGTAAAAATAAAATAAATTAGGGTTTTGTCAGAGCCATTCATAAATGATAGTGAAGCCACCGTCAAACTATTTTACCACTCCACATACATAAATACCACGAAAGGCATGCACATACAATAGGAGAGGCTGATTCTGGTGTAGCATTGGTTTATGGGAGTGGTAACATGGCATCCAGTGGCTTCAGTGTAAGCGCATGACCCTCTATCCAGTCAGTGTAAACGAGATCAGTGATTGCAAGGCGTGGTTTATGAGAGTGGTAACATGGCATCCAGTGGCTGCAGTGTAAGCGCATGACCCTCTATCCAGTCAGTGTAAACGAGATCAGTGATTGCAAGGCGTGGTTTATGAGAGTGGTAACATGGCATCCAGTGGCTGCAGTGTGAGCGCATGACCCTCTATCCAGTCAGTGTAAACGAGATCAGTGATTGCAAGGCGTGGTTTATGAGAGTGGTAACATGGCATCCAGTGGCTGCAGTGTGAGCGCATGCAGTGGCTGCAGTGTGAGCGCATGACCCTCTATCCAGTCAGTGTAATAGAGATCAGTGATTGTAAGGCGTGGTTCTATTATTTTATAGACTTTATTAAAATGGTAGCACCTCAAACAAAAATAATTCCATCAAGAGATGTTTGATACCATCATGAACTTTACTCCAAGTTTCATGTGGTGATTATCTATGTTTTTAAGAGTATCGATGGAGTATACATGTATGTAGAGACTTTTAAGTTATGGTACAAATTCATAAAAATTCGTGAAAACAAATAATTTGTTGCAAAGATAATCAAGTATTTGTGTATCAGTGTATCTACCTAAATAGCCTATTTGTTTCATTCACTCCAGTCAACAGAGACACAGCTTGAGTCAAGACGTAAAGTGGCCCGGATGTTGATAGTGGTTGTCGTCATGTTTGCCATATGTAAACTACCCACGCATGTTCTCAATCTAATCAGGTGAGTGTGAGTTCCTTGCTGTATGAGGCGAGTAATCCGCAGTTACTATTTTCCAGTCACAACTAGATGCTTTATCTACTGCAGTCAAGGCCGAATGGGGGCGCTATGCGCCCCAAGAAGCTGCTATCACAGGGCTTGGGAATTTAGCATATCACTGTCAGAACAACCACTGTCACAACGCTGACCTTTGACCGTACGGATCTCAACCAAACGTTAAATGATTTGTCCTACCAAACCCATCCAAGTTTCGTCCGAATCCGTCTATAACGTTTTGATAAATCCTCTGAACAATAATGCATTGGAACAAAGATAGGAAAACAAATACAATGAAATTAGAATAAAAAGGTGTTAAAATTAATTTATTTGTTTAAGAAAAGTGTAGTTTTAAAGCATTTGTCTTCCCTTCCTCAAGTAAAATAGCCATTTTCGGATGAAAAAGATGGATGCTGAAAATTGTCGTTTCTTTTTTCATTGCTCTTCGCTGGCATTGTATGGTTTGAAAGCGTGTATAATTGAAAATTGCAATCCAGGCCGAGACTTGTACATAAAATGACGAGAGAGCGCCCAGTTCCATAAATCATCCAAATACTCATCCTGTTCCGCCTTAGGAATTCTTGCCGTTTGCCCCAATACAGTCTTGAAGAGTACTGTTCAGCAAAAACAAATAATTATTATGAGTATGCAGTGCTATACACACGTCGGTATAGGGAAAATTAAATCAATTGTTTATCACCCAATGCTAGAATTTCAAATAATTTTTAGTTCCCTTTTTATGATAATCAGTCCGGTATGATATTTAGTCATCCCACCAAAAAAAATAATATTAAAAATAAATAAATAAATACATAAATATATAAATAAATAAATATATAAATAAGTAAATAAATACATCAATAAATACATAAAGGCCGTTGCTACGATCGAAACTTACATTTTGCTTGCTTTTCAGACAGACAGTTATCGTATTTGACATTGTCGCATTCACACTTTATCCAACCTGAAGCCTTCATCAAAGCCTCAGTTTCTGCAACGGATTGGTTCAACATATACATTGAAAACTTGTAGCCCTGTTGGTAAAATGTAGGCGGTCAGATAACGAAACATACAAAATCATGTTTTTTTTATTTCTCAAAGATTAACAAATAACTCAGGCCCTCTGCCATCAGGTCGTTTATCCTCGCACCCCATTTCCCACAATATTTTCACAAAAGAACCTCTGCCTTGATGGGAGAGTGCTTTTGCTGCTTGGTACTCGGACATATTGAGCGACCGGATAGATTATAGAATCTATGGTTGGATCATTGCATAAATGTACACAGAGTACCGAAGTGTAACGTCATGTTCCCTTCCCCTTGCATCAAGTCGGCCGAGTATATATGGTCGTTACTGTTCCGTGATTGAACTCTTACAAAATGCTTGGTCACTATCTTAGCACGACGTCACAACTTCGACACTCTAATTCAAGCCCAGCTGTAGTAATAAAGCTATCATACCTTTACGTAATCACCCCATTTGGTATGACCATTTAAAAATACTGTTGCCTCTTGGAAGAATGAACCGCGGTTAGGCACGATGAGCAGTGCCTTGCCTCCTGGTTTCAGACAATTGAGAAAGCTTCTGCCTTGGATTTGTCAGGAAGCCAGTGAAGCACGAAGAAGCAGACGACTTTGTCAAACCTTTCCCGCCATTTTGGATTGTCACCAACAGTCTGGGCGTATGTAATATTAGGTATGTAATATTAGGTAATAATATGCAGTATGTAATATTAGGTGCCGAGTTGATCACACGAGCTTCTGTAAGCATTTCTTCTGAGAGGTCGATGCCTTGGAAAAAGAATATTAATTGCCGACGTTAATTAGAATGTATCAGTAAAATAACTACATAAGATCAGTAGGCCTAACCTTGGACAAATAATTGGGTGTAATAGGTAATGTTTTGGTTCTGATTTGTTTTTGTATTAGCTTCGGTTCCCATTTCGGTTCCCATTCCTGTTGGACGAGTGACCTGATGAAGACCAACTTACAATCATATATGCACAATTTGTATACCCTAACAACAAAGGTCATCAGCTGTGCGCTGGTAACCATGGAACTAAACATTATGACCTGAGACCACGCAGATAGGTCGGCAACAAAGATTATACCTGTACAATAGTCATATACCACAATATGTTGTTGCTGTGAGTAAGGTTTTTAATGTACCCAGGTTTGTGGACATAATACATATGACGCTCGATATGCGGCAGAGTGCACCCACTCCCATTGTGTCTTCATTATGTTCCAGGAATCTTAGGAAATCTTTAGAGGATTTCAGGGGTTGGTAGGTCCGTTAACAATAGAACAACAGTGTGTTAGTTTATAGGGTCATTTGGGGGGGGGGGGTGGCACTGTACCACATATCGAGTATGGTATAACATAATACATGCATATTGGCAGGTTATACTGCCATTAACTTCAAGTGTTTTAAAATTGCAGTGTGCTGCAGTAAGTGACTACTAGCAATGTTGGATATCACCGTGCTAAAAAACAATCTTGTATTAACCCTCCTACTACTACAAGGGTCAAAATCAGTCAAAATGTTGATATACTTGCCAAGGTACATCTGTTGCACTTAAAAGTCAAACACTGTCAAACCTTACGTGTAGTAAGTACATTTACAGGTCAAAATGAGTCGACCGTTAAAAGTACTGGTAAAAGTATTGTCTGGTATTGTTCAGGGTGGTCAAAATGGCAGTAAAAACCAGTCAAAAATGCCCCTGTGTGCACATTTGGGTCAACAGTCAAAACAGGCAGTTGACTGGTTTTGACCTCTAGCTACTTGTCACTAGAGTGCAGCAACAGTAGGAGGGTTAATTAATTCATTTCATGTCATTTGTTTCCATTCCAACAATAATTGCAAATGTTTTTAACAATAAATGATGTTTCTTTTAGAAACGAAAACAAATAATTTTAAATAACAGATTACAAAAAAAATAGTTGTCTGAAGCTTGCTTTAAGAAAAAAAATGTCAACATTTATTGATGATGGGACCCACAAATTGTTAAAATAGAAATGTTTCAGGTAAAAACATCCCCCCCCCCCCTCGAAAATTACAGTTTACTGGTTTCATTCCTCTTCGCCGACCTTCTATGGTTTGAAAGCGTGTATTATTAAATGCTCAATTCCACTGCAAAACAATCCAGGTTGAGACTTGTACAGGAAGTGATGAGAGAGCGCCCAGTTGTATAAATCATCCAAATACTCATCCTGTTCCGCCTTAGGAATTCTTGCCATTTGCCCAAGCAAAGTCTTGAAGAGTACTGTTCAACAAATTACACAAACAAATAAATATGTAGTTCACTTATCATACCGAACAGTTCATTAAACAAAGTTAAAATCAATTTACGTTTTCACTGTTGTGATTGAGATTCCATCATTGGGTTTTAACACTGCTCAAAAAAAGTAAATTATAAAAATGGAATCTTATTGGGGCTTAATACTAGGATGCCAAAAATAATACATATAAAATATCAAAATAAAAATTAATAATTAATTAATAATTAATAATAACAACAATTAATCAGAAATTCCACCTAAGACACCCTGGAGGCAGTCCATATCAGAGGAGCAATGCAGGAGCAAGCAAAACCTTGAACCACCTCCAGAGTCATTAGTGAAAATTCACTGTCGTTCAACCGAAGATTTACCATAGATATACATTGAATACCAGGGGAATGGCGATGTTATTTAAAAACTTCTTTCAATGATTTGTGATTTTTAACAATGTTGTAAATGACTGAATCGTTTAATGTGAAAAGGAGAAAATGTCTGAAACGGTACAACGGAGCTCATGTTTTAGACATTTGAAAGTATAAAAACTAATTCGGAATAGATTTCAGACATGTAAATGAATCATGGATTAAAATGAAATCAAGGAGTAGGTTTCAGATGTTAATATAATCCCAGGAATTAGCCCTATTATGTCTAAACGATAATATTGCATTGTATTGCGGATAAGAAAGAAACTAGGAACTAAAAGCCAAAATAGCACTTTCTTTAATCCCAGCTTTACCCTGCTAAGGTTTCAGACATTATTATGTTTGCAACCTAAGCTCCATTGTAACGTTTCAGACATTTTGTCCAAGTTTACAAATTTCCTTTATCATGCATGGGGAAATTTCAAACTTACATTTTGCTTGCTTTTCAGATAGACAATTGTCGTCTTTGACATTTTCGCATTCACACTTTATCCAACCGAAAGCCTTCATCATTGCCTTAGTTTCTGCAACGGATTGGTTCAAACAAATTGCTGGAAATGTGTAGCCCTGTGAGAGGAAAAACACAATTAATTTTTTTTTAAAATGAAACATTGATATATGTTACTTAAATATGATGATCATCGTTTTTAAAGATTTTTCTATGCCCCACTGACGGGTATTATATTTCCGATTCATTCTTCTTATAACGTCTGTCCGTTCGTCTGTCGATCCGTCCGTCGATCCGTCCGAGCTTGTCAGAGGCCATTTGTGGGATGACAAACCAGTCCACAGGTCACTTTTGGGGTATTTTGCTTCTTGTGCGGTGACTGTACTTATATTGTGAATTATAACAAAAGGAATAACCCATAAGTCCTTTGGGAGCACCCGGCCGTCTGTAGGTCATACTTGGTTTCAGTGATATAACCCAAGTCATGTATACTGAATTAAGACAGCATTACACTTTTACTGCAGTACATCCTATCTTTTCGGACCTTATTTGCCTATCTGTGCTTCTTTGTCTATCTTCTACGAGATTTAATTTTGAACCTCCGCATGAACTTGAGCCCTTTTGGAAAATGTCTGTCTTTGATGGGCGCCCTGTGGAGACAGTACACGATCTAAAACCCTCAACGCACCCATAGAGAGCGAATCACGTTGGCATCGGTTGGTTCTGCGAATTGTTTGTTTCGTAATTGTTCTATGACAAACTTAACAAATGATTGTTTGATTTTGTAAACATGACGTCATGACTCATTCATCTGGAGAAAATTCGATGATTGTTAATTTACTGCATCAAACGCGAAAAGATGCGAAATATCCAATTTCAGGATAAGATGATTGAAATCATGAATGCCGAATAACAACAGAGTGAATGTGAAAGTTATTTAACGAAAATTAACAAAACATTTTTGAAATTAGCCGGGAAAACCTATAATAATTTTTTTTTTATATTATAGCACATTCAGCTTCTACTGTTGGTGCCACGCAACCCTATTTTCATGACATTTTATGGGTCTAAGCGCTCATTGTTAGTTTGTGCAATTAAAGATATATCACCCGTGTTATACTGGCAATATCCGGATTTTTTTGTTTTCATTTGGAATATTGATAATTCACGTTTAGAAAGGAAAACAAATACTTTGAAATGAGATATTTCACAAAATACTACCGTAGTCAGAAGCTTTGTTTTACAATAAAACTGTATCAACATTACTTCATGACGAGACCCGCCATATAGTAAGGTACATATTAACTGAAAACCCTCCTTCTCTTGACTATTTTTAAACATATGTAATTTTTAAGCATTTTTGTTCATTCTTCATGTAAAATATCAATAGCAATACATCTTTTAGTGCGGAGTAGACCATTAAATCAATGTCAACATTGAATACGCATAGTCGCATATAATATTACATTCACAAGTATGTAACGACACATAAATGTATTGCTTGATAACGTGCCTAAATGTGAGGTTATTCTTTGCTAGGTATCTTTTATTAAGTACCACGATTTTGATTCCATGCCGTTTTTTCATATAAAGCCTATTGCAATTTAAGAGGTCGTGGCGTGTTTAAGTGGTGAAACCAGTTGTAAGTTCATATATTTAATCGTTGAAATTATTACAATTATTTTTGTACGACTTAAAAGTTAAAGTAAGAATGCACATTTCAAGTAAGTTTACCTTAAATGATTTTCTTGTCCTTTTTATAACAAATGCATGTCTTCAAACTCTATCTGAAGACTCATTTTATTTCAATCTTTCCTTTAACCAAACACAATGCCTTTACATTGACCGGCGTCTTTGAATGGGCTCTTCGATTATGTGCGCTTTACAGATGCTATGTTATAATATTATTATTATGAAGTTACAAAATTAGTCATGTTGCCAGAACTGCTTCTATGAGTAGTCTATTGTGTTGCTTACGAATTTAGATTCTTGCTAAGTATTCATGCATTAAGTATGCGGAGGTTCAAAGTTTAAACCTCTATTCTATAGTAGAAGGATTGGTAGGCAAATAGCGTCCAAAAAGACAGGATGTAATGCATTAAATGTAATGTGTCTGAAATCAGTTGATCAAGTTGATCCTGTTGAAATCAGCAGGAATCAAGTGTATCATAAAGACCTGCTTCACGAGCACGCTGACCCAGGTGAGCCCCAACAATGAAGTCTGAGCTACTCGATTGCACCGTGATGACGGCTGATTATACATAATCTTGGTTTCATTATTGTTTTATGATCCAGTACAAAATATTTGCGTGATTTAAAAAAAAATATTAACACGCCAGTACTCCTGCTCTCTCTTGGATACAGTATCACTATCATCGTATATACCTTTACGTAATCACCCCACTTAGTGTGACCATTTAAGAACGTTGTTGCCTCAGAGAATAACGACTCGCGATTCCCAGTGATGAGCAGGGCCTCGCCTCCTGGTTTTAGACAATTGAGAATGCTTCTTAATGCCTTGGGTTTATCAGAAACCCAGTGAAGCACATAGAAGCAGACGACTTTGTCAAACTTTTCCCGCCATTTTGGATTGTCACCAACAGTCTGGGCGTCCCCCAAGCAGTATGCAATATTAGGTGCCGAGTTGTTCACACGAGCTTCTGCAAGCATTTCTTCTGAGAGGTCGATGCCTTGGAAAAAGAATATTAATTGCCGGCGTTAATTAGAATGTATCAGTAAAATAACTACATAAGTCCAGTAGGCCTAATCTTGGACAAATAATTGGGTGTAATAGGTAATGTTTTGGTTCTGATTTGTTTTTGTATTAGCTGTTCGGGCATTCAAGCTGGAACAAACAATAAAAAGTATAATGAATTAGTTTTTTTTTTAAAGTATAACACAATTCACAATACTGTGTCTCATTGAAGGGGTAGTGTCATTTAAAACAATGAAACCGTTCAGTATTTCCAAATTAGGACATCTGTTTTTTCACAGCTCGCTGATGATTATTCTTTGTTTTTAGCCAATAATATATATATAAATCTCATTGCATATTAATTAGAATTGAAGTCAAAAATAGTGCTTAACACGCATAGACGGCAGAGAAATGAAAAAAAAAACAGTTGACAAAAGTTAAGGGCAAGACTCCATAAGATGGGTCTTGAGGTGAGTCTTGAAGGATGAAGGATGTGAGTGTATTACAGGTTTGGATGTGAAGATGTATTTTTTCCATTGAGATGGTGAAGTTGACGAAAAAGATCTTCTCTCCCATGATCTGTTTGCACATTGTTGAGAGAGTTGCGTTTGTTGTTGGAACACATGAATTCCCGTTTTGGTTGTTTTAGTTGGAGAAGCACAGAGAGATATGTAGGTGCTGTGTCATTGATGTGTCATATTGTTGTCGAATATAGCTCTGAGGCTTCCTGACTTAAGATGAGCCAATGTTAATCTGTTGAATGTCGATTTTATTAAGTTGCTGTTTTTATCATCAATATGTTTTTTATGAAAATCGACAGTGACACAGCGAGGACGTAGCAAGCACATATTCTTTGGAACGATTATTGCGGAATCACGAAAAACACACGTACGTGAATGTAAAGTTCTGTACGTGTTGATGCGACGTCGGCTTCCAACTGCGCGGGACAAAATGATTAATAAATCTGGGTGTATTTGGCGTAAAGGTGATATTATGTTTACGTGTGATTTCCCCCATTGATCTACGGTAGTATAAATGAAAAAGGGTCCAAGGACAGTCCATATGCCCCGTGACACTCGTCCATGAACAGTGTCCTGTGGTTGTACCCTGTGACTCTGGTCCATGAACAGTGTCCTGTGGTTGTACCCTGTGACTCTGGTCCATGAACAGCACACGGCTGTTTCAGCCCCATAGTCCGTGCGTAATAAAGTGTCCACTGTGCGGTTGTTGGTTTTTCGTCACTCTAATAATGAAACGTGACGTCACTTAGCTAGCTTCGTTAACATGGCGATACACGTTCAGAAAAAAAGAACGTTAACAAACTCAACTTCCGACCAAAATTCCACTCTTACAAGCCAAGACTATAATTTTTGAATGTAAATATCGATGAGTCATTAAAAGTTATATATTTTTTGGCCGTTGTTTATTTTTTCTTCAATGCAATTAAACATTTGAGAAGATTTGTGTGTGTGTGAAAAGCGTCGCTAAGTAAATGGTCAATAAAAGTACTATCACTTGAATTATATAACGTTGGGAAATGATTACTTTTTTATTGATCGGAATTTTTTAAATGGAAAATGAAGACGCATTCATTTAGAAAACTACATATTTCATATCTTTTAGCTCGTTTGATTCGTGGGCAATGACGGAAATTTTCAATATAAACGACGTTTTCAGTCCTAAAATACGGGTCGTGTGCTTACGTGAATCTACACAGTGCGCGACTAGTCTGCATCATGTGTGTGCATAGTCGTACTATAGCGCGCGTGTACGTATGTACCGTACATGTACACATACATACAAATCGCGCGAATACTGAAACAGTTATATTGCATTTTTAGATACATGGACCCCAAAATGTAAGTAAATATGCCCTAAACTACTTGACCAATGAAAGATTTTCTAGAGATTTGATGTAACAATGAAAAACTATTCATTAACGTGAATGTATTGTATGTAAAATACATGTACTCAACGTGTGTGTATTGTACAGATTATGTGTATTGTATGTAAAATACATGTACTCAACGTGTATGTATTGTACAGATTATATACTGTACAATACACACACGTTGAGTACATGTATTTTACATACAATACATTCACGTTAATGAATAGTTTTTCATTGTTACATCAAATCTCTAGAAAATCTTTCATTGGTCAAGTAGTTTAGGGCATATTTACTTACATTTTGGGGTCCATGTATCTAAAAATGCAATATAAAAATAAAGGGAATGTACAACATTGGTATTTGGTACTAATAAACAAAAACTTTTGCATGTTTATTTCCCGTTTTTGACAACGATTCCTCTTTTCTCTAACATGAAAATCAAATCATTTCTCAGGATGATTGATTTATAGGTTTTTAAATTAACCATTGTTGTCACTTCCCTTTACAGCAATTTCATGGCACAGTTTTACACATACAATAAATAAGTCATGGGAGTACTTTGGATTCACATCTTACATTTATTTCAAATTTTCTTTTCCTAGCTTTCAGTTGTTTTGTTTTTACTATCACAAAAATAGTAATTTTTAAAAAGGAATCACAGCCCTATAATATTTTCTCTGGCAACATTGTCACATGTTAATTTTGAGATGTTTGGTAGAGATGGGTACAATCTATATATTCACATGTCATATCTGTCTTTGTTTACCTCAGTCTAGTCTGCAGTCTTTATGTGAACATAACTTTCCGGTACTGAACAGTGCATAAAATCCTTTTATTTTCAAATAATATATCATAAATTAACCTGGCTATGCAAGTTTAATCACATTTAGTGCTTACGTTTTTGATACCACAAAAGTTGTTTCACCCAGCCCACACAAAACAAGTTCATGTGTATAACTATAAACTAAGCAGCACTGAATATTTTGAATCATAACAATGATGTACTGATGAACAGTGTTTAACTCCAAAAGGACGAAAAATAAGAGAACAGAGCCCTAGATGCAAATCAGGCCTTGGCAATGATGATTAACTTGAACGTCATAGTGCACTGATTTAGAACAGATTTAGTTCAAATGTTTGCAGATGTACGTGACATCAGATTTATCATTCACAACCTCTTTTTACACAGAAATTCTGCACAATAGTATGGATATTGTTCAGTTTTTCCTACACTCAAGATATTACAATTGTTCAATTCCTTGACTCCATGCTGTTTTGACACAGACATTGTACTCTTGATTTACTGAATTTACTGAAGTTTCTCTGGAATCAACATCAGCCCAAAGCTACATCTACATGTATGTATAAAGTAGAAATTGGTCTGCTTGAGGTGCCGTAAGGTGGCAAGCTGGCATACTGAATTCAACAGGGCAGGACGTGAGTTCACGGAATGAAAGATCCTCTGCAAAAGTTGTTAAGTATCATGCTGTGCCATCATACCACCACAATACCAGGAATAAGGGCATGCATAAAGATCTGTCAAAAAAATAAGAAAAAAACATTGTTTTACACATATACATGTATGTATACATACACATGGGATGCACTACCTCGTGTATTATTTGTGGTTTTTCATTGTTACATCAAATCTCTAGAAAATCTTTCATTGGTCAAGTAGTTCAGGGCCTATTTACTTACATTTTGGGGTCCATGTATCTAAAAATGCAATAGAAAAATAAAGGAATGTACAACATTGGTATTTGGTACTAACACACATCCTTGTAAAAAATATAAACAAAAACTGTTACATGTTTTTCCGTTTTTGACAACGATTCCTCTTTTCTCTAACATGAAAACCAAATCATTTCTCAGGATGATTGATTTATAGGTTTTTAGATTTAATAATTGTTGTAACTTCCCTTTACAGCAATTTCATGGTACAGTTTTACACATACAAAGAGTTTGCTACTTAAAACAATCAAAATATCTGTAAAGTCTGTTCATTTCTAACCCATTGCTGGACTGTTTCCTAACATGACATAACTCTTACCTTTGCAGCTAATCCTACTGTTTGCAATGTTCCCCATACAGTGATCAAACCATTGCCACACCAGAATTGAGGGCGTTCCATCTAGGAAGATCAGCTGTGAAAAGAAAATTAAACTCAAAATAAGCATGTTTTATTTTGTTGTATTCAAAACCATTTCATGATTTTCATGTGATCACAAATTCTGAAAAGTATCATAAATGATATTCGTTAAATTTCATGATTAAGTAAAACTAATTACGGTGACATCATGTGAAATTCTCTATTGAGTAGTACTAGTAAATCCTGAGGACGATCAGAGCATACTGATCGAAATGTCAAGTTGTAACCTCCAGTTCTTTTCAGAACTAATTACTACTCGCTAGAGTATTTCACATGGTGTCACCGCAATTAGTCTTATCATCTTCACCATGCAAAGCTACAAGTTTTCCCTAAATGTCATCATTGTTGTTGTAAATATTATCAGTATCAACCAAAATTATTTAAAATGTACCTTTGCATAATTATAAACTCAGACATATCAGAGAATATTGCGACATACATAATTTACAAAGTATTATACATGCATGACATTGGTAGACATGTCCAGCTGTACTAATGTTTTTAATGTTCTCAGCCCTAAACATTGTTGTTCACTGTTCAGACTATTTGTTTGTTTAAACATGGAGGAAGAAAACTTCCTCCATGGTTTAAATTAATAAATTATTTAATTTCACAGAGCTAACATTAGATATTGCACTGATTACACACGTCTAACGTTAGCATATTTTTTTTTAAATTCAACTAATTGTACTCATGCCTAGGCTTCACTCTCCTAACGTTACAGACTATTTACCACTATTTCAAAAGCGTCATGGAAGAAAAACCACGTAAGCATACTTTGTTTACATAAAACCGGGTACCCGCTAAATTAGTCCCAACGTTTAAAGTAATAGCACCCATTCACTGGCGCCCATACCGTAGACATTACTGACTGCACTATGCATGCTGTAGTGTATGCATCAACCATGGAGGAAGAATCTGTTTTCTTCCTCCATGCATCAACCAACGCGTTACAACACATCTGACATGTCTGAAGCCGGTTAAAATGCTTATTTTTAAATCAAATATTCTCGTAAATTTGTCATTGCCCAGACTTACCTCCAATTAAGTGTGCATAATAATGTCTGTTTTCAACGATGAAACATCCACTGGTGATAGGAAAAATTCACAAAATAGTGAAAAACTCGCTTTTGTGGAAGGTTTTCTTCGCAGGTCTGCATGCACCCAACTGTTGAAACATGTGGCAGTTAATCGATTCAACGACCTCGAAAAGAGCTATTAAGTGACTATTTTCAGAATAAATAGATTATGCTGACATAAAAAAGAAACTAAAAAGGATTTTAGTCAATCACATAACACATTATGCGAAACGAATTGATCAGAAACACAATTTTTTCAGGGGTCACGATAGCCGGGTCAATTGCATTTCCGAAACATTCCTTAAATGTGCATACATAATGAGCACGACCAGCACTAAACTAGATTCACCAACAGAGGGCGCACTTTTTTAGCGTTGAAACAGCCGTGAGCAGTGGCGCACCCAGGATTTGATTGGTGGGGGGGCTCAAAATATATATATTTTTTTAATCCAATATGGGGGAGAGACATGGCGGACCCAAACCATAACCGCTGGCGCGGCTGTAGCCATGTCCCTAATCGTGCTCGTCAGTGGACCTACGGCACATGTTAAATGTTTCCTGGTGGTTTCTAGTCATAAAAAGAAGACATTATGGCATGATTCGGACTCGTCGGGTTTTACCTTCCATATAATTTCCCCCTCTTGATGTAAAGAACTTGAGCTTGTTTAGTCTGCAAGATTTCTATATTTAAATACTTTCATTGCGCTGACGTAAAGTTTGTGATCATTCCGGGCGGAGCTAAATTTTCTCAAACACGAATTTGGCGGCAAAACCAAATCCCAATATTATCCAATCGGTGTTTGCTAAAACAGTGTCACATAATCTTTGTAAATTAAAACCCAATCCTGGGCCATTGTGTACAAACTGGAAATGAGTTGATTATAATGCGGGTGCGTTTAAATTTTAAAAAACATTTACGAGTAACCTCAACGACAGTCAACGACCTCAACAAGAGAAACGGACAACAGAAAATGAAAATAAAATTAAGTAAAGCTGCTCCCTGATCAGGGTGCACCATGGCGGGGGGGGGGAGGAGAATGTGTAATACTGGTGGCCCTTCAAGCTTACATGCACGTGCATACGCAACGCCGTAAAATATAATAGTGAGTGGAATAAATGGAAAACATTTGGAGGGGAGCTTGAGTCTCCCGAGTCCCCATCCCTTGTACCACTGCCCTACTCCTTGCCGAACTCCTCTGTAGACAAGACTTGGGCTCAGATTTTGCTCTCTTTCCCGGCCCCTTCTTTAAAAAAAATAAAATAAAACATCAGCGGGCCCTTGGGGGGGGGGGGGCTCGAGCCCCCCGAGTCCCCCGAGGCCCCCCCCCCCCTTTGGGTGCGCCACTGATGAACAGTGTCCTCTGGTTGCACCCTGTGACATTGGTCAATGGACAGTGTCCTGCGGCTGTACTCTGTGACACTGGTCCAAGTAATATGCCCTGTGGTTGGACAGTAGAAAAGTAAACAGTAGCGAATATTATAAACGCACCTGTTATACCTCTTACTTTTGCTGCTATTGATTTCGTCTCATTGCCGGTTCCACAGCCCACGTCTAGAACCGTGTCTTCAGGTCCCAATTTAAGCTTACCGATGTGTTGCGTTATGAGCGAGTGTTGAACAATTCTGCTATCATCCAAACTGTAGTCGATGCTTGCTGAAAAATTCATTTTTTGTTTTAAGCCAGAAAAACTGAAGCCGAAACGTATTAGGTTGTTTGTGGGTGTGTGTGAGTGTGGGCATGTCTAAGGTGTGTGTGTGGGTGTAGAGGCGTAGGTGTGTACGGCTGCCAGCTGTCAGCTCACATCACATGCACAGTGAATGCACACCACATACAGCAGAGATTATGACCCCAGTCTTAAAGCCACTTACTCTAATGGAAATCGAAAAACAAATAATACAAATTTGATATGAAACCAACTTGGTGTTAAGTTGATGATGGTATCAAATGTCCCTTGAATTAGTTCTGTCTGAGGTGTATCATTTAGGTAAAATTCGTGAAATAATTTCCACAAATAACTGTGTGTCCATACAGACATTCCTCTATTGAAATGCATACCAACAGTGTAGTTTTTACACAATAAAACAAACAGATACTTGTCACATGTTGGTTTTACATCTGTATTGATTCCATTTTGCGACGAATAACGACATATACAAAAACGTCTGTCTTTTTAGTATTTAACATTTTGCCTTGATTTTGATGAAATTTAGTCACACTAATAGTAATAATAATAATAATAAAGATTTGTAGCGCGCACATATCCACCCTGCTGGGCGCTCATGGCGCGGAAACAAAGAAAAACATGAATACAAACAATATACAATGATAGCATAGAAAAAAATTATGTACCGAGATACATGTACAATGCAATTACAAATATACATAATCTTTGAAGAATTGTGACATAAGATGAGTTTTAAGCAGCGACTTAAATCTAGTTATACTATGACAAGATTTAAGTTTAGTTGGAAGATGATTCCAGAGTGTCGCAGCCGTGGATCCCGGTTTACCCCTCCCCCACCACAACTTGTGCTCGTCGCCGTGAGTTTCATATGCGCTTTGATACCAAACATTCAAGCTTCTATCTTTGGTGCCACGCAACACCATCTTCATGACATTAGCGTAGGTCTAAGCACTCATTGTTAGTTTGTGCAATTATAGATATATCACCCGTGTTTTACTGGCAATTTCCGGAATTTTTTGTTTTCATTTGGAACATTGATAATTCACTTTTATGAAAGGAAAACAAATACTTTGAAATGAGATTCCTCAAAATAGTACTCAGAAGCTTGGTTTTACAATAAAACTGTGCCAACATTATTTCATGACGAGACCCGCCATATAATTAGGTACATATTACCTGCTTCTCTTGACTATTTTGAAATAGTAATTTTAAAGCATTTCTTGTCCATTCTTCATGTAAAATATCAACAGCGATACATCTTTAAGTGCGCAGTAGACCATTGAATCAATTTGAATACACATATAATCCTACATAATATTACATTCACAAGTATGTGACGAAACATAAATGCATTGCTTGATAACGTGCCTAAATGTGAGAAGGTTATCCGTTGCTAGGTAACTTTTGTTAAGTACCATGATGTTTTGATTCCACGCCGTTTTTGTATCATATAAAGCCTATTGTAATTTAAGAGGTCGTGGCGTGTTTAAGTGGTGAACTTCATATATTTAACCGTTGAAATTATTACAATTATTTTTGTACGACTTAAAAGTTAAAGTAAGAATGCACATTTCAAGTAAATTTACTTTAAATGATTTTCTTGTCCTTTTTATAACAAATGCGTGTCTTCAAACTCCATCTGAAGACTCATTTTTTTCAATCTTTCCTTCACCCAAACACAGCGCCTTTACATTGACCGGTGCCTTTGAATTGGCTTTCAGATTATGTGCGCTTTACAGATGCTTTGTTATGATTATTATTACTGAGGGACAGAAATAGTCATGATGACAGAACTGCTTCTGTGAGTAGCATATGCATACTATTGTGCTAAGAATAAATTCCAAGTATTGATGCATTAACAGACATTGTACCAAAAGTGTCCATCCACTGGTTTTAATTTTTAAAACCTCCAATCTAAGTAGACGGACTGATAGACAAATAAGGTACAAAAGACAGGATGTATTGCAGTAATGATATAAGGATGTTTCCCGATGAAATCAAGTGTGTCATAAAGACGGACGGATGGACGGACTGACAGACGGTCGGATTTTATTGTAGCAAGTAACATTTTATTCAGAGAAATGTTCACATTGTATTTGGCAAGTAGTTTTATTTTACACACAAAGTTATAATGGAAAGAGCTTATAGATATATACAAGCTAGCCAAGTCCTCTACATTATTCAGCCAATCACAATGGCTAAACTTTATTTTAAACACATTGGTAATAATCTGCATTTTTATTAACAGTTTTTGGTAAGTAATTTACTGTGCAATTTGAAGAAAATACAATGGCAATAAGTCGGTATCATAAAATATGATATAAGTGAGTTGTATTGACTTTAAGTATCAATGTAATTTTATCCACTCTATTTTATGAATTTATTTTATTTATTAATTTAGGCTACAATTTTACTTGTTAATTAATTGACTTCATTGAATATAAATAAATTTTCAATAAATGTAAATTTTCTTTATATGATATTGATCAGAAGTGCTGTATTTGTTTGATTTTCTTCAATTCTGAACTTGTTTTGATTTCCCATACGTTTTATCCATAGACAACTTACTTAACAACTTGTTTTTTTCAACAAGTTTTCTTAGAAATCTAACCTCAATAAGATAAATGCCAAGTAAAATAGGAAGATACATCATTCTTGTATATTAACGAAATACCTTGAGTGCATTGTATTATCTTGGTGAAATGATGTATCTTCAAATAAATTGTCAGTTTCTTCAATAATGCTTAGATAACTAAAAAACAGATAAATTCATGATCCCATATTCCACAATAAAAAGGCAGTTCAAACTTTAAACCCATTTTTCTCGAAATGGCCTTTTTTGAGATACATAATTTTACCAAAATAGGGCCGCACACTCTTACAAAAAACCAACTCACACACACGCACGCACGCACGCACGCACGCACGCACGCACGCACGCACGCACGCACGCACGCACGCACGCACACACACACACACACCCACACACACACACACACATACACACACAGACAGCTTAGCGGCCCGTTCACTCTGTGGACATTCCTTTGTTCTCCTGTACTTAAGGATAGGAATTCTTAAAATCGTTCCCATTTCACACAGAAGAGGGTTTTGAGAGCGGTTTTCGTTCTATTTTTCCCTTTTAATAATATCCTTCGATTTAAGTCAAAGAACCTGCCTAGACAAATCACTAATTTCAGAGATATTCTACTTTCAAAAAGTCAAAAATCCTTATGTGGACGTGTGCAAGTCCACAGAAGGGAAAAATATCCGGCGTTCTGTGGACATCTTTTGTTCTCAGGTCCACAGAGTGAATGCTCTACCTACTCACAAACACACACACACAGACACACACACAAATAAACCTTGGGTGAAGGTGCGAATTGAAGGGTGATTAACTTGCTTAACTTTTTCAGAGTGCACCCCCTCCCATTGTGTCTTCATTGTGTTCCAGGAATCTTAGGAAATCTTCAGAGGATTTCAGGGGTTGGTAGGTCTGTTAACAATAGAACAACAGTGTGTTAGTTTATAGGGACATTTTTTTGGGGGGTGGCACTGTGCCACATATCGAGTATGGTATAACGTAATACATGCATATTGGCAGGTTATACTGCCATTGACCAAGTGTTTTAAAATTGCAGTGTGCTGCAGTAAGTGACTACTAGCAATGTTGGATATCACCGTGCTAAAAACAAATCTTGTATTAACCCTCCTACTACTACAAGGGTCAAAATCAGTCAAAATGTTGATATACTTGCCAAGGTACATCTGTTGCACTTAAAAGTCAAACACTCTCAAACCTTACGTGTAGTAAGTACATTTACAGGTCAAAATGAGTCGACCGTTAAAAGTACTGGTAAAAGTATTGTCTGGTATTGTTCAGGGTGGTCAAAATGACAGTAAAAACCAGTCAAAAATGCCCATGTGTGCACATTTGGGTCAACAGTCAAAACATGCAGTTGACTGGTTTTGACCTCTAGCTACTTGTCACTAGAGTGCAGCAACAGTAGGAACGTTAATTAATTCATTTCATGTCATTTGTTTCCATTCCAACAATAATTGCAAATGTTTTTAACAATAAATGGTGTTTCTTTTAGAAACGAAAACAAATAATTTTAAATAACAGATTAAAAAAAAAAAAATTGTCTGAAGCTTGCTTTAAGAATTTTTTTTTCAACATTTATTGATGATGGGACCCACAAATTGTTAAAATAGAAATGTTTCAGGTAAAAACATCTCCCCCGAAAATTACAGTTTACTGGTTTCATTCCTCTTCGCCGACCTTCTATGGTTTGAAAGCGTGTATTATTGAAATCTCGATTCCACTGCAAAACAATCCAGGTTGAGACTTGTACAGGAAGTGATGAGAGAGCGCCCAGTTCCATAAATCCTCCAAATACTCATCCTGTTCCGCCTGAGGAATTCTTGCCGTTTGCCCAAGCACAGTCTTGAAGAATACTGTTCAACAAATTACACAAACAAATAAATATGTAGTTCACTTATCATACCGAACAGTTTCATTAAACAAAGTTAAAATCAATTTAGCGCCCAGTTTTCACTGTTGTGATTGAGATTCCATCATTGGGTTTTAACACTGCTAAAAAAAAAGAAAATTATAAAAATGGAATCTTATAGGGGCTTAATACTAGGATGCCAAAAATAATACATATAAAATATCAATATAACAATTAATAATTAATTAATAATTAATAATAACAAAAATTAATCAGAAATTCCACCTAAGACACCCTGGAGGCAGTCCATATCAGAGGAGCAATGTAGCAGCAAGCAAAACCTTGAACAACCTCCAGAGTCATTAGTGAAAATTCACTGTCGTTCAACCGAAGATTTAATAATAATAATAATAATAATAATGTGTGGACTTATATAGCGCACGTATCCACCAACTAAGTGGTGCTCAAGGCGCATTATATCATTACCCCTACTCATAAGGCTGATAAATCATTCCTGAAACCATCTCAGCTCCCTGGGGAGTATACAGCTCAATTGCTGCCATTACAGCGCATATAGGGCTAATCAACCAACTCTGCCCTCACATGTACCCATTTAACCCCTGGGTGGAGAGAAGCAATTATGGTTAAGTGTCTTGCTCAAGGACACAAGTGTCACGGCCGGGATTCGAACCCACATTCTGCTGCTAACACCAGAACTTGAGTCCGTAGATATACATTGAATACCAGGGGAATGGCGATGTTATTTAAAAACTTCTTTCAAATCTTTGTGAATTTTAACAATGTTGTAAATGACTGAATCGTTTAATGTGAAAAGGAGAAAATGTCTGAAACGGTACAACGGAGCTCATGTTTTAGACATTTGAAAGTATAAACACTAAGTCAGAATAGATATCAGACATGTAAATGAATCATGGATTAAAATGAAATCAAGGAGTAGGTTTCAGATGTTAATATAATCCCAGGAATGAGGCATTTATGTCTAAACGATTGCATTATGTCTAATATTGCATTGTATTGCGGATAAGAAAGGAACTAGGAACTAAAAGCCAAAATAGCACTTTCTTTAATCCCAACTTTACCCTGCTAAGGTTTCAGACATTATTATGTTTGCAACCTAAGCTCCATTGTAACGTTTCAGACATTTTGTCCAACTTTACAAATTTCCTTTATCATGCATGGGGAAATTTCAAACTTACATTTTGCTTGCTTTTCAGATAGACAGTTGTCGTCTTTGACATTTTCGCATTCACACTTTATCCAACCGAAAGCCTTCATCATTGCCTTAGTTTCTGCAACGGATTGGTTCAAAGGAAATGATGGAAATGTGTAGCCCTGTGAGAGGAAAAACGCAATTAAAAAAATTATAAAAATTAAACATTGATATATGTTACTTAAATATGATGATCATCGTTTTTAAAGGTTTTTCTATGCCCCACTGACGGTTATTATATTTCCGATTCATTCTTCTTATAACGTCTGTCCGTTCGTCTGTCAATCCGTCCGAGATTGTCAGAGGCCATTTGTGGGATGACAAACCAGTCCACAGGTCACTTTTGGGGTATTTTGCTTCTTGTGGGGTGACTGTACTGATAATGTGAATGATAACAAAAGGGATAACCCATAAGTCCTTTGGGAGCGCCCGGCCGTCTGTAGGGCATACTTGGTTTCAGCGATATAACCCAAGTCATGTATACTGAATTAAGACAGCATTACACTTTTACTGCAGTACATCATATCTTTTCGGACCTTATTTGCCTATCTGTGCTTTATTGTCTATCTTCTACGAGATTTAATTTTGAACCTCCGCATGAACTCAATTGAGCCCTTTTGGAAAATGTCTATCTTTGATGGGCGCCCTGTGGAGACAGTACACGATCTAAAACCCTCAACGCACCCATAGAGAGCGAATCACGTTGGCATCGGTTGGTTCTGGGAATTGTTTGTTTCGTAATTGTTCTATGACAAACTTAACAAATGATTGTTTGATTTTGTAAACATGACGTCATTACTCATTCATCTGGAGAAAAAGCAAAAATAACAAACATGTACAAAATTCGATGATTGTTAATTTACTGCATCAAACGCGAAAAGATGCGAAATATCCAATTTCAGGATAAGATAACTGAAGTCATGAATGCCGAATAACAACAGAGTGAATCTGAAAGTTAACAAAACAGTTTTGAAATTAGCCTGGAAAACCTATAATAAACAATTTTTATATTATAGCACATTCAGCCTCTACTGTTGGTGCCACGCGACCCTATTTTCATGACATTAGCCTAGGTCTAAGCGCTCATTGTTAGTTTGTGCAATTAAAGATAGGCTATATCGCCCGTGTTTTACAGGCAATATCCGGATTTTTTTGTTTTCATTTGGAACATTGATAATTCACGTTTAGAAAGGAAAACAAATACTTTGAAATGAGATATTTCACAAAATACTACCGTAGTCAGAAGCTTTGTTTTACAATAAAACTGTATCAACATTACTTAATGACGAGACCCGCCATATAGTAAGGTACATATTAACTGAAAACCCTCCTTCTCTTGACTATTTTTAAACATGTAATTTTAAAGCATTTCTTGTTCATTCTTCATGTAAAATATCAATAGCAATACATCTTTAAGTGCGTAGTAGACCATTAAATCAATGTCAACATTGAATACGCATAGTCGCATATAATATTACATTCACAAGTATGTAATGAAACATAAATGTATTGCTTGATTACGGGCCTAAATGTGAGGTTATTCTTTGTTACGCATCTTTTATTAAGTACCACGATTTTGATTCCATGCCGTTTTTTTTCATATAAAACCTATTGCAATGAGGTCGTGGCGTGTTTAAGTGATGAAACCAGTTGGAACTTCATATATTTAACCATTGAAATTATTACAGTTATTTTTGTACGACTTAAAAGTTAAAGTAAGAATGCACATTTCAAGTAAATTTAAATTAAATGATTTTCTTGTCCTTTTATAACAAATGCATGTCTTCAAACTCCATCTGAAGACTCATTTTATTTCAATCTTTCCTTCAACCAAACACAGTGCCTTTATTGACCGGCGTCTTTGAATGGGCTTTTCGATTATGTTCGCTTTACAGATGGGTCATTCCGTGTCAATTCAACACGCTTTTGCACCTGACCGTCACGGATTGAAACGAAATTCGGTGTGCTGATTGGACTCCTTGAGAAACCCCCAGAACCGAAATTTTATGTCATTCGGTTAATTAGTTTTTGAGATAGGGGTTAACAAACTGTTGACTAATTAGCATGACCTGCTATGTTCGGACAGCCATATCTCCAAAAGTAAAGCACCTACAGAGATAAACTTTACATCATTTTAAAGCTCTTGAAATGGCCTTCATTTCATAAAATAAAATCAAAATTATACCACGTACCACAAAAAAATTACGTAAATATATGACCTTTGACCTTGATTTGCGAAAATGCGTAATTATTTTTAATTGTTAGCTTAAGATAGATGTAAGCAACATTTCCAGAAAGATTTGGGATGGGCGCTCTAACCGTTTTTGAGTTATGATTATTTGAACACTGGCTCGTAAGGACAAAAACTGAAAATGTATATATATATATATATATATATATATATATATATATATATGTATATATATATATATGTATATATATATATATATATATATATATATATATATATATATATATATATATATATATATATATATATATATACTTGTAGTAAAACTAGTGGAACGCTGGTAGTTGTAACTCCGAGTTTCACGCGTTATGCGATCATCAGACAACTTAAGTAAGTAAGTATATATATACAAAGTTATTCAAGGAACTCGGCCTAAGCATCACAGTCGACGGTAACCTAAAGATCACGAACTTTCTCGACATCACCTTCAATCTGAGCAACGGCAAGCACTACCCCTTCCGGAAACCAAACGACCGACCCATGTACATCCACAAGCAGTCTAACCACCCGCCTAACATCATCAAGAACCTACCCGCCTCCATCAGCCGACGCATATCGGGCATCTCGCACGATGAAGACATCTTCAAGAAAGCCTCCCCAGCTTACGAGGACGCACTAAGATCCAGCGGATACACGGAAGGCCTCACCTACATCGATAGCCAACCTACTAAGGAAAAACGGAACAGGCAGCGCAACGTCATCTGGTTCAAACCTCCATTCAGCAAAAACGTGACAACAAACATTGGCGGTATATTCCTGAAACTCATCGGCAAGCACTTCCCGAGGAACTCCAAACTGAACAAGATATTCAACAGGAACACGGTCAAGATCAGTTACAGCTGCATGCCCAACATCGCCAGTATCATCAAGGCACACAACAAACAAGTCTCATCGAACGACAAAGGGACCGACCGTAAGGACTGCAACTGCCGCAAGAAAGACCTATGCCCTCTGCAAGGAAAGTGCCAGGCCAGCAACATCATCTACAATGCCGAAGTTAAGCAACCAAACAACTCTCATCTGTACATAGGTCTCACCGCGCCTCCATTCAAGCTAAGATACGGCAACCACACACAGTCTTTCAGGCATGAGAAGTACCAGAACAGCACGGAACTCTCCAAGCACATTTGGCAATTGAAAAGGAACAAGAAACCATTCACCATCAACTGGTCGGTAGCCTGTAGATCTCAAGCATACAACAATGAATCGAAACGGTGCAACCTTTGCCTCACAGAGAAGCTCTCCATCATAAACGCCGACAAGAGGATACTCCTCAACAAACGACCCGAACTCATATCAAAATGCCGCCATGAAAACAAGTTCTACCTCTGCAACTTCAAAAGCGATGACACATGACGAGGAACAGTACCGCGTCAACAAACCACAAACTGCCAACAAACAAGCTTACACACAAGGCCCGCAAACAATAGGTAATTACCACGCATCATTGAGCGAGTAACCTGTACGTGCGCGTGTAGGCCTATATATATATATAGGAGTAATCACTTGGTGACTATCAGTTGTCTGATGATCGCATAACGCGTGAAACTCGGAGTTACAACTACCAGCGTTCCACTAGTTTTACTACAAGTATATATATATATATATATATATATATATATATATATATATATATATATATATATATATATATATATATATATATATATATATATATATGCATTGTACATGTACATAATGTACATGTACAGTGAAAACCATGTTACCTTGGTAGTGCAAAGTATAATTCATGCCATATGTACATATAATATGCATGCGTACATGTGCTTGATGTACATGTATAATAATGTACATACATTGTACATGTGATTGCATTACATGTACATTGTATGCTTTATAGTCATGGGGATGAAGGAAACTCAGTGCTACTTCTTGAGGTGCTGGGAGGGTCTCCTTGATACATGCAAGCCACCAGTGGCTGTCGTATATCGCTGTAACATACCCCTTATTTCCTGCCAATTGGATGGTCTGACTATGTAGGCATACTTGTTCCTCCCTGGAGTGTGGGGAGGAGGAAAATTCTCGAACTGTCACTTTGTTCTTAGATATGGGACAAAAGGCATGAAGTTTTTGTGTGCCAGGAATGGTTCGTGCAGATTGGAATCTTTCTTTGAGGATGCTTGTTTCATTTCTGTACTGCTCTGTAGTTGCAAAGGCAAAGTTGATAATCTTTATTTCTGAAGTGTTAAACTCATGAAGCTTGTGTGGGGTCATTATCTGCTTATCCAAAGGACGCTGAAGACTAGCTCTAGCTGCAAGGCATTTAACAGTTCCTCCAACTCCATCAGATGGTCCTTTCCCATGAGAGGTAGCAAAAAAGTGCCACTCTGCAGGGATGCCAAAGTCCTCTTCATGACGACACAAGTTGATGAAGTTCTTGAGGTTTTTCTACTGAGCAGCACAACCATCTGAAAAGTACAACATCTTCTGGAGACTTTAAATCTTCTCGTTCAGGAACTGAATGAGTAATTTCTGGAACAGATGCACTGCCACACTATCATGAGTATTACAGTCAGAAATGACAACAAAGCTCAGGTGTTCAACCTTTCCTCCCTGTCTGAAGTAGCACACAAATTGGTGAATTGTAGCCTGCAGGTTGTTCCAGTGAAATGATTGGGCAGCATCCTGTACAACAAAACTAGTTTTCTGCAAAATCTGCAACTACCAAGATCTCACCAGGTTCCAATTTGTCCTTAGTGTGTTGAACAAAATGGCTCTGCTGTTTGGCAATGAAGTCATGACGTAATAATTTAGTGAGACCAGCCATGAAAGAATCCAAGAAGTCATCCAGCTTCTGAATCTTGGTTTCAAGTGTTGAGCAGTCAGTTGTTGCCCACTGCTTATATTCAATCTGGTCAATCATGTTGTCCTCCATATATTTATCAAGCTTATCTCGTAGGATACTTGTTCCTGGACATTCGTCACATTTATCTATGAAACATTCAATGCGTGGTGGGTTACATTGCATGGAAGCAAGGCAGTCACAGTTGTGTGTTATCTCTCCATTTGTCACGCATTCCAATTTTGCTCCACTTAACATGAGTTTCACATTTTGATGTGTAGTACAAACACATACAGAATGTGTTCCACTAGATCCGGCAAGGATGCACTGCTTTGGCCGAAGTTCAGCAAATTTTGAAAATCCAATGAGGGGGTGAAAGGGATCACCTCATGAGTTATGGCATGAATTATACTTTGCATTACCAGGGTAACATGGTTTTTAATTAATGTACATGTACACAGTACTATACATTACACTGTACATGTACATTATGTACATGTACAATGCATGTACATTTTCAGTTTTTGTCCTTACGAGCCAGTGTTCAAATAATCATAACTCAAAAACTGTTAGAGCGCCCATCCCAAATCTTTCTGGAAATGTTGCTTACATCTTAAGCTAACAATTAAAAAAAATTATGCATTTTGAAAAATACGCATTTTCGCAAATCAAGGTCAAAGTTCATATATTTACGTAATTTTTTTGAGGTACATGGTATAATTTTGATTTTATTTTATGAAATGAAGGCCATTTCAAGAGCTTTAAAATGATGTAAAGTTTATCTCTGTAGGTGCTTTACGTTTGGAGATATGGCTGTCCGAACATAGCAGGTCATGCTAATTAGTCAAAAGTTCGTTAACCCCTATCTCAAAAACTAATTAACCGAATGACATAAAATTTCGGTTCTGGGGGTTTCTCAAGGAGTCCAATCAGCACACCGAATTTTGTTTCAATCCGTGACGGTCAGGTCCAAAAGCATGTTGAATTGACACGGAATGACCCAGATGCTATATTATTATTATTATTATAATTATGAAGTTACAAAATTAGTCATGTTACCAGAACTGCTTCTATGAGTAGTCTATTGTGTTGCTTACGAATTTAGATTCTTGCTAAGTATTCATGCATTAAGTATTCAAGTGTTCACTGTTTTCAGTTCATGCGGAGGTTCAAAGTTTAAACCTCTATTCTAAGTAGGATTGCTAGGCAAATAGCGTCCAAAAAGATGTAATGCATTAAATGTAATGTGTCTGAAATCAGTTGATCAAGTTGATCCTCATGAAGAACACACTTTCGTACAGATTGTCCTCTATTACAGTGTGACAACCCCATAGGAGTGGGGTTTGTAAAGAAAAAAGTTAAGCAAGTTAATTACCCTTCAATTCGCACCTTCACCCAAGGTTTGTTTGAAGGCGAATTAGTTTGAATCTCGCTCGGTAGCCAACACAGCGTGAGGTCACTGCCTGTAATCCAATGCAATACATGTGTGTGTGAGTTGGTTTTGTGTATAAGAGTGTGCAGTGTATATGTAAGGGGGTAGGTATAGAGTCATGTGCATGCTCAGATGAAAATCCTATAGGAAAAAAAGAACAGTGAATCCATCCCGGATCCTGTTATACTGTTAAAATAATCTAATCCTCCTAAAAAAAAAAAAAAATCAATCCTTGAAAAGAAAACTAACATAATAACATTCATTTTATCATGGAGGAATGTTCTCTTCCTTCCTCCGTGATTTTACATAGTGTATATTGTTCCAAATAAGTACATGTAGTGCTGTAGCGGGGTAAGCTGCACAGATTTGTTTTGGCCGCATATTGAAAGGCAACGGTGAATTTGCGGAAAAGGGGGTTCAGAGAAAAAGAAAGATTCCCTAAAGTTTGAAGACTAAAAGCGATTTCAGTTAATTTGTTTCCTGATTTCCTTTTGGGGTTATCACATGTACACTGTAATAGAGGACAATCTGTACGAAAGTGTGTTATTAATGCTGCTGAAATCAGCAAGTGTATCATAAAGACCTGCTTCACGAGCACGCTGACGGCTGATTATACATAATCTTTGTTTCATTGTTGTTTTATGATGCAACACAAAATGTTTGCGTGATTTTTTTTAATAACACGCCAGTACTCCTGCTCTCTCTTGAATACAGTATCACTATCATCGTATATACCTTTACGTAATCACCCCACTTAGTGTGACCATTTAAGAACATTGTTGCCTCAGAGAATAACGACTCGCGATTCCCAGTGATGAGCAGGGCCTCGCCTCCTGGTTTCAGACAATTGAGAATGCTTCTTAATGCCTTGGGTTTATCAGAAACCCAGTGAAGAATGCAGAAGCAGACGACTTTGTCAAATTTTCCCCGCCATTTTGGATTGTCACCAACAGTCTGGGCGTCCCCCAAACAGTATGTAATATTCGGTGCCGAGTTGTTCACACGAGCTTCTGCAAGCATTTCTTCTGAGAGGTCGATGCCTTGGAAAAAGAATATTAATTGCCGACGTTAATTAGAATGCATAAGTAAAATAACTACATAAGATCAGTAGGCCTAACCTTGGGCAAATAATTGGGTGTAATAAGTGATTTTTGGGTTCTGATTGGTTTTTGTATTAGCTGTTCGGGCATTCAAGCTGGAACAAACAATAAAACGTATAATGCATTAGTTTTGTTTTTTTAAAGTATAACACAATTCACAATACTGTGTCTCATTGAAGGGGTAGTGTCATTTAATAAAATGAAACCGTTCAGTCTTTCCAAATTAGGACATCTGTCTTTTCACTGCTCGCTGATGATTATTCTTCGTTTTTAGCCAATAATATATATATATAAATCTCATTGCATATTAATAGAATTGAAGTCAAAAATAGTGCTTAAGATCAGACGCATAGACGTCAGAGAAATGAAAAAAAAACCAGTTGACAAAAGTTAAGGGCAAGACTTAATAAGATGGGTCGTGAGATGAGTCTAGTGTATTACAGGTTTGGATGTGAAGATGTATTTTTTCCATTGAGATGGTGAAGTTGACGAAAGAGATCTTCTCTCTCATGATCTGTATGCACATTGTTGAGAGAGTTGAGTTTGTTGTTGGAACACATGAATTCCCGTGTTGGTTGTTTTAGTTGGAGAAGCACAGAGAGATATGAAGGTGCTGTGTCATAGATGTGTCAAAATCGACAGTGACACAGCGAGGACGTAGCAAGCACATATTCTTTGGAACGATTATTGCGGAATCACGAAAAAGACACCTACGTGAATGTAAAGTTCTGTACATGTTACTGCGACGTCGGCTTCCAACTGCGCGGGATTAAATGATTAATAAATCTGGGTGTACCAGTATTTGGCGTAAAGGTGATACTATGTTTACGTGTGATTTCCCCCATTGATCTACGGTAGTATAAATGAAAAAGGGTCCAAGGACAGTCTATATGCCCCGTGACACTCGTCCATGGACAGTGTCTAGCTGTGGTTGTACCCTGTGACTCTGGTCCATGCACAGTGTCCTGTGGTTGTACCCTGTGACTCTGGTCCATGAACAGCAGTGGCGCACCCAGGATTTGATTGGTGGGGAAGGGGGGGGGCCTCAAAATATTTTTTTTTTTGAAATCCAATATGGGGGAGAGACATGGCGGACCCAAACCATAACCGCTGGCGCGGCTGTAGCCATGTCCCTAATCGTGCTCGTCAGTGGACCTACGGCACATGTTAAATGTTTCCTGGTGGTTTCTAGTCATAAAAAGAAGACATTATGGCATGATTCGGAAGGTAAAACTAGGGTTTTACCTTCCATATAATTTCCTCCTCTTGATGTAAATAACTTGAGCTTGTTTCGTCTGCAAGATTTCTATATTTAAATACTTTCATTGCGCGGACGTAAAGTTTGTGATCATTCCGGGCGGAGCAAAATTTTCTCAAACACGAATTTGGCGGCAAAACCAAATCCCAATATTATCCAATCGGTGTTTGCTAAAACAGTGTCACATAATCTTTGTAAATTAAAACCCAATCCTGGGCCATTGTGTACATGTACAAACTGGAAAGGAGTTGATTGTAATGCGGGTGTGTTTAAATTTTAAAACATTTACGAGTAACCTCAACGACAGTCAACGACCTCAACAAGAGAAACGGACAACAGAAAATGAAAATAAAATTAAGTAAAGCTGCTCCCTGATCAGGTGCACCATGGCGGGCGGGGGGGGGGGGAGGAGAATGTCTAAAAATGCTTGTTATATATACTGGTGGCCCTTCAAGCTTACATGCACATGCATACGCAACACCGTAAAATATAATAGTGAGTGGAATAAATGGAAAACTTTTGGAGGGGAGCTTGAGTGTCCTGAGTCCCCATCCCTTGTACCACTGCCCTACTCCTTGCCGAACTCCTCTTTAGACAAGACTTGGGCTCAGATTTTGCTCTCTTTCCCTGCCCCTTCTTTAAAAAAAAATCATCAGCGGGCCCTGTGGTTGCACCCTGTGACATTGGTCAATGGACAGTGTCCTGCGGCTGTACTCTGTGACACTGGTCCAAGTAATAATGCCCTGTGGTTGGACAGTACAAAAGTAAACAGTAGGGAATATTATAAACTCACCTGTTATACCTCTTACTTTTGCTGCAATTGATTTCGTCTCATTGCCGGTTCCACAGCCCACGTCTAGAACCGTGTCTTCAGCTCCAAATTTAAGCTTACCGATGTGTTGCGTTATGAGCGAGTGCTGAACAATTCTGCTATCATCCAAACTGTAGTCGCTGCTTGCTGAACAATTCATTTTTGTGTTAAGCCAGAAAAACTGAAGCCGAAAAGTATTGGGTTGTGTGTCTGTGTGTGTGTGTGTGTGTGCGGGTGTAGAGGCGTAAGTGTGTACGGCTGCCAGCAGGGTCTGCTCACATCCACATGCACAGCGAATGCACACCACATACAGCAGAGGTTATGAACCCAGTCTTAAAGCCACTTACTCTAATGGAAATCGAAAAACAATATTACAAATTTGATATGAAACCAACTAGGTGTTAAGTTGATGATGGTATCAAATGTCCCTTGAATTAGTTCTGTCTGAGGTGTATCGTTTTAGGTAAAATTCGTGAAATAATTTCCACAAATAACTGTGTGCCCATACAGACATTCCTCATTGAAATGCATACCAACAGTGTAGTTTTTACACAATAAAAGAAACTGATACTTGTCACATGTTGGTTTTACATCTGTATTGATTCCATTTTGCGACGAATAACGACATATACAAAAACGTCTGTCTTTTTAGTATTTAACATTTTGCCTTGATTATGATGAAATTTAGTCACACTAATAATAATAATAATAATAATAATAAAGATTTGTAGCGCGCACATATCCACCCTGCTGGGCGCTCAAGGCGCGGAAACAAAGAAAAAACATGAATACAAACAATATACAATGATAGCATAGGAAATAATTATGTACCGAGATACATGTGCAATGCAATTACAAATATACATCATCTTTGAAGAATTGTGACATAAAATGAGTTTTAAGCATCGACTTAAATCTAGTTATACTATGACAAGATTTAAGTTTAGTTGGAAGATGATTCCAGAGTGTCGCAGCCGTGACAGAAAAAGACCTATCACCCCAGGTCCGTTTTTAAGTTGGTTCCTTTAGGAGTGACAGTTTCTGGAGCGTAAATTGCGTGATGGAGTGTAGACTTTAAGCAGTTCAGAAATATAAATTGGATTAATAATTAGCATAAGTTTAAAAACAATTCTCTGTGAAACAGGAAGCCAGTGCAGTTATTTTAAGATTGGAGTGATATGGCATGAGTTTCGGGACAAAGTTACAACACGAGCTGCTGTGTTTTGTATGTGCTAAAGATGGGATATTTGATTCTGCGGGAGACCGTAGAGGAGAGCATTCCCGTTATCGAGCCGTGATGTGACAAACGCATGTATAATTTGTTCAGCAGCACTTTGATTCAAATATTTCCTTATTCGGAAATGATGATACGCGAACGATGTTGGAGATATGAGGTTTTAAAGTCATTGTCGAGTCAAATATAACACCCAAATTACGTGCTTGTGATGAGGGGGTTATCTGCGAGCCACCAATTGTATGGAAGATGAAACTTTTGATAATTGCTGACGCGATCCAAATATAACAAACTCTGTTTTTTCATCGTTCAATTTCAAGAAGTTTTGTCTCATCCAACTACAAATCTCTTGAATACATTTCTCCACCCTAACCCCAACTTAATGCCCGCCCCCATTAAAAAATAATATGTGTACACATAAACCGATGAACACATACATGTGTTTCTGGATCCCGGTTTACCCCTCCCCAACCACAACTTGTGCTCGTCACCGTGAGTTTCATATGCGCTTTGATACCAAACATTCAAGCTTCTATCTTTGGGGCCACGCAACACCATCTTCATGACATTAGCCTAGGTCTAAGCACTCATTGTTAGTTTGTGCAATTATAGATATATCAGCCGTGTTTTACTGGCAATTTCCGGACTTTTTTGTTTTCATTTGGAACATTGATAAATCACTTTTATGAAAGGAAAACAAATACTTTGAAATGAGATTCCTCAAAATAGTACTCAGAAGCTTGGTTTTACAATAACACTGTGCCAACATTATTTCATGACGAGACCCGCCATATAATAAGGTACATATTAACTGCTTCTCTTGACTATTTTGAAAAGTAATTTTAAAGCATTTCTTGTCCACTCTTCATGTAAAATATCAACAGCGATACATTTAAGTGCGTAGTAGACCATTAAATCAATTTGAATACACATAGTCCTACATAATATTACATTCACAAGTGTGTAACGAAGCATAAATGTGAGAAGGTTATCCTTTGCTAGGTATCTTTTGTTAAGTACCATGATGTTTTGATTCCACGCCGTTTTTGTATCATATAAAGCCTATTGTAATTTAAGAGGTCGTGGCATGTTTAAGTGGTGAACTTCATATATTTAACCGTTGAAATTATTACAATTATTTTTGTACGACTTAAAAGTTAAAGTAAGAATGCACATTTCAAGTAAATTTACTTTAAATGATTTTCTTGTCCTTTTTATAACAAATGCGTGTCTTCAAACTCCATTTGAAGTCTCATTTTTCCTTCACCCAAACACAGCGCCTTTACATTGACCGGTGCCTTTGAATGGGCTTTCAGATTATGTGCGCTTTACAGATGCTTTGTTATGATTATTATTATTGAGGCACAGAAATAGTCATGATGACAGAACTGCTTCTGTGAGTAGCATATGCATACTCTTG
Organism: Zoroaster sp. YZ-2022; assembly: GCA_029582265.1. Taxonomy (NCBI): domain Eukaryota; kingdom Metazoa; phylum Echinodermata; class Asteroidea; order Forcipulatida; family Zoroasteridae; genus Zoroaster; species Zoroaster sp. YZ-2022. The sequence goes on from CM055816.1 coordinate 86,406,134, forward strand.
TGCTAAGAATTTAGATTCTTAGTATTGATGCATTAACAGACATTGTACCAAAAGTGTCCACAGGTTTTAATTTTTAAAACCTCTACTCTAAGTAGAAGGACTGATAGACAAATATGGTACAAAAGACAGGATGCATTGCAGTAATGATATAAGGATGTTTCCCGTTGAAATCAAGTATGTCATAAAGACAGACGGATGGACGGACTGACAGACGGTCGGATTTTATTGTAGCAAGTAACATTTTATTCAGAGAAATGTTCACATTGTATTTGGCAAGTAGTTTTATTTTACACACAAAGTTATAATGGAAAGAGCTTATAGATATACAAGTTAGCCAAGTCCTCTACATTATTCAGCCAATCACAATGGCTAAACTTTATTTTAAACACATTGGTAATAATCTGCATTTTTATTAGCAGTTTTTTGGTAAGTAATTTACTGTGCAATTTGAAGAAAATACAATGGCAATAAGTCGGTATCATAAAATATGATATAAGTGAGTTGTATTGACTTTGAGTATCAATGTAATTTTATCCACTCTATTTTATGAATTTATTTTATTTATTAATTTAGGCTACAATTTTACTTGTTAATTAATTGACTTCATTGAATATAAATAAATTTTCAATAAATGTAAATTTTCTTTATATGATATTGATCAGAAGTGCTGTATTTGTTTGATTTTCTTCAATTCTGAACTTGTTTTGATTTCCCATACGTTTTATCCATAGACAATTTATTTAACAACTTGTTTTTTTAAACATGGGTTTAAGTTTTCTTAGAAATCTAACCTCAATAAGATAAATGCAAAGTAAAATAGGAAGATACATCATTCTTGTATATTAACGAAATACCTTGAGTGCATTGTATTATCTTGGTGAAATGATGTATCTTCAAATAAATTGTCAGTTTCTTCAATAATGCTTAAAAACTGGAAAAAACAAATGAAACCTTTTTTTCAGTGATTAGATAACTAAAAAACAGATAAATTCATGATCCCATATTCCACAATAAAAAGGCAGTTGTTCAAACTTTAAACCCATTTTTCTCGAAATGGCCTTTTTTGAGATACATCATTTTACCAAAATAGGGCCGCACACTCTTACAAAAAACCCAACTCACACACACACGCACGCATTGCATAGGATTACAGGCAGTGACCTCACGCTGTGTTGGCTACCGCGTGAGATTCAAACTAATTCGCCTTCAAATAAACCTTGGGTGAAGGTGCGAATTGAAGGGTGATTAACTTGCTTAACTTTTTCTTTACAAACCCCACTCCTATGGACAATATTTACGAAAGTGTGTTCTTAATGTATGACGCTCGATATGCGGCAGAGTGCACCCCCTCCCATTGTGTCTTCATTGTGTTCCAGGAATCTTAGGAAATCTTCAGAGGATTTCAGGGGTTGGTAGGTCTGTTAACAATAGAACAACAGCGTGTTAGTTTATAGGGAAATTTTTTTTTGGGGGGTGGCACTCTGCCACATATCGAGTATGGTATAACATAATACATGCATATTGGCAGGTTATACTGCCATTGACTTCAAGTGTTTTAACTTGTGCTGCAATAAGTGACTACTAGCAATGTTGGATATCACCGTGCTAAAAACAAATCTTGTATTAACCCTCCTACTACTACAAGGTCCAAAATCAGTCAAAATGTTGATATACTTGCCAAGGTACATCTGTTGCACTTAAAAGTCAAACACTCTCAAACCTTACGTGTAGTAAGTACATTTACAGGTCAAAATGAGTCGACCGTTAAAAGTACTGGTAAAAGTATTGTCTGGTATTGTTCAGGGTGGTCAAAATGACAGTAAAAACCAGTCAAAAATGCCCATGTGTGCACATTTGGGTCAACAGTGTTGAATAATCCTGCTGTCATCCCTACTGTAGTCGCAGCTTGCTGAAAAATTCATTTTTGTTTTAAGCCAGAAAAACTGTTTGCCTTCAAGTGATGGTAAAACCGTGCTTGTTGATGTGATGGGTGTATGTGAAAGTCGGACGTTGACCACAGCTGACTACACAAGTGATCTCATCAAGGCCAATCATATACGCACAATTCGTATACCCAAAGAAAAAAGGTCATCAGCTGTGCACTGGTCATTTTACCTATTACAACAATGATAAGCACCATCCGTATAACTCAGCAACGAAGATCATGCCCTTTGCACCGTTCACGTATCACAAGTGGTAATTGTGGAACCAACCTTGATGTGAATTGTGTGAACCACAGCTGACTGCACACGTCACGTCATTAAGGCCAATTTAATACAACCATAAAATGTACAATATGGGTACCCAAACAGCAAAGGTCATGAGCTGTGCACTGGTGATCTCGTCCCCAGCGTCTACTAGTGGGGAGGGGGGCTGTACACGGGCGAGGTCGACCCCCATTTGTTGGCAAAATAGTGTATGTCGATAAATTCACAAACTTGTTGATATTTCTGATTGACAAAATTTATTGGTTCATTTGAGATTTGTGTTGTTAAACTTTAACGCCCAAAATCGTTTGACCCCAAAATGGAAAATGTTTGATCCCAAAATGGAAAATGTTTGACCCCAAAATGGATAATTGCACCGACGGCACATTGCATTCACAGACGCCATTTTATTTGCATGAAGGTATTCACATAATATCATTAAAATATTATTTCTACGATAGTTTAAAGGTGTCCAGTATATCAGCCATCATACGATTAGGCATTAAAGACCATAAAGAGTTTACAGACTTAAAAGAAAACACTTTAAAAAGATATAAACAGGGCGTTGCCTATGCAACTTCACTCTCTCTGCAAGTGTAAGCGAGGCGAGCAGCTCCGCCGTATCGCGTACCAGTCGTTCTCAAATTCGTCTTCTGATCGTGTTTCTTTTGTATGACTTTTTTCCCTTTTCCCCTTTTCTTAGTCGCTAACATGAGGAAGATTTAGAAACGTATTTTCTGACGGAAGTATGGAGGCAGAAAATATTTACTCCATTAGTTCACTGTGATAGAATAATCGTTTAAACATATCGTGAGGGCTGATTTAACTTAATGATCATTTAATGTACCAACAAGGAGACTGAAGAACAGCTATCTATTTGCATTCCTCTGTTATTCCGGTCTGGAATGGTTTGCAAGCGTGTATAATTGTAAACTCGGTTTTACTGCAAAACAATCCAGGTTGAGACTTGTACAGGAAGTGACGAGAGAGCGCCCAGTTCCATAAATCATCCAAATACTCATCCTGTTCCGCCTGAGGAATTCTTGCCGTTTGCCCAAGCACAGTCTTGAAGAATACTGTTCAGGAAAATACACAAACACATATTAGTTCACTTATTATGATAATCAGTCCAGGATGGTCAGTGCTGTCGAATGACTTTGCAAAGGCGGTATTGAAACGTTGAAAGGGTTAATATGTTTTACCTCAACTAATACCTAAGTCACAATTAAAGCGGAGCCCGGGCGGCGTGTGCGATTTCTAGGCATCGACCGGCGTGTAGAGGTCGGCGAAAGATCGCGCGATAGGGCGGTCACAGTCACAATTAAAAGTGCCCCGCACGCTGCCATGACGGGGCCAGGGGGGTCGCCGGCCTGCGATCGGCCGACTTTACTGGAAATGGGGTCGAATTCTTGGCCCGTTTATCGGCCGGTGTCCGGCAGGCACTCGTCCGATGTTCTGCCTATGTCCCTGCGATACCCCTGCGGTATCCGGCCGGGCGCCGCCAAGTCGGCCGGACGCCGGGCGGGTCCCGGCCGGCGTCTGAGCGGCGTCTGGGCGGCGCCCGGCCGGCGCATGGCCGATATATGGATTGTCTGGGTTGTCCAAAATTTGGCCCGGCGCCCGCCCGATGTGTGCGATGCCTGCCGGACATCGGCCAGGCATCGGCCGATTTATTGGCGATCAGTTTGCGATGCGAAACGCCGCACCAGGTTTTAAGTCCGAGTTAAAAGTAACTCGATGCCCGCCCGATGCCCAAAAATGACCCGGCAGCCGCAAGGAGTCCCGTGGGGCCCCGGCCGAAAATGCCTAGAAATCCGTCGCAAACTACTCGCAAACCCATCGCAAGCTAATTGTGACTGGGGTATAAGTTGCATAGGACTTGGGCTTATCTGAATTCTGGACAAAATGGGTTGAACAAAGTACATTTTCCAATATAATAATAATACACGATTCTTATATATCGCACATATCCTAGCAACTAGATTAGGGCGCTGTACATTATTACCCCTGCTCATCATGTGCATAAATCATTAATGAAATCATCTCAGCTCGGTGGGGGAGTGTACAGCTCAATTGCTGCCATTTCGGCGCATAGGGCTAATCAAACACAACAACCAACTCTGCCTTCATAGGTACCCATTTACCCCTGGGTGGAGAGATGCAATTACAGTAAAGTGTCGTGCTCAAGGACACAAGCACCACGGTCGCAGCCATGGATTCGAACCCACATTCTGACGACTCGGTCATCACAACCCAAATCCGATGCACTAAACCGCTCGACCATGGCACTCCATGGCACATATATTTCCCCGTGTTTAGAACTTAGATAATAACTTTATGCTATTATGACATCAGCTCTCTCAAAATGAGAAAATATAGCTACTATAAATATTTACCCGAAGACCCTCTTTAAATGAGCTAAAAAAATCGGGCATAGGCTATATAATGAACAATGTAGTCAACCGAAGTCGAGAATATAGACTTACAAAGGCTTACCAAGTTTATCAATGGCCATTTAATATGGCCGTAATTTTCAAACTTACATTTTGTTTGCTTTTCCGAGAGACAGTTGTCGTCTTTGACAATGTTGCATTTACACTTTATCCAACCTGAAGCCTTCATCATTGCCCAAGTTTCTACAACAGATTGGTTCAAAGTAAGCAATGGAAACTTGTAGCTCTGTGGGAGGAAAAACGCAATTAAAACTAAGCCATTATTGTCTGTTACTTAATTATTCTGATTATTTGTTTAAATTTTTTATTTTCTATGCCCCCACTGGCGAAGTCGAACGGGTGTTATGTTACCGCTTTGTTCGTCGTACCGTCTGTCAGTCCGTCTGTCAGTCTGCCTGTATGGCACACTTGGTTCCAGTGCGTCATATATACCGACTTAAGACCGCATTACATTCTGGATGGAAGGGACCTTATTTGCCTATCAGTACTTCTACTTAGATCCGATATTTGACCCTATCAGGCCTGGGGAACATATAGTCCGAATGCTTCTTCCGTTCACAGCCTCCTATTTTTAGAATAATTATGTAATTTGTCACTGTGAACGTCAGAACATGGCTCTCCTACCCCACACGATAAATAACATGTTGAGCAAAACTCGTAAACCTTTGATTTCTTCCTTCCAGAAAATCCCTCCGCTTCCAACTTTACATACAATCATGTTCAATTATTGACCATTGCTGTAACACTTCACTTACTTTCAATTTTTTTTGTCAGTTACTTTTTTGCTCGCCAAATGTCAGCGTCTTCGACATGTTTTCGTAAACACCTTCAGCGAAAACGCCATTTTTAAATCGGTTGCCGAGTTCTCACGAGTGACATCATAATACATGCATTTATGCAGTGACATTAACAATGAATATTCAATTCTCATGACTCGCGCGCTAATAATTAATGTTTAAAGTTTGTTTATAATAATAAGCGCGCGAACACGTGAGCGCCAACGTCATTGCATAAATGTATGTATTGTGTGCACTCTGCGTCCTGATTTTAAAATGGTGCTATCACAGAGAGAGATGTGTACGAAACCATGTAGAAGACGCTGACATTTGGCGAGCAAAAAAGTACCTGATAATTTTTTTTTTAAAGTAAGTGAAGAGTTATAGTAATGGCCAATAATTGAAGATGATTGTATGTAAAGTTGGAAGCGGAGGGATTTTCTGGAAGGGAGAAATCAAAGGTTTACGATTTAGAGAATTTGCTCAACATGTAATTTAGCGTGTGGGGTAGGAGACATGTTCTGACGTTAACAGCGACAAATTACATAATTATTCTAAAAATAGGAGACTGTGAACGGAAGAAGCATGTGGGCTGGGGAACATAGTGCCCCATGATATATATTTTTATATCTACAAAACGCTTTGTCTGATCACGCTGATTTTTTGACTTTAACTAACTATTCTTTGGGACCGCCTCAACAATAATGGTTGTTCATGGTGTCATGGCAACCGTTTATTTTGAACAGGTCCAATTGCATTTTAATTTTTTGGTTAAAATACAACATTTTGATAGTGTAAGACATTTAATATGTGTTTTGGAGTTAGAAACTTTCAAACTCTGAACTGGACAGGCAGGCAGTTTCTCCACAATATTTTCACGAAAGAATCTTTTCTTTTTTTGAGGGAAAATTTTTTCGCAGCTGGGTGTCCCGGACACACTATAGAATCTAAAGTGTATATAAACGCGCACAGAGTATCAACATGTGACGTCACGTTCCCAATTCGACAAGGCGGCCGACGCTAAATTGCCAGAGAAGCTGCAGTAATAAAGATATCATACCTTTACGTAATCAGCCCACTTGGTATGACTATTTAAGAATACTGTTGCCTCACAAAAGATTAGATCGCGATTAGGCACGATGAACAATGCCTTGCCTCCTGGTTTCAGACAATTGAGAATGCTCCTTAATGCCTTTGGTTTATCAGGAACCCATTGAAGAACGAAGAAGCAGACGGCTTTGTCAAACTTCTCCCGCCATTTTGGATTGTCACCAACAGTCTGGGCGTCCCCCAAGCAGTATGTAATATTAGGTGCCGAGTTGTTCACACGGGCTTCTGCAATCATTTCTTCCGATGTGTCAACACCTTTGAATGAGAAATCGAACAATAGGAAACTTTTGAGATGCTACAATCCCAGCCAAATCTCGCTTTCCCTCGGCCCCCGGACAATGTTGGCTCTCATTGCGCGGTCTGTGCTCCGGCTGGAGATAACAACATTGGTGGGGGAGCGGGGTAGCGGGGGACAGGGGAGGGTATGTTTATTGTCACGTGTCCCAACTATTTTGGCCCGGGTTGTAGGTGGCAGCAGAATTATCGGTGTTTTTTCATTGTGGGTTCGAATCCCGGCCTGGCTGGTCACGGCGCTTGTGTCCCTGAGCAAGACACTTAACCATAATTGATTCGTCCTTTCGGATGGGACGTTAAGCCGTAGGTCCCGTGTACTAGATTATTAAGTAATGCACGTAAAAGAAGAGTAGGGGTTTACTCCGGTGTTTCTGGTTCACGTAACAAGCGCCCTTGTTTGCAGGTTTCCTCAGGCTTCTGAGCTACAGTGCTTAAAAGTGTGCTTTTGAGGCATCCTTGGTTTCATTACCAGAAATGTATAATAAAAATATAGGGATACCATTACGGAATGTCATGGAGGATCAGTCCCCAAATTAATGTGGACGAGTACAGTAACAAAATGTAGGACTTGAAGACAATTATAAGCTTAACAATAACAGTTTATTCTTTGATAATCCGGGTAATTAACAGAGTCAAGGAGAATAATCAACAACATCATTGTTGACCTTATTAACAAATTCGATGTAAACCCAAGTAAAGTAGAAACTCAAGTAGAGAAACCAAGTAGAAAAAACAAACAAACTAACAAACAAACCAACACCCCAACTAACAAACAAACAAACAAAAACAATCTAGAAACGAACCCCCATTGCCTTGAATAATACATATAATGATACTATAATTCCTCAAATAAATCGTGAATATAACAACCAAGAAATACTCACTGGTGGTTCCTTGGACGATGTTCTCCTATGTGGGGAACATTAAAATCATGGCGAAGCCATATGTTCACAGGTTAAACAAAATAGAGCGTCCATGTCAATGAAGTTCTCGGAAAAAGACCGAAAACAAGTCAGCAACTTTGCATGACACCAAAGCTATCCATCTACATATTACTACGTAAGACTAATTGCGGTGACACCATGTGGAATCTCAATTGAGTAGTAATTAGTTCTGAAAAGAACTGGGGGTACAACTCGACGTTTCGATCAGTATGCTCTGATCGTCCTCATCTGATCGTGCTCTGATCGTCCTGATCGCCAATGCATATTTCACCATAACCATCCATCCAGACAAAGTTTAGCCATTACATTGTAAAATTGTTAGATACTATTTGGTATAACAATTATGAAACACATATACCGTTTATGTATCCAGTGAGATTTAAAAGAAAACTTGGAACTACTTATTTAAATACGGTACACTACAAGCAACCCGTCCTTGCACGTAAAGCACAAAGGTCAACACACAACTTGTAACTCTATAAGATTATGCAAATGAATAAAAAAGTCCCGTGCGCATAAATGAACAATGAGGTCGCACTCGCATTCCATACAAAAATAATTGTTCTCGATATCGCACTCAAAATTAAGGAAACAATGAAAAAATACCGCAAAGTCTCGAGTTGCTGACTTAAAGAAGATGCATACTAAGTAGTAACAAGTATATAAAAGAACAATTAAAGCATTGCGTGGTTGAAAGTGATAAATAGAGTAAGTTTTCAGTAGCCCCATATAATTAGAAAAGCACTCTTAGAGCGCATACCTCCGCCAAGTAGAGCTTTTTCCGAGAAAAAAATCCTAGAAGTCGTCAATTACCCTATTTGATTATGCTGTACACGTAGATAAAAAATCCTCAGGATTTGAACCAGGGTCTACAACGTGACAGCCCTACGACTAACCCGCTGAGCCACTAACAATTCTTGAAACGTAATGAAAATATTAGGTTATAACTAAATAGGTCATTAGTGCGCCCCCTACTTATTAGCTCATTGATCCGCGATAACGTTAACGTTAGAAATGTCCGTGTAGCAAACTCAAGTATTCAGCAAATTTCATCCGAATCCGTGGAGAACTTTTGGAGATATCTGTACAGAAGTACAGAATTACATCCACACACACCCACACACACAGGGGTGAAAACATTACCTCTGCCGCGACGTCGGCGGAGGTAATAATCTGTCTTGAGTTGTGTGGTTCTGAGAAGAACCGGTGAGTAACTCGCTACAGTGTGCACGAATTTAGCTGAAAAGGACTGCGGAAATGTTTTAGTGTGTGAAATCATTAGCAAAGAAATTGTATTGAATGTTCCCAGGCCCATGCACACATATTGGATATTTGTGTTGTATGTCTCTTGGTCATCTTTGCAACGGTGAAAAACTACGATTTTTATGCAGTAATCTTTGTTTTCCAAAGCTTCACTGAAGCAATTCTGTCATTTCAAGGTTAGTCGCTGAGTGGAAAATGATGGTGCAACCCCATTCAGTGACACTTCATTTCTGTTGACTTGTTGTTTTTCAAATTGTATTTTTTTTTAAATACAAGATAATGTGAGTCCGTAGCTGACTATTTCCGTTGTTTGTCAGTGTGACATAAATGTTTGCACAGGAATAGTTGACCTTTTATTTTAAAGGTACCAAAAGTGACCAATTGGTCAGATTGGGATCTTTTCAGGTCTTTCGACGTTTATCGACGTTTTGAGGCAATAATAAATCTCAATGCATTTTATAAACTCACCTGTTATACTTCTTACTGTTGTTGCTATTGATTTCGTCTCATTGCCGGTTCCACAGCCCACGTCTAGAACCGTGTCTTCAGCTCCAAATTTAAGCTTACCGATGTGTTGCGTTATGAGCGAGTATTGAATAATTCTGCTGTCATCCCCACTATAGTCGCAGCTTGCTGAAAATTCATTTTCGTTTGCCTTCAAGTGTTGTTAAAACCGTGCTGTTTGATGTGATGGATGTGTGTGTGTGTGTGTGTGCGGGTGTGTGTGTGTGTGTGTGTGTGTGTGTGTGTTTCTTTATTCTTCGTTGTCCTCGGAAGACGTCCTGTACGAGTGACCTCACCAAGACCAACTTACAATAATACACACACAATTTGTATACCCTAACAACAAGTGAACCAAGCACTGCACCAACCATATGGCCACAAGGCCATGCTTAATAATAATAATAATAATAATAATAATGTGTGGACTTATATAGCGCACGTATCCACCAACTGAGTGGTGCTCAAGGCGCATATTATTACCCCTGCTCATAAGGCTCATAAATCATTCCTGAAACCATCTCAGCTCCCTGGGGAGTATACAGCTCAATTGCTGCCATTGCAGCGCATATAGGGCTAATCAACCAACTCTGCCCTCACAGGTACCCATTTAACCCCTGGGTGGAGAGAAGCAATTATGGTTAAGTGTCTTGCTCAAGGACACAAGTGTCACGGCCGGGATTCGAACCCACATTCTGCTGCTAACACCAGAACTTGAGTCCGGTAAGCTAGACCGCTCGGCCATGACACTCCTTAATACAACAATGAGCGAGCGTTATGAACGCGTGTTGAATAATTCTGCTGTCATGTACACTGTAGTCGCTGCTTGCTGAAAAATTCATTTTTATTTTAAGCCAGAAAACTGGTTGCCCTTCAAGTGTATATAGTAAGACCGTGCTGTTTGATGTGATGGGTGTGTGTGAAAGTCAGACGGAAGCCGAAGCTTACTACATAAAGTAACATTATCAGGACCAATTCGATACAACCACTATTATACGTACAATAAATACGTACATTAATATACACAAACAGCAAATATCAACAGCTGTGCACTGGTCACCATATGATGAAGCCAACAATATGTAAATGGTTCACTTAATAAGACAGCACACGTGACATCAAGGCAGTTGCGTAAATCCGTGTCGAAAAATGGGGGATGATTTTTAAATTTGCATACATAGGTACGAACAAAGAAACAAACGAGCAATAAAAATAAAATTTCCTCTTTTTTGCTTGTTTTTCACTAATAATTCGCTTATTATTATTATTTTTACCACATGAAAAATTCTGGGGCCGGTTCAAAAATATGGGGGTGGGGCATATATCACAAGGCCATGTTTAATATATATATAAAACACCACACGTACCCTATAACTTGGCAACGAAGGTCACGACCCGTCCACTGGTCAAGTACCACAATTGGTGATTTTGGAACCAACCAATTAACATCGTTATTAAGTCAGAATATAATAGGCCAAAGGTGTGTGAGTCGGAAAAGTTGGATTCTCGGTTATTGTCAGAAACATCTGTAACAAAAGTCGTTTTTTGGATTGTTTGCCGATAAGTGGTTGGGTAAGCGGTCTGCCAACACAGCATGAGGTCACTTCCTATAATCCAATGAGCGCGTTTGTGTGTTAGTGTGTGTGTGTGGGGGGGGGGGGGTGCGAGCGTGCAGTGTCGGGATATAGAGTAACGTGCATGCTCAGATGAACGTCCTGTAGGAAAGAAAGTAGAGATGCAACCATCCAGGATCCTGCGTTCGTGGTGCTACTATAAAAACAACTTAATAATAATTTATTGATCCCTGAAAATAAACCATTTATAGCAGTCTATAGTTCGAGAGAAATATCGGATTTTCCTTCTCGTTTCCTACATGATTCCAAAAATTCCACCGATATGAGTGCATAAATTAATTAAAGCATGGTAGGTTTATAGGCAGTTATGTATACGCTCTACATATTAATACAACAATATTATTTTCAGGGTTCAAGTTTCTAAATGTCGCATTAAATGTAAAATAACAATGTTTTAGGTTGTCAGAAAGTCGAATATTTGGGGGAAACATATCGAAAATGGCGGCCGAAGATGCCAATAATAAAAATGCACTTTATTTAATTCAGCATATCAAGATTGACAAAGTTAGCCCATAATATCCATTTTGGTACGAAAATCCAGCTAGAAAACATAACAATGGCTTGTTCAATAGCACAATGGTATGCACGCACCCTTTGCAGTCATATGAGTCAGATTCAATTCCCTGTCGAAACATTTTCTTTAAATGGATTTTTTAACACAAAATTAATTCCGAGGAAAACCTGTCTGTACAGTTATTCATTGCTTTAATTTTTACATTTAAACTCAGTTCAAAATCTGAAACACCTGGTGTTTTGTTTTTAATTTTACACAACTAAATTATTCAAAACCAAAACCTGTCTGTCTCATAGTACTTTACGTACGCTTATTATTAACGGAAAGTTAATTCCAAGGAAAACCTGTATGTACGGTTATTAATTGCTTTGAGGATATGTTTAAAATCTTTACATAATATAAATTCAAAACGAAATCTGAACCATCCGGTGTTTTTTGCATAATTATAATTTTTTGCATGGGTGATTTAATTAAACATTAGCATATTGGAGATTGTACAATGGCGATTCTGAATTTAAAAAATAAAAATAAAACAAAAATAAAACAAAATATAAGATGAGATGAGGATGAGGATGAGGATGAGGATGAGGATGAGGATGAGATTTATTAAATTACAAATCTGATGCTGAGAAGTTTAAACAATTTTGCCTGGCCCCTATTTAAAGCCTTCCTTATTTGTTTGATTTGCTCGATTCTGCTCGATTTGACCCCTAGGAGTCCATTATTTTCCTGCGTGACTGTGCCTATTACAAAACGTGATATGTAGCCAAGATATACATATTCTGGGATTGGGTTATTCGCACTAGGCATGAGTTGTTAAGAGAACATGTTTTAAATCACTGTTAATCCATAAGGTAGCAACAGTGCGTTGCGTTTCGCGTATTCTGCAGTTGATGCGCGTATGCGCGGAATATCTCCAGCGATCATTGGATGGTAGAAGAACAGGGCGTTGTATCATAACATAAGCGCATAAAGTGTACACACAATGCTCACTTGACGCCAAAGTGACAATCATTAAGAGGACTTCAATGTGCACACAGCGAATAGTAACTTACTTGTTATTTTAAAGAGGATATATTATAAAATAAATATTAAATAAAATACTAACAATTTAACATTATTTTCATATTTCCCCTGCATCGTTTGGCATCACTGCTTACATGCCTACGGGATGTTCATCCAAGCATGCACATACCCCTACACGGCACGCTCACACACACACACACGCACACACAGACCGTTGTTGCTATCACTATGTGGACATTCCTTTGTTCTCATGTACTTAAGCACAGTAATTTCTTAAAATCGTTCCCATTTCACACAGAAGAGTGTTTTTTGAGCGGTTTTCGTTCTATTTTTCCCTTTTAATAATATCCTTCGATTTAAGTCAAAGAACCTGCCTAGACAAATCACTAATTTCCGAGATATTCGTACTTTTCCAAAGTCCAAAAACACTGTGTGGACGTGTGTAAGTCCACACAGTGCACAGAGTTCCTACACTGTGTGGACATCCTTTCTTCCGAAGTCCACATAGTGTATGCTACGCCTGTGCACACCCTCACGCACATTGATTTGTGGGGTATTCCTTTGTTCGTTCTATTATCCCTTTTCTATATAATTCTCCTGTGGGGTACAAGATTTTCTATAGTTACCTTGTGGGGTCCAATTGTTCTATTGTGTTTTGGACCCCACAACGAATGGTGTGTACGTTCACACACACGCACACACACACACACACACACACACACACACACACATTCTCAAATATACATGCTTGTGGAGACATCTATTGTTCTTTCCTTTGTCCCTGTACTTAACAATTTCTCAACTTAATACGCTTATCATATGGCCTGACCAACTGTCGCATAAAAGGTGCGATTTGAAGGTTTAACCGAAAACTCACAGCTCTTGGGTTTTCTCATATACTGTAATACGGGACAACATTTACGAAGTGTGTCTCTAATGAACAAAATCAGTCACATCATAGCGAGAATAAAGACATAAATCTCGCACTCTTATAATTATTCAGACTCGCTCCCTTATACTTAAACAAAATCTAGCTTTGGCAGTTTACCTATTTATTTATGCTGGTGTTGGTTGTGGAGTGTAGCCTGATTGGTTAATCTGTTATTGATTCAGTGCTGTATGTCAATAGGTAGGCATTTAAGTTCTTTTATTTATAAAACAGTCTATATTTCAATACCTTTCACAAAATATCACCATTAAAACTTGTACAAGTAATTTTGACAGTAATCCCCCATTATTTTTTCTGATTATAATTCTCGTTATGTTTAAATAAGGATCTATTTTTTATTTAAATATTTATGTCTGATATTCATCCGCCAAATCTCATTAGATATTCAAACTGCTTGACACCACCAACCTGCTCACAATCCATTTTTCCGTCAGAGACGAATCAACAAGTTATTATATCCTCTTCGTCTTATTCACAGGTAATAATAATTTCATTCTCCTGAAGACGATCAGAGCATGCTGATCGAAACGTCGAGTTGTAACCCCCAGTTCTTTTCAGAACTAATTACTACTGCGTATGAGAATTTAGCTAACAATTATAATAGGCATCTAACCCTGTTGATTGACACAGATCCTCTATTCTTGGGTGAAACAAAAGTACAACCCCAATAAAAAAGGGCTACACGCCTGACGGTAAGTTATTTCATCATCCAACCGAAAATATCCATAGTAAAACCAACAAAACGAACTACACGTCTCAATTACAGGCAAGCAAATCAATCAGAAATACAGAAACAACTTTGGTCGACGTCAGACAAGTAGCCAATACTTGGATAATGACTTTGTTGAAACGATAAAAGGGACAATTCGTTTTACCAGCTATAAATACAGCTATAATTAGAATTACAGCTAGTTAATTAGAATGCATAAATAAATAACTACATAAGATCAGTAGGCCTAACCTTGTTTTTGTATTAGCTGTTCGGGCATTCAAGCTGGAACAAACAATACAAAGTACATTGCATTGGGTTTTAAGTATAACACACTTATACTGTCTCATTGAAGGGGTAGTGTCATTTAAAACAATGATACCGTTCAGTATTTCCAAATAAGGACATCTGTCTTTGCTGCTCGCTGATGAGTTTTTTTCATGTTCAGCCAATAATAAATCTCATTGCATATTAATTATAATTAAAATCTACAAAAATAGTGCTCAAGACGAATAGTCGTCAGAGAAATAAAAAACAGTGGACAAAATTTAAGGGAATTAGACTTCATAAGATGGGTCATGAGATGAGTCTTGAAGGATGTCAGTGTTTTACAGGTTTGGATGTGAAAAGATTTTTTGTCCATTGAGATGGTGAAGCTGACGAAAAAGATCTTCTCCCTACGATCTGCTTGTACAGAGAGTTGAGTTTATTGTTGGAACACATGAATTCCCGTTTTGATTGTTTTAGTTGGAGAAGCACAGAGAGATATGTAGGTGCTATGTCACTGATGGAGCGAAAGGTGAGAAGAAGAATTTTAAACATGATCCTTTGCTCGACAGAAAGCCAATGAAGTGAGAAAGGGTGGGCATGCTGCATGTTGCACGCATGCTGCATGCTGCATGCAGTGCGCATATTGCCGATGAGCATGTTGCAATATGTTGAAGACGGTTGGGGCTTTTAGTTTGTGTACAGTAAACCAAGGACAGTTTCCTGTTCTTGTACTCTGTGACACTGGTCCAAGTAAAGTGCCCTGTGGTTGGACAGTAGAAAAGTAAACAGTAGGGAATATTATAAGCTCACCTGTTATACTTCTGACCTTTGCTGCTATTGATTTCGTCTCATTGCCGGTTCCACAGCCCACGTCTAGAACCGTGTCTTCAGCTCCAAATCTAAGCTTACCGATGTGTTGCATTATAACCGAGTGCTGAACAATTCTGCTATCATCCAAACTGTAGTTGCTGCTTGCTGAACAATTCATATTTGTTTTAAGCCAGAAAAACTGAAGCCGAAAAGTATTGGGTGGTGTGTGTGTGTTACTGTGTACGGGTATTCAGTGATACAAAAATGAGTATGTGTGTGTGTGTGGGTAGGCACTGGCTCCGTTGTGAGGACATATAACAAAAGGGAAAGGCAAGGACCGTAGTTCTGGGGACATTTTCATGTCCCCACAACGTCCTTGGGGACGTTTTTGTCCCCACAACTAAGTGGGTGAACATAAAAATGTCCCCACAATTACGGTGCGTGACTGTGTGTGTGTGTAGAGGCGTAGGTGTGTGTGGTTGCCAGCTGTGCCTGCTCACGTACATTACATGCTCAGCGCATGTGCACCACATACAGCAGAGATTATGACCCCAGTCTTAAAGCCACTTACTCTAATGGAAATCGAAAAACAAATAATACAAATTTGATATGAAACCAAATTTGTGTTAAGTTGATGATGGTATCAAATATCACTTGAATTAGTTCTGTCTGAGGTGTATCGTTTAAGTAAAATTCGTGAAATAATTTCCACAAATAACTGTGTCCATACAGACATTCCTCTATTGAAATGCATGCCAACAGTGTAGCTTTTTACACAATAAAACAAACTGATACTTGTCACATGTTGGTTTTACATCTGTATTGATTCCATTTTGCGACGAATAACGACATATACAAAAACGTCTGTCTTTTTAGTATTTAACATTTTGCCTTGATTGTGATGAAATTTAGTCACACTAATAATAATAATAATAATAATAAAGATTAGTAGCGCGCACATATCCACCCTGCTGGGCGCTCAAGGCGCGGAAACAAAGAAAAAAACATGAATACAAACAATATACAATAATAGCATAGGAAAAAAATTATGTACCGAGATACATGTACAATGCAATTACAAATATACATCATCTTTGAAGAATTGTGACATAAGATGAGTTTTAAGCATCGACTTAAATCTAGTTATACTATGACAAGATTTAAGTTTAGTTGGAAGATGATTCCAGAGTGTCGCAGCCGCGACAGAAAAAGACCTATCACCCCAGGTCCGTTTTTAAGTTGGTTCCTTTAGGAGTGACAGTTTCTGGAGCGTAAATTGCGTGATGGAGTGTAGACTTTAAGCAGTTCAGAAATATAAATTGGATGAACAATTAGCATAAGTTTAAAAACAATTCTCTGTGAAACAGGAAGCCAGTGCAGTTATTTTAAGATTGGAGTGATATGGCATGACTTTCGGGACAAAGTTGCTGTGTTTTGTATGTGCTAAAGATGGGATATTTGATTCCGTAAAGGAGAGCATTCCCGTTATCGAGCCGTGATGTGACAAACGCATGTATAATTTGTTCAGCAGCACTTTGATTCAAATATTTCCTTATTCGGAAATGATGATACGCGAACGATGTTGGAGATATGAGGTTTTAAAGTCATTGTCGAGTCAAATATAACACCCAAATTACGTGCTTGTGATGAGGGTATTATCCAGGGCCGGATTTAGGACTAGGCAAGCTGGGCTGTTGCCCAGGGGCCTCCACAACCAGGGGCCTCAACATATTTCATGAAAAAAAAAATTGTAAGGAAAAATGTAGGCTGACCTGAACGACACGCACGTATCAATCAAAACCATATTGCGCGCGTTTTACGTATGGTTTGCAAGGGTCAAGTCTCGTAAAGTGTCTGGTCTGTAAATATATGTACTGTACTATATTCTAGTTATGATTGATCATGATTGACCTGCTTGCTTGCTTATTCAGATTCTTTCTACTTGAAAAAAATTACTTTATGGATGACTGTAACTATGTCTTGTGACTCTTGCCACCTTTGAGTTTTTAGTATTCTAAGGTAGGGTGGCCCTCCACTACTGAAGGCTGCCCAGGGGCCTCCACATGTCTAAATCCAGCCCTGGGATTATCTGCGAGTCACCAATTGTATGGAAGAGAAACTTTTGATAATTGCTGACGCGATCCAAATATAACAAACTCTGTTTTTTCGTCGTTCAATTTCAAGAAGTTTTGTCTCATCCAACTACAAATCTCTTGAATACATTTCTCCACCCTAACTCCAACCTAATGCCCGCCCCCATTAAAAAATAATATGTGTACACATAAACCGATGAACACATACATGTATTTCTGGATCCCGGTTTACCCCTCCCCAACCACAACTTGTGCTCGTCACCGTGAGTTTCATATGCGCTTTGATACCAAACATTCAAGCTTCTATCTTTGGGGCCACGCAACACCATCTTCATGACATTAGCCTAGGTCTAAGCACTCATTGTTAGTTTGTGCAATTATAGATATATCACCCGTGTTTTACTGGCGATTTCCAGATTTTTTTGTTTTCATTTGGAACATTGATAATTCACTTTTAGAAAGGAAAACAAATACTTTGAAATGAGATTCCTCAAAATGGTACTCAGAAGCTTGGTTTTACAATAAAACCGTGCCAACATTATTTCATGACGAGACCCGCCATATAATAAGGTATATATTAACTGCTTCTCTTGACTATTTTGAAATAGTAATTTTAAAGCATTTCTTGTCCACTCTTCATGTAAAATATCAACAGCGATACATTTAAGTGCGTAGTAGACCATTAAATCAATTTGAATACACATAGTCCTACATAATATTACATTCACAAGTGTGTAACGAAGCATAAATGTGAGAAGGTTATCCGTTGCTAGGTATCTTTTGTTAAGTACCATGATGTTTTGATTCCACGCCGTTTTTGTATCATATAAAGCCTATTGTAATTTAAGAGGTCATGGCGTGTTTAAGTGGTGAACTTCATATATTTAACCGTTGAAATGATTACAATTATTTTTGTACGACTTAAAAGTTAAAGTAAGAATGCACATTTCATGTAAATTTACTTTAAATGATTTTCTTGTCCTTTTTATAACAAATGCGTGTCTTCAAACTCCATCTGAAGTCTCATTTTTTTCAATCTTTCCTTCACCCAGACACAGCGCCTTTACATTGACTGGTGCCTTTGAATGGGCTTTCAGATTATGTGCGCTTTGTTATGATTATTATTATTGAGGCACAGAAATAGTCATGATGACAGAACTGCTTCTATGAGTAGCATATGCATACTCTTGTGCTAAGAATATAGATTCTAAGTATTGATGCATTAACAGACATTGTACCAAAAGTGTCCACTGGTTTTAATTTTTAAAACCTCCAATCTAAGTAGAAGGACTGATAGACAAATAAGGTACAAAAGACAGGATGCATTGCAGTAATGATATAAGAATGTTTCCCGTTGAAATCAAGTGTGTCATAAAGACGGACGGATGGACGGACTGACAGACGGTCGGATTTTATTGTAGATGTCTTCTCTGTTAAAACCAGTCAATCCTACCCTGTAGCAATCAACTTCAGCAGCCCTAAGCATAGTATTAAGGATGTTCAACTCATTGCAATTGAAGCCTGTGCTGGCGATGACACACATCGCAAATTTAGGGAGTTACACTGGATAAAAAAATTGAAAACCGTTTGCTTTTAAAACCGTGCTGTTTGATGTGATGGGTGCATGTGAAAGTTGGACGTGAAGCACAGCTGACTTTACAAATGAAACAAGGCGCCCCACTATACTTGTACAGTTTCAAAAACGTTTCTTTTATTTGTTAACAATAAAATGAAAACAAAACAAGAACATGCATAACATTTCTTAACAGTTTTATAACGTCTTTATAAAGTCTTTATCATCTCTTCAAATCCCCACTTCATGAGGTTCTCTCTCATTTTCTCCATGATGTGAGGCGATTGTCGACTTGACAGGCACACACTGCTTTTGCACACACGTCGCGCACACACAATGCATGATCACATGGTGGGCTTTACACAATTAAAAGTGAATTTTTACACAACGCACGGCAATGCTTAAGTTCCTTGTGGTAAAAGTTACACGGGCCAGGTAAAGACTTGATTTAGTTACATAAATTATGTAAATAAAATTTAATACATTTAAATTACGTCATTTTTAACTTACACAGCAATTGTGTTCTTTATTTTCCCGAAATTTTACCTAAATTGTGTAATATTTTACAAAATATGTTTTACCCATTTTATTTACCATTCATTTTGTGTGTGTGCTCGTCACCGTGAGTTTCATATGCGCTTTGATACCAAACATTCAAGCTTCTATCTTTGGGGCCACGCAACACCATCTTCATGACATTAGCCTAGGTCTATGCACCCATTGTTAGTTTGTGCAATTATAGATATATCACCCGTGTTTTACTGGCAGTTTCTGGATTTTTTAAATTTCATTTGGAACATTGATAATTCACTTTTAGAAAGGAAAACAAATACTTTGAAATGAGATTCCTCAAAATAGTACTCAGAAGCTTGGTTTTACAATAAAACTGTGCCAACATTATTTCATGACGAGACCCGCCATATAATAAGGTATATATTAACTGCTTCTCTTGACTATTTTGAAATAGTAATTTTAAAGGATTTCTTGTCCACTCTTCATGTAAAATATCAACAGCGATACATTTAAGTGCGTAGTAGACCATTGAATCAATTTGAATACACATAGTCCTACATAATATTACATTCACAAGTATGTGACGAAACATAAATGCATTGCTTGATAACGTGCCTAAATGTGAGAAGGTTATCCGTTGCTAGGTATCTTTTGTTAAGTACCATGATGTTTTCATTCCACGCCGTTTTTGTATCATATAAAGCCTATTGTAATTTAAGAGGTCGTGGCGTGTTTAAGTTGTGAACTTCATATATTTAACCGTTGAAATTATTACAATTATTTTTGTACGACTTAAAAGTTAAAGTAAGAATGCACATTTCAAGTAAATTTACTTTAAATGATTTTCTTGTGCTTTTTATAACAAATGCGTGTCTTCAAACTCCATCTGAAGACTCATTTTTTTCAATCTTTCCTTCACCCAAACACAGCGCCTTTACATTGACCGGTGCCTTTGAATGGGCTTTCAGATTATGTGCGCTTTACAGATGCTTTGTTATGATTATTATTATTGAGGCACCGAAATAGTCATGATGACAGAACTGCTTCTGTGAGTAGCATATGCATACTCTTGTGCTAAGAATTTAGATTCTTAGTATTGATGCATTAACAGACATTGTACCAAAAGTGTCCACAGGTTTTAATTTTTAAAACCTCCAATCTAAGTAGAAGGACTGATAGACAAATATGGTACAAAAGACAGGATGTATTGCAGTAATGATATAAGAATGTTTCCCGTTGAAATCAAGTGTGTCATAAAGACAGACGGATGGACGGACTGACAGACGGTCGGATTTTATTGTAGCAAGTAACATTTTATTCAGAGAAATGTTCACATTGTATTTGGCAAGTAGTTTTATTTTACACACAAAGTTATAATGGAAAGAGGTTATAGATATACAAGCTAGCCAAGTCCTCTACATTATTCAGCCAATCACAATGGCTAAACTTTATTTTAAACACATTGGTAATAATCTGCATTTTTATTAGCAGTTTTTTGGTAAGTAATTTACTGTGCAATTTGAAGAAAATACAATGGCAATAAGTCGGTGTCATAAAATATGGTATAAGTGAGTTGTATTGACTTTGAGTATCAATGTAATTTTATCCACTCTATTTTATGAATTTATTTTATTTATTAATTTAGGCTACAATTTTACTTGTTAATTAATTGACTTCATTGAATATAAATAAATTTTCAATAAATGTTAATTTTCTTTATATGATATTGATCAGAAGTGCTGTATTTGTTTGATTTTCTTCAATTCTGAACTTGTTTTGATTTCCCATACGTTTTATCCATAGACAATTTATTTAACAACTTGTTTTTTTAAACATGGGTTTAAGTTTTCTTAGAAATCCAACCTCAATAAGATAAATGCAAAGTAAAATAGGAAGATACATCATTCTTGTATATTAACGAAATACCTTGAGTGCATTGTATTATCTTGGTGAAATGATGTATCTTCAAATAAATTGTCAGTTTCTTCAATAATGCTTAAAAACTGGAAAAAACAAATGAAAACTTTTTTTCAGTGATTAGATAACTAAAAAACAGATAAATTCATGATCCCATATTCTACAATAAAAAGGCAGTTGTTCAAACTTTAAACCCATTTTTCTCGAAATGGCCTTTTTTGAGATACATCATTTTACCAAAATAGGGCCGCACACTCTTACAAAAAAACCAACTCACACACACACGCACGCATTGCATAGGATTACAGGCAGTGACCTCACGCTGTGTTGGCTACCGCGTGAGACGCCTTCAAATAAACCTTGGGTGAAGGTGCGAATTGAAGGGTGATTAACTTGCTTAACTTTTTCTTTACAAACCCCACTCCTATGGACAATATTTACGAAAGTGTGTTCTTAATGTATGACGCTCGATATGCGGCAGAGTGCACCCCCTCCCATTGTGTCTTCATTGTGTTCCAGGAATCTTAGGAAATCTTCAGAGGATTTCAGGGGTTGGTAGGTCTGTTAACAATAGAACAACAGCGTGTTAGTTTATAGGGACATTGTTTTTTGGGGGGTGGCACTCTGCCACATATCGAGTATGGTATAACATAATACATGCATATTGGCAGGTTATACTGCCATTGACTTCAAGTGT
Source organism: Zoroaster sp. YZ-2022 (assembly GCA_029582265.1). Taxonomy (NCBI): domain Eukaryota; kingdom Metazoa; phylum Echinodermata; class Asteroidea; order Forcipulatida; family Zoroasteridae; genus Zoroaster; species Zoroaster sp. YZ-2022. Next base: position 86,428,387 of record CM055816.1, read on the forward strand.
TTTAAAATTGCAGTGTGCTGCAATAAGTGACTACTAGCAATGTTGGATATCACCGTGCTAAAAACAAGGGTGAAAATCAGTCAAAATGTTGATATACTTGCCAAGGTACATCTGTTGCACTTAAAAGTCAAACACTCTCAAACCTTACGTGTAGTAAGTACATTTACAGGTCAAAATGAGTCGACCGTTAAAAGTATTGGTAAAAGTATTGTCTGGTATTGTTCAGGGTGGTCAAAATGACAGTAAAAACCAGTCAAAAATGCCCATGTGTGCACATTTGGGTCAACAGTGTTGAATAATCCTGCTGTCATCCCTACTGTAGTCGCAGCTTGCTGAAAAATTCATTTTTGTTTTAAGCCAGAAAAACTGTTTGCCTTCAGTATTGGAGATTGTACAATGGCGATTCTGAATTTAAAAAATAAAAATAAAACAAAAATAAAACAAAATATAAGATGAGATGAGGATGAGGATGAGGATGAGGATGAGGATGAGGATGAGATTTATTAAATTACAAATCTGATGCTGAGAAGTTTAAACAATTTTGCCTGGCCCATATTTAAAGCCTTCCTTATTTGTTTGATTTGCTCGATTCTGCTCGATTTGACCCCTAGGAGTCCATTATTTTCCTGCGTGACTGTGCCTATTACAAAACGTGATATGTAGCCAAGATATACATATTCTGGGATTGGGTTATTCGCACTAAGCATGAGTTGTTAAGAGAACATGTTTTAAATCACTGTTAATCCATAAGGTAGCAACAGTGCGTTGCGTTTCGCGTATTCTGCAGTTGATGCGCGTATGCGCGGAATATCTCCAGCGATCATTGGATGGTAGAAGAACAGGGCGTTGTATCATAACATAAGCGCATAAAGTGTACACACAATGCTCACTTGACGCCAAAGTGACAATCATTAAGAGGACTTCAATGTGCACACAGCGAATAGTAACTTACTTTTTATTTTAAAGAGGATATATTATAAAATAAATATTAAATAAAATACTAACAATTTAACATTATTTTCATATTTCCCCTGCATCGTTTGGCATCACTGCTTACATGCCTACGGGATGTTCATCCAAGCATGCACATACCCCTACACGGCACGCTAACCGAAAACTCACAGCTCTTGGGTTTTCTCATATACTGTAATACGGGACAACATTTACGAAGTGTGTCTCTAATGAACAAAATCAGTCACATCATAGCGAGAATAAAGACATAAATCTCGCACTCTTATAATTATTCAGACTCGCTCCCTTATACTTAAACAAAATCTAGCTTTGGCAGTTTACCTATTTATTTATGCTGGTGTTGGTTGTGGAGTGTAGCCTGATTGGTTAATCTGTTATTGATTCAGTGCTGTATGTCAATAGGTAGGCATTTAAGTTCTTTTATTTATAAAACAGTCTATATTTCAATACCTTTCACAAAATATCACCATTAAAACTTGTACAAGTAATTTTGACAGTAATCCCCGCCATTATTTTTTCTGATTATAATTCTCGTTATGTTTAAATAAGGATCTATTTTTTATTTAAATATTTATGTCTGATATTCATCCGCCAAATCTCATTAGATATTCAAACTGCTTGACACCACCAACCTGCTCACAATCCATTTTTCCGTCAGAGACGAATCAACAAGTTATTATATCCTCTTCGTCTTATTCACAGGTAATAATAATTTCATTCTCCTGAAGACGATCAGAGCATGCTGATCGAAACGTCGAGTTGTAACCCCCAGTTCTTTTCAGAACTAATTACTACTGCGTATGAGAATGTAGCTAACAATTATAATAGGCATCTAACCCTGTTGATTGACACAGATCCTCTATTCTTGGGTGAAACAAAAGTACAACCCCAATAAAAAAGGGCTACACGCCTGACGGTAAGTTATTTCATCATCCAACCGAAAATATCCATAGTAAAACCAACAAAACGAACTACACGTCTCAATTACAGGCAAGCAAATCAATCAGAAATACAGAAACAACTTTGGTCGACGTCAGACAAGTAGCCAATACTTGGATAATGACTTTGTTGAAACGATAAAAGGGACAATTCGTTTTACCAGCTATAAATACAGCTATAATTAGAATTACAGCTAGTTAATTAGAATGCATAAATAAATAACTACATAAGATCAGTAGGCCTAACCTTGTTTTTGTATTAGCTGTTCGGGCATTCAAGCTGGAACAAACAATACAAAGTACATTGCATTGGGTTTTAAGTATAACACACTTATACTGTCTCATTGAAATACTGTCTCATTGAAGGGTAGTGTCATTTAAAACAATGATACCGTTCAGTATTTCCAAATAAGGACATCTGTCTTTGCTGCTCGCTGATGAGTTTTCTTCATGTTCAGCCAATAATAAATCTCATTGCATATTAATTATAATTAAAATCTACAAAAATAGTGCTCAAGACGAATAGTCGTCAGAGAAATAAAAAACAGTGGACAAAATTTAAGGGAAGACTTCATAAGATGGGTCATGAGATGAGTCTTGAAGGATGTCAGTGTTTTACAGGTTTGGATGTGAAGAGGTTTTTTGTCCATTGAGATGGTGAAGCTGACGAAAAAGATCTTCTCCCTACGATCTGCTTGTACAGAGAGTTGAGTTTATTGTTGGAACACATGAATTCCCGTTTTGATTGTTTTAGTTGGAGAAGCACAGAGAGATATGTAGGTGCTATGTCACTGATGGAGCGAAAGGTGAGAAGAAGAATTTTAACATGATCCTTTGCTCGACAGGAAGCCAATGAAGTGAGAAAGGGTGGGCATGCTGCATGTTGCACGCATGCTGCATGCTGCATGCAGTGCGCATATTGCCGATGAGCATGTTGCAATATGTTGAAGACGGTTGGGGCTTTTAGTTTGTGTACAGTAAACCAAGGACAGTTTCCTGTTCTTGTACTCTGTGACACTGGTCCAAGGACAGTGACACTGGTCCAAGTAAAGTGCCCTGTGGTTGGACAGTAGAAAAGTAAACAGTACCGTAGGGAATATTATAAGCTCACCTGTTATACTTCTGACCTTTGCTGCTATTGATTTCGTCTCATTGCCGGTTCCACAGCCCACGTCTAGAACCGTGTCTTCAGCTCCAAATCTAAGCTTACCGATGTGTTGCATTATAACCGAGTGCTGAACAATTCTGCTATCATCCAAACTGTAGTCGCTGCTTGCTGAACAATTCATTTTTGTTTTAAGCCAGAAAAACTGAAGCCGAAAAGTATTGGGTGGTGTGTGTGTGTTACTGTGTACGGGTATTCAGTGATACAAAAATGAGTATGTGTGTGTGTGTGGGTAGGCACTGGCTCCGTTGTGAGGACATATAACAAAAGGGAAAGGCAAGGACCGTAGTTCTGGGGACATTTTCATGTCCCCACAACGTCCCTGGGGACGTTTTTGTCCCCACAACTAAGTGGGTGAACATAAAAATGTCCCCACAATTACGGTGCGTGACTGTGTGTGTGTGTAGAGGCGTAGGTGTGTGTGGTTGCCAGCTGTGCCTGCTCACGTACATTACATGCTCAGCGCATGTGCACCACATACAGCAGAGATTATGACCCCAGTCTTAAAGCCACTTACTCTAATGGAAATCGAAAAACAAATAATACAAATTTGATATGAAACCAAATTTGTGTTAAGTTGATGATGGTATCAAATATCACTTGAATTAGTTCTGTCTGAGGTGTATCGTTTAAGTAAAATTCGTGAAATAATTTCCACAAATAACTGTGTCCATACAGACATTCCTCTATTGAAATGCATGCCAACAGTGTAGCTTTTTACACAATAAAACAAACTGATACTTGTCACATGTTGGTTTTACATCTGTATTGATTCCATTTTGCGACGAATAACGACATATACAAAAACGTCTGTCTTTTTAGTATTTAACATTTTGCCTTGATTGTGATGAAATTTAGTCACACTAATAATAATAATAATAATAATAAAGATTTGTAGCGCGCACATATCCACCCTGCTGGGCGCTCAAGGCGCGGAAAGAAAGAAAAAAACATGAATACAAACAATATACAATAATAGCATAGGAAAAAAATTATGTACCGAGATACATGTACAATGCAATTACAAATATACATCATCTTTGAAGAATTGTGACATAAGATGAGTTTTAAGCATCGACTTAAATCTAGTTATACTATGACAAGATTTAAGTTTAGTTGGAAGATGATTCCAGAGTGTCGCAGCCGCGACAGAAAAAGACCTATCACCCCAGGTCCGTTTTTAAGTTGGTTCCTTTAGGAGTGACAGTTTCTGGAGCGTAAATTGCGTGATGGAGTGTAGACTTTAAGCAGTTCAGAAATATAAATTGGATGAACAATTAGCATAAGTTTAAAAACAATTCTCTGTGAAACAGGAAGCCAGTGCAGTTATTTTAAGATTGGAGTGATATGGCATGACTTTCGGGACAAAGTTGCTGTGTTTTGTATGTGCTAAAGATGGGATATTTGATTCCGTAAAGGAGAGCATTCCCGTTATCGAGCCGTGATGTGACAAACGCATGTATAATTTGTTCAGCAGCACTTTGATTCAAATATTTCCTTATTCGGAAATGATGATACGCGAACGATGTTGGAGATATGAGGTTTTAAAGTCATTGTCGAGTCAAATATAACACCCAAATTACGTGCTTGTGATGAGGGTATTATCCAGGGCCGGATTTAGGACTAGGCAAGCTGGGCTGTTGCCCAGGGGCCTCCACAACCAGGGGCCTCCACATATTTCATGAAAAAAAAAATTGTAAGGAAAAATGTAGGCTGACCTGAACGACACGCACGTATCAATCAAAACCATATTGCGCGCGTTTTACGTATGGTTTGCAAGGGTCAAGTCTCGTAAAGTGTCTGGTCTGTAAATATATGTACTGTACTATATTCTAGTTATGATTGATCATGATTGACCTGCTTGCTTGCTTATTCAGATTCTTTCTACTTGAAAAAAATTACTTTATGGATGACTGTAACTATGTCTTGTGACTCTTGCCACCTTTGAGTTTTTAGTATTCTAAGGTAGGGTGGCCCTCCACTACTGAAGGCTGCCCAGGGGCCTCCACATGTCTAAATCCAGCCCTGGGATTATCTGCGAGTCACCAATTGTATGGAAGAGAAACTTTTGATAATTGCTGACGCGATCCAAATATAACAAACTCTGTTTTGTCTCATCCAACTACAAATCTCTTGAATACATTTCTCCACCCTAACTCCAACCTAATGCCCGCCCCCATTAAAAAATAATATGTGTACACATAAACCGATGAACACATACATGTATTTCTGGATCCCGGTTTACCCCTCCCCAACCACAACTTGTGCTCGTCACCGTGAGTTTCATATGCGCTTTGATACCAAACATTCAAGCTTCTATCTTTGGGGCCACGCAACACCATCTTCATGACATTAGCCTAGGTCTAAGCACTCATTGTTAGTTTGTGCAATTATAGATATATCACCCGTGTTTTACTGGCGATTTCCAGATTTTTTTGTTTTCATTTGGAACATTGATAATTCACTTTTAGAAAGGAAAACAAATACTTTGAAATGAGATTCCTCAAAATGGTACTCAGAAGCTTGGTTTTACAATAAAACCGTGCCAACATTATTTCATGACGAGACCCGCCATATAATAAGGTATATATTAACTGCTTCTCTTGACTATTTTGAAATAGTAATTTTAAAGCATTTCTTGTCCACTCTTCATGTAAAATATCAACAGCGATACATTTAAGTGCGTAGTAGACCATTAAATCAATTTGAATGCACATAGTCCTACATAATATTACATTCACAAGTATGTAACGAAACATAAATGCATTGCTTGATAACGTGCCTAAATGTGAGAAGGTTATCCGTTGCTAGGTATCTTTTGTTAAGTACCATGATGTTTTGATTCCACGCCGTTTTTGTATCATATAAAGCCTATTGTAATTTAAGAGGTCATGGCGTGTTTAAGTGGTGAACTTCATATATTTAACCGTTGAAATGATTACAATTATTTTTGTACGACTTAAAAGTTAAAGTAAGAATGCACATTTCATGTAAATTTACTTTAAATGATTTTCTTGTCCTTTTTATAACAAATGCGTGTCTTCAAACTCCATCTGAAGTCTCATTTTTTTCAATCTTTCCTTCACCCAGACACAGCGCCTTTACATTGACTGGTGCCTTTGAATGGGCTTTCAGATTATGTGCGCTTTGTTATGATTATTATTATTGAGGCACAGAAATAGTCATGATGGCAGAACTGCTTCTATGAGTAGCATATGCATACTCTTGTGCTAAGAATATAGATTCTAAGTATTGATGCATTAACAGATATTGTACCAAAAGTGTCCACTGGTTTTAATTTTTAAAACCTCCAATCTAAGTAGAAGGACTGATAGACAAATAAGGTACAAAAGACAGGATGTATTGCAGTAATGATATAAGAATGTTTCCCGTTGAAATCAAGTGTGTCATAAAGACGGACGGATGGACGGACTGACAGACGGTCGGATTTTATTGTAGATGTCTTCTCTGTTAAAACCAGTCAATCCTACCCTGTAGCAATCAACTTCAGCAGCCCTAAGCATAGTATTAAGGATGTTCAACTCATTGCAATTGAAGCCTGTGCTGGCGATGACACACATCGCAAATTTAGGGAGTTACACTGGATAAAAAAATTGAAAACCGTTTGCTTTTAAAACCGTGCTGTTTGATGTGATGGGTGCATGTGAAAGTTGGACGTGAACCACAGCTGACTTTACAAATGAAACAAGGCACCCCACTATACTTGTACAGTTTCAAAAACGTTTCTTTTATTTGTTAACAATAAAATGAAAACAAAACAAGAACATGCATAACATTTCTTAACAGTTTTATAACGTCTTTATAAAGTCTTTATCATCTCTTCAAATCCCCACTTCATGAGGTTCTCTCTCATTTTCTCCATGATGTGAGGCGATTGTCGACTTGACAGGCACACACTGCTTTTGCACACACGTCGCGCACACACAATGCATGATCACATGGTGGGCTTTACACAATTAAAAGTGAATTTTTACACAACGCACGGCAATGCTTAAGTTCCTTGTGGTAAAAGTTACACGGGCCAGGTAAAGACTTGATTTAGTTACATAAATTATGTAAATAAAATTTAATACATTTAAATTACGTCATTTTTAACTTACACAGCAATTGTGTTCTTTATTTTCCAGAAATTTTACCTAAATTGTGTAATATTTTACAAAATATGTTTTACCCATTTTTTTTACCATTCATTTTGTGTGTGTGCTCGTCACCGTGAGTTTCATATGCGCTTTGATACCAAACATTCAAGCTTCTATCTTTGGGGCCACGCAACACCATCTTCATGACATTAGCCTAGGTCTATGCACCCATTGTTAGTTTGTGCAATTATAGATATATCACCCGTGTTTTACTGGCAGTTTCTGGATTTTTTAAATTTCATTTGGAACATTGATAATTCACTTTTAGAAAGGAAAACAAATACTTTGAAATGAGATTCCTCAAAATAGTACTCAGAAGCTTGGTTTTACAATAAAACTGTGCCAACATTATTTCATGACGAGACCCGCCATATAATAAGGTACATATTAACTGCTCCTCTTGACTATTTTAAAATAGTAATTTTAAAGCATTTCTTGTCCACTCTTCATGTAAAATATCAACAGCGATACATCTTTAAGTGCGCAGTAGACCATTAAACCAATTTGAATACACATAGTCCTACAGTAATATTACATTCACAAGTGTATAACGAAGCATAAATGCATTGCTTGATAACGTGCCTAAATGTGAGAAGGTTATCAGTTGCTAGGTATCTTTTGTTAAGTACCATGATGTTTGGATTCCACGCCGTTTGTGTATCATATAAAGCCTATTGTGGCTAGCGCACCGAACTCAAGTTCTGGTGTTGCCAGCAGCAGGGTGTGGGTTCGAGCCCCGGTCGTGACACTTGTGTCCTTGAGCAAGGTACTTAACCATAATTGCTTCGTCCTTCGGATGGGACGTAAAGCCGTAGGTCCCGTGTGTTGTATAATGCACGTAAAGTAGATTGTCGTGCGGTCTAGCGCACTGAACTCAAGTTCTGGTGTTGCCAGCAGCAGAGTGTGGGTTCGAGCCCCGGCCGTGACACCTGTGTCCTTGAGCAAGACACTTAACCATAATTGCTTCTCTCCACCCAGGGGTTAAATGGGTACCTGTGAAGGCAGAGATGGTTTGCTCTATATGCGCTAGAAATGGCAGCAATTGAGCTGTATACTCCCCAGGGAGCTGAGATGGTTTCAGGAATGATTTATGAGCCTTATGAGCCTTATGAGCAGGGATAATAATATAATGCGCCTTGAGCGCCACTTAGTTGGTGGATACGTGCGCTATATAAATCTATACATTATTATTATTATTATTATTATTGTAATTTAAGAGGTCGTGGCGTGTTTAAGTGGTGAACTTCATATATTTAACCGTTGAAATTATTACAATTATTTTTGTACGATTTAAAAGTTAAAGTAAGAATGCACATTTCAAGTAAACTTACTTTAAATGATTTTCTTGTCCTTTTTATAACAAATGCTTGTCTTCAAACTCCATCTGAAGACTCATTTTTTTCAATCTTTCCTTCACCCAAACACAGCGCCTTTACATTGACCGGTGCCTTTGAATGGGCTTTCAGATTATGTGTGCTTTATAGATGCTTTGTTATGATTATTATTGAGGCACAGAAATAGTCATGATGACAGAACTGCTTCTATGAGTAGCATATGCATACTCTTGTGCTAAGAATTTAGATTCTAAGTATTGATGCATTAACGTACATTGTACCAAAAGTGTCCACTGGTTTTAATTTTTAAAACCTCCAATCTAAGTAGAAGGACTGATAGACAAATAAGGTACAAAAGACAGGATGCATTGCAGTAATAATATAAGGATGTTTCCCGTTGAAATCAAGTGTGTCATAAAGACGGACGGATGGACGGACTGACAGACGGTCGGATTTTATTGAAGATGTCTTCTCTGTGAAAACCAGTAAATCCTACGCTGTAGCAATCCACTTCAGCAGCCCTAATCATAGTATTAAGGATGTTCAACTCATTGCAATTGAAGCCTGCCCTGGCGATGACACACATCGCAAATTTAGGGAGTTACACTGGACAAAAAAAAACTTGAAAACCGTTTGCATTTTAAAACCGTGTTGTTTGATGTGACCTCATCCAGGACAACTTACAATCATCTACGCATAGCCGTATGTAAACCAACCATATGTAAATGGTTAAATTAATATGACAGCACACGTGACCTCAAGGCCATGTTTATTGAGTCCATTTTTGAAAACAATTTCTTAACCCTATCAGGCCTGGGGGGCACAAATGTTGTCTTCTGTACATGCAAATATGTGACGACATTTAAATTACCACTAGAGGGCGCTATAAGCAGTATTTTTGGTCAATTTGTTCCAAAACATGATTTTTAAATGTTGGGCCCATAATTTTTTTTTACCAAAAGTACAATAAAGGCAGATATAATAACATCCATAGTACTACTGATGACAGAAATTTTGAGCAAAGAAATTTTGAAATTTTTTTCACGCAGGTTTGCTTGCTTTTGCATCCTAAAATAGTACAACCAGTTTGTGTTTCTTCGTGTGTGTGTGTGTTTGGTTCTAACCCATCATCACCCTCCCCTCATCCTCCCCTCACCCCTCCCCTCACCCCTCCCCTCAGCCCTCCACTCACCCTCCCCACCCTCCCCTCACCCCTCCACTCACCCTCCCCTCACCATCCCTACCCTTTGAGCAAAGAAATTTTGAAAAAATTTTCACGCAGGTTTGCTTGCTTTTGCATCCTAAAATAGTACAACCAGTTTGTGTTTCTTCGTGTGTGTGTGTGTGTTTGGTTCTAACCCATCATCACCCTCCCCTCATCCTCCCCTCACCCCTCCCCTCACCCCTCCCCTCACCCCTCCACTCACCCTCCCCACCCTCCCCTCACCCCTCCCCTCACCCCTCCACTCACCCTCCCCTCACCATCCCTACCCGGGCTTCCATCCTCTTGCTTCCCTCAGATCCTTCATATCCCTTCCAACAAAAACCCATCCTCTTATCCGTTGACTCCTCCAATTAACTATAGGCTTTTAAGAACTAATGTCATATTTGCCCTTTGACCTTGATTCATCTTGTTTCCATTTAACAAAAACATTATTGAAAACCCTTATGAATAAAACAGTATATCATATTTGATTCAAACTTGTGGCTTTGTTAGACTCCTTCACAGCCGTGACATCAGAACACACAAAGAAGGAAGCAAAATAGGTATCACATATCGCAATCCATATGATACAAAAGTCGTTATTGTTTGTCACTCGCTCGGTATTGCCGCAGGCCGGTAAAGTAATATCTCGTTGAAGAATGTTCGACTGTTTTTGCAATTCTTGCTCTTTTTTGTACGTCTAGAGGCATTGTTCGTTGTATCGCAGTCTTGTTTTCTTGGCGTTTTGGGCATGTTATTTTGTTTTTTTTGTACCTTTCCAGAATATTTATCTCCACATTTAAATGATAACATCAATTTAGTTATTTGTATGGCTTACCAAATGTAAGTCAGATAACCTAGGTATCGAAAATTGGTATGAACGGTGAAATTAATTTCTCAAATGGAAACCTGAGCTTCAGATGCATTATAGATTTTTGGAAAATGTATGTAAAGGCATCCCTACTTTACAAATCCTGACCACCGAAATTTTCAGCTGATTTTCATGTTTTTTTTTTATTCATTCTAACAAGAAAAAAGATCATCGGGTGATGATCCATTTCAGATTATAGTACAATTGACAACAAATATAAAGAGTGAATACCTTATCATGAGGTTCGGTACCGTTATCATCTTAAGTAAACTTAAGTTAACATTTTATGTAAACTTGCATTAATTATTCGCTTAGTTTCTCTATGGGTAATTACAAATCAAGGCAAGTGAGCAAACTAATTCCCCAAAGCAATTGAGGAGAATGAAATATGGAACGGACCTGAATTTCTATGGAGTATATAGAGGTAGGTTTGCGGTACCACCATCGAGAATGCGCGAGAATGCGCGAGAATGCGCGAGAATGCACGAGAATAAGAGGGAAAAAACCGTCCGGGCCCTGGGTATACGAGCTTCAACCACTGATCAGGGGACAATTTCGTAGAGCTGCTTATCAGCCAATTTTTCTAATCAATAAAAAACAGACTACCAGTCAAGATGCATACATTTTGTATGAAAGTTTGGCGGGTTGCTAACAAAATACGCTAAGCAAATTTTTCTGGTAAGCAACTTCATCAGCTCAACAAAAGCTTCTTTGGAAAACAAACATGGCTGACACTAGCTTCAGTCAAACATCAATACTAACTTACAATCCAGTTAGTGTAGCAATCATTGGCTTCAACGTGTGCATCAATATTATTGTTTTGAAACAATTTTTGTTTTCAGACTGGTTGGAAAAGCTTGGCGATATTGATGAGTGTAATATCCCCACTTGATAGCAGGGGAAATGCCATTGATTATTTTAAATTTAAATTATTGTTCTTATTATTTTTATTTATTTATTTATTTTTTAATTTTGTACTTTTTAAAAACACTTTTTGCAATGAACCTTTGCCTTCACAAAATGATTGAAATCCAATACAACAACGAACGGAAGATGTAATTAATATGAACTTTGACATTCAGTGTAATGAAAAGTACAACTCAATGATTTTTTTAGTGATTCAGAAAGAGTTTGAGAGATAAGATCGCCAATACGTTTCAGGCTCTTTGTTTGGTTTTTGAAGGTTATCTGTAGTGGATGCTGAGAATGCTGGGGGCGTTAACGCCTCTGGTGAATAAAGCCACGGACAATGCTTCTGAATACAAAGAGCAATGAGCTGTGTTTAACTTTCAAGAGGTATAAGACTGTAGACATTCATGAACATACTCTTGCAATCAGTGGATTGCCTATTGCCATTTGATTCTAAAACAAACCTCGTTGACCCAACATTCAAGAGAATGTAAGAAAACACAGTAGCATAGCAAGTAATAAATGAAGTACCACCGTCAACAGCCAGCTGCACAAGCGGCGATCATGCGGTAATAGGCATGGTGTGAGACTGACTCGGATAAGAGGAATACAATCCAGATCCATTTTGGGTTGGACTGACTCATTGCCAGGTCTAAAATCGCTGTCAGATGCATATTTTAACTATCCATGCTTCTGACGTATCGTGAAAACTGGTTACTGTTTTTATTCGTAAAAATGTTAATGCTTATCCTTGACACATGGGGCGCTATTTTGTGAGAACACAACAGGAAAACAGTGCCACATGTGCACTGATTCAAAACTCCAAACCTTGCCACCAAATCAGTGCTTAATAAAGTTTAAACAGTTAATTAACTGATGGGTATTCAGACACTCTCCTAAACAATCAATTGTTGTAATTCATCAGGTACATGGACGGCTTCAGTGGAATGACGGTTACTGGGCCGGACGACTCGAGTGGACGAGTTGCGTTACACGTAGCCTTCCTAATCGCGCACTTCATGGCCTACTTGAACAACGTCATCAATCCTATCATATACAATTTCCTGAGCGGTAAGTAGATAAACATGAAACAACTGGCGTTAATTGTTTTTTTTTTATAATCCGCCATCTTGGAACCAAGCGTTACCAAGCAAAATACTCGGTTCAAGTTGGTCGGAACAGTCCCATTATTGCAGGATCGTATTTATTTATTTATTTATTTATTTATTTATTTATTTATTTATTTATTTATTTATTTATTTATTTATTTATTTATTTAAGTAATAAATAAATAAGGCAAGAATAAAACTAAAACAAAAAAAATATAAATAAAAAGTGAATTACCTGTTGCAAACTGCTTACAAACCTAAAGAATCTGTAGGTTAAATGCAAAATAGTAGTTATTGGCTTTACGTTTCGAACATAATAATTATAGCAGATTCTTTCTCAAATTAAAAATGGACGTCTGTTTTTCGTCCATTTTGCCATTGAGAAATAACCTGCTAGGTTAATAACTACTGTTTTTCAAAACTACAAATAATAACATGTGTATGTACATACATGTAAATGTTTTTAAATAATTAATCACCAAATCAGATGGGTAACGTAGCAGTGCGCTTTCTGACAGAACTTCCTCTTGCAGTTGTTTTTGGTCATGATTACGAAAACATGCGTTGCTGTTGAGTAAGAGAAAAATGCACTGTGATTTGTACCAAGTGGCTTTTCCCCTTCCACAGGGTAATAATTGAAATATCGTTGTTATGTTGCCGATGGCGATTTTATGACCGTGTCAGAAAAGTATCGAACTCTGCTTAATGTATATGATGTTGTTTCTGTGGATTTTTCCTCCGGCAGTGGAATGTCTTGGCTCAGTACTCAGTGTGTTCTTAATATCATGACATTTGTATGTCTTTTACTGTTGCATGTTGACAAGAAAATAATGTACTTTGTGTTAAATCTGTATGTACAGGTAGCGGAGATGCAATATTTTTGTATGCAGTCCAGAATTGCCATGAGCTTACATAAGCTGTTTAAGAAGGATACTTGTGTAATTCATTATCGAATAGCCTGGAAGCATTGTGATTAAAACACTCATATTGAGAGGCGAGGTCGAATCCACGACAACTAATATTTGATTGATTTATTTTTTTTATATAGAATTGTTACTCTTTTAAATAATGTTTTTAGTTTCAAATTTAATTCAGAAACAAAGCTTTACAGCATTATTGTATTTGGGGGAAATTCAGCATTTGTTTAGAATTCTAATGCGTATGGTTGAGTGTACAGACTGCAGGAAAAAAATATATATCGCATCGGGGATTACGTGGATGCTCTCTGGTAAGCACCGTCGATATCAAAATTTTCAATAATCGATATATCGGAAATCCAATATCGAGTATATTCGATATATCGATTATCCCATGTAAAAGTTAAAGACCATAAATTAAAAAAACAAACAAACAAACAAACAAAACCAAAAAAACCCTCTTATTTATCGGAAATGGAAACTGCATCCAATATGACAAACTATGTCTTCACAAATTTCCCGAAAGCGGCAGCATTTTTGAGCTACTAGTTTCCTGCAGGCTGTGAGAAAATAGTCACAAGCTCTCTCTCCCATACAAGATTTCTGGCTACGCAACCGGCAGTCCCGGACATCACAGGGGAGCCTCCCTAGCGTTACCGGCGAGAACATGTGGGAAAATATCAGACAACGGAACTTTTTCAAACCACAAAAAATAAACAAATCAATTCTCACGCCTTTCTCCAGAACAAATTGCTCATCATCTTTATTATTTTCATCAATTACAGCGCTGGGCGTTACCGGCGAGAGAATGTAGGAAAATATATAAGGGACAACGGAACTTTCTCCAAGCCAAAAAAGGGCAGCTTCTTTTGAGGTTCTGCATTATACGGGAGACCGCGAATTCCAGCGAACGCAGAGCACAAAGCGTCGCCGCTCGGCATTTGCGCGATGTTTTTATTCTCACTCACAAACACAATTTGCCGCCGATTTTTATTCCATTATGCAGCAAACGTTAAACACCAAGTAAAAGCACAAACGGGAGATTTATTTTGACGATAATCTGACGCATTTTGATATTTTCGATATCATTCCTCAATATCGAAATTTTCGATATTTCGATATGATTAAAAAATTGCTATCGGCGATATCGATATCAAAACAATATCGAATAATCGAGTAATATCGATATATCGACGGTGCTTACTCTCTGGCAGCAGTCAAAGAGACGATACGACATTGGTAATATTGGCAAAACTGCTTTTACTGCTAACTCATTTTGAGCCAAGATGAACCAGTTTCACGTTGTTACGCTGTTGTTCTATAGTGATAATGCAATCAGATTTCTTGTGTTAATTTGTATGTTGAATTTAGAACTTTTTCCTAAACTCAAAATAGAAACCATCTAAATTTTCAGAACAATCACAGCACCGCAGACGACAATATTTCTTGGAAAGAAGTAAGGTTTGTGGTATAACCATGTAAACAATCTCCTAGGAGTTGTAATAATTACTAGTTCTGAGAAGAATCAGTGGTGCGAATCTCAAACTAATGGTGCCAACGCAAACCTTACTGCAATTTCAAAATGCAAAGTTTCAAATCCTACTGATTAAAACTGACCATTTCTGGTTGTCAGAACTGCTTTTACGAGTCTCATAATACCGATTCTTTCTTTGGCTCAAGGTATACAATAAACCTGTTAAAGTTTCAGCCCTATAGAATAATATATAACCTATTCACGCAGTATCCAGCAGAGGGCGCTGTTGAAGTAATGTAATGGTGGTATCGTCAATGGGTGTATAGGGCTATACCATTATGCATAAAGCATAATTATTGATTTTCTTTAGTTTTCGAATAGTGACAGTCCGTGATGATGTCTGCATTCCAGTCATATTACTATCACGTACAACGGCAAGCACCCCCCACTTCAATTAACAAACGATCGTCTGGATGGCTCTCCAATGTATACTAAATCTAGGACGAATCGAATAACTGAAAACCTTAGAGCGGTGGAAATAGCCTCTAGTTACAGATAATTATGGATCCCATAGTCTATTAAAGATGCAATTGTTTGAAGTATATACGTAGCGTCTGTACAGCTACTTGAATACTTCTCGTTCATAATATCTTGTTAGCACAGTCTGAGCAATCTGTGTGTTCCGTTGAACTCTTCGCAAATACGGACACGCAAGCCGAATTGCGTAAGGCATGCTGGTCTACACTTGTAGCTGACGACAAAACGCTGCAAAACTGACTTTACCATTTATTGTAAATAATTGAAACAACCACTCTGAACAAGTGATCCATGTTTTCCCTTTTTCAAAACCAATCAGTTTGTGTGTGTGTGTGTGTGTTCAAGCACTGGCCGCGTTATGGGGGCAGAGAACAAAAGAGGGATCCGGAATTACTTAGCTGTGGGGACATTTTGTGTGTCCCCACAACGTTTTTAATCCCCAAAATCCTTTGTATTTTGTCCCCACAACGCCCCGTGCGGGAAGGAGTGTGTGTGTGTGTGTACTTACACGCCATTCGTTGTGGGGTACCAAACACAATGGAACAATGGTACCCCACAGAGAATCTATAGAAATTCTGGTACCCCACAGGGGAATTCAATAGAAAAGGGATAATAGAACGAAAAAAGGGATAATAGAACGAAACAAAGGAGTACCCCACTTGTCAGCATATGTGAGAGTGTGTGTGTGGGTGTGTGTGTGGGGTGTTGTGGGCGGGGTCAGACCCCAAACCCCCACCAATCAAAAAGTAAATAAATAAATAAATAAATCGTAACGTAAGATGCTAACTCGCGGCGCCATTTATAAAGTTTTCGTCGCATTTTTTTTTCTCTTGAATGATTAATTAAAGCTATTTGTATACAAACTGGAAATGTCCAGTGCTGCATTCCATCCTCTCACCACCTGCTTCAAAATAACATACCTTGTGTTAGTTTGGAAAGCCTTCCTGGACTAATCATCGAACATGCGCTGGTTTTCTACCTGAACTTGGGTTTTTTATTCTGCCCTTTGCTCTATTTATAGAGCTGAAAATTCTTCCGTTGTAAACGTCAACACTTAACTTTAAATAAAGCAAATAGTGCATCCTAGTACCAGTGACCAGACAACAAAATCTGACTGCCTAAATAGCGCCCTCTTTGGACAATGCTCGGCACAGATGCCTATAGTAAAAACAAAAACGCTAAAAAGGCAAAGAAAACAAAATAATAATAATAACGCCAAATGCTGATTGCCAACTGGTTGTTTAGTACCTCATCTCATCATTTTTGGAAGCATTTCCATGAAACGGTTGATAGAATTACCTGTCCACTTGTGATTTTAGATTTTCCTTATTTCCTAGAACAGTCGTCGGGAGAAACATTGCGTACAGTGCAGAGACACGCTCAAGGGTGGCAGTTCTTAGATATCTTGTGTAAACAGTCGGTCGAGCCACTGTTTATATACATGTAATATTATCCTTCATCAACGCACTATATAATTCTTTTTACTCCTTGGGGTTAAAACAAAGGCCATTTGTGGCGCAACGTAGGTTGTAATTATATGCCTTAAGTGTCAAAGTGATCATACAATGACCGTGTCTGTACGTTAGCAGAATTACGAATGACAAACCATCTAAATTCTATGCCGTCTGTCACCATTCTGCGAATTGATTTTCACCTTTGGTTGTATGCAACAGCCGCTGGGTAATATTGGGCGTGAGATCACGCCCAAGGCGGCGTGTGTTGCTGACAAGTCAAGAGCAGTTTTGAATTCGCCAATCTGTCTCTTGTGTATTGATCTGCATCTCATTTGGGAATTAACAAATTCATCCTTTCACAGAAACGAACGCAAAATCCCCATAAGGTTTACATAATAACCTAGTTGATCAGCTCAGCGCCGCGGGATTTAATAGAATAATCACTGACTATAATTATATACATGCCTCTTGGTGTTTCCTGCGTGTTCAGAACAGATCTGACCCGAATTAATTTAGCTGATTTTTATTAACTTTTAACTCGGAAAATCGATTAATTCTTACGAGATATTGACCTCTATTGACAATACGGTAATCAAAAGACGATTATTTATAAGGCTGTGGTGAAAATATCAATCTTCACGAAATTGCCGCACTGAAAACAAAAAATGGTGGCTTTCAGAAATTTGCCAAAGTGACATCACTAACAGTGGTGAAGCTGGGGATGGGGAGGGGGGGGGGCAGGTGGCCGGCTTCCCCACTGACTTATTGACAAAATAATGTCTGTCTGTAAATTCACAAACTTGTTAGTATTGCTAAAATTCTTATCGTTTTTTGTTGGTAAATCTTCCCCTCCAAAAATGTCCCCCCATTCTAACAATTCAGGCAGTTCGCCACTGATCACTAGCCCAGTTCAGCCTCGACTACACCACTTCATTATGGGGTAGTTGAAGCTGCCCCGAGCTAGCCCTCGGGTGACGTCATGAGCTACTCAAACGACACGGGTCTATCACCCGTTTCATTGGAAGAAGCTACTGGAACGCACCATTATGATGCAACACTGACGAATTGGTTTAACATGGAATTATATTTCACCTAATTACAAACCATAACAATGTTGGCCTGGTGAGCTTTTTCCATTGAGTTAACGAAGATTGGAGACCGTTAAAGTAACAATTACCAAATAACCTTACCATCTAGGTGAACCTCTCTCCTGCCCATTCCCCACCATAAAAAGTCTCTTATAAGGCTATCGACAACAGAGGGCGCTGTGTTTGCTTAACAGAGCATACGCCAATGATTGTTGTTTTAGGTATATTTACCAATTGTGCACCTCATGAAAAATAACTTTGCAAGAGCGACATACAAGAAAGATAATCTGCATGAATAAAGGGTCATTTACACAAATCTGAAACAAAATCAAAGCTTTATTTAAAGGGGCAGTATCGTCACGATCAACAGGATAAGGAATCGGAGTGCATGTTTTAGATGAAACTCAGTGATTGAAAATAATTCCCTACATGATAAGGTCATATTATATCACAGTGTTCATCTTAAACTAGGACATCAATTCCATGCCATGTTCAAAGTCTACTCTGATCGTGACGATACTTCTGCTTTAATTGAAATTGTATTTTTTCCTCTCAAAATACCCTCATCTACCCCTGACATAAAATACCCTCATCTACCCCTGACATAAGATACCCTCATCTACCCCTGACATAAGATACCCTCATCTACCCCTGACATAAGATACCCTCATCTACCCCTGACATAAGATACCCTCATCTACCCCTGACATAAGATACCCTCATCTACCCCTGACATAAAATACCCTCATCTACCCCTGACATAAAATCTACCCCTGACATTTTACTTTGTTGTACACTTTATAGGATCGGGTTCATATCGAAAGGTTCCATGACAACAGACGTGAAACGTGGAACATGACAACAGAATGGACAACTATTTTATTGTCATTCTTTGATTCTTATTTCTCGTTTTCTCTTCTTGTCAAATTCACAGCTCGCTTCAGGAAGGAGTTCCGACACGTTTTCTCCTGCTGTCCGTGTGTGACCGCACCCGACCGGCGGAAGCGGCCGGACAGCACGTCGTATAAACGGTGCCGTGACTTCGCTGCCAGGAGCAGCAACAACGGAGTTACACAGTCCGAGTTCAGATCTCATGACCACAATACGGAATACCTGCAACTGTCCAAACTTGGCGGTAGTAACGCCACCAATAACAACTCGACCACTGCGGCTAAGCCTCAAGCACTGAACCCCGAATAGGGTTAGCTATCATGAGTAAAGTATTATGAAATGCTGTCGTATTTGAAGTCTGTCTACAGACGACGCTGTATATATACGTTCTCCCATAAGAGTCTGTACTCAATAATGTGTTTTTATTGCAGGCAACAAATGAACGAATTAAACGATAAACGCGAGTGACCTATTTGATTGTTTTAAATTGGCTTGTTATGTGGATGGTTTGTACTACATTGTGTCAAACAACTGAACAAAGCGTGCGTTTTCACCGTTTTGCAAATCAACTGCCTGCCCTCAACATCATATACACAGAGCCGATATGACCACTTTTGTGGTCATAGTGCAAACGTGTGTACATGTTATCAAAACCAAACTGTTTTTCCGTCATATTGAATCTAGAGTGTTACCGTAAACCTTATTCGAATTAATATCATTCCACAGTGTTAAAGGAAAGTACCCAGAAAGAATCAGATAATTATTATCTAAAAGCTTACTTAGTTTTACGATGGTAATGGTACCAAACAACATGAGAGGTTATTCCGTCTGACATGTTCTGGAAACATGAGTACACAATCAAATTTGAAATCATGTGGAAATAGTCTGAAAGGTGGTTTCCATTCCACGGAAAAGTTGAATAAAATATAAACATTTCAAAAATGCATTCTATTTTTGCTCGTCAGCGAATGGTTTAAACAGAAGCAGCTGTAAACTGATTGATAGAAGCCATTTTTTCGTGATTAAAATTCCACAAATCAGAAACATTAGATTGGAGATATTTTTGAACGACTGTTTGGCAATTCCAGTGAGGTTTAGGAGTAAGTGTTAAATGAGAAAAATGAGATGAAATTCCTGCTGTGAGCGAAGTAAGACCATGGGAAACTAATTATGTTTTACGAGGTATAACCTTTGTTCCGATCGTTCTAATTCTGTATCGTATTTCACCCCGCCCTCCTCCATAGTAAGATGATTCTGGCTTCCATAAATCTTTCAGCTTTCGATTTGCTCCAGCCTGCTTTGCTTTTGCGTTTTCCCCTGTTTTTGTCTTATGTATTTGTTTTCCTTGAACAAGAAATAAATGATTATGTACGTAAACGTAGTTGAACAAAATGTAGGGTGACATTGAAACATCAGGTACAAAAGCAATTGTGCACCTCATGAAAAATAGCTTTGCAAGATCGGCAGAAAATTTTAATGTCATTATTTTGTATTAAAATAAATATTGACCCTACTTTGTCCTCCTCTGAGACTGACAACCTGCGTCAGGCCAACCAGTCAAAAGAAGACCAACTTTTATTTACATGGGTTATTGACCATGGTTGGAAAAAATTATTTAAAAAAGGGGTTATATGAAAAACATGCTTTAAATTTTAATTGCGGCTCCATGTAGTCTTAGTGACTACTTAGTGACTTCCCCTTGTTGGTCATCATGCATATGTCCCTCCCTTGTCTGCAGTGTGCCCCTGGCCCTCTCATTTGTAACGCCCCCTTCCCCACCTTAGATCCGTTCCTGTTAGAGTTCGTCATGTTAAAGATCAGAGGTAACACTTTTCTGACCCGGAATATCTCTGACGCAGTTTCCGGATCAGCCGGAGTTAACCAAGTTTCCATGTGTGCATTGAGAATGTGAAAAGTCTGGATCGACAGATTATTACCCGGAATCACTCTTACCCAGTTTGCGGATCAGCAAATCCAACTCACACGGAAACGTGGTTAACCACGTTTCTGGGTTAGTTGGATTTAATCAAGTTTCTATGTATGCTTCGAGAACGTGAAAGATCTGGGTCAATAGCTTCTAACCTGTAATCTCTCTGACTAGATTTCTGGGTCAATCTGACCATAAATTGGTTCGAGTGTTTGACAAGATTAGAAAGAGAAGGACGCAGTGCAGATGAGAGGATGGGAAAGAGTGGTGTGGAGAATGGAAAGAAAATGGTGAAAACGTTTTGCTGATGATACTTTTGTTTTCAATTTTAATTCAATTCAATATTTATTTTACTTTATCAAAATGTTGAACATTAATTAAATATAACATTATTGAAGAGCAGTAATGATGATAAAGTGGTGGAGGCCCTCAATAAGCAAGCTTGTCGAGTGAGGGCGCCCCACTTTAATCATGTGTAGCACAATGAGAAACTAGTAACAATCTTAGTCATGAAGACTTTTGTTCTTGCTCCATCACCACAAGAGGGCGCTACCTCCTGGCTGTATCAAATCATCATTAACATCGTCTCGAATCTCAAAATACGTGTTTATCATGTCGTACGCGAATTTTTCCAGAACATTCGAAATCAAATGCAGTACTACGTCCATAGAAAGTGAAAATAAATATTCATTGAAACACGAACTAATTATATCGTTTACCATTGAACATTACCAGTTGCTGAAACACCACTTTGTTGCTACAATTGTTCATACGTCCAGGGCTCGATTTCACAAAGCACGAAGATTCATCTTAAGATGAGTTGTTAGTATTACCATAGTGATTTGTATTGTGACATCACACTTTGCTAAGCAATTAAGATTGATACACAGTTAAGATCAATCTTAGCTATTTGTGAAATCGGCCCCAGGTTCAATTAAATCAAACGAGCTCGTAATTTGGCATTAACCAACGGGTGAAACAGCGGCGAAGACGTACATTGCCATTTTGCCTACAACTTTTGTTTAAACCTTCGAAACGTGGTTTAAGTGATCAATATGCAAATATGACTTCTGAAGATAAGGGGGTGTTATATGAAGTGATATGAAACATTGTACATTTTCTTTGTTTTATTCAGAACTTTGTTTAATTGTTAAGGGGAAGTTTAATCAGTTGAAAATCATATATTTGATAAAATAATATTCGGACCAAAGTATAAATTCAACCCGCCATGACATACAGTTTTCCATCGCCGCCATAATCGAAGGTCAAACATTGGGAACGCACTTACGTGTACGCACAGCGCCTGCACGTGGGCCAATGAGATACTAGACTGGTACCCTGTCTATATCCTATCAAGGATATAGACAGGCTCCAGGCGTACCACTCAAAGGATTTCATTGGATACGTTAACGCGATGTGCTGAAGATCTGACGTCACGCTTCGAGTCTTGCGCGCTAGCTACCAACCAAGGTCAAAGTTGAGCATCAGGAAAAATATGGCGGCTGAACGGCCAGGATCTGGCGTAATTCACGCGCCTCAAGTTCAAAGCGTGACGTCAGATCTTCAGGCTAATGAGATACTTTCTTTTGACCTTAGTGAGGGCGCCCTTCGGGCATTTGACAGCATAATAGCCGCTATGTTACTTGACAAGCAATTAATTTCTCACGCTGTACCATCAATTCAGTTGTTCAATTCATTACTCTAATGCAATGAGTTTTTTTTAATGTACTAGAAAAATAGAATTATACTAAAAATGGCGGAAAATAATGAATTACAAGAAATAAGGAATCTTTAAACGCCCTCTGGTGATATGATTTTCTTGGCATGCAGGAATCATATATGTTTATATGTAAAATATATAAATATAGACTATTAACTCATTATTATAATATACTATATATTTGTTAATAATAGGTTTTTCCAGCCTATTTTGCAAGTTGTATGTATGCACATGTGTCATAGATCCCAGAGCATATCTAAGGGACACCCACCTCGTACAGACTGTCGATAATACCCCTCCCTTCCGCCACGTTGTACATGGAATTAATCAGTAGATATGCCAATAAATTGTATAAAAATTATAATCAACTTTTGCGTAAGGAGTAATATCCCCTCCTCTAAAATACAACTTCTAATTTAAAGAATCAGTATTGTCACGATCAGAGCAGACTTTCAACAGGGTATGGAATCGGTGTCACATTTTAAGATAAACACTGTGATTGAAAATTACTGGCTCATTTATGCAGCAGCAGCGGTAACATGACCTTATCATGTGAGGTATTATTTTCAGTCACTGAGTTAATCTAAAACTAGCACTCTGTTTCCATGCCCTGTTGATTGTGACTGTACGTCCTTTTAAGGCCAATTGCGGGCCTAAGTATAAGTGTATGACTTATATTCAAGAATTGTGTACCGTAGTCTTGACAATGATTAATGTTATTCTTATGGAAAATACAAACACTTTACGTCACTCTGCACTATTAGGAACCTCGAAAAACGTTAATGAGCATAGTTATACGTCAAACTGTAATGTTGTAAAGTTCATGGATTCAAAGATTATTTTAAAGGGACAGTATCGTCATGATCAACAGGGCATGGAATCGGAGTGCTAGTTTTAGATTAACTCAGTGACTGAAAATAATACCCACATGATAAGGTCATGGTATCGTTGTCGCTGCATAAATGAGCTAGGACACCGATTCCATGACCTGTTGAAAGTCTGCTCTGATCGTGACGATATTGCCCCTTTAAATATTTCTGTCTCTGGTGCTATAAATTAGGTTAAATTAATACAATAATTTAAAAAAATAATAAAAAAATTAAAAATCTGTCAACCACAGACATATTCACCGTCGGAATGAATACCAATAAACGTTTTTACTATTTATATATTTATTTATTTATTATTTTTTGTTTTTTAACGATACAATACAAGTTTTATTTTGTTTATATTATTTTATATTCTCATGAAGACTTATTACCAAACGTGTAGCCTATACTGGCAGAGTTGTAGAAATTACAGAGTTGTAGAAAATCGAAAGTAACCAAATTGTTAATGTATTTAGTGTCAAGATTCCCCGTAGTACTTGTGTCTGAGTTGCTGTAACTTTTATGAAAATATCAATTATTGCCATAGGTTTACCGGTATACTCTTTCCTAAATTCCACATTAGAGTGCACATAAACAATATTAATCCTATCAGGCCTGGGGGTGGGGAGGGGGGACAATGTGCCCCCATGACATTTTTTAATAATATCTCCATAACACTTTGTCCGACCACGCTGATTTGTTTCTTTTTCCCACTATTCTTTGGGACCCCCCTCATGCAAAACTCAATGGTAATGGGTGTTAACTTTGAACAGGTACAATCAAATTTCCACTTTTTTGTTAAAATTATTAGATTTTGATACTGTAAGACATTTAATATGTGTTTTAGGGTTTGTTGTCAACTGTTAAATTCTGAACTGGAAAATACTGAGTCATGTGACCACTTCCAATGCATTCTGGGAATCCAATATGACCGCCATTACGTTTAAATGCAATAACTTATATACTGAACAGCAAAAGAAACGCAAGTCTGAGGTCTTGTCAAATTTTCAAACAGAAGACAAACCATTTTGATTCTAATCACTCATTTAATGAAAAATGCTTTCAATTTGTGAGCTGAAAGTGACTGTTGAAATTGCATTGCAAGATTTTCACATTTACCACACAGTCCGCCAAAAGGAGATACCGCCCTCAGTGAAAAGTCACAGTCTTTTCAGTAGCGTGTATGTCCACCTTGGGCTTGCACACAGGCGGTGCAACGTCGCCTCATAGAGTTCACAAGAGTCTGGAAGAATGCCTGAGGCAAGTGGTTCCACTCAAACACCAATCTCTGTTCCAACTGTGCAACTGTAGTTGGCTGTCTCCCGGCAGCTATCGTACGCCCAATTTCGTCCCATACATGTTCAATAGGAGCCATATCTTGGGAAAGTGACGGCCATAGAAGAACGTTGATGCTGTTGTGAGTGAGACACGCAATCGACACCCTTGCTGTGTGAGGACGTGGAAGAACTGCAGTTCAGGATGTGCAGCAAACATTGGAACAACATGAGGACGAAGAACATCATCTCTATACACGACAGCAGTTTCACGTTGTCAGAAGACATGAAGCTGTGACCTGTGGTTGTAACTGAACATTCCCCAGACCATCACACTGCCACCACCCCATCTGTTTGCCTGTATGACACAGCAATCCGCGAAACGTTCATTACGTCGACGCCAAACACGTAAACGCCCGTCAGCATGTGAAAGATGGAAGCGAGACTCATCTGAAAAGAAAACTTGGCGCCACTGAGCACGTCGCCAACGTTGATGTTGCCGGGCCCACTGTAAACGTCGTTGAAGGTGTTGTCGTGTCAATATTGACCCTACATATGGACGTCGACAGTGGAGTCCTCCATTCCGTAGTCGACGTCTAATGGTATCGGCGGATACTGGTCCTCTTGGTCCCTGAACTAAGGCTGCTGTTCTTGATGCTGCTTGAGTACGGTTCCTTAGATGAGTGACCCAGATGAACCGATCTTGTGCAGGAGTTGTCACTCTTGGTCGACCGGAACGTGGACGATCAGCAACGACCCCTGTCAGCCGGTAACGTTGGGCAAGTCGTGTGATGGTGGTGAGATGACATCCAACTTGTCTGGCTACATCGGTTGCAGAGATACCGCCTTGCAACATTCCAAGGGCCACTCCTCTTTGCACAGTCGAAAGTCTTGGCATCGTTTGCGTAAAGTGTACACATTCTAGAGCGAACAACGAATGTTTTTCTGACACAGCCCTTTATAAAGGATGCCTTAGAGTGACAATCCACGTGTTTCACCAACACCTGTCAATGCACGTGCACAATTCATGGTTTAACTTCACTGTGGTTGCGTTTGTGCGAATGTTTAAGTATGGACGCCAAACTGTATGACATTACATCACCTGGACTCATTACATCATTTTACCATCATCTTTTCTAACATGCGAATGGTTACTATTCTGAAATTTCGTTTTTTCGGAACTTGCGTTTATTTTGCTGTTCAGTATATTTTGTCCCAGAAACCTGGTTTTTCAGCATTGTTTGCTGAATGTATAAATTAATGTCATCAGTAGTACCATGGATATTGTTATATCTGCCTTGATCCGAATTTTTGGTCCAAATCTTTAAAAATCATGTTTTGGGGGAAAATGACCCAGGAGGGTCGTCAGGGGACTGAATATACCTACGAAGTTTCATAAAAATCGGCACAGGTACAGGCTTGATAGGGCAATGAGTTTTCAAAGCGTTCTCGCTAACAACACATTGTATGAATATAACACTTCCACTACATGAAACGTTGATACATGTCTCAAAAATCATTAAAATATTTATAACTTTTTAGGTTGCATTTAAAAAACGTTTCTCGTTGTTTTCTGAAAAACAAAGATTAAAATGAACGTACATTTTCCCTTAAAAAAATATATGTCCTGTTAAAAATTGGTTTGAAGATGTAATCTATCAAATATTTAAAGCATAGATGTAGAAATAAATATAAAAAAGTCAAACAGAAAATTCAAATAAACGTCAGTCGAAACATTTTTTAAAAAAACAATTTAACAATTTTACCTATAACGCGACTGGAAACATAACTAATTAATGGTGGCAGTTGAATCAATAATGTGTGATATTATTATAAGATATTCGATTATACTATATAATATTTGAATATTTCAATTTTTATTTTAAGATATTATATTATTAGTATCCTTAGACCAACAAAAATGTATCCGGTTTCTGGTCATGTGTCGGCTTCAAAATCGGTGCGTACGTGATGCGTTTATTTGTTGTTGTTTTTGTTGTTGTGTTTGTTTGTTTTATGGTTTTGTTTTGTTTTGTTGTTGTTTTGTACCAATCATTTCAATATGTGATACCTACTAGGGTTATTGGCTTCTGGTGGTACATGTATGCTATTGGAACCAGACCAATTTCCCCCATACACAAAGTATGGTGGCTAAAAGAGGCCTCACAAATCAGGCAAACGTTCATACACCTATGTGAAAAAGTCGTTCAGAACACAGCGCTGCAGAATATACATATATACCAGCAATTTTGGCTGAAAATATAAATTAAAAAAGAGGCAAAGCGCTTGGAGACCAGGAACCGTATACCTTTTCTGGCATTGCATATTTTTACTCAAACTGTTTCTAACAACAGTTGTATGGTGTATAATATATATCAAGGTATTATATATGTGTGTTTTAAAACCAGTAAACGCTTTGTATGTAGACACATCCATACTGCATAAGAATTAACACATACCGGTAATTCATTCAGCTTATTTCATCGTGTTACAGGTTAGTGCTGGGACGGTTAACCTGTTATCCAATTTACTGACCGAAACTGCACTAATTTTTTGAAATTTGCTAACCGGCTGACCGAAACCAGCATTTAAATAAAAAATAATTACAACATTTGGAAGAATTTGCTGACCATTTTTAATTTTTTTATTTAATTATTTTTTATATAGACAATCATTGCAGGAAGTTTAGTGATGCTTTTAGATATAAAATGTATACACATTGTTCCATTTGTGTGGTAGTTAGGTGCCGATCTTTGGTTAACCGGTTAACCGACCATGAAAGTTTCGGTTAAACGGTTAGCGAACTAACCGGTAACTCCCTGTACTATCACAGGTGGGCTTATGTAAATATCAGTATGGATAAACAAAAGTAAAGGTGTATACTGGCTTTATGAGATAAATATGTAATAAACGGTAATTGAAAACACTTTTCACCACTTAATTGATATACAAGGTGTTCACAGTGAGTCAGTGACATATATGAATGTGTATCAATGTATTCAAATGTGTAAATAAATGTAGCATAACGGTAAATTTTAAACGTTATTATTTGAGTTATATTAAATGAATATAAGGTTGTGTTTGTTTTGTTTTTAAACACGGGACATAAAAAAATGAACTGAGAGTTTAGTCTCGTCATTTTCCTTAAAAATCACAAGGGTAAATCAATATTTCAAAATTTGGCCTAAAAATTTACTTTTGTTCAAATGCATAATAATTGTTGGAGAGATAAATAGAGTGTAGGGATCTCAAATTTTAACTCTGAATCGCCTGTCTTTCCAATTTTCTTCAGAAAATCAATATTGTATTAGTTCGTCTACTGGTGTGTTCAATTGCAGGCGACTCGAGTTCGAATCCAAGCAGCGCCACATTTCTTTTCAATTTTATATGGTTGCGCAATCACTTTAAGTAGTATTAAATTCAACTCCAAATACCAACATGATTGGTGGTGCAAGATGTTTGTAAAACTGTAGGCCACCGTGGTTCGAATCCAGTAGCTACACTTTTCTTTTATTTTGTATGGTTGCGCAATCACGATTGTTTATTTAGTATTAAATTATATTCCAAATACCAACAGGATAAACCCTTTCTTCTATAATGTTTTCGCTTCACTTTTCTTCAGGCTCAGTTTTATTTTCTATTGTTGATGGCACAAAGGGCACATAGTTTGCCAAAGTGCCAACAAAACCAACAACAACAACAACAGGATAAACGGCGCAAGCTGTTAGCCTAGTGGTATGTCAACTACAGACGTTTCAAGCCTGGTACGTGTGGGTTCGAATCCTGCTGTCTCCAAGAAGGATCCCATTAGAATCCCATTGGCGGTACTATTTTATTTTTTTATTAATTAATTAATTAATTTATTTTATTAATTACACAATCAGTTTTCATTTATAAATACTAATAAATTCAACTCACAATACCTGTAGGATTGCTGGCGCAAGCCATTGCCAATATATTTCGATGCAAGCGACCCGGATTCAAATCGTACTGGCCCCACTGTTTCATTTTAAAATAATTACGCAATCACGTTTTATTTATAAGCAGTATTAAATTTAACGCCATTTAACAAGCGGATTGATGGCGCAATCTATTGGAACTGTGTTGCGAAAAACAGTGGCGCCATTAGTTTAGTTTTTATTACGCAATCATGTTTTATTTATAAGTATTATTAAATTCAACTACACATACCAAGAGGGAATCTTGGCGCAATACGGTGGTGCTGGGTTTCTGTGCAGGCGATCTGGGTTCGAAACCCAGTGGTGACAATGTTTTAGTTTTGAATGATTACGCAATCAAGATTTATTTAAGTAGTTTTAAATTCAAATCCGAATACCAACAGGATAAATGGCGCAAGCCGTTAGTCCACTGGTCTGTCAATTGCGGCAGTTCCAGGCTGGTACGTCCGGGTTCGAATCCTGCTCCTGAAACACAGAGACATGGCAGCTGCTGGCTGCGGCAATGGCTTGGGGACCGCCATGTCTCTCCCCTGAAGGTTAGAGCGTGGAGGAAATGTACGGACGGGGGAGAAAAGGAGGGACCGGGAGGGTAGCGACCTCCCAGAAGGGTGCTAAGGTGATCACCATGCCGGGGTGTCCCGGACTTTGAGTCATCCTAATACCTGGTCGACACTCTGACTAACTCTCCGCACTTTTTTACAATATATATATACAATAATTTATGTTATTATATTTTTGAGAGAGAGTGCAGATCTCAATTTTTTTGCAATACTGGTTTTAAATTTGTATAGACAATTGATCTCAAAATTATATGGAACGAAGTCCTGGATCAGTAGTGTACAGTAGTGTACAGTAACAAGTTTCAACATTTTCCTTGAGGTGAACAGTTGGAATATGCGAAGCTTAACAGAAATGAAGATCTATGTCTGCAGCATACAACTTTTACCTATAGTTCTTCATAAAATATTGATTTTTTAAAAAGTTGGAAAGATAGGCGACTCAAATTACCACAAATGTGTTCTAGGCACTCTGTTACTTCTCTCCAGCAAGTATTAATCATTTTGAAAAAATGTCATTTTTAGGCCAAATTTGGAAAAAAAACGACAAGGGTTAAGCATTGTCGTTTTTTTCACCTCGAAAAAAAAACGTCTCCGATTCGCTTCAAATTTACACAGAATGAACCAATGTGTCTGCAGAATACAGCCACCAAGTTACAGCCTGTTTGGAAAAGTTTAAAATTTTGAAATTTTACCTATATTTGTTCATAAAATATGGATTTTCTTAAAAAGTTGGAAAGATAGGCGACTCAAATGACCACAAATGTGTTCTAGGCACTCTGTTACGTCTCTCCAGCAAGTATTAATCATTTTGAAAAAATGTCATTTTTAGGCCAAATTTGGAAAAACCGACAAGGGGTAAGCATTGTCGTTTTTTTCACCTCGAAAAAAAATTGTCTCCGATTTGCTTCAAAATTACACAGAATGAACCGATGTGTCTGCAGAATACAGCCACCAACTTACAGCCTGTTTGGACAAGTTAAAAATTTTGAAATTTTACCTATATTTGTTCATAAAATATGGATTTTCTTAAAAAGTTGGAAAGATAGGCGACTCAAATTACCACAAATGTGTTCTAGGCACTATGTTACGTCTCTCCAGCAAGTATTAATCATTTTGAAAAAATGTCATTTTTAGGCCAAATTTGGAAAAACCGACAAGGGGTAAGCATTGTCGTTTTTTTCACCTCGAAAAAAAATTGTCTCCGATTTGCTTCAAAATTACACAGAATGAACCGATGTGTCTGCAGAATACAGCCACCAACTTACAGCCTGTTTGGACAAGTTTAAAATTTTGAAATTTTACCTATATTTGTTCATAAAATATGGATTTTCTTAAAAAGTTGGAAAGATAGGCGACTCAAATTACCACAAATGTGTTCTAGGCACTATGTTACGTCTCTCCAGCAAGTATTAATCATTTTGAAAAAATGAAATTTTTAGGCCAAATTTGGAAAAAACGACAAGGGTAACGCATTGTCGTTTTTTTTACCTCGAAAAAAAATTGTCTCCGATTCGCTTCAAATTTACACAGAATGAACCAATGTGTCTGCAGAATACAGCCACCAAGTTACAGCCTGTTTGGAAAAGTTTAAAATATTGATTTTCTTAAAAAGTTGGAAAGATAGGCGACTCAAATGACCACAAATGTGTTCTAGACACTCTGTTACTTCTCTCCAGCAAGTATTAATCATTTTGAAAAAAAATCATTTTTAGGCCAAATTTGGAAAAAACGACTAGGGGTTAGCATTGTCGTTTTTTTTACCTCGAAAAAAAATTGTCTCCGATTCGCTTCAAATTTAGACAGAATGAACCAATGTGTCTGCAGAATACAGCCACCGAGTTACAGCCTATTTGGACTAGTTTAAAATTTCGTAATTTTACCCATATTTTTCATAAAATATTGATTTTCTTAAAAAGTTGGAATGATAGGCTACTCAAATTACGAAAAATGGGTTCTAGGCACTCTATTACGTCTCTCCAGCAAGTATCAAGAATTTTGAAAAAATGTCATTTTTAGGCCAAATTTGGAAAAAACGACAAGGGGTAGGCATTGTCGTTTTTTTTACCTCGAAAAAGAATTGTCTCCGATTCGCTTCAAATTTACACAGAATGAACCAATGTGTCTGCAGAATACAGCCACCGAGTTACAGCCTATTTGGACTAGTTTAAAATTTCGTAATTTTACC
This sequence comes from Zoroaster sp. YZ-2022, assembly GCA_029582265.1. Classification (NCBI taxonomy): domain Eukaryota; kingdom Metazoa; phylum Echinodermata; class Asteroidea; order Forcipulatida; family Zoroasteridae; genus Zoroaster; species Zoroaster sp. YZ-2022. Next base: position 86,459,904 of record CM055816.1, read on the forward strand.
CATATTTTTCATAAAATATTGATTTTCTTAAAAAGTTGGAATGACTCAAATTACGAAAAATGGGTTCTAGGCACTCTATTACGTCTCTCCAGCAAGTATCAAGAATTTTGAAAAAATGTCATTTTTAGGCCAAATTTGGAAAAAACGACAAGGGGTAAGCATTGTCGTTTTTTTCACCTCGAAAAAAAATTGTCTCCGATTCGCTTCAAATTTACACAGAATGAACCAATGTGTCTGCAGAATACAGCCACCGAGTTACAGCCTATTTGGACTAGTTTAAAATTTCGTAATTTTACCCATATTTTTCATAAAATATTGATTTTCTTAAAAAGTTGGAATGATAGGCGACTCAAATTACGAAAAATGGGTTCTAGGCACTCTATTACGTCTCTCCAGCAAGTATCAAGCATTTTGAAAAAATGTCATTTTTAGGCCAAATTTGGAAAAAACCACAAGGGGTTAGCATTGTCGTTTTTTTTACCTCGAAAAAAAATTGTCTCCGATTCGCTTCAAATTTACACAGAATGAACCAATGTGTCTGCAGAATACAGCCACCGAGTTACAGCCTATTTGGACTAGTTTAAAATTTCGTAATTTTACCCATATTTTTCATAAAATATTGATTTTCTTAAAAAGTTGGAATGATAGGCGACTCAAATTACGAAAAATAGGTTCTAGGCACTCTATTACGTCTCTCCAGCAAGTATCAAGAATTTTGAAAAAATGTCATTTTTAGGCCAAATTTGGAAAAAACAACAAAGGGGTAAGCATTGTCGTTTTTTTTTCAGCTCGAACAAAAATTGTCTCCGATTCGCTTCAAATTTACACAGAATGAACCAATGTGTCTGCAGAATACAGCCACCGAGTTACAGCCTATTTGGACTAGTTTAAAATTTCGTAATTTTACCCATATTTTTCATAAAATATTGATTTTCTTAAAAAGTTGGAATGACTCAAATTACGAAAAATGGGTTCTAGGCACTCTATTACGTCTCTCCAGCAAGTATCAAGAATTTTGAAAAAATGTCATTTTTAGGCCAAATTTGGAAAAAAACGACAAGGGGTAAGCATTCTCGTTTTTTTTCAGCTCGAAAAAAAATTGTCTCCGATTCGCTTCAAATTTACACAGAATGAACCAATGTGTCTGCAGAATACAGCCACCGAGTTACAGCCTATTTGGACTAGTTTAAAATTTCGTAATTTTACCCATATTTTTCATAAAATATTGATTTTCTTAAAAAGTTGGAATGATAGGCGACTCAAATTACGAAAAATGGGTTCTAGGCACTCTATTACGTCTCTCCAGCAAGTATCAAGCATTTTGAAAAAATGTCATTTTTAGGCCAAATTTGGAAAAAACCACAAGGGGTAAGCATTGTCGTTTTTTTCACCTCGAAAAAAAATTGTCTCCGATTCGCTTCAAATTTACACAGAATGAACCAATGTGTCTGCAGAATACAGCCACCGAGTTACAGCCTATTTGGACTAGTTTAAAATTTCGTAATTTTAGCCATATTTTTCATAAAATATTGATTTTCTTAAAAAGTTGGAATGACTCAAATTACGAAAAATGGGTTCTAGGCACTCTATTACGTCTCTCCAGCAAGTATCAAGAATTTTGAAAAAATGTCATTTTTAGGCCAAATTTGGAAAAAAACGACAAGGGGTAAGCATTCTCGTTTTTTTTCAGCTCGAAAAAAAATTGTCTCCGATTCGCTTCAAATTTACACAGAATGAACCAATGTGTCTGCAGAATACAGCCACCGAGTTACAGCCTATTTGGACTAGTTTAAAATTTCGTAATTTTACCCATATTTTCATAAAATATTGATTTTCTTAAAAAGTTGGAATGATAGGCGACTCAAATTACGAAAAATGGGTTCTAGGCACTCTATTACGTCTCTCCAGCAAGTATCAAGCATTTTGAAAAAATGTCATTTTTAGGCCAAATTTGGAAAAAACCACAAGGGGTTAGCATTGTCGTTTTTTTTACCTCGAAAAAAAATTGTCTCCGATTCGCTTCAAATTTACACAGAATGAACCAATGTGTCTGCAGAATACAGCCACCGAGTTACAGCCTATTTGGACTAGTTTAAAATTTCGTAATTTTACCCATATTTTTCATAAAATATTGATTTTCTTAAAAAGTTGGAATGATAGGCGACTCAAATTACGAAAAATGGGTTCTAGGCACTCTATTACGTCTCTCCAGCAAGTATCAAGAATTTTGAAAAAATGTCATTTTTAGGCCAAATTTGGAAAAAACGACAAGGGGTAAGCATTGTCGTTTTTTTTCAGCTCGAAAAAAAATTGTCTCCGATTCGCTTCAAATTTACACAGAATGAACCAATGTGTCTGCAGAATACAGCCACCGAGTTACAGCCTATTTGGACTAGTTTAAAATTTCGTAATTTTACCCATATTTTTCATAAAATATTGATTTTCTTAAAAAGTTGGAATGATAGGCTACTCAAATTACGAAAAATGGGTTCTAGGCACTCTATTACGTCTCTCCAGCAAGTATCAAGAATTTTGAAAAAATGTCATTTTTAGGCCAAATTTGGAAAAAACGACAAGGGGTAGGCATTGTCGTTTTTTTTACCTCGAAAAAGAATTGTCTCCGATTCGCTTCAAATTTACACAGAATGAACCAATGTGTCTGCAGAATACAGCCACCGAGTTACAGCCTATTTGGACTAGTTTAAAATTTCGTAATTTTACCCATATTTTTCATAAAATATTGATTTTCTTAAAAAGTTGGAATGATAGGCGACTCAAATTACGAAAAATGGGTTCTAGGCACTCTATTACGTCTCTCCAGCAAGTATCAAGAATTTTGAAAAAATGTCATTTTTAGGCCAAATTTGGAAAAAACGACAAGGGGTAAGCATTGTCGTTTTTTTTACCTCGAAAAAAAATTGTCTCCGATTCGCTTCAAATTTACACAGAATGAACCAATGTGTCTGCAGAATACAGCCACCGAGTTACAGCCTATTTGGACTAGTTTAAAATTTCGTAATTTTACCCATATTTTTTCATAAAATATTGATTTTCTTAAAAAGTTGGAATGATAGGCGACTCAAATTACGAAAAATGGGTTCTAGGCACTCTATTACGTCTCTCCAGCAAGTATCAAGAATTTTGAAAAAATGTCATTTTTAGGCCAAATTTGGAAAAAACGACAAGGGTTACCCCTTGTCGTTTTTTTTCAGCTCGAAAAAAAATTGTCTCCGATTCGCTTCAAATTTACACAGAATGAACCAATGTGTCTGCAGAATATAGCCACCGAGTTACAGCCTATTTGGACTAGTTTAAAATTTCGTAATTTTACCCATATTTTTCATAAAATATTGATTTTCTTAAAAAGTTGGATTGATAGGCGGCTCAAATTACGAAAAATGGGTTCTAGGCACTCTATTACGTCTCTCCAGCAAGTATCAAATATTTTGAAAAAATGTTATTTTTAGGCCAAATTTGGAAAAAACGACAAGGGGTAAGCATTGTCGTTTTTTTTCAGCTCGAAAAAAAATTGTCTCCGATTCGCTTCAAATTTACACAGAATGAACCAATGTGTCTGCAGAATACAGCCACCGAGTTACAGCCTATTTGGACTAGTTTAAAATTTCGTAATTTTACCCATATTTTTCATAAAATATTGATTTTCTTAAAAAGTTGGAATGATAGGCGACTCAAATTACGAAAAATGGGTTCTAGGCACTCTATTACGTCTCTCCAGCAAGTATCAAGAATTTTCAAAAAAATGTCATTTTTAGGCCAAATTTGGAAAAAACGACAAGGGGTTGTTAGCATTGTCGTTTTTTTTCAGCTCGAAAAAAAATTGTCTCCGATTCGCTTCAAATTTACACAGAATGAACCAATGTGTCTGCAGAATATAGCCACCGAGTTACAGCCTATTTGGACTAGTTTAAAATTTCGTAATTTTACCCATATTTTTCATAAAATATTGATTTTCTTAAAAAGTTGGATTGATAGGCGACTCAAATTACGAAAAATGGGTTCTAGGCACTCTATTACGTCTCTCCAGCAAGTATCAAGCATTTTAAAAAAATGTTATTTTTAGGCCAAATTTGGAAAAAACGACAAGGGGTAAGCATTGTCGTTTTTTTTTCAGCTCGAAAAAAAATTGTCTCCGATTCGCTTCAAATTTACACAGAATGAACCAATGTGTCTGCAGAATACAGCCACCGAGTTACAGCCTATTTGGACTAGTTTAAAATTTCGTAATTTTACCCATATTTTTCATAAAATATTGATTTTCTTAAAAAGTTGGAATGATAGGCGACTCAAATTACGAAAAATGGGTTCTAGGCACTCTATTACGTCTCTCCAGCAAGTATCAAGCATTTTGAAAAAATGTCATTTTTAGGCCAAATTTGGAAAAAACGACAAGGGTTAGCATTGTCGTTTTTCAGCTCGAAAAAAGTGTCTCCGATTCGCTTCAAATTTACACAGAATGAACCAATGTGTCTGCAGAATATAGCCACCGAGTTACAGCCTATTTGGACTAGTTTAAAATTTCGTAATTTTACCCATATTTTTCATAAAATATTGATTTTCTTAAAAAGTTGGATTGATAGGCGACTCAAATTACGAAAAATGGGTTCTAGGCACTCTATTACGTCTCTCCAGCAAGTATCAAATATTTTGAAAAAATTTCATTTTTAGGCCAAATTTGGAAAAAACGACAAGGGGTAAGCATTGTCGTTTTTTTTCAGCTCGAAAAAAAATTGTCTCCGATTCGCTTCAAATTTACACAGAATGAACCAATGTGTCTGCAGAATACAGCCACCGAGTTACAGCCTATTTGGACTAGTTTAAAATTTCGTAATTTTACCCATATTTTTCATAAAATATTGATTTTCTTAAAAAGTTGGAATGATAGGCGACTCAAATTACGAAAAATGGGTTCTAGGCACTCTATTACGTCTCTCCAGCAAGTATCAAGAATTTTGAAAAAATGTCATTTTTAGGCCAAATTTGGAAAAAACGACAAGGGGTAAGCATTGTCGTTTTTTTCACCTCGAAAAAATTATTCGATTAGCTTCAAATTTACACAGAATGAACCAATGTGTCTGCAGAATACAGCCACCGAGTTACAGCCTATTTGGACTAGTTTAAAATTTCGTAATTTTACCCATATTTTCATAAAATATTGATTTTCTTAAAAAGTTGGAATGATAGGCGACTCAAATTACGAAAAATGGGTTCTAGGCACTCTATTACGTCTCTCCAGCAAGTATCAAGCATTTTGAAAAAATGTCATTTTTAGGCCAAATTTGGAAAAAACGACAAGGGGTTGTTAGCATTGTCGTTTTTTTTCAGCTCGAAAAAAAATTGTCTCCGATTCGCTTCAAATTTACACAGAATGAACCAATGTGTCTGCAGAATATAGCCACCGAGTTACAGCCTATTTGCACTAGTTTAAAATTTCGTAATTTTACCCATATTTTTCATAAAATATTGATTTTCTTAAAAAGTTGGATTGATAGGCGACTCAAATTACGAAAAATGGGTTCTAGGCACTCTATTACGTCTCTCCAGCAAGTATCAAGCATTTTGAAAAATGTTATTTAGGCCAAATTTTGGAAAAACGACAAGGGTAAGCATTCTCGTTTTTTTAGCCTCGAAAAAAATTGTCTCCGATTCGCTTCAAATTTACACAGAATGAACCAATGTGTCTGCAGAATATAGCCACCGAGTTACAGCCTATTTGGACTAGTTTAAAATTTCGTAATTTTACCCATATTTTTCATAAAATATTGATTTTCTTAAAAAGTTGGATTGATAGGCGACTCAAATTACGAAAAATGGGTTCTAGGCACTCTATTACGTCTCTCCAGCAAGTATCAAATATTTTGAAAAAATGTCATTTTTAGGCCAAATTTGGAAAAAACGACAAGGGGTAGGCATTGTAGTTTTTTTGACCTCTTTAAATAGTGTCTCCGATTCGCTTCAAATTTACACAGAATGAACCAATGTGTCTGCAGAATATAGCCACCGAGTTACAGCCTATTTGCACTAGTTTAAAATTTCGTAATTTTACCCATATTTTTCATAAAATATTGATTTTCTTAAAATGTTGGAATGATAGGCGACTCAAATTACGAAAAATGGGTTCTAGGCACTCTATTACGTCTCTCCAGCAAGTATCAAGCATTTTGAAAAAATGTCATTTTTAGGCCAAATTTGGAAAAAACGACAAGGGGTTAGCATTGTCGTTTTTTTTCAGCTCGAAAAAAAATTGTCTCCGATTCGCTTCAAATTTACACAGAATGAACCAATGTGTCTGCAGAATATAGCCACCGAGCTACAGCCTATTTGGACTAGTTTAAAATTTCGTAATTTTACCCATATTTTTCATAAAATATTGATTTTCTTAAAAAGTTGGATTGATAGGCGACTCAAATTACGAAAAATGGGTTCTAGGCACTCTATTACGTCTCTCCAGCAAGTATCAAATATTTTGAAAAAATGTCATTTTTAGGCCAAATTTGGAAAAAACGACAAGGGGTAAGCATTGTCGATTTTTTTACCTCGAAAAAAAATTGTCTCCGATTCGCTTCAAATTTACACAGAATGAACCAATGTGTCTGCAGAATACAGCCACCGAGTTACAGCCTATTTGGACTAGTTTAAAATTTCGTAATTTTACCCATATTTTTCATAAAATATTGATTTCTCTAAAAAGTTGGAATGATAGGCGACTCAAATTACGAAAAATGGGTTCTAGGCACTCTATTACGTCTCTCCAGCAAGTATCAAGCATTTTGAAAAAATGTCATTTTTAGGCCAAATTTGGAAAAAACGACAAGGGGTTGTTAGCATTGTCGTTTTTTTTCAGCTCGAAAAAAAATTGTCTCCGATTCGCTTCAAATTTACACAGAATGAACCAATGTGTCTGCAGAATATAGCCACCGAGTTACAGCATATTTGCACTAGTTTAAAATTTCGTAATTTTACCCATATTTTTCATAAAATATTGATTTTCTTAAAAAGTTGGATTGATAGGCGACTCAAATTACGAAAAATGGGTTCTAGGCACTCTATTACGTCTCTCCAGCAAGTATCAAGCATTTTGAAAAAATGTTATTTTTAGGCCAAATTTGGAAAAAACGACAAGGGGTAAGCATTGTCTTTTTTTTTACCTCGAAAAAAAATTGTCTCCGATTCGCTTCAAATTTACACAGAATGAACCAATGTGTCTGCAGAATACAGCCACCGAGCTACAGCCTATTTGGACTAGTTTAAAATTTCGTAATTTTACCCATATTTTTCATAAAATATTGATTTTCTTAAAAAGTTGGAATGATAGGCGACTCAAATTACGAAAAATGGGTTCTAGGCACTCTATTACGTCTCTCCAGCAAGTATCAAGCATTTTGAAAAAATGTCATTTTTAGGCCAAATTTGGAAAAAACGACAAGGGGTAAGCATTGTCGTTTTTTTCACCTCGAAAAAAAATTGTCTCCGATTCGCTTCAAATTTACACAGAATGAACCAATGTGTCTGCAGAATACAGCCACCGAGTTACAGCCTATTTGGACTAGTTTAAAATTTCGTAATTTTACCCATATTTTTCATAAAATATTGATTTTCTTAAAAAGTTGGAATGATAGGCGACTCAAATTACAAAAAATGGGTTCTAGGCACTCTATTAAGTCTCTCCAGGAAATTATTGTAAAAAAGTGCGGAGAGTTAGTCAGAGTGTCGACCAGGTATTAGGATGACTCAAAGTCCGAGACACCCCGGTATGGTGATCACCTTAGCACCCTTCTGGGAGGTCGCTACCCTCCCGGTCCCTCCTTTTCTCCCCCGTCCGTACATTTCCTCCACGCTCTAACCTTCAGGGGAGAGACATGGCGGTCCCCAAGCCATTGCCGCAGCCAGCAGCTGCCATGTCTCTGTGTTTCAGGAGCAGGATTCGAACCCGGACGTACCAACCTGGAACTCCCGCAATTGACAGACCAGTGGACTAACGGCTTGCGCCATTTATCCTGTTGGTATTTGGAGTTGAATTTAAAACTACTTAAATAAATCTTGATTGCGTAATCATTCAAAACTAAAACATTGTTGCCACTGGGTTTCGAACCCAGGTCTCCTGCACCGAAACCCAGTACCACTGGATTGCGCCAAGATTCCTCTTGTTTCGTGTAGTTGAATTTAATACTACTTATAAATACAACGTGATTGCGTAATTATTTAAAACTAAAGTAATTGCGCCAAAGTGTTTCGAACCCGATGCTTTTTCGAACCCGGTTCGCCTGGACCGCAACACAGTGCCAACAGATTGCGCCACCAATCCTCTTGGTATGTGCAGTTGAATTCAATACTACTTATAAATAAAACGTGATTGCGTAATTATTTAAAACTAAAGCAATGGCGCTAAAGTGTTTTGAACCCGGTTCGCCTGGACCGCAGCACAGCGGTCACAGATTGCGCTACCAATCCTCTTGGTAAATGGCGAATTTAATACTACTTATAAATAAAACGTGATTGCGTAATCATTCAAAACGAAAACACTGTCGCCACTGGGTTTCGAACCCAGGTCTCTTGCACCGAAACCCAGCACCACTGGATTGCGCCACGATTCCTCTTGGTATATGTGTATGAATTTAATACTACTTATAAATAAAACGTGATTGCGTAATTAATTAAAAATATAACATTGGTACAAGTCGGATTCGAACTCGGGTCGCTCGCATCGAAACTCAATACTGATTGATTGCTCCACCAATCCTTTTGATATTTAGGTCTGAATTTAATTCGATTTAGAATTGAATTTAATTCTAAACCGTGACAGAAAAACCACTTAAAATGGAAAAGAAATACGGCAGACCAGTGCTGGGATTCGCTTGTACCAAACTTTGTGGCCTTAACATTAGACCGTTGGTTCATCTGGGTTTCGAACCCAGATCTCCAGCACCGAAACCCCAGGAACTCTGGATTGCGCCACCAATCCTTTTGATGTTTGGAGTTGAATTTTAAATTACTTAAAATAAATCATGATTGCGTAACCAATTAAAATGGAAAAAGAAATTGTCATTTCACTGCTGGGATTTGCACCAGGGTCGACTGTACCTATGTCTGGGTGCTTACCCATTAGACTGTTGCTTCATCTGTTAATTAGCAGGAATGCTTTTAGATTAATCGCAGCAATAAACATTGGTCAAAAAATTAAGTTTTAGGAGAAGGATTTGAACCCGAACGTATAGGATAGATTCTTCTGAACAGGTTTACTCTGAAACAGTAATTAAAAAATATATCAATTACATAAATTAGCAGATAATTAATAAGGGCCAAATTGATTTAAATTAATCATTTAAATTAGTTAATTTTAATTACATAAAATTGTGATTGAGTCCATCCCAGGTTCCCTGCCCCGAAACCCAGCGACACCTTCTTGATTATGTATTATGCCACTACGCTTTAATAATAATAACAACAACAACAACAACAACAACAACAACAACAACAACAACAACAACAACAACAACAACAACAACAACAACAACAACAATAATAAATAACCTGGCGAGCAGAGAAGCTTTGTCGGAGGAAGATGTTAGAATTTCTGGTCTATTGTCAAGAGTTGGAATTGGAGACTTTCCACGGTTTAAAACCTCGTTAGTAATTCTCCAAAATTCTTTAGAACCAAGAGAGATTTTGAACAATGAATGTATGCACATCCAGTGAGATGTAGACCATTTTGTCGTATGCTTAGACACTGCACAAGTGGCGGTTGGGTTCTACATTCTTTCCAAACTGACTTGATGTGAATTTGTATCAAATACCATTCAATGGAATACACTTATCAAGGTTTGGCCATAGTCCCCGCCCACCCTTATCCATGCTGGAAATCTCGGTCATGCCATCTGTATAAAAGCCAAGCACCTGACCGACATAGTTACAATTGTCATATAGGCCAGAAAGATGGGGCTATAATTAGAGATGGCCAATCTTATGTTTACTTTTACGACAGCTTACTTTTACTTATACGACAGCGCTAGTGTGATTGACATAATTTTTGGCCAATACTGAGATGATTTTGTCCATTGCAAAGGCGACAGAATTTTTTTAAAATTAAAATGAAAGACATTTTGTTTTACCCCAGTGAGGCTTTTGTGAATGCAAGACCTAAGGGGTCAAATAAAATACTTACAATATTTTACCAGTTCAGATAATAAGATGTGTATTATTTAGTTCAATTATGACATTACCTTTCTAACATGGAAATGGGTCGATTATCAACACCTGCTTGAAGCATCTTCTTAATATTTCAACCCACATAACTGAATATTTCACAAGTTGGTTTATTACCATTGTACTTGATCTTAATAGATGTACACAATTATATTTTTTTTTTACAAATATGTAGTCTTCAGGGGGTTTAAAGGGAAGGTACAACATTGGTAATTATCAAATTTTAAAATGGATGAATTATTTAAAATATTTACTTGATGTGAGTATGGTTCTGGCATCAAGCACCCTGAGAAAGTATTGTCTGAAGTGTATTTATCTTAGAGAAAAACACAATTGACGTGTTTTTTTTTTTTTTCTTTTTTTTCTTTCTGAAAAACATGGGGACCTGGTGGGACGAAAGTTTCACAAGTTAGTTGTATGATTTCTTGAAACCCAGAGGGTTAGATAAACACATATATTTCCAAATACCAATGTTGTACATTTCGTTTAAATGAAACAAGGAATAAATAAACATGTTGGGAGTTACAGAATATTGTGTCGTTCATGTATTAACCCCTTGGGTATTTTTACTAGAAAGTATCCTGAATCCACCAAAATCCACCAATTTTGTCACACACAAAATGCTGGTGTCCTGAATCCATCAGAATCCGCCAGTGTAGATATTGGACATATCCTGAATCCGCCAAAATCCACCACTAAATTTTTGGTGGATTTTGGCGGATTCAGGATACCATGCTCACATGAAAATTTGTATAGTATGTTGCTGCATAGAATCCATCAAAATCTAACATATACAGTACATGTAACTATAATCCATCAACCAACATGACCAAGCAGTTAAAAACTATTGAAATCCTGAATCCATCAAAATCCGCCACATGTTCAATGTGGAGGTATCCTGAATCCGCCAAAATCCTCCAATACAGGGGGATGGATTTTGATGGATTCAGGGTGGTTAGGGTTAATGTGCAATTTTATGAAGGTTCTGTTTTGACAGTTTATTGTACACGCATTTCCTTTCTAAGGTAATTAAGAAACTGAAATAAACATTCAGAAAAGATGTCAAAAGATAACTGTGATTGCACATGAATTGCTTACATTTTTATTACAGTTATGATTTTGATAATGTTATACCATTTGAGAATGATCTTGATTAAGATATGGTTAATTTTAAACTGTAAAATAAATGTTAAAGTTGTCTCCAAAATAACTAACACTGCTTCGTAGAAAAGAGAAATTAAGTAATTCTTAATAGTTTAACCCTTGGCCCAGTCAGCACGGCACCCACAGACACTCACTTGAGTATTTTTGATTGCATTGCCAATAGGTCAAACCACAGAGTCACACAGAGCTGTGTATGTACACTGTACTTGGTTTTGGTTTGACCTCCTTGAGTGCACTGCACAAAGTCAATGGGTTAAGAGAGACATACACATTTTGAGTGTCTTTGAGTGTTAAACCTATAGGAGGGTTAATGCAGTAAAAGAAACAAAGAAAAACTTCACTCTGCAAATCAAAGTATGTACAGTCTTGGATATGGGTAATGCATGAGTCATTCATAGGTTTTTAGAGGAGAACAGGGTGATGAAAGAGTTTCAGGTTTCAACAAAATGACCAAAAATACTTTATCAAATGTCGGCCATCTTGGTTCTGTATACACAATTCTATGAGGGTCATAGTGAGGCTCATGTCAAACATAGGCTGGTGCTTGACCTGCTCCACAGTGAGTATAACAATGTCTGTTTGGGTACTAGACTAGGCTCTCTGTGCAGTGGCTACCAACAAGAAAACATTCTGTATCATAATCATAATGGCATCATCACCCCTAGCACCCCACTCAAACAATTAATTTGGATACTTTGATTCAGCAAACCAAACATTTTGACCATTCCATCTGAAATTAGCCTTTAAAAAAAAAATTGCCAGGAGTGCTGTTTTTTACGAACAAGGGGTCACAAAATTGTTCACAACAGTGGTGATGTGATGAAGTGATTCATAGTTCAAATGCCAAAACAAAAATAGGAGCTAAAATCATATTTGATTTCACCATATGTTTATTATTATGTTGTTATAGCATACTGAATATATTACAAAATCATCAAAAACAAATGCCCCTCCATCATAAGCTGCTGTTCATTAATAGTACAGTTTTAGAGTTTCAATATGATCAAGCTAATACAAACATTATAAATTTTACATTTAATTGATTTTATAATGTTTTGGTATTAATTAACTCCATATAAATTAACTTCCCGTTCTCCTGAGGACGATCAGAGCATACTGATCGAAACGTCGAGATATAACCTCCAGTTCTTTCCAGAACTAATTACTACTCAATAGAGAATTTCACATGGTGTCACCGCAATTAGTCTTACTTAACTTCCCCATACTTATACCTTCTAATTGGGCTGAGTTACCCTTATTAGAAGTCCTCGTCAAACAAGGGAGTTAAAAAATAAGTTGTTAAAATCTAAGGAAACTATTTTATTTAAATGTAGGCTTACTAAGTTTTAAGTAACATATATCAGGGATTAACCCTAACCCTCCAGGGTATTTTGGCTAGAAACCCTGCCAGACGCAACAGAGTGCATCGTTTATCAAAGTGACTTGGCTGCCAAGTGCAACAAGATCCATCTGTTAACAAATCTCAAGGCCGAACTGCCTCAGAGTCTGTGGTCACCAAACGCAGCAGAATACAACTCTGGCATTGTTTAATGGGACCAGCTCTCAATAGAAACAGGCTTGGCTGCTTATGCACTGGTGTTGACAGCTGAATCACTCTGCTGCGTCTGGCAGGGTTAGGGTTAAAGCTGAATAAACAAATTATCAAAAGAAAATTACAGGTAAATTTTGCTCAGCAATCTTATTGCTAAGCATAATTTTTAAACAAGTTAACGATAAAAAATATCACATACTATGCATGGAGTTTGGTAGGTATCCTTTTTTTATGGCAAGTAAATGTATTTTCTTTTTTCAGTTTTTCAGTATTTTCAGTTTTCCGACTGGCATCTGCTGCCACGAGAGGTTTCATGGGGCGAGTATGTTTAACAACACCCATCATGACTAAAATCACTTGAAAACTTCCAGAATATAGGGGCGTATTCACATGTTGTCACATGTGTTGCCTTTTCCCATTCCACATTCGCCAAATTTTGGTATTATTCGGAAAGTTTGGAAATAAACCATACATGTATTTCACAACTTTTATTAATTCAAAACAAATAACCTTTTGTGTAAGAAAATTCACAATTTTCCTTGAAAACAAGTAGCCCAATTAGTTTTTGACCCGACTCCCCAATGAAAAATGTCTGACAAAGCCAGAGAGAAGTATGCTTAATAAGCTTATGGGGCTTAATGCAGGTATTTTACGCACATGCAAGCTACTCAATAAATCTGACTGGTTAACTGGGATTTTGGTTGGCTAATTGAGACCACATGATCATTTAAATAATAAGTAAAGAGTGTTTGCGGTGACACCATGTAGACATTCTCTTTTGAGTAGTAAATAGTTCTGAAAAGAACCGACTGGTTACAACTCAATGTTTCGATCAGTATGCTCTGATTCTCCTGAAGACGATCAGAGAATACTGACCTTTTTCACCATGCAAAGTTACAAGTCTTACTTACATTTACAAGTCTTACTTACATATTACACTAGTAATTACCTGGTTAGAAGATAACCACTTAATTATCTGAAAGCTAACTCGATGTGAAGTTGGTAAAGGTGACAATCAACCTGACAAATTATTCTCATTACAGAGAAAAATGTATGCAAAATTACATAAATTTGCCAGATTGAAACTTTTCTGCTCCAAGTGTATTCTGTCAAAGTTGTGAATGCTTTTTCACACTTTACATGACGCAGATTCTACATTGAGCTGAAATTCATTATTGATTGGTTATTGTATATCTTGTTTCAAAGAAATTAAGCAAATAATTATGGAGAAGCAGTTTTGCCAACATTTCCAATGCTGTACCCTGCATATAACCATAAATGTTCGTATGTTTTCAAGTCATAACTTTAAGGAATAACAAAATTCACTTCAACTTTGAGTCAGAAGTATAAATCTAGCATATTTGACAGAGCATTTTATTCTATTTTAATGCAAATTATACAATAATAGTATATGTGCAGCGTGTTATAGGAGTGATATTTCTATATATATATTAACAGATTTTACACAGATATAGGATAACTGTTAAACAGTGAATTTATCTACCTCGCCAACATCAGTAATCGCTTGATCGTTGATTGTATACTGAATCTTGCATTTGAGTCGAACTTTCTCCTGTGGATCAAAGCAAAAAGAAATTCCAAATGAGTTTATCTCAACAGATTTGGATTCATACCTTAAAAGGACAGTATCGTCACGATCAGAACAGACTTTCAACAGGGCATGGAATAGGTGTTCTAGTTTAAGATGAATACTTTGACTGAAAATTACTGTCTCATTTATGCAGCAGCAACGGTAATATAACCTTATCACCCTTATCAGGGTGGTAAAAATGACAGTGAAAACCAATCAAAGATGCCCCAGTGTGCACAGTCAACACAGTCAGTTGAATGGTTTTCATCACTATAGCTACTTGCCACTAAAGTTCAGCTATAGTAGGAGGGTTAATTTGATAACCTGATATTTACCAATGCTGTACCTTCCCTTTTAAAACAGCTACTCTACACTGTACTCAAGCATTTCTCAATATTACCTACCTTCTGTGTGTTTGCTATGAGCATGACTTGAGTAATTGCTGCTGGGGGTAGAATGGAATTAAAAGCTGGTAGGTCCGTAGCTGATGGTGGCTGTAGATTAACTCTCACCATCTGAATAAGAATCACACATAAGGGTAAATGAATCAAGTTTAGACTCTGCAGAGGAAGTTAACAAAATGTTAACCCAGCAAGTTTTAGGCATAAAAAAAAAAATTTGATTCAAAGTACTAAAATTGAGACCCCTGCACTCTATTACGTCTCTCCAGCAAGTATTAGGCATTTGAAAAACAAAAAATTTAGGCACTTTTTGTTTTTTGACCTCGAAAAAAATGTCTCCAATCTGCTTCTAAATAACATGGATGATAGCCCTGTGTCTGCATAACACAGCCAACTGATTTATAGCCTTCTTGGACAAGGATTTAACAACGACACAACGTAATAAAAGTGAAGGTCCAACATTGGTATTTGGGAATGTACCTTCACTTCAACCCTCTGGTATTCAAGAAATAATTTTAAAACTAACCCGTGAAAATTTCATCACAATAAGTGTTCACGTTTGCAGAAAAAATTCTTAAATCTTTTTATTAAAATTTTAGTCTGTGAGCTTGTGGAGTCCATACGCATTTTCGGGTACAATCTTTGAAACTCTTAGGATCTCCTATAATATATGTCAACAAATACAAAGCTGTTTGATGCCATTTTTCCTATGCCCCTATGGCGGCCATATTGAATTTTAAAATGGCCGCCATATTTAGCATATTATGTGCATACTGTATGCATGGAAAAGGTCAAAATATTACGAAACTGATATGGAGCTTCATTTTTCTACATTTATTAACTCTGGTAACACTATGAAATTCTTTCATATGATATTAAAGGTGTTGCAGGCATTTGAAAATTCAAATTTGTCACCATTTAAGGCATATTAGAGATACTTTTTGTATCGTTTCAGTCAACAGGGGCTATCAAGCACTGATCATGAGTTAAAATAATTGTAAATGAATATTACATTTAAAACCATTGACAGATTAGCATACATGTATGGTGGATTTTTTATATTTGTAACAAGGATTAACCAAATAACCAAGGTAAGCATGTTGTTTTGTTATGAAATATATACATATAAATACATATATAAAAAGGAACACAAATCATGACCACTTACACAAGTGCCACTTGACAACCCAACTATCTTATTAATAATATAATACAAATATATAAGTATATGTTATTTATAACTAAATTATCTACCAACTATGGCATAACGGAAATTTACGAAAAGAGCAAAACGTTCACAATCAAAACAGAAAATGAAACAATTTTCACTTGAACGCTCGACTAAAACCAAAGAATACAAAAATAGTCTACTGACAACTAGAACAAATAGTCTACTGACTACACTAGTAGAACAAATAGTCTACTGACTACACTAGTAGAACAAAGTGAACAATTCATCACAAACCTTTCCAAAGCAAAACTATCTCAAATTGAAAAAAAAAAAATGCTCTGGGTAAAGGTTTAAACTTTGTTCCAACTCCTGCTAAACCAACCCGTTCAACTCTTTTGAGTGAAATTGACGAATAAGAATTGAATTCCTGATACATAACAAACCTTCCAAAACTCATCTGTTCAAACCACCATCCACTTGGAATCCAAAAACTACACAGAGTGCAACACTTGAAACTATTTGGAAGCCACAAAAAATAAACTTGCTCACATTCGTCTGAGAACTCGGAAAAAGAACATGAAAAACCCTGAACTATCAGCCCTCAAATATCTGAGGAACAACCCTGAAATCGTGATCAAATCATACGATAAAAGGAGAGGCACTGCATTATGAACCGCTCCGACTACCTACAGGTTGGATTATTACAAACATCTTGAATCAGAGCAATACACCGAGTTCGATCAAGATATTACACAAGAAACCATCCTTTTAATTCATAATGTCCAAACCAAAATGCGAAACAACACACTCTCGACAAACACACTGTGGCATACTATCTCGATCCGAGCTCACAGGCATGTCACATTCCAACAGTACTTTCTACCGAGAATTCACAAAACCCCACCAACAGGCACACCCTTTGTTGGAAGATCATTTTCTACTCCCTGTAGTATCCGCATATGTCCGCATATGTCCGCAAAACAGCAGATATACTGAGGAAACTCGAAGGAATAACATTTCCACAAAATGTGTCTTAATATCACAAGTATTGATGTTGTTAAAATGTACACAAATATCCGCAATAAACTGAGGCAATAAACTGTGTATGCAATGCCATCGATCAAACCAACTATCCATAGTTTATCAACAAATACATCCGCAAATTTCTGGAAGTAATACTCAACAGAAATTGTTTCCAATTTGGAAATAAAATCGGTTGTGCAATTAGCTTAACAGCCAGTCCGGAAATTTGTGACATAACATTATACGATCTCGAAAATAAAATAGTACAACAGGCTGATCATATCCAAACATGGTGGCATACTAGACACAAAAGTGTACACCAAACCTACGGAAACATACATGTACCAGTTTCTACACAGAACCCCATCACACCCCGCACCCCATGTGTTCAAAGCATTTATCTATTGAGAAACTCTGCGATATGCTAGAAACACCAACAATGAGGAAGATTTCACAGAAATACGTCAAAATTTCTCACAAAAAATTATTAGCTGAGATAAACAACGTAACACATAAAGTGTCACTGGCTAACTAGCCAAACTGATTCACAAATTACCAAAAGATAAACAAAACAACGACTTATAATCCGTTCGTAAACCACAAAAGATGTGAAACAAGCAGGAAACAAACATTGGCCACTGATACAACAAAACCAACATACTCTCAGAAATATTTCCAAAACAACCATTTGTTGCATTCAGAAAGGCTCAAAACATTCGGGAGAAACTAACTCACTCCCAGGGACCCCAGGGGTCAGTTTGAGATTTCCATGTTACCATATAGAGCATTTTCTCTACATTTTGATGGAAAAAGAAAATCCTGAAACGTTGTTGGTAACATTGTTTCACAATAAATTTGGGAGGTCACTTTTGAAAATTGGGTCCAAGTTTAGGGTTTTGCAGAGCCAGTCACATCTGGCTTTTTGAAAACCAGATGAAACACTTAATGATCTGCTCTCTTTATTAGAGGAACAAATCACATAAACACAACGAAGGAACCCACTCATACAAAATGGACACATTACAACTGTTTGGAAAACATCAATTATCCAAAAATAAGATAGGAGACAATCCGGTTCTAACTTCTATTGAACCAGTACTTGCAACTGATTGCCCGCAATTGATGAGGCATGAAAGCTTACAATGTAGCTATTGTATTGCTACCAAGGATCTGAAAAAATATCCCGTCTCTTCAACATATTTCCCCTTTTATGACCAAAAATAGGCCTACCTGTAAACAAAAGGTCAACTATTCCCACAAACTATATTGTCAAACTGACAAACAACGGAAATAGTCAGTTACGGACCCATATCATCTTGTATGAAAAATACAATTTGAAAAACAAATCAACAAAGATGTAGTGTCACTGAATGGGATTGCATGTACCATTATTTTTCACTCAAATCTGATGTTTAAACAATTCTTTTAAACAAAAACTCCTGTGACAGCCACTGTTAGGCCACCTTTCACGTCAGCTTTTAGAAATACCAATTTTAAGACACGAGAAATATTACAGGACACCGAAAAACTTACGAAAACCCACATGGCACAAACCCATTGTGACTCCCCCACAATACTCATGAACGATCCAAAAGGCAAAACAAAAACACTGAGGAACCACACGAAATATAATTTCGTGGGCAAGCATCATCGGAACACAAAACTAAATAGTAAATGTCTGTGGCAAATTTTATGCCAACAGTGTATGACTGTTAAGAATAATGTTATTTGTTCTACTTACGAAGATATTGTGACACAAAACCATGCAACAAAGACAGTTCAAGGATGGGATTGCAACGACGCGTCGGGACATGAATCACGTAACCATACATAAGCCTTATCGCTAATAGCAGCCGCAAGGAATTGTGGGATGTCTGTGGGCGCAACAGCGCCATTGCGTGCCGCGCGGACAAACAAAATATTATTCACGCAAAAGCTGCGCCAAACAGATGCCCCTTTTTGTATCACTGTATGCTTTGCGGCAGTTGCTTCAGTGCTCTTGATCTTTAGCGATAAGGCTTATGTGCACGGCACCGCACCGTGTGGTTTTCGGATACAGCACGAAGTGACTGTGTGTGATTTTCGGATATAGCGCGAAGTGACACATGGCAGTGTCCCGGCTGCGAAATTAACACCAATTGAGAATCCTATTCCACAGTGGTAACAGGAAGGATTCCGAAAATGCGTGGTGCGTCAATTGGGAAAAAGTGTAGGCTTTTCGTTAATATTCGTTTCGTCATCTGCGTTTTAGTTCGAAAAATACCTCGAAAAAAACATCATTCCGGTGGTAGAAAAAAATGGCATCAAGTTGATTTGGATGCTTCATAGTTTGAAGAATAATTCATTAAATTTTCAAAGATTGTACACGAAGTTGCATATGGGGACTTTTTAAAGAAAATTCTTAATGCGTTTTCACTATTTTCTCGTTAAAAAACACAATGAAATTATCTGCAAAATTTATACGTTGGTTTCTGTACATATTTCTTGACTTCTTGATCGTGAAGTACAGATGTATATACATTCATTATAATAATTTTAGAATGGGAAGAATAACTGACATAACCGGAATGAAGAATTTACTCTGTCATGTCGAAGTCCACATCAACCGAATGTATTCAAAGCAAATTTGATAATTGGAACTCCCAGCGCTGGTGACACTAGCGATGAATCCTCCTGTCCCCGTTCCCAACTTCCTCCATCGTCTTACGGTTTCTGGTGGATACAATCAGGTGTATAACCAAAAAGGGCTTGACCCTTTCACGAGACGAATATGAGTTGCTTGTTATCCTGAATCCTACCCTCCCCGATCGACAATTAAGCTGAATGGAAATAGATGAATTGGTTTCCCATCCCTGTTAAAAATGCACGAAAAAGAAACAACATTCTGCTCATATAAAACATGCCAAACACCGCCACCGCCCCACCTGAAGCCTTCATCACCCCATTAACAACCCCATTTAAACCCCAAAGGTCCACTACTCAACCTCCCGGCCAAAGCTAAAATCTACTTCAGATATTGTAGTTCGAAAGGTAGGCCTATTATACGGGAGATATCCTGAGAGTGCCGTCCACTAGTGGGACACTCTCTGTGTTTGACGGCACGGCCTGTGTCACAATCACGCTGGTTGGAAATTCACGGAAAACTTCACCGGAACCGTCCCATATTATAGCGATGTCCAATGAATACTGTGGTATGATTTATTTTGAAACAAATCAGATAATTATTGAATATGTTTGACATATTATTCTTTAAAAAAAACACAGACAAGAGATAGCAGTAACAATGGTAAAATCGTTTTACTATTTTACAAAAATTGAGGCTCGAGGATAGTTGTGTAGTTATTTGTTCTCAAAACAATTATCATATTTTTAATCGAAGAAGGCCCTTTTGCACAATCTATCTATATCAAATGTTACCTTGAGCAGAATACATTTTAGTTTATTACGCTTTAGTTAATATTGTTTTTCCCATGTTAATTATTTACGCGATTTTATTACATAACGTTGCACATGTGAGAGTGATTGGCGGCCCCAATTGATAGCATGTTGGGTTTCAGCTGCAGGGTGAAAGAGCATCAGTTCGAATCCTGCAGTTGTCTTTGTGGACCTCCGTTTTCTTTTTGCGTAATTACCATTCATAAATTTCAAATATATTAAATTGAACGCAACACGAATCGGTCGCGTAAGTCACTAGTGCACTGGTTTGATCAATCGCAAACAGTTCCACTTTTATGGAATCCTGCTCGTGACCTTTTTAATTTTTATTTGTTTGACCAATGGTTGTTGTCTTCATTGAATCTCCAATCATTCCTATTAAATATAAGATGAAGCAACAGTTTAATGGTTAAGGCGCAAGACCTTGGTACAGCTGACTCTGGTTCCAACAGTGTCATGACGCTTTTCTTTTTAATTTTCAATGGTTACACAATCACGATTTATTTAAGTAATTTAAAATACAACACCAGATTCCAACAACATAGGTGGCGCAAGCCGTTAGTACACTGGTTTGATATATTTAAAATAAAATAAATTAAGCAATCACATTTTATTTATAAGTAGTATTAACTTCATCACCATTTACCCAGAGGATTGGTGGCGCAATCTACTGCGTGGCGCAATCTACTGCGTGGCGCAATCTACTGGTGGCGCAATCTACTGCGGTCCAGGCGAACCGGGTTAAAAAAAGAACCGGGCGCCATTTCTTTAATTTTAAATAATTACGCAATCCTGTTTTATTTATACTAGTATTAAATTCAATTACATGTACCAAGAGGAATCTTGGCGCAATACAGTGGTACTGGGTTTTGGTGCAGGAGACCTGGGATCGAAACACAGTGGCAACAATGTTTTAGTTTTGAATGATTACGCAATCAAGATTTATTTAAGTAGTTTTAAATTCAACACCAGATACAAACAGGATAGTTGGTGCAAGCCGGTAGTACACTGGAAAGTTCAATCAGTACATTTCTAGGCTGGTACGTCTGGCAGTTCGAACCCCTATTAGAAAGTTCTTGTGTTTTATTTTGACCAATGCTTGTTGCTAGCAATAAATCTCCAATCATTCACATTACATGGCAGATAACCAACGGTCTAATGTTAAGGCGCCAAAGTTTGGAACAAGAGAATCCCAGAACTGGTCCGCCGCATTTTTTTCCATTTTAAGTGGTTTTGCTTTCACGGTTTAGAATTAAATTCAACTCTAAATCGAATTAAATTCAAACCTAAATATCAAAAGGATTGGTGTCGCAATCCATTAGTATTGAGTTTCAATGCAAGCGACCCGAGTTCGAATCCTACTTGTCCTAATGTTATATTTTTAATTAATTACGCAATCACGTTTTATTTATAAGTAGTATTAAATTCATACACATATACCAAGAGGAATCGTGGCGCAATTCAGTGGTACTGGGTTTCGGTGCAAGAGACCTGGGTTCGAAACCCAATGGCCACGGTGTTTTCGTTTTGAATGATTACGCAATCACGTTTTATTAATAAGTAGTATTAAATTCAACGCCATTTAAACAGAGGATTAGTGGCGCAATCTGTTGGCACTGTGTTGCGGTTCAGGCGAACCGGGTTCGAAAAAGCACCGGGTTCGAAACACTTTGGCACCATTATTTTAGTATTAAATAATTACGCAATCACGTTTTATTTATAAGTAGTATTGAATTCAACTTCACGTAACAAGAGCAATCATAGCGCAATCCAGTGTTACTGGGTTTCGGTACAGGACAACTGGGTTCGAAACCAAGTGCCAACAATGTTTTCGTTTTGAATGATTACGCAATCACGTTTTATTTATCAGTAGTATTAAATTCGTCATTTACCAAGAGGATTGGTAGCTCAATCTGTGACCGCTGTGGTACGGTCCAGGCGAACCGGGTTCGAAACACTTTGGCGCCATTGCTTTAGTTTTAAATAATTACGCAATCACGTTTTATTTATAAGTAGTATTGAATTGAACTGCACATACCAAGAGGAATCTTGGCGCAATCCAGTGGTACTGGGTTTCGGTGCAGGAGACCTGGGTTCGAAACCCAGTGGCCACAATGTTTTAGTTTTGAATGATTACGCAATCAAGATTTATTTAAGTAGTTTTAAATTCAACCCAAATACCAACAGGATAAATGGCGCAAGCCGTTAGTCCACTGGTCTGTCAATTGCGGCAGTTCCAGGCTGGTACGTCCGGGTTCGAATCCTGCTCCTGAAACACAGAGACATGGCAGCTGCTGGCTGCGGCAATGGCTTGGGGACCGCCATGTCTCCCCTGAAGGTTAGAGCGTGGAGGAAATGTACGGACGGGGGAGAAAAGGAGGGACCGGGAGGGTAGCGACCTCCCAGAAGGGTGCTAAGGTGATCACCATGCCGGGGTGTCACGGACTTTGAGTCATCCTAATACCTGGTCGACACTCTGACTAACTCTCCGGACTTTTTTACAATATATATATATATATATATATATATATATATATATATATATATATATATATATATATATATATATATATATACAATATATTTCAAAATGCTTGATATTTGCTGGAGAGACGTAATAGAGTGCCTAGAACCCATTTGAGTCGCCTATCATTCCAACTTTTTAAGAAAATCAATATTTTATGAAAAATGTGGGTAAAATTACGAAATTTTAAACTAGTCCAAATAGGCTGTAACTCGGTGGCTGTATTCTGCAGACACATTGGTTCATTCTGTGTAAATTTGAAGCGAATCGGAGACAAATTTTTTTTCGAGGTGAAAAAACGACAATGCTTACCTTGTGGTTTTTCCAAATTTGCTAAAAAATGACATTTTTCAAAATGCTTGATACTTGCTGGAGAGACGTAATAGAGTGCCTAGAACCCATTTTTCGTAATTTGAGTCGCCTATCATTCCAACTTTTTAAGAAAATCAATATTTTATGACAAATATGGGTAAAATTACGAAATTTTAAACTAGTCCAAATAGGCTGTAACTCGGTGGCTGTATTCTGCAGACACATTGGTTCATTCTGTGTAAATTTGAAGCGAATCGGAGACAATTTTTTTTTCGAGGTGAAAAAAAACGACAATGCTTACCCCTTGTCGTTTTTTCCAAATTTGGCCTAAAAATGACATTTTTTCAAAATGCTTGATACTTGCTGGAGAGACGTAATAGAGTGCCTAGAACCCATTTTTCGTAATTTGAGTCGCCTATCATTCCAACTTTTTAAGAAAATCAATATTTTATGAAACATATGGGTAAAATTACGAAATTTTAAACTAGTCCAAATAGGCTGTAACTCGGTGGCTGTATTCTGCAGACACATTGGTTCATTCTGTGTAAATTTGAAGCGAATCGGAGACAAATTTGTTTCGAGGTGAAAAAAACGACAATGCTTACCCCTTGTGGTTTTTTCCAAATTTGGCCTAAAAATGACATTTTTTCAAAATGCTTGATACTTGCTGGAGAGACGTAATAGAGTGCCTAGAACCCATTTTTCGTAATTTGAGTCGCCTATCATTCCAACTTTTTAAGAAAATCAATATTTTATGAACAAATATGGGTAAAATTACGAAATTTTAAACTAGTCCAAATAGGCTGTAACTCGGTGGCTGTAATAGAGTGCCTAGAACCCATTTTTCGTAATTTGAGTCGCCTATCATTCCAACTTTTTAAGAAAATCAATATTTTATGAAAAATATGGCTAAAATTACGAAATTTTAAACTAGTCCAAATAGGCTGTAACTCGGTGGCTGTATTCTGCAGACAAATTGGTTCATTCTGTGTAAATTTGAAGCGAATCGGAGACAAACTTTTTTCGAGGTGAAAAAAAACGACAATGCTTACCCCTTGTCGTTTTTTCCAAATTTGGCCTAAAAATGACATTTTTTCAAAATGCTTGATACTTGCTGGAGAGACGTAATAGAGTGCCTAGAACCCATTTTTCGTAATTTGAGTCGCCTATCATTCCAACTTTTTAAGAAAATCAATATTTTATGAAACATATGGGTAAAATTACGAAATTTTAAACTAGTCCAAATAGGCTGTAACTCGGTGGCTGTATTCTGCAGACACATTGGTTCATTCTGTGTAAATTTGAAGCGAATCGGAGACAAATTTGTTTCGAGGTGAAAAAAACGACAATGCTTACCCCTTGTGGTTTTTTCCAAATTTGGCCTAAAAATGACATTTTTTCAAAATGCTTGATACTTGCTGGAGAGACGTAATAGAGTGCCTAGAACCCATTTTTCGTAATTTGAGTCGCCTATCATTCCAACTTTTTAAGAAAATCAATATTTTATGAACAAATATGGGTAAAATTACGAAATTTTAAACTAGTCCAAATAGGCTGTAACTCGGTGGCTGTAATAGAGTGCCTAGAACCCATTTTTCGTAATTTGAGTCGCCTATCATTCCAACTTTTTAAGAAAATCAATATTTTATGAAAAATATGGCTAAAATTACGAAATTTTAAACTAGTCCAAATAGGCTGTAACTCGGTGGCTGTATTCTGCAGACACATTGGTTCATTCTGTGTAAATTTGAAGCGAATCGGAGACAAACTTTTTTCGAGGTGAAAAAACGACAATGCTTACCCCTTCGTTTTTTTCCCAAATTTGGCCTAAAAATGACATTTTCAAAATGCTTGATACTTGCTGGTGAGACGTAATAGAGTGCCTAGAACCCATTTTTCGTAATTTGAGTCGCCTATCATTCCAACTTTTTAAGAAAATCAATATTTTATGAAAAATATGGGTAAAATTACGAAATTTTAAACTAGTCCAAATAGGCTGTAACTCGGTGGCTGTATTCTGCAGACACATTGGTTCATTCTGTGTAAATTTGAAGCGAATCGGAGACAAACTTTTTTCGAGGTGAAAAAAAACGACAATGCTTACCTTGTCGTTTTTCCAATTTGGCCTAAAAATGACATTTTTTCAAAATGCTTGATACTTGCTGGAGAGACGTAATAGAGTGCCTAGAACCCATTTTTCGTAATTTGAGTCGCCTATCATTCCAACTTTTTAAGAAAATCAATATTTTATGAAACATATGGGTAAAATTACGAAATTTTAAACTAGTCCAAATAGGCTGTAACTCGGTGGCTGTATTCTGCAGACA
Source organism: Zoroaster sp. YZ-2022 (assembly GCA_029582265.1). Classification (NCBI taxonomy): domain Eukaryota; kingdom Metazoa; phylum Echinodermata; class Asteroidea; order Forcipulatida; family Zoroasteridae; genus Zoroaster; species Zoroaster sp. YZ-2022. Next base: position 86,485,625 of record CM055816.1, read on the forward strand.
CATTGGTTCATTCTGTGTAAATTTGAAGCGAATCGGAGACAATTTTTTTTTCGAGGTGAAAAAACGACAATGCTACCCTTTGTGGTTTTTTTCCCAAATTTGGGCCTAAAAATGACATTTTTCAAAATGCTTGATACTTGCTGGAGAGACGTAATAGAGTGCCTAGAACCCATTTTTCGTAATTTGAGTCGCCTATCATTCCAACTTTTAAGAAAATCAATATTTTATGAAAAATATGGGTAAAATTACGAAATTTTAAACTAGTCCAAATAGGCTGTAACTCGGTGGCTGTATTCTGCAGACAAATTGGTTCATTCTGTGTAAATATGTAGCGAATCCGAGACAAACTTTTTCGGGTGAAAAAAACGACAATGCTTACCCTTGTCGTTTTTTCCAAATTTGGCTCAAAATGACATTTTTTCAAAATGCTTGATACTTGCTGGAGAGACGTAATAGAGTGCCTAGAACCCATTTTTCGTAATTTGAGTCGCCTATCATTCCAACTTTAAGAAAATCAATATTTTATGAAAATATGGGTAAAATTACGAAATTTTAAACTAGTCCAAATAGGCTGTAACTCGGTGGCTGTATTCTGCAGACACATTGGTTCATTCTGTGTAAATTTGAAGCGAATCGAGACAATTTGTTTCGAGGTGAAAAAACGACAATGCTTACCTTGTGGTTTTTTCCAAATTTATTTAAAATGACATTTTTTCAAAATGCTTGATACTTGCTGGAGAGACGTAATAGAGTGCCTAGAACCCATTTTCGTAATTTGAGTCGCCTATCATTCCAACATTTTAAGAAAATCAATATTTTATGAAAAATTATGGTAAAATTACGAAATTTTAAACTAGTCCAAATAGGGTTGTAACTCGGTGGCTGTATTCTGCAGACAACATTGGTTCATTCTGTGTAAATTTGAAGCGAATCGGAGACATTTTTTTCGAGGTGAAAAAAACGACAATGCTTACCCCTTGTCGTTTTTTCCAAATTTGGCCTAAAAATGACATTTTTTCAAAATGCTTGATACTTGCTGGAGAGACGTAATAGAGTGCCTAGAACCCATTTTTCGTAATTTGAGTCGCCTATCATTCCAACTTTAAAAAAAAATCAATATTTTATGAAAAATATGGGTAAAATTACGAAATTTTAAACTAGTCCAAATAGGCTGTAACTCGGTGGCTGTATTCTGCAGACACATTGGTTCATTCTGTGTAAATTTGAAGCGAATCGGAGACAATTTTTTTTCGAGGTGAAAAAAACGACAATGCTTACCCTTGTCGTTTTTTCCAAATTTTTTAAAAAATGACATTTTTCAAAATGCTTGATACTTGCTGGAGAGACGTAATAGAGTGCCTAGAACCCATTTTTCGTAATTTGAGTCGCCTATCATTCCAACTTTTTAAGAAAATCAATATTTTATGAAACATATGGGTATACGAAATTTTAAATAAACATAACTCGGTGGCTGTATTCTGCAGACATTTTAAAGATCGAGAACAAATTTGTTTCGAGGTGAAAAAAAACACAATAGGCCTAAAAATGACATTTTTTCAAAATGCTTGATACTCTGGATGGTGCCTAGAACCCATTTTTCGTAATTTGACTGCAGACATTGGTTCAACTTTTAGAAAATCAATATTTTATGAAAATATGGCTAAGTACGAAATTTTAAACAGTCCAAATTTCAGTGGCTGTGTATTCTGCAGACAAATTGGTTCATTCTGGAGTTTTTTTTCGAGGTGAAAAAAAAAAACGACAATGCCGTTGTCGTTTTTCCAAATTTGCTAAAAATGACATTTTCAAATGCTTGATACTTGCTGGAGAGACGTAATAAGGTGCCTAGAACCCATTTTTCGTAATTTGGTCGCCTATCATTCCAACTTTAAAAAAATCAATATTTTATGAAAAATATGGGTAAGAGTACGAATTTTAAACTAGTCCAAATAGGCTGTAACTCGGTGGCTGTATTCTGCAGACACATTGGTTCATTCTGTGTAAATTTGAAGCGAATCGGAGACAATTTTGTTTCGAGGTGAAAAACGACAATACTTTTGTGTCGTTTTCCAAATTTAACCCTAAAAATGACATTTTTTTCAAAATGCTTGATACTTGCTGGAGAGACGTAATAGAGTGCCTAGAACCCATTTTTCGTAATTTGAGTCGCCTATCATTCCAACTTTTAAGAAAATCAATATTTTATGAAAAATATGGGTAAAATTACGAAATTTTAAACTAGTCCAAATAGGCTGTAACTCGGTGGCTGTATTCTGCAGACACATTGGTTCATTCTGTGTAAATTTGAAGCGAATCGGAGACAATTTTTTTTTCGAGGTGAAAAAAACGACAATGCTTACCCCTTGTCGTTTTTTCCAAATTTGGCCTAAAAATGACATTTTTTCAAAATGCTTGATACTTGCTGGAGAGACGTAATAGAGTGCCTAGAACCCATTTTTCGTAATTTGAGTCGCCTATCTTTCCAACTTTAAAAAAAAATCAATATTTTATGAAAAATATGGGTAAAATTACAAAATTTTAAACTAGTCCAAATAGGCTGTAACTCGGTGGCTGTATTCTGCAGACACATTGGTTCATTCTGTGTAAATTTGAAGCGAATCGGAGACAAATTTGTTTCGAGGTGAAAAAAACGACAATGCTTACCCCTTGTGGTTTTTCAAGCAACAGCCTAAAAATGACATTTTTTCAAAATGCTTGATACTTGCTGGAGAGACGTAATAGAGTGCCTAGAACCCATTTTTCGTAATTTGAGTCGCCTATCTTTCCAACTTTTTAAGAAAATCAATATTTTATGAACAAATATGGGTAAAATTACGAAATTTTAAACTAGTCCAAATAGGCTGTAACTCGGTGGCTGTATTCTGCAGACACATTGGTTCATTCTGTGTAAATTTGAAGCGAATCGGAGACAATTTTTTTTCGAGGTGAAAAAAAACGACAATGCTTACCCCTTGTCTTTTTTTTTCCAAATTTGGCCTAAAAATGACATTTTTTCTAAATTCTTGATACTTGCTGGAGAGACGTAATAGAGTGCCTAGAACCCATTTTTCGTAATTTGAGTCGCCTATCATTCCAACTTTTTAAGAAAATCAATATTTTATGAAAAATATGGGTAAAATTACGAAATTTTAAACTCGTCCAAATAGGCTGTAACTCGGTGGCTGTATTCTGCAGACACATAGGTTCATTCTGTGTAAATTTGAAGCGAATCAGAGACGTCTTTTTTTACACTACCAATGCAGGACTTCGTTCCATGTAATTTAGACAGTTAAGTGTCTATAAAACCAAAAAAAAATTATTATAAAAAAGTGCGGAGAGTTAGTCAGAGTGTCGACCAGGTATTCGGATGACTCAAAGTCCGGGCGAACCGGCATGGTGATCACCTTAGCACCCTTCTGGGAGGTCACTACCCTCCCGGTCCCTCCTTATTCTCCCCCGCCCGTACATTTCCTCCACGCTCTAACCTTTAGGGGAGAGACATGGCGGTCCCCAAGCCATCGCCGCAGCCAGCAGCTGCTGGCATGTCTCTATGTGTCAGGAGCAGGATTCGAACCCGGACGTACCAGCCTGGAACTGCCGCAATTGACAGCCCAGTGGACTAACGGCTTGCGGCTTGCGGCTTGCGGCTTGCGGCTTGCGGCTTGCGGCTTGCGGCTTGCGGCTTGCGGCTTGCGGCTTGCGGCTTGCGGCTTGCGGCTTGCGGCTTGCGGCTTGCGGCTTGCGGCTTGCGGCTTGCGGCTTGCGGCTTGCGGCTTGCGGCTTGCGCCATTTATCCTGTTGGTATTTGGATAAGAATTTAATACTACTTAAATAAACCATTTTGATAAAATTAAAAAGAAATATGGCGTTGCCGGGGCTCGAACCCGTTTGAAATGCAATTAAACAGACCCATAGACTAACGGGTTGCGCCACCAATCCTTTTGGTATACTGAGGTGAATTTAATACTACTTAAACCATCATGATTGCGCAATCATGTAAAATGAAAAAAAAAAGTGGGGATGCCGGGGTTCGAACCCATGTAGACTGCAATTTAACAGACCAGTAGACTAACGGCTTGCGCCACCAATCCTGTTGGTATACGGAGGTGAATTTAATACTACTTAAACCATCATGATTGCGCAATCATGTAAAATGAAGGGAAAAATGTGGTGATGCCGTGGTTCGAACCCATGTTGACTGCAATTGGACAGACCATTAGACTAACGGCTTGCGCCACCAGTCCTATTGGTATTTGGAGTCAAATTTTAAACTACTTAAATTAATGTGTTTTTGCAACCATTTAAAATTTAAAATATTTGCGTCCATAGGATTCGAACCAGTGTCCCGAATTAACAAACACAGCATTAATCCAAGTTTGTAATTGGAAGTGAAATTTAAACCATATTTCGTTTCCTAGATTCCTGTACAACAAAACCATAACCAGTGTTTTAATATCAATGTATTATGCTACAGGTCATGGCCTGAAGAGAGCGCTATTTATGCAACGGTAAATACCATGAATTCGTTTTTGTTTCGCACGAAAAATTATTTGTATGTTTACAATGATTCGATTTTACGTATCGACGTACGTATATATACTTGTGCTTCCGAGTATGTGGGGTAAATCCACAGGCGGTGATTGGCAGGTTAATTCCCCACTAGTAAGCAGGAGGTCGCGGGCTCGAATCTCGCCCGAGTCGCCTGTGGCTTTTTTATTTTCAAATTTGGCTCATATACTGTTAATATTTATTTTTGGAAAAAGTTGGTTAGGCAGATGATTCAAATTGCAAACAATACGTTCCCAGGCACTTTATTTCGGTCTCGGACAAAAATAAACAATATTTTTAGCTAATTTTGAAAAGAAAAATGCAGTGTCCTCCGATTTATTTTTATCCAAGGTAAAACATGTCGATAAGGCTTACCCCTTTTAGTGTTCCCCAAAAAAAGCTGGCCCCAAATATTTGTTTTTTGGGTCACTATAGACAATGGGCAAGGGACATTTTTCATAAACAAGTTAACATTTTCATATTTTCTTTGAAAATCTAATCTTTTTGGAAAAAGTTGGAAAGACAGGCAATTCAAATTGCAAAAAGTTCCTGCCACTATATTTCAAAATTATGAAATTAAAACCAAACAATATTTTGAGGCAAAATGTTGACGAACAGCAAGGGGGTAAACCTTGTAATTTTTTTACCTTGCAAAAAATCCGATTTCCTTCTAAATAACATGGAATGTAGCCTTGGATCAGCAGAATATACCAATTGGTTAGTTTTCTTGGGCAAGGGAAATCTTGAAAAATAAAATTATTTTCAAGTTTTCTTTGATAAACTTTTATTTAACTCGGTGCATATACGTATTGCTCAACTATTAAAAGTTCTTATTGTATGTTTATAGTGTAAAATGTTTACCAACAATTAAAGAAGTGTCAATCTTTGGTTGGTGTCCACCTAAACAATAAACTTACAAGTATGAATAAATAGAAACAGAAACAGAATACCATTCTCATTACTTTGACAATTTAAAATGCACTCAAAGTTCATTATTAGACTAAATATATACACCATATATAAGTACACAATGAATACTATCACTGTCATTAATCAAGGAGAAAACCTTACTGTGAGTCATAAATTTAGATTTTTTGAAAATACAGGTGGCAGCAGACTTATTAATCTTTTTTGTTCTAGTACATGGACAAAATAATAACAGAAAAAGGGACCGGTACGTTTCCTGCCATGTATAGAACTTAAGTCTACAGTAGTAATATAGTAATATTCTTCAGTTTAAGATAAATCATGTGCATGTTCCATTGTATGACTATGTACACAGTGCACACGTTAACTAGTGTACTTCCCTCATTTGACTTGTCATCTGTCGAAGTGGTTGGATCCATACAAAGCAAGTTCTGTTGACTAATAAAAGGGCCAATATTGTCACAATGAGAGCAAAAGTTTGACAGGGCATGGAATCGGCGTCTAGTTTTAGCTGAACTCGGCGACTGAAAATAATACCCCACGACCGTGTGCTTTCCTAACAGGACCCGATATGATCATACGCACTGTATTACCAATGCTGATGCATGGATATTATTATTATTGCACTCACTGATAGGACACCAATTCCATCCCCTGTTGAAAGTTTGCTGCGATCGTAACGACACTGTCTCTTTAATTAATAAGCTTGGGCGATAACACGATAATATTGAATATCGATCGCGATACCTTTTTTATTCGATTACAATATCAAGAACCTTTTTTTAAATTTTTCTTTTTTAAATCGCCATTGTGAGTCAAGTCAGAAATTCTATGGAAACAAAATTAGAATAATCTTTTCAGCTTTTGGAAGAAACAAACGCGAACTACTTAAGAAATACATACACGCTCTGCAAACGAATTTGCATTTTATTGTGACACTTGTAGAGGGGTACATACCTGTGGTTATTGGCTCTAAAGCAATCATGCGTGAATGAAAAAATAATCGCGATGTTATCGTAAACTGCGATATATGTTTGTCGATACATGTATATTGTGGATGAAAAAATCGATATCGCCCAAGCTTACTCTTTAAATCAGTATTGTATACATTGCAACCGATCAGTCTAACCACCTGCGGTAAATGGTTGATAATATTCAGCGGCGTAGCCAGGACATTTTCAGTGGGGGAGAGGGGGGGCCATTGCTTTTCAGTGCGGCTTAGGGATATGTTTTTTTTTCCCTTTTCTTTTTTTGGAGCACTATCAGGCTTCCCGTGACTACGCCGCTGATGATATGACAAAATAAATATATACATATACTTTACCATGAATACATATACACAAAAATACATGTACACACCGGTATACCATTACATTCATAGGCACTTAGTTTAAGAAAACTACATGTTTGGCTTTATATTTAAGCATTATGTGGGTTTCATTTGAAACAAATGTCTGGTACACTACCTTAAGTCATTGACAAATGAATATTAATTTGAATTTCCCAGAACTGACGCAGTGGATTCCATAGCAAGTATGGGGCAAGCTCTTGCACAACAGTAAACAATGGGTCCATATATCAACTATACTATCAATTGTGATATACTGATTGTTACCATATTCTCCCAATATGCACGATTTTACTGAAGGAGCCTACTGGTATCCTCAGTGGCGTAAATCCGTGCTGAAAAGTGGGGGGGGGGGGGGGGGATGATATTGAATTTTTGTTTGAACGTCGCTCAACCCCATACCTCCCCAAACACTGCAAGAAAACATCACTCCATGTACCATTTCTCTATTTAAACAAACCAAATTTCCCCCCGTTTTTCAGGAATTATTCGCTTATTAGCTCATTTTGTTACGTCACGACAAATTCTGGGGGGGGGGGTGGGGGGGTGGAGGGGTGATCCTATGGACCATTCCCCGGGCCAAAAAGTGGGGGTTATCCCTCACCCCCCTTGGAAATTACGACCGTGGGTATCCTCGTTTCTACCAAGCAGGATAGTTGACATCGATCCTTTGAGTAACGAGACTTGCTGAATAGGACACTTACCAGCAACCTCATCCCCAAGGCTTACAAGCAGTACTATTGGTATGCCTTAGGAGCAATGCTGTATGCCTGAACTTGCCCTGTACATGTACAAGCATGTGAAATCTGAGAAATATCGTTTCAAAATGCACTCGTCACTGTTGTGAGCCAGTATAACTAGACTATTTTTGACTGAAGGGGCCGTCGATACCTATGGTACCCAGGCAATCATAGTACTCTATGTGACAACGACCCCCTGTAGCCTCATTAATACAAGTTTAAACACTTGAAAATCTAATTTCATGAATATAAAAGCAGCGGCGTAGTCAGGAACCTTTTCAGTGGGAGGGGGAACATGGTTGTTGCTTTTCAATGGGGTAACGGGGTGCATTGTTTTTCAGTGGGGGAGCATTGCTTTTCAGTGGGGGAGCATTGCTTTTCAGTGGGGGGTCGGGGAGCATTGCTTTTCAGTGTGGGGGGACAGGGGAGCATTGCTTTTCAGTGGGGGCCCCAGGGGGTATGGGTTTTTCCCTTTTCTTTTGGGCTCTATCGGGATTTTTCGTGGGGGGACCTGCGGGGTGGGGCACTGGAAATTTGTGGGGGGCCACTGGAAATTTATGGGGGGGGCACGGCACGGCCCCCCCCCCCCGTGACTACGCCGCTGCATAAAAGTATGTTTGATCAAAACTACAACCGAGCAAACCAGATGACTATAGCAATAGGCACTTGATAAATTTCAGACTGAAGCCTCCATGAAAGTCAAATTCAACACGTGGCCATAATGACCAGGTCTCATCAATTGAGCATAATGACCAGGTTTGACTTATGACCTGCGTCCCCGCTGGTGGCCTTCTCATGCTGGTCTGACTTTTTTCTTTTTAAATTAGGACGGCTACAAAATATTCCAGATACAATGTATATACAGAAAAAACTGTTATAAAGTACACGAAGAGTTTCATAACAAAACGCTATATATCCATTTGGCTGAGAGGATATATTGCAGATATCACATTTTGCTAAAAACCGGGTTGGAACTTGTGTTTGCCTACCTGTGAACGATGTCTGAGTGGTGTTGGTGCAAAAGTTTTAAATATGGCGTTTATCGCGTTTTGCTATGAAACTCTTCACACGGTACTTCAATAATCCAAACGTGTGCAGTATTTGTATTTAATGACAAGAAGACAGGAGGACCCTTCATTAACAATAAACACAACATAACTAGCAAGTAGCATGAGTGTTCCTATCACTGGAAAAGGCACTAAGGTCAGATTTCGTTTTAAGAATTATGAGAAAATTAAAAATTAAAAACAAAATGCATGTAGGCCGTGAAACAGTGTAAAACATGGAATACACACACGTTCAAATCTGAGCTTTATAATTATATAATAAAATAAATTTCACAGCTTATTCTAAGGCACTGCCACTCGTTTACAAGCCAGCCATGTTGTCAGGTTCCCAAAAGGCACATTGAAGTTTACTAAGAAGTTGGCCATACATCACAGGCACCAGACTATTTTTTGGATATAATCAATTATCAATGTCATAGACTTGTGCGTGTGTGTAATAACCAAGACGGACATCTTTGTATGGTACCTTAAGGACATGGTTAAGATTAATGTCGGCAACCACATCACATTTTTTTTACATGAGCCTCATCCCAAAAATTATACACATGTGTGTAATACAATAACCATTAATTTAATTTAGAATTAAAAAATAAAAATTAACTAACTTTCAAAAATATCATACAAATATAAAACATTTTTAATGTACCCTACTAATCTTTATGGCAAATAAAATACCAAAGGTAATTTACAGTTGACTGAAGGTTCGTCGGAGGATAAGGATGAGGATGATGAGGATGATGAGGATGATAAGGAGGATGAGGAAGATGAGGAAGATGAGGAAGATGAGGAGGATGAGGATGAGGAGGATGAGGAGGATGATGAGGATGATGAGGATGATGAGGATGAGGAGGATGAGGAGGATGAGGAGGATGAGGAGGATGAGGAGGATGAGGAGGATGAGGAGGATGAGGAGGATGAGGAGGATGAGGAGGATGAGGATGAGGAGGAGGATGAGGAGGATGAGGAGGATGAGGAGGAGGAGGAGGATGAGGAGGATGAGGAGGATGAGGAGGATTAGACGGAGGAGGATTAGACGGAGGATTAGATGGAGGATGAGGCGAGGAGGACGAGGCGAGGAGGACGAGGCGAGGAGGAGGCGAGGAGGAGGCGGGGAGGAGGACGAGGGGAGAAGGAGAAGATGGAGGAGAAGAGGACGAAGGAGTAGAAGAGGACGAAGTAGTAGAAGAGGACGAAGGAGAAGACGAGGATGAGGAGAAGAGGATGAGGAGAAGAAGACGAGGATGAGGAGAAGAAGACGAGGATGAGGACGAGGATGGGATAATGAGGACGAGGATGAGATAATGAGAAGACGGCGAGGGGAGGAGGAGGAGGAGGAGGAGGAGGAGGAGCAGCAGCATGTATAGAATCCAAAATTTAGAGGTGCCCTAGTGTGTTGGCCCCGACCAAATTCCACGACTCAAACCTCACATGTAGTGCCCCCCCCCCTCCTCCCCCCCAATTCAAAGTATCGATCAACGCCCATGGTGTACACTCATTCTAAGTAGAGCTATTATTCTTTGGTATATTCAAGTAAAAGTTCATTTATATAACTATATACAATCTAGAAATTAATCTTGAAAAGAAACAGAGAAATATATACATGAAGTTATTAAGAAAGTCCAAATCAAGCATGTTCACCACCACTTTAACCCTCCTATGCCCAGGCTGAAATTTGGCCCAGCAAGCACCGCACCCACAGACAGTCACTTGAGTATTTTTGGTTGCATTGCCAATTGTTCACACATGTGTATTTTTCTTTATATGAGTGCTGGAGTTAGTGGCAAAGTCAACCACACTTGTGTATGTCCTACATAAGTTATATGCAGAGTCACACAGAGCTGTGTATGTACTGCATAAGTTAGCAGCAGACTCGTATACAGTTGAGTGGTTTTGGTTTGACCTCCTACCATAACCACATGTCCTTGCATTTATTTGAGTGCACTGCACAAAGTCAATGGGTTGGGAGTTACATACAAATTTGGAGTGTCTTTGATTGTTAAACCTATTGGACGGTTTAATGAATCAAATTATTAATTTTAAGTCTTATGACTGTGGTAAATTATTTCATTTTGGCACTAAGAAGAGGGTAAAATGGTAAATATTTTTAAAACACAAACATATATCTTACACGAGTGGCAATTATAACACTACACCATTCAAGACACACACTCCGAATTTCCACTACAAAAAATAACAATCCCAAACATATATACTACTCAAAACAATTTAGGGAACACCGGATTTTTAACATCAAATAGGTTTGAAATGTTCCATGAACCTGGATTTTCATTTGCAACCCCCTCTCTCTTTCAGCAGTCATGTCATGAAATGTGTAATCACTACATGCATCCTTTATCATCTGTTTTTATTGTGCAGTTGTTTCTCATCAATTCTGTGAAACATTGTGTTTATCTGAAACAAATGATCTTGCTTTAACTGAGATTATTCCGGTGTTCCCTAAATTCTTTTGAGTAGTATATGTACATTACGAATCTCTATTGCATTAAGCCTAACTCCCTAGGCCCATTTGCTTACACATAACCTGAATCCTCCAAAATCCTTCAGTAGTAAAGCAAGCACATGACATGTATGCACACACGTGTTTCTTATCTGTGACACATGTACATGGCCAGGGACCCTCCCTGCATGCATGGAGCAATAAACAGTGTCCACTGACCCAAGCACTGACCTTGCAATCACTACAACAAACCTGGATGTACATGTACCATGGAAAGGCAAGTATGCCTAATAACCTCAATCCTCCAAAATCCTTCACTTTAGCAAAGAGCATGTAGCATGTAACCTCAATCCTTCACGTTAGCAAAGTGGATTTTGGAGGATTTGGGAAGGTTAGTGTTAATATAATGAACCTACAGGTAGGTTCAATAAATTTGATTTGAATCTATTTTCAAACATATATTACAGGATAAGGTTCACCTATCAACTGAATTGGTCTGGGGGCCGTTACCTGGCGATTACCCAGCTGTAGTGTGACCACTGAAACCCTGGAGTGGTGAACGTCTCCAGAGTTGAGGTCGCCATTGAAAAAGATCTGTCCAGTATCTGCATGTATTAACACTAATAAATTTATTTGCGCACATTATCCAGTGCTATGCATATGTCCTGTCAATAAGTTGCCGAGTTCTACTCTTTGTGTGAAGGGCGCCCTCACAAGGTCATGCACTGAGTGAATTGTTATCAAGGATTAATCCTCAAAAATACACATAGACTTCCCTCATTACACATCAGGAACATGCTTTGCTCAGCTGACCACTGTAGCAGGTGGTAGGTATTATTGATGCAAATTTAAGTACTTTCTCAGAGTTCCCTCCCACCTCAATTAAAAAATCAATATTAATGATAATAATGAATAATAATAATAGTTATTGCTTGGTCCATTTACATTGTCTTGAAAACCTTACAAGAATTGCCTTCGAAATTTGTGAAACATTTGATACGCGCTCTTGATCGGATTTGCTGCGTTGTCATGGTAACCCTACAAGATGCTCCAAGAATCACTTGCATTACAACTAGTGTTTGTATTATCTTGCTGTTGTCATGCTACCCTAACTAGGTTGTTCCATGAATCCATTATTCCTTATGAGGGAATTGTTGCTGCTTTCACTGTTCCGTACCTGAAACACAAACCAAAAAGAGATACATTTGTAAATATTGCCATGGCAACAATGTTTCTATGAGAATGCTTACACTATTTGAATCAACAAAGTAACTTGTGAACAACTTCACACTGAAAATCAGTTTTGCCTTGAAATAACAGTTCACCGTAATTTCACGGCAATTTCATGGTGTCTCTTCCTCTCAGATATTGGCAATAATGTTCACGGTGATTTCACAGCAAATTCACAGCGCTCTCGAGAATTAATGAGCTGCCCCTAAACGTTCATGGCGTTTTCACAGCATTTTCATGGCGAAGGAATCCCAAGAGTATTTCATGGTGTTTTCACAGTATTGTGTCATTATGAAATTATTTCACAGTAAAACAGATTTTCAAGGCATTTTCAGGGTAACATAAAGTTAATCATAGTGTTAACCAGAAACCATGTTGAACACAACAGAATGAAACAAAAGATCTTTTGTTCTTGCTGATGGATCTTGTTGCACTCAGCAGCAAGATCTTACACTTGGACAACTGATTGATGTTGTTGCATAGAGCAGATTGTCTAGCCAGTTATTTTAAAACGGGGTAGGGTAAACAAGAATAAAACAGGGAATTGCATTCAGATTTTTATTCCAATGTAGAATTTAGTAGAGTATGCTCTCTGAAATTCAAAACGGAAATAAGCAATCACAATTATAAATTATTTTCTTGAAAATGATATCACTTTCTAGGGATACAAAAGATACAAACCAGTTAAAGTTTTACATGAACATTATTTTGGTTATTTTGATTTATCAGTTCTATTTACAGAGAAAAAAAAATCAACAAAATAGTGAAGGAAAATATAATTTTATTTCAACATGAGAAAATGATATTCTATTTATTGTGAAAAATGAGAATACCATGCATGGTAACTAATAATAATATAATCCTCAGGGTCGTTTTTTACAAATGAGGTTAATGGACATCTTCTCTATGGTTATGGTGATTAAAAAAAAGGGGGGGGGGAATTGTCTTCTTTGTCCTACCCCTCCTCTGACTGCATCAATGGATGCAAATCTTGTATATGTTTAGATCTGACGTAACTGATAGTTTTGGAGATCCTGGGCTCTTTCCCTGAATGATTTAGTTTATAAATGGATCATAACTTACACTTTATTCCTATGGCAGCATATTATGAAAAAGAAATACAAAAATAGATGAGAAAAAACCGAACAACTTCAATGAGGTGTTCGGAAGTAATCCCGATCACCTATATGAACTACATATAGTGAAATCAAAGAAACAATATCAGTGAATGGATTGATGATTGATGGCTTGTCACAAAATGTCACGTCACAAAATTTCAAATTTGTCACATAAATGTCTCAAATGTCACAGAATTTTTGGCACCTTTTGCACAGAATGTCACATCAGTTTTGCCTTTGTCGCATTTGATTGGCATAGATTAAAACATCATGACCAGTTGACCGGTGATACTCATGTCTGTTTCATGAAAAATGGAACCACCACTAAAATGCAACATCAGATTACACTCTGTGTAAATCTACACTGAAGACTCGATAGTACAAAAGAAAAATCAGGAAAAAGTGAAAGATTGCCCAAAGTGCCTCTGAAGTATAATCCAACTAAAGATGTTGCATTGCCCACTAGCGCTCAAAATAGTGAACGGACCAATAGTAAGGCTATCACCTAGCAAAGTTCTTTGTCCAAGTTTCCGAGGTTTTCAAGGAAATTTTTCATTTTATTTGTTCAGTCATCTACATTTGGAGCTGGAATGTGCCAGAATGTCAGACAATTTTTAATACTTCTGTTTATGTTCCTTTTGTCACAAAATTGTCAAAATGTCACAGAATGTCACAGATTTTTGGTCAATGAAATTTTGTCACAAAATGTCACCATGTCACAGATGATCCATTCTCTGCAATATTAAGGCCCCCAAAAATCCTGTTTCTGGTAATACGTCAGCTTCAAAATCGGTGCGGTGACGAGTTTTTGTTGTTGTTTTTGGGTTGTTGTTTTTTGCCAACCAGTGAAATACATATAGGTTGGTGAAATTCTTGTGTCGGGTGATAAACAACTGATTTAATTTTGCACTACACCGACGTGTGTGTAGCACTGTATACTCAGTGCTTTCCGAGTGTCTGTGGAACAAACTTCACAGGATTCGAACCCATGACCTCCTGCTTACTAGTGCAGACGTCTTAACCTCTCGACCACCGAGCTTACCCGATGACGATTGGCCGGCTAGAATCCTGTAGCAGCGGGTTACGCGATATATAGGTTGGTGAAAGCCTGTTGTAGTTTTTTGCAAAACACTTATTTATAGCATGCTAGTACATTGTCTATGCTAGTATACTGTCTACATGTTGCACATAAAATTAACTTTAAAAAAAGAGCAAGCAAACATTAATTTTAAGTACTAGCACTAGTAAGCAGGAGGTCGTGGGTTCGAATCCCGCCCGAGTCCCGCCTGTGTAGTTTTTCACAGAGACTCGGAAAGCACCGAGTATTCAGTGCTATACACATGTCGGTGTTAGGGCAAAATTAAATCAATTGTTTATTTCCCGACGCAAGAATTTCACCAACCTATAAACAATAATTTTGCAGAAATTATTTCGAAAGTCAGAAGCCATTATCAACAGAAGTTAATTATAACATCGATTAATGATGGCAAAAGGGGGTGATTAAAACCACAACAATTATGTTTGTTTATTTTAGCAGCTATTTAAAGATGTATTGTGTAATTTTAAAGCATTTGTTATGACATAAAACACAATAAAGGGGGCCACTACGCATCCGTCACGTTAGCAGTTTTTCCAATGGTTGTTATTTATTTTTAAGTACCTGAAACTGACCAAAAAATGTTTCAACATGTGAATGGACATGACATGCAGGCTTATACTAGAACTAATTTGAGTTTATTTATTTTATTTTAAATTTGTTTAATTAATTTTTTTACCCTCAAATTTCCATAAAAATTGGACGGAAAAAGTTACCTCACTTTTCCGTCCATTTGTTGATGGAAATTTTATGGTAATTAAAAAAATAATAGTAATAATCAACTCAAATTATCTTTAGGATAAGCATGCATGTCTATTCAAATGTTGAAATTCTTTTTGGGTGGTTTCAGATATTACATTTTTTTTTTACAACCATTAGAAAAACTGCTAACGTGACGGTAGGAAAGTGGCCCCCTTTATTGTGTTTTATGTCTTATCCTTTCCAAAAGTATAGAAATCTTGAGATGAAAAAGAAATTTGTTTGCAAATTGTTTAAATAGCACGGGTTCGGGTGTACAGGTGATATATATTTAATTATTAAATTTAATAAATAATTTGTCTTGGAGACTACAAAAAGAGGAGGAATAAAATAGTTTCCTCAGTTCCAAACAAAACATTTTCTCCCAAAATGGCATCACCTCGGACAAAAATGTTCTAGTGGGACGATCGATACCATCATTAAAGCGAGTAAATTTCACATTACAAGTCAAACATTTTGAAGCACAAAGGAAACCATGTTATTCCATAAAAAATAAAATAAAAAATAAATAAAAATGCAATGAAACATCAAAAAGCGAGAGAAAAAGAAAGAATGTGAAAAATGATAGATGATCATATCTATGACAACTACACACATTTTCCATGTTTGCCATGTTTGATATCAAACAGCTTTGGAATAAAGTGAAAAATTATCTACACGAACATACTGTTGCTATTACAACTACAAACATTCGTTCACGTCTTTGCCATATTTTATCTAAAACAGCTTTGCAACCACTCGCACCAGCAAAAAAAAAAACACCATAAAATGGAAGGGATACATAACGATGATGGATAAATGTATGCCTTACTATACTGGTTCTAAGCATAGATGTTCGAGCACCAGTAAACAATCACCCGCAAAAAATGGAAATGATACATGCATGTAGCAGATGTCTATTACCTACATGTACATGAAGTGTGTGCCACTTGTGTACTAACCTAGTCCACGGCATAGCACCAGAAGTCTATTACCTACATGAAGTGTGCCACTCGTGTACTAACCTAGTCCACGGCACAGTACCAAAAGTCTCTTACCTACATGAAGTGTGCCACTCGTGTACTAACCTAGTCCACGGCACAGTACCAAAAGTCTATTACCTACATGAAGTGTGCCACTCGTGTACTAACCTAGTCCACGGCATAGTACCAGAAGTCTGTTACCTACATGAAGTGTGCCACTTGTGTACTAACCTAGTCCACGGCACAGTACCAGAAGTCTATTACCTACATGAAGTGTGTGCCACTTGTGTACTAACCTAGTCCACAGCATAGCACCAGAAGTATATTACCTACATGAAGTGTGCCACTTGTGTACCAACCTAGTCCATGGCATAATACTCCAAGAACAATGGTTTTGGGCCATTCATGATGTACTGTTCCACAAAACTGTGGAGTGCCATGGCCGAGCAGTTTAGTGCATCGGATTTGTGTTCTGATGGCTGAATCGTCAGAATGTGGGTTCGAATCCCGACCGTGACCGTGATACTTGTGTCCTTGAGCAAGACACTTTACCATAATTGCTTCTTTCCACCCAGGAGTAAATGGGTACCTGTGAGGGCAGAGTTGGTCGTTGTGTTTGATTTGCCCATACGCGCCGAATTGGCAGTAATTGTGCTGTATACTCCCCACGGAGCTGAGATGGTTTCAGGGATGGTTTCAGGAATGATTTATGCACCTGATGAGTATGGGGGTAATGTACAGCACTGTGATACCTCGTGTAAGAGCGCTTTAAAAATGCCTTCATCGTTGTCGTCGTCGTCATCATTATTATTATAATAAACTGACACGCAATGTCTTAAAAAGAAGCAATGCAGTCTGGGAGACTAACCTGGTACGTGAGATAACTGTATCTCGTTCTATACATAACAGCAAAAGAAACATCACCCCTAAAAATATTTATTATTTTCATTTTATAATTAATATAATTTGTTTAATGAAGAATATTATGAGTATGGAGTGTAACACGAACACAATGTGGCAAATTTGGTTGACCTCAAAATTCGTCATGCATGACGTCTGAGGACACATAAGCTAAACATGTTCTCAGACTTATCAAAATTTAGGGGGTGACGTTTCTTTTGCTGTTATGTATAGTTTAAAATTTTCGAGTTGAAATGCCTATCCCATGATGCCCCACGGCAAGCCGGGCAGGGGAAGCAAAACTTGTAACTAAGCTTGTTGTACGTTCGCGCATTTGGAGTACAATGCCGTGGTGTGGGTTACAGCAGGCTGGCACACTTCATGTAGGTATTACTTCTGTACATAGCTATGATGGCTAAATACATGTATGCCTTACCATACTTCTTCTAACATACATGTACATGTAGACGCTACTGCACCAGGTGGAAAAATGCCAAACAATCGAAAAGATACACAGCTATGATGGCTAAATGGTGTGTGTACCTTACACACTATGAACAACTTCACCCTGAAAATACCCTGAAAATCAGTTTTGCCTTGAAATAACAGTTGCCTGTAATTTCACTGCAATTTCACGGTGTCTCTTTCTCTCAGATACTGACAATAATGTCCACGGTGATTTCATGGCAAATTCGTGGAGCTCTCGAGAATTAATGAGCTGCCCCAAAACTGCCACGAGAAGTTCACGGCGTTTTCACAGCGTTTGCACGGCGAAGGAATCCCAAGAGTATTTCATGGCATTTTCACGGTGTTGTGTCGTCGCGAAATTGCCGTGAACTATTTATTTCAAGGTAAAAACGGATTTTCAGGGCATTTTCAGGGAAAAGTTATTCATAGTGACATACTGGTTCTAAACATACATGGACAATGTAGATAATAAAAACACCAGCAGAAAACACCCACCAAAAATGGAAATGATTCCTAGCTACACGTATGACGGCTAAATGTATGAGATAGCCTTACCATACTAGTTCTAAACATAGATGACACATCTTTATTCTCTTTTTGTGTTGGTTCCGCTTGAAGAGAAGGTGTTTTAGTGTTGGTATTGAGTGAGTGTTGTTCTGCTTGACTTGAATTCTAAAGAATAGCATAATAAATGAAGAAAGGAGATCCATAGTTTAAAAAAAAAGTGTCTGACAGCAGTAGACTTGTACATCGGTTTCTGCTCGAGTCGGATGTCTCTGTGTCAGTGTTAATAATAAATAAACAATATTTAATTAGTACATGTATATAACACATTCCATATAATGTCTCAATTGAGCTTTACATATTGCCCCTGGTCATTGGGCCAATATCATCCCTGTAATCTTTCTCAGCTCCCTGTGGAGTATGCAGCATGGGTTATACCGTAACACTTCAGAGACTTTTTCAAACACAAGTCTAGCCTTTTAGTCAAGGCGAACGCAGAAACCCCCCAAAAGACCATGCATGCGAGTGACAAAGCCAACAGCGCCTTTACCAGTCCGTTCTGTGGTCTGATTTTTATCTTTGTATTTTTCTACCAAATTGGTAATTTACGGAGGAGGGCCAAAGTCATGGTACAGCCAAGCCTTTGAGAAGCCTGGCCAGGCCTGGGGTACCTGGCCTCCTAATCTGTCTTTTGTGAGTCCTAATCCTGCAACAATACAGTACCTGCCAATCAACATAACCTGGGCTTCTGGAGGGCCTAGCCCAGGCAAGTAGAGCTCATTATATAGGCCAATAGGCAGGGGAAAAGCCTGGGCCTGGCTGGTCTTCTCAAAGGCTTGGCTGTACCATGACTTTGGACCTTGTCCCTTAGTTAATGCAAAATGCATCAGGTAACTCATTTGTTATATCATATTATTGAAATATAGAAGAACCCAAAATTTTGCTTACGGTCATTGGTTTGAATAAATTTGCATGCATAAACTTAATATTCATATTGTTAGAGGTTTATGAATAATTCAGTAGTAGTGTCCACAGAACAAACTACCTACATGTGAACTGCACTGGCTATTTTGTTTCCATGTCCGAGTCACAAATGCTCGAGTCTCAGTCCAAGGGTTGAACCAAAGTCTGAGTCATTACACACTAGGGCTGTGCCGGGTATCCGGATACCCAACTGAAACGGTCATTACACGGTTCCATTTTTCGGTTCCTATTAACCGTAAACGAATTTTTAAAATTCGGACTTAACATTTGAGCGGTGCAAACAGAAATATGTGACCACTGAGCAATGCACTTGTTTTCAACAAAAATGAACATGGGTATCCGAGTATCCGTAGTTTCCTGATTTCGGGTATCCGGTTCCAAAATATCTGAAAACGCACAGCCCTATTGCGCACAGTGACTCAAGTCCGAGTCATGGGCACAGTGACTCAAGTCCGAGTCATTGCCCACAGTGACTCAAGTCTGAGTCACTAAAAATGTGACTCAAGTCTGCCTTGTGTCAGAGTCACCAATCATACAAGTCTGTAATGTTTGCACTAATAAGTACAATGTAAGCAACTCATCATGCATATAAAGTTGGTGTAAAGCATCTCAAAACTGGTAACTTTTCTGTTCCATTTGGAATATTCTTTTTAATAACACAGTGTGTTCCTGAAAGGAACATTCAGTGTTACCAATGGGTATGGCAGCTGTGAGCTACTGGTGTTCCCAGTGTGTGTACATGTCAATGAAATGTTCCCAATGGTACGCTCCTTTTGAGAACACAAAGCACTCCCAACTGCAATCCCACCCAAATGGAATGCCACCATGTTCACAGTGACAACAGCATGGATTCTTGATGGGAACAGGACGTGTTCCCAATTCCAAGCATTCCCAAGTTATGAGATGCTCCTTAAGTGATCTTGCTAGCATGCAACATAATCATGAAGTGTAATCAATTTACAACAGATACATATAAATATGTACATTATGGTCGTATCAGTGCAACAACGTCGTATCTCCGAGTTACGACGTTTTTGCACAAAACCAGTTTGTGTCAGTGCAAAAAGGTCGTATGTAACAAGTTCCCGGATGAATGCACAAAAACAATGGCTGGGATACGACGTTTTTGCACAAACATTTTTTAATGTATGCAAATTCATGCATATTGACAATGAGCTGTACATACGACCTTATTGCATTGCGTACACACGACGATATATAGTGTGTATTTTACAATGTTCAAGTGGCAACTACATTGAGCAATTATCATGGGTGCAATTATACAAGTGTGAGTTACATAAACATGAGTGCAGCTTTCAATGTCAGTATACATATACACGTATACAATATAACGCTGTTGATGAAAAAACAGCAAAATGCATTCAGAATGTTCATATTTCATTCCAAAATGGAATTTTTGTCTTTCAGGGGTTGTGACTGGCAAAAGTAAGCAATCCTGAAAAATGGGTAGCGGGCCTGGATCTCCCTTTGGTCTAGAGGGAAAAATTGAACCTCTTGGATGTTTAATTTAGGAGAATTCACAGACTCTCCACATCCCCACAAACAAGAAACTAGACAATTGGACACAATAAAGGCTACTTCTTTCTTTCCTTGGTGGCTACTTCTCTTCTTTCAAGAAAATTATGAGGCAAAGGGAGATTTGTAAAAAAAATCCTGAAATGAGGAAAAATCTTGCAAAATCACAGGCCTGGTCTTTGGATGACAATTCATTAAACCTAATTTGACTTTTAAAAGGGATTTCAATTAGTCATGAAATCAGGAAAAATCCTGAGAAATCACACGGCTGACTTTAGTATTGCTTTCTATGAACTAGCTTCCTGCGTAGGGTGCCTACACCTACACGTATGATGCCCTGCAGCAGGCCGGAAAGGGTAACAAAACTCAATACTGTAGTGTTTGTGTGTAAGTGGAGTTCAATGCCGTGGACTAGTTATGGCTAGTGTTGGTTCAAAACTGTGTTTGTATGTTTTGATACACGATCTGATGACGCTACGTGAACGCTACAATCACGAACTGCTATCAAACACAGTCTTGGGAACTTATGTATAATCTCCCCCCCGAAAACAGGGGGAAACCACTACGCATGTGTCAATTTGAAACGCTAGCGTGGCCCACATTTTTGGTGCGCACGCGCATAAACAACAACGGACTGCCGTGAAGTTGTCGATCAGTGAACACGGCAGTCCGTTGTTGTATATGCGCGTGCGCACCAAAAATGTGGGTCACGCTAGCATTTCAAATTGATGCATGCGTAGTAGTTTTCCCCCCGTTTTCGGGGGATATTATACAAAGTTCCCAAGACTGTGTATGATAGTGGTTTGTCTGTGTGGTAGCGGTGCGTTCTTGAAGCGCCGTGGGATCGGGTATCAAAAACATACAAACTGAGTTTTGAACCAAGATTAGGTTATGGCAGGCTGGCACACTTCATAGAATTCTGAAAGTACCAAAACTAGCATTTGACTTTACAAACAAAATGCGGTGAACCGATGTACGGGCAACAGCTCACTAGGTTGCCCCAGTGACGTATCTGATGCAAATGGAAAATTCCAAGCTTGGAAGTTTGTTCTTGGGGGGGGGGGGGGGGGGAGCATTTCTACATAATAGAAAATCAAAACATTCCAAAGGCGGAACCAAACTTAAAGGGACAGTACAATCATGATCAGGGCAGACTTTCAACAGGGCATGGAATCGGTGTCCGAGGTTTAAGACGAACACATTGACTGAAAAGTACTGGGTCATTTATGCAGCAGCATAGGTAATATAACCTTATCATGTGGGATATTATTTTCAGTCACTGAGTTAATCTATAACTAGCACTCTGATTCCATGCCCTGTTGATCGTGATGATAGTGTCCCTTTAAGACCAGGGGACCAATTTCATAGAGCTGCCGAGTTGCTAAGCACCGAAAAGTTTATGCTCAGCAAAAACGGGTTGCTGGCTAAATTGTCACGTAATGTGTACTGAACAGCAAAAGAAACGTCGTATGAATACAAGATATCAACAGGTATATTTTGTAACGTACACTTTGAAAACCATTCAAGTCGCATTCCATCCGCCTATAGGATTTTCAGGCACAGTCATGATTCAGAATGATGTTAGACTGCATATTTCCCGAAAAAGATACATGTAAAACACTTGTGGTTGAGTTATGTCAACGATTTAAAATCACGACGTTTCTTTTGCTGTTCAGTATATATTGTTTCTGGCAGGTTCTCAGCTCAATTTTGCTTAGATATATTCGCTCCTTAGGAGCATGATGAAATTGGCCCAATGGCAATGAAGGTAGAGGCATCCACGTGATTCAAGGCTACAATGAAACTCATGCTTAACTGTTAAAATGAACTTGGAGGCAACTGGTCATGCAAGCGAACTGAAAAGCCAGCGTGCAAATTTGAAGAGTTCTTCACCTTACCGTATGGTTATTATCAACCCCACCATTCGCATATGGTGGATAACTTAATGAGTAGGGCGGAGCGGTTTGTTGGGGGTATCCCCAAGGATCCCGGGGTAATGGTGGGGGGTTGTCCGGGTACTGCACCGGTTGTCGGTTACCCTGAAGGATTAAATACATCATTACACTCATTGTACACTTTTGGTTGATTACAAAATAACTGAATTAAATACATATACTACTCAAAACAATTTAGGGAACACCGGAATAATCTCAGTTAAAGCAAGATCATTTATTTCAGATAAACACAATGTTTCACAGAATTGATGAGAAACAACTGCACAATGAAACAGATGATAAAGGATGCATGTAGTGATTACACATTTCGTGACATGACTACTGAAAGAGAGAGGGGGTTGCAAATGAAAATCCCGGTTCAAGGAACATTTCAAACCTATTTGATGTTAAAAATCCGGTGTTCCCTAAATTGTTTTGAGTAGTATATATACATGAGTGTCGCGGCCGAGCGGTCTAGCTTACCGGACTCAAGTTCTGGTGTTAGCAGCAGAATGTGGGTTCGAATCCCGGCCGTGACACTTGTGTCCTTGAGCAAGACACTTAATAACCATAATTGCTTCTCTCCACCCAGGGGTTAAATGGGTACCTGTGAGGGCAGAGTTGGTTGATCAGCCCTATATGCGCTGTAATGGCAGCAATTGAGCTGTATACTCCCCAGGGAGCTGAGATGGTTTCAGGAATGATTTATGAGCCTTATGAGCCTTATGAGCAGGGGTAATAATATAATGCGCCTTGAGCACCACTCAGTTGGTGGATACGTGCGCTATATAAGTCCACACATTATTATTATATATGTAATCAAAAAACATAAGATTTGAGGCTTTGCATGGCTGAGTATTGGTATCGTTTTGGTTTGCGGTAACACCATGTGCTTATCTCAACTATCGCTAAGTGAGGTACAGGGTTCTGAAAATAACCTTTTAGGGCAACTTGTATCTCAATTGTTGCTAAATGAGATTATGATTCAGGGAGAACCAATATCAGGCAACTTGTATATCTCAATTGTTACTAAATGAGATTATGATTTAGGGAGAACTAATATCAGGCAACTTGTATCTCAATTGTTGCTAAATGAGATTATGATTCAGGGAGAACCAATATCAGGCAACTTGTATCTCAATTGTTGCTAAATGAGATTATGATTCAGGGAGAACCAATATCAGGCAACTTGTATCTCAACTGTTACTAAATGAGATTATGATTCAGGGAGAACCAATATCAGGCAACTTGTATCTCAACTGTTGCTAAATGAGATTATGATTCAGGGAGAACCAATATCAGGCAACTTGTATCTCAACTGTTGCTAAATGAGATTATGATTCAGGGAGAACCAATATCAGGCAACTTGTATCTCAACTGTTGCTAAATGAGATTATGATTCAGGGAGAACCAATATCAGGCAACTCGTTTCTCAATTGTTGCTAAATGAGATTATGATTCAGGGAGAACCAATATCAGGCAACTCATTTCTCAACAATCGCTACTGTATGTAAGTGAGAGCATGGTTCAGCGAGAACCATGAGGACTTCTCTTTGTTTGAAAATGCGAAATGTCCACCCTGCTGGGCGCTCAAGGTGCGGAAACAAAGAAAAAAAAACATGAATATAAACAATATACAATGATAGCATAGGAGAAAAAAATATATATATATATAAAAAATAAAAATTAAAAAAATTAAACAAATAAAAAATAAAAAATAAAAATGTATCACGGTCGTGATTTCCCAATTTTTTAAATGAGAATACATAGAAACAAATAAAAAGCATTTTCATTTTTTTTTTCTTGCAACTGTAACAGCTTTCTTTCTGTACATATCTCTTGTTTCTTCAAACATTTTAATATTTCATGGGATTCATCATTTGGGACCCGGTCTGTGAAAATGAGTCGCATGTCGCACCATGCGGTTGAGAGGGTGATTTTGTGTTTGAAAACCTGATTTGGGGTTGTCATGTTTGTTGACAGCATGAGGATCTAAATTTTCATAATATACATGTATTTACAAATTAAAATCAATGATTTTTTGTGAGAAGGTCGTTTCATTTCTGTAATTTGTTTTCCTTTCGAACGCTTGTTTTCCTAAGAATTCAATTGCATTAATTATGCAAATTATTGATTATTAAAAATGACATATCTCCATAATGCAATACGTCACACACCTCTAACATATACCAAATTAAAGCTGATGATGTACTCTTTCCAGCCACATAGAAATCTCAAATTTGCGACTTGCGACTCATTTTCACAGAGTGGGTCACATTTTACCGTATTATTTTAGGCCTTTGCTATTTACCTTTGGCTGCAACCATTTTTACTGAACAAATTAATTTTTTCATTATTGTTGTTAATCCTAACCCACTACAGGAATTTCACAGATACCTTGCTGAATGCAAAGCACATGGAACAGCAGAAAAGTGTGCAGGCTGCTCAATGCAACAAGATCCACCAGCTAGAACAATGGTTCTTTTGTTCTCTGCTGAGGGCAACAAGATACAACAACTTTTTACATCTTATAGATTGCATTGAGCATGGTTAGGGTAAAAATGAAACCAAGGATTTCTCATACGCGCTTTCTGAGCACTCTAGCTTGTAAGCAACATCTAGTAAGCTAGTGAAGAAGACGAAGAAATGTCAAATTTGTGGGAGAAAAACAAAAGAAAGAAAAACGTACTGTATATTTTTAGTAAAAAGTAAAAACCTACATGTAGGTTAGGGTTGAGGGCCAAAGTCATGGTAAAGCCAAGCCTTTGAGAAGCCTGGCCAGGCCGAGGCTACCTGGCCTCCTAATTGTCTTTTGTGAGTTGTAATCCTGTAACAATACAGTACCTGCCAATCAACATAACCTGGGCTTCTGGAGGGCCTCGCCCAGGCAAGCAGAGCTCATTATATAGGCCAGTAGGCAGGGGAAAAGCCTGTGCCTGGCTGGGCTTCTCAAAAGCTTGGCTGTACCATGACTTTGGCCTTTGTCCCTTAGATCAAATAAGCTACATGAAGTATGCCACTCATACTAACCTAGTCCATGGCATACATGTACTTATAAGTACACCAAAAACAATGGATTTGGGCCATTCATGATGCACTGCTCCACAGACTGATGTGCAAGGTCTTACCCAACATGTCAGAGAACTGTTTCTCGCACTCGCACCTTAGCATTTGTGACCCGCTTCATCGAAATGAGGAATGTCCCCCAAATTTCATATTTTGAGATATGGATATCAATTTAACCAGTTCGCGTCGGAGGCCGTGTATACACGCAATTTTTTTTTGGACAGCAGATCGGAGAGCGTCTAAACACACCACAGGATTCTCGGGAATATTTGTATAGATTCCTGGTCGACGTGGCAATGAGCCATAAGCATACGGTGGAAGACGCGGTCTCCCCGGTCACGCTCTGGTGAGCACCATTGGTCGTGTTTGTGCGGTAAGAATAAACCCGCCACGGGGTTCGGAAAAACTTTTTTATTCCCGGTGCGAACTGGTTAAAGAGAATTTAATGGGCTTTCTGATGATACCAAACATTCATTTTTGGTTCATTTCACTCCTGTGTTAGGATGTGATTATTGATAATGCAATAATGCAGTCATGCATGTTTTGTGAACTTTGGAAGTCCGTTACATGGAAACGTGTGTTGGGGGACATTCCTCGTTTCGATGGAGCGGGTCACATTTATGTTTACCCCAGGAAGTATATCAAAATTCTGACTGATTTTGACCCTTGTAGTAGTAGGAGGGTTAATAGATATATTAACGTACCCCATCAACTCTGTATGATGAGAATGCTTTAGAGGGCTCTCTGTCAGACGAGGCAACTGCAAACATCTCGGTAAAATTTGGCATCCTCTCATTGCCTAGGACATTTGTGTTATAATCATGATGCGTGAAGCCATCTACGTTGTTGGCCATGGCTCCGGTTGGTTCCGTCACGACACCAATTTGGGACGTCCGTACGTGATATGGGAAGTTTTGATTGGCAGCTGAGGGCCGGGTCATAATCTGTATCGTGAGATGATGTTGAAGATGTTTCTGTTATAATCATGATGCATGAAGCCATATACTGGGCTACAAGCATTCAAGTAAGAAGATTAATTTTGCTTTGCGCCTTACATACCTGACCACAAGATTCTCACAAATCAGTCCATCAATCGATCAATCAATCAACTTGAGATGTCAAGTTCTCACTGATCAATCAATTGCTGCTTGTGATGTCACAAACACTCAAATATCAATAAACTAATTGATCACTTGACGTATCAAGTATTCACCGATCGATCAATCAATCAATCAATCAATCAATCAATCAATCAATCAATCAATCAATCAATCAATCAATCAATCAATCAATCAATCAATCAATCAACCAACCAATATATCAATTGCTGCTTGAGATGTCACAAGTGCTCACCAATCAATAATGTAGTTTATCAATAGCTGCTCGACATATCAAGTTATATCACCAATCAATTACTCCGTCAGTCAATCAATCAATCAACAAATCTATCAATTGCCGTTTGTGATGTCACAACCAAGTAATTATCAATCGCTGTTTGACAAACCAACCAACCAGCCAGCCAGCCAGCCAACCAGCCAGCCGATAAATTGCTGCTTCAGATGTCATACATGATTGACAATCAATAAATTAATCAAACAATTACTTACCAAGAACACAAGCTGAGCAACGAAAGCTATGAGCAGCTCAATAATGTTCATCACTTTCTCTCGCCACCATTTCGGGAATACAAACGTCGCAATAAGGATCATTATTGGAATTGACAAAAACCTTCAACCAAACAAGAAATCAAGTCAAATAAAATATTTAATTTAACAAAAAAAATAACATGGAGCGGTAATCGCATCACAAACTTTGCTGCACAAAACTGCCATTACAATGTGCACAAAATATGGCCAGTATAAGTTCCATATCTATTTTAAGGGAGGAGGACCAAAGTCATGGTACAGCCAAGCCTTTGAGAAGCCCGGCTAGGCCCAGGCTACCTGGCCTCCTAATATGTCTTGTGAGTGGGCTAGGCCCTCCAGAAGCCCAGGTTATGTTGATTGGCAGGTGCTATATTGATACAGGATTAGGACTCAAAAAAGACAGATTAGGAGGCCAGGTAGCCTGGGCCTGGCCAGGCTTCTCAAAGGCTTGGCTGTACCATGACTTTGGCCCTCCTCCCTAAGGAAAATCAGCTTTAAAGGGCCAGTATCGTCACGCTCAACAGGGCATGGAATCAGAGTGCTAGTTTTAGATTAACCAGTTCGCGTCAGAGGCCGTGTATACACGCAATTTTTTTTTGCACCACGGATCGGAGAGCGTCTATACACGCCAGAGGAAACTCCGGAATATTTGTATGCATGCTCGGTTGACGTGGCAACGAGCCGAGTGTACAGTGACATGCTCGGTAGACGTGGCCACGCGCTGTGGAAGCTTCCATTAACGTGTTTGTGTGGGGAAAAGAAACCCGCACAGGGGCCCAGAAAAACTTTTTGATTCCCGACGCGAACTGGTTAACTCAGTGACTGAAAATAATATTCCACATGATAAGGTAATTTTCATTCTCTGTGTTCATGTTAAAGTAGGACACCAATTCCATGCCCTGTTGAAAGTCTGCTGTCATCATGAAGATATAGTCCCTTAAATTGATAATACATTTATTTCAATGCTGTCCTTGGAAATAGAAATATACATTGCTTGTAATAGGTTGAAATACAGTATTACAGGTACATTAAATATATATGAAATTATTACACAAAGGACAACATTTAGGTTTGGGTGAAGCAAAATATGTACTTGCCCACACAAAGCACACATAGGGATTTTTTTAGGCCATCCTCATATGATTCCTGAAACCATCTCAGCTCCTTTGTGGAGTATACAGCTCAATTGCAGCAGTTTTGGCACAACAAGATGCAATAAGTAGTTTCTGTTACAGTACACACCGCTATCACACTATGAACAACTTCACCTTGAAAATACCCTGAAAATCCATTTTGCCAACTTAATTCGGGACTGATCTATGGCAAATTAGGGACGAATTGTCCTGTTTTACCCAAGGTATAATGGTTATAACATTGTGTCTGATCCCTCTTTCTTAAACAATCAAGACGTTCTTTCGGACTTTTGATGGAGACCGCAGGGTCGTCAGTGAGTTGACAGTTGGGCTGGCCTACTATAATATGCAGTGCCCGCTTATGGCAGTTCCTGTGAAAGCGGTTTATTGTTTGGTTTATTTAAAAAACATTCAGAAATTTGCGGTCTAATGACTGAATTGCATTTTAAATTTACAATTATAAAAACATCAAAAACATCAAACCCTAACTCCCTAGGCCCATTTGCTTACACATAACCTGAATCCTTCCTAACTCCCTAGGCTCATTTGCTTACACATAACCTGAATCCTTCCTAACTCCCTAGGCCCATTTGCTTACACATAACCTGAATCCTTCCTAACTCCCTAGGCCCATTTGCTTACACATAACCTGAATACTTCCTAACTCCTTAGGCCCATTTGCTTACACATAACCTGAATCCTCCAAAATCCTTCAGTAGTAAAGCAAGCACATGACATGTATGCACACATGTGTTTCTAATCTGTGATACATGTACATGGCCAGGGACACTCACTGCATGCATGGAGCAATAAACAGTGTCCACTGACCCAAGCACTGACCTTGCAATCACCACAACAAACATGGACGTACAGGTACCATGGAAAGGCAAGTATGTCTAATAACCTCAATCCTCCAAAATCCTTCACTTTAGCAAAGAGGATTTTGGAGGATTTGGGAAGGTTAGGGATAAAAAAAAAACATTTAAACAAAATTATAAGTGAGACAACAAAAAATTAAATCACAAAAAGTGAAAATGTGCATACAATGCAGAGCTGCCAACTCTTCCGGATTCTGCGGAAGACTTCGCGTATTTGATGGTAATTTACTTACTTAAAATATATGCAAGGAGGCCTCTCCTTTTGGTGCAAAAAGAGAGGCCTCCTTGCATATATTTTAAGTAAGTAAATTACCGTCAAATACGCGAAGTCTTCCGCAGAATCCGGAAGAGTTGGCAGCTCTGACAATGTGACAGAGACCAGATTGCCAGCTTCTTACCATAGTGTGTAGAAGAAAAAGAAAGGGACGTAGAATAATCCTTTCTCTGGATAGTGTTTCAATGTGAAGAAGATAGCATAGATGAACCATAACCAGCATATACCACGAATTCCAATCAGACCAAATCCTGCTGGGCTCTCATATAGGTACAACACCTCACCTGGATCAAACACCTGAGGGCGGTATTTACAATGAAAAACAATTATAGAAATGTGTTTGCGGTTCCCCCTGTATCCCAGCAGTACGTTGGACTCTGATATAGGTACAGAACCTCACCTGGATCAAACACCTGAGGGCGGTATTTACAATGAAAAACAATGATTGAAATGTGTTTGAGGTTTCCCCTGTATCCCTGCAGTACATGTAGGTTGGACTCCGATACATGTATGTAGGTACAGCACCTCACCTGGACCAAACACCTGAGGGCGGTATTTACAATTTACAATTTACAATGAGAAACAATTATAGAAATGTGTTTGTGGTTCCCCTGTATCCCTGCAGTAGGTTGGGCTCTTAGTCCTGATCCGAAATGATGGCTTTGAGTACAGTTATGGCTAGATCACTGTTTCTTCCTACATGTATTTCAGCATTACTACTGCAGCCAATAGCTATAACCGTGGCCAAAAAATGCTTAATTCGGACATGGCCTTATAGGCTTTTGTTATAGCTACAGCACCTCACATGGATCAAACACCTGAGGGCGGTATTTACAATTTACAATGAAAAGCAATTATAGAAATGTGTTTGCGGTTCCTCCTGTATCTCGGCAGTAGGTTGGGCTCTGATATAGGTACAGAACCTCACCTGGATCAAACACCTGAGGGCGATATTTACAATGAAAAACAATTATCCATACAATAAGTTAGGCTCTCATATGAGACCAGATCATACAACAAATGCTGCACAAGCTTGCTCGCTTGTCTTAATTTGCATTTTGGAAATCCTGCAAGCTTGTCAAACGCTGACCGTAGTTGCTTGTTCGCTAGCTTGTCCTCAAGCTTGCCTTAATTTGCATATAAGGAACCTTGCAAGCTTGCTGGCATTCTTGCTGGCATTCTTGCTGGCATTCTTGCTGGCAACCTTGCCAGCAAGCTCCAAGAAATTTCTGTAAGGGAACTTACCACAAGTTGGTATATAAAGAGAACTACATACAGCATTGTATAGATACACATAAGAACTGCTATCTTGACGCTACCAGAATGACTAATACGCCCTCTGTGGGAGGAAAAAGAAGAAAGAGGAGTAATAAACTTGAATAAGATGTGAAGGACTGCATGATTAACTGTCAGGAGAACTGAATGCTGTAATGAATGCCTTCATTAATCTGGACTATGTGACCCGCTCCATCGAAATGAGGAATGTCCCCAACATATGTTTCCGTGTAATGGACTTCCAAAGTTCACAAAACATGTATGACTGCATTGCAACACCTTTCACTGAAAATTTCATTGAAGCTTTACTGTATGTATTAGTGTATATCTTAAAATTAACCCAAACCTTCCCAAATCCTCCAAAATCCTCTTTGCTAAAGTGAAGGATTTTGAAGGATTGACATTACATGCTACATGCTCTTTGCTAAAGTGAAGGATTTTGGAGGATTGAGGTTATTAGGAATATTTGCCTTTCCATGGTACATGTACATCCATGTTTGTTGTATTGATTGCAAGGTCAGTGCTTGGGTCAGTGGACACTGTTTATTGCTCCATGCATGCAGGGACGGTCCCTGGCCATGTACATGTATCACAGATTAGAAACACATGTGTGCATACACTGTGTTTATCTGAAATAAATGATCTTGCTTTAACTGAGATTATTCCGGTGTTCCCTAAATTGTTTTGAGTGGTATATTTTTTAAAGCTTTTTTCAGCAAATTTTCAATTACTGAAAAAGGCAGGTGGAACTACCTACCTTGTAATGGTATAACCCTTTCCCATGAGGATCAGCATAAGCAGAAATATACCATTTCCTAGTGCTTGAAGTGCCAAAGCGGTCATTTTAATGTTTGTGAGGGATGTTCCATTATAAGCGTAGTCCACATAATATATGATGAAGAATACCATGGCAACCGCTGTTAATGGGAAAATTAGACTTTCAGTAAGAGCCAGTTGCATGATTGGCAAATGAAGCAATATTGACAGCGGCCAGTACTTGCGGGATAGGAGATCTTTCCATAAATTGTTTTCTGTTATAATTATGCTAGACTAGAGCAGGGTCTTCGTCCTTGGGTTACGGTTATGGTTTATTTTTTAATTTATTTATTTTGCCAACAGGGAATTACGTGATACATTGTATACGCGGGGACCAAATTTCCCATATATACAAAGTATGGTGGCTAAGAGAGGCCTCACAAATCGGACAAACGTTCATACACCTATGTGAAAAAGTCATTTAAAGCACAGCACGGCAGAATTCCAATTGATCCAGCAATTTTGGCTGCAATTGGACATCGTTTAATAGGAAAAAAAGAAAGAAACCAGAGCCTTTTTTTTGTTGGCCTTATACATGTAAGTGCCTATTTTTTCATTAACCCTAACCCCTTAGGTATTCTGGCTAGGAACCTTCCTGAACCCTAAACCCCTATAAGTATTCTGGCTAGGAACTTTCTTTAACCCTAACCCCCTAGGTAATCTGGCTAGGAACCTTCCCGAATCCTCCAAATCCTCCAGTGCACTTTTGGAAACATGCCATTATCTTTAAAATACACCATGCATTTTTGTTGATCTTTCATATTCAGCACTTATGGCCTGTACTTCTTGCCAGGTAGTACATGTAATATTGCCTCATTTGAAAAGGTGATAGTACCAGTTTCCAACAGTGCTGAATTTTTCCAAAAAAGTGCCCCTTGGATGATTTTGATGGATTTGGGGTGGTTAGGGTTAAACAAATATTCTGGAATACTTTGGAACATATATCACTATGAATAACTTCACCCTGAAAATGCCCTGAAAATCTGTTTTACCGTGAAATAAATAGTTCACAGCAATTTCATGACGACACAACACTGTGAAAACGCCATGAAATACTCTTGGAATTTCTTCACAGTGAAAATGCCGTGAAAAGGACATGAACTTCTTAATGGCAGTTTTGGGGCAGCTCATTAATTCTCAAGATCTCCGTGAATTTGCCCTGAAATCACTGTGAACATTATTGCCAATATCTGAGAGGAAAAGACACCATGAAATTGCCGTGAAATCATGGTGAACTATTATTTCACGGCAAAACAGATTTTCAGGGCATTTTCATGGTAAAGGTATTCATAGTGTATGTCCATCATTCATATATACATATATGTTCTCCACCTTACTAAACAGGTAAGATTGCATTATTGGTTATAATGAACGAGAAAAGTGGCAGTTGGGTTTGACATTCTACCCCGAAATACATGTAGATATATTTATTAAAATAAATAAGAGTTTGATGTTTCATCTCACCATAACAAAACGTCACTACCATGAACATTTTGTATGTTGTGTGCAGCAACTGACGATTATGTAATCCATCTGAAATGGTGGCAAAAAAGTAAAACAGGTTTAAGAATAAATAAGACTTGAAGATATATCTTTTAAAAAATAGATTTTTAAATGTTGAATAGCTATTTTTCTGGGGTTATAAGCTTCAATTTGATACATTGAAAGAAAAAATCTTGTCAAGGATTAGTACCACTAAATTAAAACTGAAATTAATAAAATGGTGGCCCACTGTTTTAAACCTCAGCTTGCACGAGGGCGTGTGCAGTCTTCCAATTGGCCAGCGGGGCTGTCAATCAGAATCAAGGGTATTTTAAATATCTTTTATACAGTTTCCTACATTCAAATTTTTTTCTTTTTTTCGTGTAATAACTCTTTATTGGGGGTCTCTTGAGCCAAACACAGGCGGTACATGTATACTGTATCTTTTTTAAAGATTATTATTATTGTGTTTTCCAAATATGGTTTGCCTCAATAGAAGTTTTTGGAAAGTTTATGTGCTTTAAGCTATGCACTGACAGGTTTTGAAAGGTGGTGTGGTTATAAGCTATCCACTACACTGACAGGTTTTGAAAGGTGGTGTAGTTATAAGCTATGCACTACACTGACAGGTTTTGAAAGGTGGTGTAGTTATAAGCTATGCACTACACGGACAGGTTTTGAAAGGTGGTGTAGTTATAAGCTACGCACTACACTGACAGGTTTTGAAAGGTGGTGCAGTTATAAGCTACATGTATACACTACACAGACAGGTTTTGAAAGGTGGTGTAGTTATAAGCTATGCACTACACAGACAGGTTTTGAAAGGTGATGTAGTTATAAGCTATGCACTACATGGACAGGTTTTGAAAGGTGCTGTAGTTATAAGCTATCCACTACACTGACAGGTTTTGAAAGGTGCTGGAGTTATAAGCTATGCACTACACGGACAGGTTTTGGCATATGGTTTACACAGTCCAAATTCTAACAGGTTGTAGCAGGTTAATAATGAACATGCATGTTTCTGCCAAGTTCTAGTCAAGAGTACGAATCCCAAGGGTCGTGTCAAGTCATTGTGCAGGGTCAATCAAGTCCAAGTCACGAACAACTTAACTCCTGTCAGACTCAATTTGGATTTGTCCATGTATAAATTGTCTATTCAAGGATTTGTTTTGTTTTCTCTTTCGTAAGCCTCTTACCTGTACGTCCATGAATTGTATTTAATCATCTTATTTTATTCAAAGGGGATCCACTACATGCCTCTGGAGTAAAAGGAACTTTGCGTCCTTACAAACACATCTAATCCTTTTCTTTATTACCACAGGTATAGATTACATACACTTGAAATTAAATTTCATTAACCCTCCTATAGGTTTAACAATCAAAGACACTCAAAATTTTTATGTCACTCCCAACCCATTGACTTTGTGCAGTGCACTCAAATAAATGCAAGGACATGTGGCTTTAGTAGGAGGTCAAACCAAAACCACTCGACTGTAACTTATGCAGTACATACACAGCTCTGTGTGACTCTGCATATAACTTGTAAGACATACACAAGTGTGTTTGACTTTGCCACTATCTCCAGCACTCTTATACACATGTGTGAACAATTGGCAATGCAACCAAAAATACTCAAGTGACTGTCTGTGGGTGCGGTGCTTACTGGGCCAAATTTCAGCCTGGGCATAGGAGGGTTAAAGATGTATCATTCCATGTTTTACCAGCAAGTTTCCAGATTTTTTTTTATTTCATTAGAACATTGATAATTTCCTGTTAAAAAGGAAAACAAATACTTTCAATTGTTTGATTTAACTATAATTTTTAATTAACCCTCCTACACATGGAGGCCACTCCGATCCACAAAATTCTGCTCTTGAGCAACCTTCAGTACATACATGTACAAGCCTGCTGTCCTTTCCAAGTAATCTTACAAAAATCAACTGTGTGCTACCCAAGGCCACTGTAAATGTTTGAACATGTTAGTATGGCCTGCAATGTATCAATGGGAGACCACCTTACCCTGCAATCTCAGTGGTGTGACAGTGCACAGAACCATAGGAGACCAATGGCAACAGCTAATGGATTGGAGTGGCCTGAATGGGTTGTTTCAAAAATTGCACTGATTGTAGGAGGGTTAAATACCGTTTTCTTTTTTACATAAACATAAGTACTCAAGGTCTCGGTCATGGTCTCAGACACAAAAGTCTCGGTCTTGGTTTCAAGTGGGTCTTGGACGTCCAAGTCATAGTCTTAGTCTTGGGCATGTTATCAGACATGGTGGTTTCGACTACAATACTGACATCTTACATCGCGAGAAGGAAAACACAGAAGACATAAAACACAATAAAGGGGGCCACTTTGCATCCGTCACGTTAGCAGTTTTTCCAATGGTTGTTATTTATTTTTAAGTACCTGAAACTGACCAAAAAGTGTTTCAACATGTGAATGGACATGCAGGCTTACACTAGAACTAATTTGAGTTGATTTATTTTATTCTTTTATTTTTTTATTTATTTTTTTACCCTCAAATTTCCATAAAAATTGGACGGAAAAAGTTACCTCACTTTTCCGTCCATTTGTTGATGGAAATTTTAGGGTAATTAAAAAAATAATAGTAATAATCAACTCAAATTATCTTTAGGATAAGCATGCATGTCTATTCAAATGTTGAAATTCTTTTTGGGTGGTTTCAGATATTTAAAAAAAAATTACAACTATTAGAAAAACTGCTAACGTGACGGTAGGAAAGTGGCCCCCTTTATTGTGTTTTATGTCAGAACTATACTTACTTGCCACATAGACTGATGCTAAGAACAGTAGGCTGAATAAAATCACAAACACAATATCAGTTTGAAGAATTCCTATGTATGGGAAAAGAGAAATGAAAATAAATAAAATAAATCAATATATATATATTAATTTAAATTTTGAAAAATAATGTTTATAAATTTATAATTTGATTCATACTCCACCTCCCAGCCATTTTATGACTATATTATTAAAGTCTTAAAGGGTCAGTATCGTCACGATCAGAGCAGACTTTCAACAGGGCATGGAATCGGTGTCCTAGTTTAAGATGAACACAGTCACTGAAAATTACTGGAGTAGTATGTAAAATGAGGGTGCTGGCCCAGGTACCCAAAACCGTCGCGTGAGTTGTATAAGAATATTGAAAATATCTAAAAAATGACATTTTCAATATTTTGATGAGAGGTCATGAGGTCATCAGAGGTCATTATAGGTCATTATAGGTCATTATAGGTCATTATAGGTCATCAGAGATCGCGTAGAGATCAAAGACGTAATTTGCGCAAGAGAAAATTTAGAAAAAAGATATTGAAAATGAGACTTAAAAAACTGAAAAAGCGAATCGAGATTATGTTGATAAATAGTAAAAGACGATGGCGAGATATTTATCGAAATGGACATTGAGAGAATTGAAAGAATTTGCGTGAGAACATAGACCTATTTTTTTAACGCGAGACGGAAGAACGGGTAGACTAAATAAACGGTCTTATTACGAGGGTGCAAAAAGATATATAAAACGAAATAAACAAAAGCCATTATATAAATTAAATTTAGCAGAATTAAGAGAGTATGTAAGAATAAGAAATATTGAGCTACCTCATGACCTTTGATGACCTCTGATGACCTCTGATGACCTCTCATCAAAATATTGAAAATATAATTTTTTAGATATTTTCAATATTCTTATACAACTCACGCAACGGTTTTGGGTACCTGGGCCAGCACCCTCATTTTACATACTACTACTGGCTCGTTTATGCAGCATCAACGGTAATATGACCTTATCATGTGTGAAATTATATTCAGTCACTGAGTTAATCTAAAACAAGCACTCTGATTCCATGCCCTGTTGGTCATGATGATACTGCCCCTTTAAAGTTATGCATGGTGGGAATAAATGTAGATATAGTAAGATTTGAGTAGTGATGGTTCTGAGAAGAAGTTGGCTAACTTGAC
Organism: Zoroaster sp. YZ-2022; assembly: GCA_029582265.1. Classification (NCBI taxonomy): domain Eukaryota; kingdom Metazoa; phylum Echinodermata; class Asteroidea; order Forcipulatida; family Zoroasteridae; genus Zoroaster; species Zoroaster sp. YZ-2022. The sequence goes on from CM055816.1 coordinate 86,522,758, forward strand.
GTTTCAATCAGTATGATCTCATTGTCTTCAGGAGAAAGAAACAGCATTCTTTCTCCCAAAGACATCATACTGATCTAAACGTCGTGTTAACCAAAGGTTTTTCTTACAAGTCTCACAACTCAAAGGTTTAGTTAATTTTAATACATGTAAAGATGCCAACGTTTACGATTTGGGCATAATTTTTACGATTTATTGAGTCCAATTATGATTGTACGATCCTTGTATCAATTTTTACGATTTATAAAAATGTAAAGCCTCGAGTGTGAGGTTTCAAAAGGGGGTAATTTCGTGTCCGAGGCGGATGCACCGTGGCGAATTACTCTTTTTCAATTTGTAATGTTGGCATCTCTGCACATGGTGTCACTACAAATCCTCCTATATCTTTTCACACTATAGCCTTAATTAAAGAGGCAGTATTGACACGATCAGAGCAGACTTTCAACAGGGCATGGAATCGGTGTCCTTGTTTAAGATTATTATTATTTATTTATTTACTTTTTTTATGCAAATCGCCCCACACAAGGCCAATAGCCACTCCAAGGTGGGGGCTACTAAGTCATTGAGTTGTTACAACAACTCCACACTGAAGAAACCAGCCCCTCATCACACCCAAACAAGACAAGTTAATAACCAGCCTCTTCACGGTGCGAATAGGACTGGGAGGGGTAACTAGTCCAGAACAAGGCAGTTGTTAAACTGCCTCTGCCCCTATAAGCAATTGTGGTTAAGTGTCTTGCTCAAGGACACAAGTGCCACGACCGGGATTTGAACCCACATTCTGCTGCTAAACTAAACCGCTCGGCCATGACTCATTTATGAAGCAGCAAACGGTAATATGACCTTATCATGTGGAGTATTATTTTCAGTCACCGAGGTAATCTAACACGAGCACTCTGATTCCATGCTGTTGATTGTGACGATATTGCCCCTTTAATTCTTATTTGATATTTCGTCGTGTCAGTGCAACAACGTTGTATCTCCGAGTTACGACGTTTTTGCACAAAACCAGTTTGTGTCAGTGCAAAAAGGTCGTATGTAACAAGTTCCCAGATGAATGCACAAAAACAATGGCTGGGATGCAACGTTGTTGCACAAACATTTTTTAATGTATGTAAATTTATGCAGATTGACGACGCGCTGTACATACGACCTTATTGCATTGCGTACATACGACGTTGTTGCACTGACACGATGATTTATAATGATATACAAATGTAATACTTTATGAAATGGAGAAGCAGAGGGGAGGGGTCGAACACTTTGTGTTCTAGTAGCCAAGGTGTAAAAACGTGGGTGCGAATCCTGGCCACAAACCAAGGGATGTTCTATATCCAAAGTCCATAACCCACCCCAGACTGAGGGATCTCCTATATCCTAAGTCAACCACCCTCCATCCCCCTGTGCTTGTTAACAACTGATTTAGTTCAGTGAGCACACACTCCTCTCCCCCAAACCCTAGGATCCTAGTCTCAACAGTTCCCGCCTGCGCGCCTCAATGAACTAATCCTCCAGCATCCATTCATGGGATGATCCTCCAGCAGTCTACTTAAGCAGCAGCATTTTCCAGAGTCCGGCATTCTCCTGAGGACGATCTGAGCATACTGATCGAAACGTCGAGTTGTACCTCCAGTTCTTTTCAGAACTAATTACTACTCAATTGAGATTCCACATGGTGTCACCGCAATTAGTCTTACTTATCATCCTCACCATGCAAAGCTACAAGTTTTACCTGGATGTTCACATGTTACAGTTTTATTATCATACTAAACATGTAGCACTGCAGCAGAAAAGTAAATTAAGGTGTGGAAAATAAATAGCATGTGTTAATTGGACTGTGTTCGTAGTGCGCACACAAATGCCTATTTAAATTAAACAATGGAGACACTAGACGCATATACATGTAGGTTTAGTGCAGTTGACATGTTCTGATGACTGAGCCGGGACAAATTCTGGCTGTGACTGTGGTACTTGTGTGCTTGAGCAAAGGCATTTTAATGTTAACCCTTCTACAATCAGTGCAATTTTTGAAACAACCCATTCAGGCCACTCCACGCCATTAGCTGTTGCCAGTGGCCTCCTATGGTTACCCTTCTGTGCACTGTCACACCACTGAGATTACAGGGTAAAGTGGTCTCCCATCGACACATTGCAGGCCATACTAATATGTTCAAACATTTACAATGTCCTTGGGTGGCACACAGTTGATTTTTGTAAGATTACTTGGAAAGGACAGCAGGCTTGTACATGTACTGAAGGTTGATTAAGAACAGAATTTTGTGGATTGGAGTGGCCTCCAGTGTAGGAGGGTTTTAACGCTTCTTTTCACTCTGAATTATAAATGCATTCAATTGAGGGTAGAGATGGTTATAATGTTTGATTAACACTGTAGCGCCAACAAGGGTATTTAAGTGCATTATAGGCTGTATGGGCAGCATTATGAGCTGAGAAAGATTACTAGACAATATTGGCCTAATGAACAGGATGTAATAAATGCATTGTGATATAATGTGAAATGCACTATCAGAATGAATTAGTATTAATTTTATTACCATCCTGAGGCCAAACAAAATAAATGTTGTGTTTCCGGTAACATGTCACACAAAAATGATGGGTTGGTACAATATAGGTAAGTAAGACTAATTGCGGTGACACCATGTGAAATTCTCAATTGAGTAGTCATTAGTTCTGAAAAGAACTGGAGGTACAACTCGACGTTTCGATCAGTATGCTCTGATCGTCCTCGGAGCATACCGATCGAAATGTCGACCTCCAGTTCTATTCAGAACTAATTACTACTCAATTGAGAATTTCACATGGTGTCACCGCAATTAGTCTTACTTATCCTCCTCCCCATGCAAAGCTACAAGTTTTACAATATAGGTAGGGATTTTTTTTTTTTTTTTAATATTTGTGTGTATGGATTTGTTGCATGCCTATGAACAACACATGAATGTACATGTACATGTACATTGTACATGTACATTGTATTGTATACATGCAATGTTTAAACAAACATTTTAAACAAATGTGATGTGATCTAGGAAACCCTTCACATGGTGAAATTTGTCATTTTTGTGTTATATACATCAAATTAACGAGGACACTGTGCTGTTTTCAACATTGTTTTATTCATGATTCTAGGTTGTCTATAACTTGAGTTATGCTCTCGGGAAGTTATAACCGCCGCTGTCCTTAAAAAACAATGGCGGAAACGAAAAACAAAGACGGCTTTTTACTTATCTATCATCATATGTTTTTACATCTAAAACGATGGAATTTTTATTTAATATTTTCAAGAATGATCATTTGGATATTAATAGTTAAAAAACTCAAATTGTCAACAACAAAAATTGGGGGACTATTTTGCCATTATCTTCAAAACAAGTTTGCCGACATCCGACGGGTTTTCCCAGATCGCATCACAAATTTGATCATGCGATCAATTACTTTGTTTTCTTAATTCTTTTTGTACATGTATACAATACTGCTTTTAAAAAAAATAATTAAAAAAATAAATTAAAAAAATCACACCTAGAAAAAAATTCCTGATAAAAAAAATTTTTCCAGAAAAAAATGTTTGAATTTTTTTTTATAATACCTTTCACGAATATTATTGGGTCGGTCAGGTTACCAGAAACACAACTTTTTTTTATTTGGCCAAACCACTTCTGCATTGGTTGTTTTGTACATACCAAACTGGTCAGCAGAGAAGTGTTTGACCCAGAAGTCATCTCCATTTGTAAAGGTTAACTTGTACTTAAGATACAGCCCCTGCAAGACAAAAATATTACTGTGTTACATAGATGATTGCAAATACAGTGTGTGAAATTATAGGGGAAATATCATCACGATCAACAGGGCATGGAATCAGAGTGCAGTTTTAGATTAACTCAGTGACTGAAAATAATACACACATGATTACTGTTGCGGCTGCATAAATGAGCAGGTAATTTTCAGTCACCATGTTCATTTTAAGCTAGGACACCGATTCCATGCCCTGTTGAAAGTGTGATAATACTGCCCCTTTAACCCTCCTACTCTAGCTGCATTTTAGTGGCAAGTAGCTATACAGATCAAATTCAGTCAACTGACCATTTTGTCTGTTGACCCAAATGTGCACACAGGGGCATTTTTGACTGGTTTTTGACCACCCTGAATAATATCAGACAATGCTTTTACCAGTCAAAAAAATGGTCGACTCATTTTGACCTGTAAATGTTCTTACTACACGTAAGGCTTGACAGTGTTTGACTTTTAAGTGTGCAACTAGATACCTTGGCAAGTATTAACATTTTGACTGATTTTGACCCTTGTAGTAGTAGGAGGGTTACATTGTGGATATTATATTTCTTATTAGATTGTAACTATAGAGTATGAAATTCAGGATTTGTAGGTAGCTAGGGAAATCTAAAATTATTGGGGTAATCTAGTGAATTGATAGTGGATATTATATTTCTTATTAGAATGTATGAAATTCAGGATTTGCAGGTAGCTAGGGAAATCTAAAATTATTGAGGCAATCTAGTGAATTGATTCTGGATATCTTATTAGATTGTAAATTATACATATATACAGCGTGTGACATTAAGAATTTGTAGGTAGCTAGGGAAATCTAAAATTATAGGGGTAATCTAGTGAATTTATTACGGATATTATCTATCTTATTAGATTGTAAATATATAGTATGTGATATTAAGGGTTTGTGGAGTACCCAGAGAACCTAAATGAATTTTTTCGGGAGAAAACATTCCGTTATCTGAGAAATTTTTAAAAAATGGCCTTACAATGTATGTTACTTCATAAAACCTACCCTCGATGCATTGCAGTTGTCCAAAGCAACATACCACCATCTCTCACGGACCGATCTGAAGCTACGCCCTGCTCGGCAGTCATATTTCTCTGTGTCTCCAGCGAAATTTGATATTTCATCGTTACTGTCCAGTTTAGTCAAGATGCATCCGGCCCACACATACTCTGTGGTAAGATTTATTATTTGGTGGTTCTCAGGTTTCAGCGGAGACTCTTTTTGACGGCATGTCTAGAAAATAATTACATGTACATGTATTAACCCTCCTACTATAGCTGCACTTTAGTGGGAAGTTGCTATAGAGGTCAAAACGGACTGTTTTGCCTGTAGACCCAAATGTGCACACAGGAGCATTTTTGACTGGTTTGTACTGTCATTTTGACCATCCTGAACAATACCAAACAATGCTTTTACCAGTCAAAAACGATCGACTCATTTTGACCTGTAAATGTAGTTACGAACCGTAAAGTTTGACAGTGTTTGACTTTTAAGTGCACTAGATATACATGTACCTTGGCAAGTATATCAACATTTTGACTGTTTTTGACCCTTGTAGTAGTAGGAGGGTTAATTATATTAAATCCATGTACATCGTGTACAAATGTACATGTACATGTGTCAAACTGCCTTGACTACAGAATCCACAAGAAATTAATTTTTGTAAATTTTTACTGTAAAACCATTCTTCTTGTGATTACTTTGAGTTATGTGTCATTTTGGAGGTTTTATACATTGTATTTCTTTCCTACATGTAATGTAAAATAGCAGTGTAACAATGACAATTGCTGATCAATAATGTATGGCTGTGCCGAATAACCGAATATTTGAATATTCGATCAATGGTTCGAATATCCGGTTGGTTTCCGGTTCGATATCCAAAGAAAAAAATTAAGTTTTTGTAAATTTTATATTTTTTTTTTATATTACTGCTTCCATCATTATATCCCATCCTCTCATCTCGGGCTGTGCCGGGTATCCGGATACCTGACCGAAATAGTCATTACCAGTGTTGTAGTCGAGACCGGATAGTCCGAGACCGAGACCGAGACCGACCCGTCGAGACCAAGACCGAGACCATGAAGGCCCGAGACCGAGACCTGCATAAATAAAATTAATAACACAATAAAAGAGTCAAACAAAACTTTATGTGTGATTTTGTGAACACTTTTATTCTCATGAAAACAAGAAAAACAACAACTTTTGCCATTTCTTTGATCGGAAGTTTACATCCATCTAACAAACAAAGAAATATTTTATCATTTGTGGCCCATTTTAACGAACACTTTCATTACATTTCAAAAACATCAGCATTCCCAACATCTCTGTGCACAGTCTGGCCCTCAGAAGACGTTCCTGCACATGGTATCAATAATCCAGTGATGCCCTGTTGCTTGCTAGTTTCTTTTAGACTTTTCCCTGACTCTTCATACCTTTTAAAAAGCAATAACAAATGATAACTTTAATTAAAACTTAAGAATAAGAAGATCACAAGAAATGGCACAACAAATTTTTAATCTTCACAGATGGGAGGGCAATGCACATACATGTAGCAAGAAGACTAAAACCAAATAAACTTTATTTCACAAGGACATGTCTAAAACCACAATGAATGTGGACTGATGATTGACTTGTAAAGTTCACCCCATGTAGATTAGGGGATCCAGCAGGGGAAAACAACATGACTTTACAAAGATTAGTTGATGACACCCCGACCCAGAAAGGAACAAAACGTGTTGTGGCATTTATTACTTTAAAAAAGTGGGTGACTCTTATTCATTAAATTTGAATAACAATTTCCAACAATTACAAAATAAATGTAGGCTTACTTACTTGGCTTTGTGCGCCCGGCTCAAGTGCCTGGTGAATGCCAAACTTGTTCCAGATCGTTCATTTATCTGAGTTGTTTTGGTGCAGAAATTGCACACTGCTGAATGCTTCTTATTCCCTGCCTTTGTGTCGGTGAATTTTTTGTGGTCTTTAAAACCAAATTTGATTACCGATGAGTTGCTTGACATATTGATTACTTCAATTCAAAACCTCGCACAAAAAGTTTACAACTGTATGTGCAGGAAGTACTGGTACACACACACACGAGACCACATGTGAATGCTTAATACAGCGGCGACAGCATGCGTTCTTTCGAACAGGTAGTACATGTCACTCACAACTCGATCCCAAGTTTATCGAACCCTAATAAAGCGTGGGGCATGAGTTGATGGTTGGATGACGATCGCACCACAGGGGGCGGGAAAGAAGGTAGGCATCTACTGCAAGTTTGGTAACAAAATGTGAAATCGTTTTACGTTTCAACGGAACCAAATAAAAACAAAAACGAATAATCGATTATTTTTATGTGTTGCAAAGTGGTTAAAAAGGCTGGTCTCGACACGAGACCAGTCAAATCTTCGAGACCAGAGAGGTCCGAGACCGAGACCAAGACCACAGGGTATCGAGACCGAGACCAAGACCGAGACCAGGAAAAACCGGTCTCGAGACCGAGACCGGTCTCAAGACCTACAACACTGGTCATTACCCGGTTCCATTTTTCGGTTCCAATTACCCGTAAACGACTTTTTAAAATTCGGACTTAACATTTGAGTGGTGCGAACAGAAATATGTGACATTTGAACAATGTAATGTTGATACTTTTACAGACAATTATATTTAAATTCAAGAGATTCCAATAAAGCCTTTGTAGTATTTTACGGACATTTTCTATACATTTTTCTCCAACTGTTTGTGATACATTGTATTGAATCGTTAAGACTGCAAAGGGCCTGGCAGCCACTGCTTCAAACAACTAATCGAACCAGCAGCACAGGAGGGAATGTTTGCCTAATTGTTTTACTTTAATAAAAACGACGCAGTAAAGAAAAGTTCGATTTAAGTATGGTATCCTCTGTATTATAAAGGTCAATTTTGTTACCATTTACAGTACATGTAAATTTGAACACCACCGGAGGCATGTTTTCAACAAAAATGAAAATGGGTATCCGGGTATCCGAAGTTGCCTGATTTCGGGTATCCGGTTCCAAAAATATCCGAAAATGCACGCCCCTATCGCGCTCGTTTTATCACGTGGCGCTAATTACAATCGGCGGCCTTTGATTATCAAATACATGTATATTCGACTGAAATCAAAATCCGAAATACCAAATTATTCAAAAAAGCACAGCCCTACAATAATATCACATAAATTGTTGCTATTTGACTCGGGATTTTATTAAATTGCAAATAAATTTGGGTAATATTGTATAGTACTGTATGGCAACTGGAAATAAATTTTGGGCAACCGGAATTTATAAACTGCTTGTCTGAAGTGCTAATTAGTGCATACATCTATGGGCATATCTATACACAATTTACCCTTACATTGTACATGTCTATTAGGACACTACACTGTCTGTGCATTGTGTAAGCATACCCAAGTTAATGGCTATGGTTACCGTGGCAACATGTTGATAACATGCATCATTCTCAATAATGAAACAGCTACTGTACATGCCATTTTGATTATTAACTGTGTGACACACGGTTAAAAAAACCTGTCTCTCGAATACAATTTACATGTATATTGTACACTATGATTTTGTGTCAGGTTTTAGAAATTTATGTGATGCGGTATGTCAAAACCAGGCGGAATTGGGCAGAGCTACGAACGGACGAACAGCTGCAAAATGCCTTGGGGGTGATTTTTGCGATTGAGATTTTTGGAAATTTATGATGCGACAAATGTTTAAAATGTTCTGTAAAAGTTTCTAACTGAAATTTCATCGACAAATTATTTTTAAATACTTTTAGAGAGGCATTATAATTTCACAAAATGATGCCTTGTTCGAGATAACTGAAAAAAGTTTAAAAATCAACTAGGCCTATAGACCAGTTTCTTTGCTTCTGCATGCCCGTTGCTAAGGTAACATTGTTGACCTACTTGTTTTGTTTAAACTCAAACCTTAAAGGGCTATTTCTCAAACTTTAAAGGGCTATTATCTCAGTTTCGATGTTTCGGACAGTCCGATTTCAAATCTTAATAACTTCGCTATGGAATATCCAATTTGAAAAAAGAAAGAGGCATTGTAAAGTGCAAGGTCTATATTTTACTAATATTTCAATAACTCAAAATTGACCTCTTGCCCAATTGTGCCTGGTTTTGACATACGGCGTCACATATGTACATCCCTGATGTATCCACTCAGAACATGTAGTACAACAATTGAATACAACATTTTTTGATGGTTTTCATACATAATGTAATAAGTACGGTATGTTTTCCCCTAAACCCTGATGCAAAAATAATTGTTGGATTCTATTGGATATAATGTACAAGACATACAAATATCGTGTTTTTCAGTTGTTTGACAGCAATGTATTTTTCATCGGAATATTGACTATTTTACCTGAAAACCAACACGATGAATCTAAAATTATTGTTGAATTTTGTTGGATAAAGCAGACTGTCTTAAATTTAACTTCACTGCTACATGTACTTAATCTGTATGAGTTGGCATAGGATTGTATCCCCTTCCCCTGCATGCATGGAGCAATAAACAGTGTCCACTGACCCAAGCACTAACCTTGCAATAACTACAACAAACCTGGATGTACACGTACCATGGAGGAAGGAAGGCAAGTATGCCTAATAATGTGGAGTGTCGTGGCCGAGCGGTCTAGCTTACCGGACTCAAGTTCTGGTGTTAGCAGCAGAATGTGGGTTCGAATCCCGGCCGTGACACTTGTGTCCTTGAGCAAGACACTTAACCATAATTGCTTCTCTCCACCCAGGGGTTAAATGGGTACCTGTGAGGGCAGAGTTGGTTGATTAGCCCTACATGTATATGCGCTGTAATGGCAGCAATTGAGCTGTATACTCCCCAGGGAGCTGAGATGGTTTCAGGAATGATTTATGAGCCTTATGAGCCTTATGAGCCTTATGAGCCTTATGAGCAGGGGTAATAATATGCGCCTTGAGCACCACTCAGTTGGTGGATACGTGCACTATATAAGTCCACACATTATTATTATTATTATTATTATTATAATAACCTCAATCCTCCAGAATCATTTTTTGGACAGACCAACATGTACCATGTAACCTCAATCCACCATTTTCATCCAGTGTCAAATATAACCAGTTAACCTCAATCCTCCATAATCCACCAAGCAAATAATCACATCTGCCCTCAATCCTTCAAAATCCTTCACCACTGCAATTTCCGAATAACCTCAATCCTTCAAAATCCTTCACTTTCGCAAAGAGGATTTTAGAGGATTTTAGAAGGTTAGGGTTAAAACAGATATATGTACACTGTGTACTAATTATAAAATATAAAAATAACACACAGGGGTGTGACTTGGCCAAAGTAAAAAAATCCTTTAAAATGGGTAGTGAGCGCGGGTCTCCCTTTGGTCTAGAGGACAGTCCCCTGAACCTCCTGGATGTTTAATTCAGAGGGATTTACAGACTCTCCGCATCCTCACAAACAAGAAACTAGATGTTTGGACACAAAACAATACAAGCTATTTTTTTCTTTCCTTGGTGGCTACTTTATTCATTCAAGAAAATTCTGAGGCAAAGGGAGATTTGTAAAAAATTCTGAAATCAGGAAAAATCCTGAGAAATCGGACGCCTGAACACAAAAACATTCACTGGGATACTGCCCATGAAGCTTCATGAATTCAACAAAATCAATATTGGATTTCGTCGGATATAACAGCCAGGCCTGCATCAAGAACTTACCTTCAATTCTACTGAGTCTGTAGGATAAACCGCTGGCCATTGATCTGGCTCATCATAATATAAAATTAAATTCTGAACAGCAAAGGACTGCAAAGAGGGAAAATCAAAAGTCAATGATTATTAACTAGGAGTTTGAAAAACAATTAAGGTTGTAACCACAGGGGTTCAGGGGGTTCAATCCCCCCAATGAAATATTTGCTTCCATTTTTTTTTTTTTTTTTAATAGATTGATTGACAAGAAACTAGCATTATAATTAACTTTCATTGTTCAAACCTATGTACATGTACATAACTTTCATAGACTGGTTGCTTTTTTAAATTGAATGTACATTGAATCTTGATTACTAATGTTGCACATTCCTTCTTTATGCCAAAAAAAGTCTCCGGTTTTTGGTCATCGGTTGGCTTCAAAATCGGTACAGTGACGCGTTTTTTTTTCGGCCATCTTTTTTTTCGCCAACAAGGAAATACATTATACATTGTATGCCGGGACCAAACTTCCCACACACAAAGTATGAGGCTTCACAAATCGGGAAAACGTTCATAGCCCTATGTGAAAAAGTCATTTAAAGCACAGCACGGCAGAATTCCAATTGATCCAGCAATTTTGGCTGCAATTGGACATAGCAAAAAATAAAGAAAATTAAAAATGCCAATGCGCGGGTCTGAGGCGACGCATGCGGATACTAGAAACCGCAAACTTTTTTGGGGGCCTTACATAGCCTTTAGTAAAGGCGTACACAGCTCAACCTGGAACACGATGTCCAAAAAAAAAAATACCACGCGTGTGAGTGGTGAAGCCACCTGTCTGTTCCGAGGACACTTCTACTGAATTATTCATAAACACATCTCCAGCGAAACGAATAATTTATGTACTGTAAATTTATTTAAACCAGTCACCGTGAGGAAAAAGTTGGGCTGGTCTATATTTAAAAAATTGATACTATTCAAATGACTTAATATATACATTAACTAATGCATTATGTACATGTATTACATTTCTCTACCAAATCGGTAGAGAAATACAAAGAAAAACATTTGACCGCAGAACAGACTGGTAAAAGCCCTTGGTACGTCCGCTACTCTCGTACATGGCCTTTTTTTTTGTGCGTTGTGTTCTGGATTGCCGCGTGGGCATGGACTAAATAAAATAAAAAAATAATAATTTTGGACTTTGAGTGTTTATTTCTTTGTTTTTGAAAGAATGATCACGTGTTCATGCCCAACCTCAAGAGTTTTTAAACAACCTTGTGTCAACTGATCGATCTCTCTGGTACTGGATGATTTCAACATCCAAAAATTTAGGATAATTAGGTTAGTCATTCCTAAGAAAAACATTACCTGCAGTGGGGAGGCCGGCACTAGGCCATCCAATTTATTTCATCATAATTTTGGAAAAATCATTCATCCAAACGTTTAATGTGTAAAGATATTGTTTAGGAAAACACTGTTCCAACCAAGGTCAAGTTGTAAAAATGAGGTGAACCCTGGGAATGAGGTTCATGCCTTTTTTCAATCATTCAGGGGTGCGTTTTCGCGACCCTAACCAGAAACTTGTTTCTGACGTCATATTCTTGACCAGAAACAAGACAGCATAGCCACATGAAAACGCGAACGTAACCAGAACATTGTTTTCAGTTTGCGATGTGTTCAATCATCAACGTTTCTCAAAATATGTGGTGTAATTCAAAGTTTGGCAAAATAGAACTTACTTGTGAGTGAAACTTGAAAGATATACTGGTATACAAACAATCATTCCATCATGTTTTAACAAATAATTAACAAAACTTTCATTACTTTTTTACAATCCGCCATCTTGAAACCAAGCCTAACAGACTTCGGTTCACGTTTGGTCAGAACAATGACGTCATCGCAGCACAACAGAACTCGCGAAAACGCTTAACCAATGACCAAAGCCCAAACATGTTTCTGGTTACGGTTGCGAAAACACGCCCCAGGTCGCATGTCTAGAGCATCTTGAATCGGTCATAATGTAACCAAAACGATTTGATTGTCTTTTGAAAAACAGAAATCATATCTGACGGATTTGATTTTGTCCTCACCTTGGGATACTCAACCTCAAATCGTAGTCTTCCAATATCGGACAGAAAACAAAAGCGGGCCAGAAAAATCCATTTCTGTTGAATAAAAAGAGACATTTTAATAATAATGGATAGTACAGGACTCTGCTTGTTTTTACATACTTTCTTCTTTTGTGTTCAGTTTCACACCTGACTAACTTCTGCCAACTCTTGTTTTTATGTATAATCCATTTTGCCTATAGAAAAAACCAGCTAGGTTTGAAATGTAAGGCCAATAACTACTATAATGTACTACAGGTCCTTTAGGTTGGTAAGCAGTTTGCAACAGATAATTATTTATTTACATTTATAATAACAATGGACAGATCTTATATTCCACCAATATCTACAAATTGACGCTCCTCTACTTCGCAAATGTACGCACACATTGCATCTCGGTCTAATTTCTCCATTCAAATTTCCCCTTATACTTTACTGTGTAGTTTATAACTGAACAATCTAGATACAAAGTTGCTTCACTATGCACTATACACTGGCAGGTTTTGAAAGGTGGTGTCGATATACCCATGTACTACCATATGTACTATACATAGTTTGTGTACATAACTGTTTACTGTTAGTCACTGCACATTTCAAATCCCTTTGGCAAGTAATAGAATGATAGATAGGGATTACTGTTTATGTAGCCCAGGTTGGACTTTCACCTTCGTGTACTACGGTGACGTCCAGGATTTAACCCAAAAATTTCTAATACAGAAAAAAATATTGTGTGTAAATTCATAAATTTCTTAATTTTTACCTGTGTGAAGTTGCTGAAACTCGGCAGTAGAATCCCGTGACCAAATACAATGCATCTCAGAGAGGTTTGAATTTCAAAATATTATTTACACTAAGTGTTTTAATGAAAATAATCGCAAGATTTAACGTTAAAGAATTACTTTAGTTTGATGGCTGTTCGTCACTTGAGCGTTACGACAAAACTACGCCAGTATCAGTACAGGTGCGTCAGCGTATGTATACATGTACGAGCGTGACGACCACACATAAAACCTGCTACATGGAATATTTTACACATACTGCACATATGCAGCTGTTTTGTCACTACGCGCACGTACGATAAATGGACTATGAAATGACGAACAACTATCGAAACTCAAGGTTTTCCTCAACGTTACATCTGGATTTTCTTTCAATAAAATGACATAGTAAAAGTAGTAAAAATGATATTTTGAAAATCGAACCTCAGCGCTTGTCATAGTTGTTCATGGAAGTTTAGTACCGAGTTTCAGCCTCCCCACACAGGTAAGATTTAAACAATGTCACGAAAGAAATTTTCTGTGCGGCGACTGACCCCCTGTCGATAGGACTCCGTTTCAGTACATACAGAGATGGAGTCCTTATTTGGGCTACTGTTTATGTACAGGGTAGCTCAGGCACGACCTTCTGAAAGGTTTTGACAGTTGGATTAACTTTATTGAGGATTACTTAGCTTTACTTTAAGACTTAGTGCCAATGCCTTTCAAAACGTGCCAACATGTTTTGGCATGTAGGTGTACTTGCTGCAGACTTAGCTTACTTTATGACTAAGTAACAGCACCTTTCAAAACCCTCCAAACCCTCCTAAGGGTTTTCGCATGTGGATGTACATACTATACATGTGTTATGACATGCATTGGCAGGTTAACCCTCCTACTTCTGGTGCATTTTTCAGACAAGTTGGCACACCATTTGAAACCATTCATTTTGTGAATCACACCAAGGTGTAGTGTATCCACCATTCAAAACCATTTGAATGATTTATAAGCCACTTGTAGTACATTCACCATTTGAAACCATTCGGCTATGGAAACACACCAAGGAGTAGTGTATCCACCATTCAATAACAATTTGAATGGATTTGAATGGTAGTAAAGCTTTGCTACCAACACTTTTCAAATGGTATCACCATGTGTGTACAAACCAATGGGCATTTTGGTAAGTGGAAATTTTGAATGGTTTCAAATGGTCAAACAGTAGGAGGGTTAATGCTGTGGGCCCTATGCTTATTAAACAGTGCAAATTTGGCAGGTTTTGGCATGTACATGTACAGTAACAGGAGGGTTAATTCAAAAGTTTGACATCAATATAGTGGATGAAGAGGACAAAAGATTTGTTACAGACACAAAAGTAGTTGCCTACATGTATCTTGAAACAAGTATTTCTAAGTTGTGGTTGTCCAACAAGATTCTGTTGTCCTAGGAGATCAGACAAGCTATTTCCAAAGCCCTGTTCCTATCTCAACCTCTCTGGGGAGTCTGCAGCTGTTGAATATTGGATTCCACATTCTTTCCATTTTTATGTACATAGTTATGTAATTGTTTGATTGCCTGGGAGGGGTCCAAGGTCAGTTAGGGTCTAAGGCTGTGCCAGGTATCCTGATACCTGTCTGGAACTGTCATTACCTGGTTCCATTGTTTGGTTCCAATTACCAGTAAACGACTTATTAAAATTTCGGCCACACAAATAGAAGTGTCTGATTTTTTGTTAACAAATGTTTGTTAATATAATAGGCACAGAGCCCAAAATATTTAAAGATTTTTTAAATTTACACAAAATTTATTTATTTTAATTTTTAAATTTGTGTTTATTATTATATATTTTTGTTTGCGTAATGTTTATGTTTTGTGTAATAATATTTCGATGTCGTATCCAACCGCCACTTTTGAAGTGGTTTTTTGTAATTTGTACAACCACTAACCAGTTAAAAAGTGATTTTATCGATTTTCATGGGTACAGAAAGCAAAAACTATCATTAAAATCTACTTTTATGATGGTTTTCAGACTTTATTTCCCTTCTAAAAAATCTCCCCCTTCAGAAAATAGAAGAATCCTATTATAGTTGCCACTGCGCATGTACGATGACCGTGTTGGTCACTAATTGGGGAGTTGACAAGATCAGACTGACATGACTGAGGAAGTCATCGTATACCAAAAATGCCTGATTTTTCATTAAACAAAAAATTCTGGAATAATTTGAAGTATGCCCATTATCATCTACTATGTTCTCCACCTTTCTAAGCAGGAAAGATTACAGTATTACTAGTTATAATGGTGGTTGTATATATGACATTCTTCTCCAATATTTTAAGTTGGAAAGAATGCTGTATCCAACTGCTACTTTTAGTTTTAAGGGTTTTTTGGAATTTTTTTGCAACCACTAACCATTTAAAAAATGATTCTATCGGCTGTTTTATGTGTGCACATACTTGCTGTATATTAGCGCACGAAGAATTCAGTTTTAGGGTTGCACGTGTTATGTGCAGACATAAAACAGCCGTCGTAAAATTGTCGCGCGCGAAGGGGTTTTTCCGTTGACCACTTTTCATACATTCAAGATGGCCGTCCTCGTTGAAACCTGCAAAATGCCGATCGTCTTGTATTTTTTTCGGGCCTAAATTTCACGAAATATAAATATTTAGTAAAATCACAATTTTTTTTTGGGCGCCGAGATAGTTCAACATGTAAGGAACGTATCTAGTTTGTCAAAATAGTTGCAAATATCGTCAATTTGAGCATTAGGAATTTATAAAATCTCGCCGTTAGTGGCAATGGAACCAATGTGTGGCTAAGGATTCAGGTCCGTGCCACACTGGTGGGGCAAGGGTACAGAAAGCAAAAAATATCTTTAAAATCCATTTTTATTATGGTTTTCGGACTTTATTTCCCTTCTAAAAAAATCCTCCCCTTCAGAAAATAGAAGGATCCTATCAGTAGGCCTATTATTATAGTTGCCACTGCGCATGTACAATGACCGTGTTGGTCACTAACGGAGGAGTTGACAAGATTAGACTGACATGACTGAGGAAGTCATCGTATACCAAAAATGCCTGATTCTTCAT
The DNA here is from genome assembly GCA_029582265.1 of Zoroaster sp. YZ-2022. Lineage (NCBI taxonomy): Eukaryota > Metazoa > Echinodermata > Asteroidea > Forcipulatida > Zoroasteridae > Zoroaster > Zoroaster sp. YZ-2022. Next base: position 86,539,222 of record CM055816.1, read on the forward strand.
TGAACAAAATATTCTGTAATAATTTGAAGTATGTCCATCATCATCCATATTCTTCACCTTAATACTGGATAGGTAAGATTATTGGTTATATTGAATGAGAAAAGGTGGCGGTCGGATACGACATTCTACCCTAGTTATTTGACCAGAGTCAATCTATAAACGAGTTGATTCAACCATGATTCGACGGACGAATCGGTCAATGGACGAGTTGACTGCATCAGTGCATGCTTGCTTGACATTTGTATGATTTGTCATTTTAAACAAAACAATGGCCAATATTCTAACGTTAACGTTAAACTCACGTCCAATGTTTCGACCACTCCTTCCATATACATAGCTCGTGAAAATGGCACATAAATGACCGTCAAAACAACCGTCCAAAACCACACCAAAAGCTTCTGTTTTTTCCAGTTGAAGTTCGCCATTTTATCTCATAAAAAAATTCATTCGAAGCCTTCCTTCTTAAAAAAAGATAATAACAATGATTCTATTTGTTATGCTAATTAACCTTCAATGGTTGCCGTCACTTGGTAAAAACAGGGTAAGAATGAATGACGATGCTCGGGTACCAGATACTAGCAAGGCGCAGGCATGCATGGTGCGCATGACGCACTGTTTACTATTGCTCGGCAACACACTACAGATCAGACGATGTTGCCGTTCTTTTTATACACGACCCATTGCCGCAAGAGGGCGCTATCTCCAGTCGAACTATACAGTACAGAAAATAATGATCACATCTTATCAGCTGTTTTTAAAAAGATTATTTTGTAAAATTATTTAACCTTGTATAATTAATTGTATGATTGCAAAAGTGGTTAGAACGGTAGACTCTCTGATAAATACTACCGATTTCGAATCCACAATAATTAAGATTTTGTATTTATTATTACTTTCTTTTTTGCAAAATAAATGTTATTGGCCTTATTACGTATCAAACCTAGCAGGTTCTTTGGCAAAGTGAGACAGGAAAAAAACAAGGTACATACATAAATCATATACTGTAAGAGAGACTTTTTTTGGCCTAGGGTTTGACAGTGTTCAGTGTTAGACTCTTAAGTGCACTATAGATATACGTACCTTGGCAAGTATATCAACATTTTGACTGATTTTGACCCTTGTAGTAGCAGGAGGGTTAAAAGGTACATGTTTGTATTCATAAAAAGCAAAATGGTCGAATTAATATGTAAACTCATTTGGTCTTGAAGACGTTTACAATACAATCTTCCATAGAAATCATATTTTCTGAGAAGCTGTCGATCGCATTTAAAAGCAGAAATTGAGCACTGTTTCCCGACACATTCAAGGACTGAACACGAAACACATTATGTACTTTCTTGTGGATAGGCCGGGCCGTAGCAAAGGCATAATCAATGAGGGTGTGTGGTAGCCAATTTGCCGACTGCAGAATTCAGCGGCGGTACAAAACTGGACACCTTCAAGGGGGGGGGGGGAGGGGGAAGGGGGAAGGGGGGTAGGCATAATAAAATGTTGTGGGGAGGGTAGACGTGACAGATTTGTCTGGGGGTAGGCGTGAAAAACAATTTCCCCTGAAATCACCTCAGGCTTGGAAAAACTACAAGCCTACTGGTTTGAAAACTTTCACAGGTTGGTTGTATAATATAATTATAGGCCCATTTGGACTTACTGAAAGTAAGTATACTATCGGAAATGTTTCTGCATTGCTGCACATTTTTTCTGTACGTTATACGTTCCCTTCATACTGTAATGTTTGTCTAGCGTGATAGGCTTCTAAGCAATAGGTTCCTGCGGTGGTGGATCGCAGCTTCCAAGTCAATGAATTCAGCTCTGAGTTGTTCACAGTGAGGATCCCATGCAGATCACAGTGAGGATCCCATGCAGATCACAGTGATTCGATCCCATGCAGATCACAGTGAGGATCGCATGCAGCTAGATCTTACACAGTGATGATCCTATACCAATAACAGTGAAGATCCCATGCAGATCACAGTGAGGATCTCATGCAGATCTTTCACAGTGAGGATCTCATGCAGATCTTTCACAGTGAGGATCCCATACAGCTCATAGTGAGAATCCCATGCAGATCACAGTGAGGATCGCATGCAGACCATAGTGAGGATCGCATACAGATCTTTCACAGCAGTGAGGATCCCATACAGCTTAGAGAGGATCCCATACAGATCATAGTGAGGATCCCATACAGATCATATTAGTGAGGATCGCAAGCAGATCTTACACAGTGAGGATCCCATACAGCTCATAGTGAGGATCCCATACAGCTTATAAAGAGGATCCCATGCAGATCACAGTGAGGATCGCATGCAGATCTTACACAGTGAGGATCCTATACCAATAGACTGTGTAAGTTGACCTCGAGAACGTACGAGTTTTCGCGAGAATCTTGACTTCCGGGCACCTCGCATAGCATTTACAACGTGTATTGTGTGCAAATGTTTTATGAAAAGAACTTTATTGTGCTGTTTTAATAAATTTCATCCATTGAATATGGTTTGACTTAATAAAAGCTTGGTTTACATTTTTTAAATTGTAAACAATTTCGCAAATCTTGGTCAAATAATTGTTTTTAAAAACCGACCTTGATTTCCGCTTTCACGTTTGAAACTTTAAAGCCCATGCAACAAAATAGGACGTGCGACGTTTTCCCCTTCCGATCCGATGCTGCCGGTGGTGGTAGTAAGATCGATCAAGCACTCGCAAAGGATGCAACGTCACGCAAAATCCATGCGATACAGGGTCTGTTTTCACGCTACGTAACGAAGCACTTATCCTGATTTAAAATATTACCTAACTTCGGTTTGTCAGTGCATTCGAACACGGTGTGCGTAACACAGTCGGCCTAAATTCGCAATTTGACACTCCGAACCGGACGTTGGAGGTCAAGCATTATTTCTTCATTTTCTCGAAAGTTTCCAAGCTTTTATGATATTTTATTTATTACATTTATAAGTTTTAAATGTAATTATTCCATCAATATGTTTTTTGGGTGGAAAAAATGTGATGCGACAAAAATAACAATCATACAAAATTATACACGCGTTAACCTCCCATAGCTGATGGCTCAGAGGTGCCTGGAAGTCAATGGTGACCTTTTCATCGTGAGACGTACACAGTCTATAACAGTGAGGATCGCGTGAGAACCGCGTGAGGATCCCATACGGATAACAGTGAGGATCTCTAGTTACACTAATGCTACAGTAACTGGACACCAGAAACGGTTTTCTGTGGTGATTACATAACGGCAAGAACAACACACTTTATTCAGAGCAACTTCTCCTTATATAGGATCTCAACCCCTATACAACGCATGTAAAAATCAAGTCATGTACAAAACATATATCCTATACATTAGTACAGTAACTAACTGACCAATCAGTGTTGTGAGTGACCCGTAATGCATGATGTAAACATAGGTGACTAGAGCGGAATGTTCCATTGTGTAAAAGGTGATAAATATTGCAGGGTGAACCCTAATATGTATTGTAATGATCCATGATTTTAGTCATAAATGTGATAACTGTGAATAGGCCTACAATTGTCGTTCTCAGTGATCATATCTTTATTGATTTTCTGTTGAATTTTTCAAAAAAAACGATCCGCGAAATCTGAACATGATTGTGTATCCAGTCTTGACAATAAATATAACTAAATCACCCGGCAATGTAATTAATTTCGTATTAGTTTGGATCAAACCCATGTGTTTTTAAAATTATTATTTTGTTTCATGGCATCTTTACATGACTATAAACACGAATGTGCATCCAATGTTGACGTTTAAGTGAAGGTCCAGCCATGTGCAATCAGGGGCAATATTAATGGCATCCAACGTTGTGACTAACACCATAATTATTTCAGTTTGTTTCAAAATTAGGGGATTACTTTATAATTTTCTTTACCAAAAAAAATATAAAATAATGATCTGCGAAATTTGTTTTGAACAGTGTTTAGATTTAGCTGAAGCGCGGCTGCCTTTATTAATCGTATCAAGGCCCAGTTAGCCTAGCCCATTCCAAACCATAGGTGGTGGAAATTTGGCGATTTTTTTCTCTCGTTATTTGCTGAGATTCAGTAAAACCGACAGATGAAGAAAACATTTTGCATGGGCAAGAGCGTACTATACCAAAATAATGGACAATGACCCTAACCCCCTTATTTGGAGTCACTGAAAGTAAGTATATACTCTCTTGGAAAATGTTTCTGCATTGCTGCACATGCGCTGTTTCTGTACGTTATACGTTTCCTTCATATATAACTGATAAGTGTGAATACAATTGTCGTTCTCAGTGCTCATATCGTTATTGATTTTCTGTTGAATTTTTCATATAAACAATCCACGAAATCTGAACATGATTGTGCATTCAGTCTTGACAATAAATATAACCAAATCACCCGGCAATGTAATTAATTTCGTATTAAGTTGCATCAAACCCATGGTTTTTTTTTGTTATTTTGTTTCATGGCATCTTTACATGACTATAAACACGAATGTGCATCCAATGTTGACGTTTAAGTGAAGGTCCAGCCATGGGCAATCAGTGGGAATATTAATGACATCCAGCGTTGTGACTAACACCAAAATTATTTCAGTTTGTTTCAAAATTAGGGGATTACTTTAAAGCGACAAATTTGAACACGATTGTATAGGCCCCTATCCAACGTTGGCATATACTCAATCAATTAATTAATTCATGTAACTTCTAGATATCCATCAAATCTTTAATTGCCTGTGTTGTGTGGCAAGATACCCAAGGTTTGCACCGCATTACTGCTGCATTTTAAGTCAATATTACTTTTGAGCGATTGTAAAGTCACGATGTCTGGACTACAACTCCCACGCGTTGTGTACTATTACACGAGCAACTGTTGGCCGATAACCTACGTAAATCACCTCCAAGTGCCAGATTATTCAACCCACGTGACTTCTGATAACCAATTGCATCACAAACAATACAAAGGTTTGGCGGATATCGTATTGACACATGAGCCAATCCACGTGATTTATGGGCACTAATTTGTTCATCTTTATATGAAATTTAGATGACAAAAACAAACTTCACATACAGTGGAACTCTGTATATATAATGTTACGTTTCTCAGTACAGTTCGCATCGAGGCATCGCAGCGCGTGGATGCCAATTTCGCCGCGATGGCTGAACACCTCTCGTTCCGAGCGATCGAGTTCTTCCTCGCCACGTTGACCTTTCTGTCTCTCACCACAGGGATCTCATCTCTCACCAACATCACCCTGGGAGGTCTGTTCAGCCTGGGAGGACCCGGCTCTGACTGGGACGGTACTGCGACACTTAAAGCTGCTGAGATGGCGTTGATGCATGTGAACAGTGATCCTGATATCCTACCAGGGTACTTCCTAAACATCGATACCAAGAACTCTAAGGTAAGATTTGAAGCTCAATTTTTTTTGTCCTTACGTTCTGGAGAAAACTAAGGAAAAGGTGCATTTAAAATTTGCTTGCACGGACAATACAAACAAGGGGTACGCTTCTTTTAACCCTACGGCAGCATTCTTTCAGTCAGTAGCTGATCCAGGGTTGAGGGAAAAATACTTGAACAAGGTGTGGGGGATAACACTGGATCTCCATTAAATCTGATCGTCTTCAGATGACGGTGCGAGAATACTGATCGAAACATTGAGTTCTTCACAGTACCAACACTGACTACGTGAGAGATGGTTACATGGTGCTACGGCTAACCCTGTTCCAACTATACTCCCACGTTATGCAGAGTCCCCCAAATTAAGGGTGATTTAGGAGTGCGCAAAGGGACGATACTTACCTGTTAAACCAACATTTGCTGAGGGACCCGATACTCCTCAGCGTCGGCAACCGATATCACCGGGTTCCTACCGGTAGTCGGTGCCGACCGGAGTTTTCTGGGGCGTACTAGGCCGTCGGTTCACCGGATCCCTCTGGGGGTATCGGGGCCCTCAGCAAATGTTGGTTGAACAGGTAAGAGAGTGGACTTTTAAATCCTACCCGTCACAAGATAAACAATTAACCAATAAACCAGTGAAAGTTTCAGCTTGTTAACGTTGTGTCAATATATCGAGACACTGTTGTGAAAAATCATTCAGATTTGTATTAATTTAATGCGGAATAAAGGACAGAAATTACAGCTTTCACTTTTCTTTAAAATTACAGCCCCTCAAAGAAAATTAGGCCTATTTCTAGGTAGGATTGATAAATCATCAGTAAAGTTTCGTCTAAACTCGATCACGATGTGCTCTTTTTGAATCAACAATCCTGTATCTGAGATGAATGCACTGTGCTTCATGCAAGTTTGGTCGTTGAAAAACGTATACAGCATTATATTCAGTTTAGCGTACGCTGTTCTTTGTAGTCATGCACATTGTCATCCAATTTAGCAGAGTTGAAGATTTTCATTAAAATGTTACTTTTATTTTTGTATAACGGGCAATCAATTTCGCAAAATGAGAATTCCAAAAAATACGAGAAACAAATGCAAACAAATAGATTAATTGTACAAGACAAGCGAATACGTTTCATATCTTTACTTTGCTTCAAACTTAGTTTTGTATACTTCATTCATGTGCATTTCTCGTACACTGTATATAGGGCCCATCGGTCTTTTTTTTTTAATCGTACATTGTTTTGTTTATTCTCCGATTAGAATCTTTATAGATTTTCTGACCTGGGGCTAATTCTGTAATGTATTTTAAAAACATTTATGTTATACTGGACTGTTTCATTATAACCTGTTTTGGTTGAGTGTTTCTTTATGATTTTGTTTAAATCCTGGTTTCTTATTTTCCATTAAAAATCTTAGTTAAACGCCGCGAAAAGCTCATGCGAATTCGAATGCTGTTCGAGTGGATTGTTAAATTGTTATTTTGTTTAAATCGCACGACGCAAGAGTACTATTGCCTACTCATCAAACGAAATTGAACGATAATTCTGAGCAGCATTCAATTTCGCGCGAAATTGTTTGCCGAAATTGACTGGGAAAGCCTATAGAATTTTCTAAATTAATTTTCTAAATTAATTTTCTAAATTAATACGAACAATCTCAATGCACGATTTTCTCGTTAAGGACACAATACAATACTCTTTCATAGACCGGTTTTTAAACATAGGCGAGGTTATTATCTCATTCTAATAACGCTTAGATGCATTTACAATTTCTTTTACCACAAGTGTATACTGACTTTAAATATATGTCGCCCGTGTTTGGCCAAGACGACTCACAAAATAGAATTTATAAAGCGAACGAACTTTGAAATTTAATTGTTAAACGAAACCACACAAACACACACTATATATATGAAATTTGGATGTTAGAAACTGTAAATAAAAGCGATATTTCAAACGAGTTTTCAATTTTGAAAGTTTTTCAATTTCAGTTTTTAATTTACTGGTAATAATAATAATAATAATGTGTGGACTTATATAGCGCACGTGATGTGGAGTGTCGTGGCCGAGCGGTCTAGCGCACCGAACTCAAGTTCTGGTGTTGCCAGCAGCAGGGTGTGGGTTCGAGCCCCGGTCGTGACACTTGTATCCTTGAGCAAGGTACTTAACCATAATTGCTTCGTCCTTCGGATGGGACGTAAAGCCGTAGGTCCCGTGTGTTGTATAATGCACGTAAAGTGGATTGTCGTGGCCGAGCGGTCTAGTGCACTGAACTCAAGTTCTGGTGTTGCCAGCAGCAGAGTGTGGGTTCGAGCCCCAGCCGTGACACCTGTGTCCTTGAGCAAGACACTTAACCATAATTGCTTCTCTCCACCCAGGGGTTAAATGGGTACCTGTGAAGGCAGAGATGGTTTGCTCTCTATGCGCTAGAAATGGCAGCAATTGAGCTGTATACTCCCCAGGGAGCTGAGATGGTTTCAGGAATGATTTATGAGCCTTATGAGCCTTATGAGCAGGGATAATAATATAATGCGCCTTGAGCGCCACTTAGTTGGTGGATACGTGCGCTATATAAATCTATACATTATTATTATTATTATCCACCAACTGAGTGGTGCTCAAGGCGCATTATATTATTACCCCTGCTCATAAGGCTCATAAGGTTCATAAATCATTCCTGAAACCTTCTCAGCTCCCTGGGGAGTATACAGCTCAATTGCTGCCATTACAGCGTATATAGGGCTAATCAACCAACTCTGCCCTCATCACAGGTACCCATTTAACCCTGGGTGGAGAGAAGCATTTATGGTTAAGTGTCTTGCTCAAGGACACAAGTGTCACGGCCGGGATTCGAACCCACATTCTGCTGCTAACACCAGAACTTGAGTCCGGTAAGTTAGACCGCTCGGCCACGACACTGGTTCTAATCCTTGGCGGATGTTTTCGTTAAAACTTCCTTAACCACAGAAAAATTGCAATTAAAACTGGCGATACAAGTAAAAAACTAATTTCATAAACAGCAACCTTTCAAGGTGCATTTAAAAACAATGTTAAAATGTAAACAAAAGTATGGATTAGTACAAGGATTAGTAAAGAAAAATCAATAAAATACTGGCCCACTGTTTTAATCCTCAGATTGCACGTTACCGCACAATTTATTGTATCTAACTGTCTTCTGATTTGCCGACGCCGCTGTCAATCAGAATCAAGTGCGTTTGAAACATCGCTTTTATCTACACTTTCCGACATCCAGATTTTATTAATGAAGTTTTTGTTTGTTGTTATCTTTCAAAATTTGCTCGCTTTAGAAATTATATTTTGTTTTTTATTAAAAAGGTGTCTATAAATGAACACAAAAAAGCTTTTATAACGAATGCTGTTTTTAAAAGTGTAGTTCCGGTGAGTCGTGGGGAAAGGAGAACATTTCCAAGGGGGACACACTCTCTGTTGGAGGACACATTCTCCTTCTAGGGACACATTCTCCGTTGGCGGACAGAGGGGAGGGGATGGTGGCAGTCACACGATCGTCACAAGCATCAGCCGTCACTGCCATCAATATTATCTTGATAGTGCGTGCAAGAGTCAATGTAGTGTGGCTAAATACCATCGATACCATGGACATCACATGCCTTGGTGAAGACGCACTCAGGTGGAAATGGTTCTTTTCGGTCCTAAAGCCCTGCGGTTCATGGTCGCAATATAATCACACTAACACATGATGGCACTGAATCATTTAGTACGTTTGAATAGCGTGTAAAACGTTCATATAGGGGCACACAATCCCTTCTCAAATGGTGTAAACAGACTAATAGAGACCCTCTAGACCCCAAAAAACAATTTCAAGCCAAATATAAAGTTTTATATGGGTGCCAGCCCACAATCCCTTAAAATATTTTTTTACCCAAAACCATTTTTTTTTGCACATTTTTTGCACTGCTGACATTCTACAGAGAAACCAAGAGATTCTATTTGTCTGGCCATTCTAAGATGCCTTTAAATATTCAAGCTTAGAGGGAGATTAAATTCCTATGGAATATGTATACATTGTATGGTAAAAGTAGTGCATTATTCTCAATTGATACATGCAAGTACCAAATTTACACAAAATAAGCACTCAGATAATAAGTCGTTAAAGGTATATCGCCCGTGTTTTACCAGCAATTTCTATAAATGTTTTTGTTTTGAAACAATCATAATATTTATTCTTTTTAAAAGGAAAGCTTATAATTAGAAATGAAATATTTCACAAATAGTTTTCAGCAGCTTGATGTAACAGTGTAAAAGTTCCAAAATTAATTGATGACGATACCAACCATAACATTACTTTCGGTATAAATCTTAGTAGAAAACCATGCTTTTCACTATTTATTTTTTAAAGAAATGTGTAACTTTAAAGCATTTGCTTTTCCCTTCCTTATTTTTAAAATGCAATTTACCGATAAAAAGGAGAATTTAGAGAAATTTGAAAATCTGATAATTACCAATGTTGTATCAACCTTTAAATTATCCAAACATGTAATTGTTAAGGTTGTCACGCTTATAAATAATACTATTTGTTGTTCTTGACCTTTTGGGGCTTCTTTCAATCAGAGATTAAAAAACAGGAGCAATCAACACGAAGGCCTTGACCATCTCATTTGTTATTCCCGCTCGTGAATATTTTAAGTGGATTTTTCAGGATTAAGATATCTCTCTGGACTAGTTTCTGTCATTTTTATATTATTGCATACAACAGCACGTACCGCCAAAGAAAATAATTTTATAATTCACCAATATTTTTCTAGCAATCCAGTCGTGGTTTTCAGCTTGCACCTTGCAACTTGAGAAACTGAAATAATATAACCATGGCCATGACAGGTTCATTGTAGAAAAGTCTCCTTTATTTATCCCCTAATGGAAAATTGGTGATGGGAAGAAAGTGTGCTGAATGGTGCCTAAAAGCTTTTAATGGAAATTGTGAAGTGGTTTTTATATTGATCTATTTTCAACTCCTGCAAGTTTTGAAAAATAATACAGTGCCGTTTAAATATTCATTTTTGATTATTCTGTAGAAAGTAGAGGAAGACTTTAAGCTTGACGGCAGGGATGATTATGTGCCATCGCTAGATTGATTTATCCCTGAAACCTAAGCAATGACTTAAACTGATCTATTTGACACTATCTATTCTGTTGAAAGTAACACTAGACTTTAAGCTTGATAAACGGTAGGTACGATTGTGTGCGAACAAACGGGCGATATGGCTTCAATATGAGAATTTGCTAATTACCAATATTGTACATACCTTTAAATTACAATAACGTGCAATTATTAAGGTTGTTATCAAGACTTATAAATATTAAATATCGATTAAAAAAATAAAAGAATAAAAAACAGGAATAGGGTAATCAGAACGAAGGCCCTGGCTATCTTAATTGTTATTCCCGCTGGAGAATATTTTACATGGATTTTTCAGGTTTAAGTTATCCCTGCAGACCAGTGTCCCATATCTGTCATTGTTACATATTGCACAGAACGGCACGTACCACCATAGAAAATAATCTTATAATTCACCAATATTTTTCTAGCAAACCAGTCGTGGTTTCAAGAGTTTTCACCTTGCAACTTGAGAAACTGAAATAATAAAATTATGGCCATGACAGGTTCATTGTAGAAAATTCTCCTTTATCCCCCAATGGAAAATTGGTGATGGGAAGAAATTGTGTTGAATGGTGCCTAAAAGCTTTTAATGGAAATTGTAAAGTGGCTTTTAAATTGATCTATTTTCAACTCCTGCAAGTTTTGAAAAATAATACAGTGCCGTTTAAATATTCATTTTTGATTATTCTGTAGAAAGTAGAGGAAGACTTTAAGCTTGACGGCAGGGATGATTATGTGCCATCGCTAGATTGATTTATCCCTGAAACCTAAGCAATGACTTAAACTGATCTATTTGACACTATCTATTCTGTTGAAAGTAACACTAGACTTTAAGCTTGATAAACGGTAGGTACGATTGTGTGCGAACAAACGGGCGATATGGCTTCAATATGAGAATTTGGTAATTACCAATATTGTACATACCTTTAAATTAGAATAACGTGCAATTATTAAGGTTGTTATCAAGACTTATAAATATTAAATATCGATATAAAAAAAATAAAAAAATAAAAAAATAAAATAAAAAACAGGAATAGGGTAATCAAAACGAAGGCACTGGCTATCTTAATTGTTATTCCCGCTGGAGAATATTTTACATGGATTTTTCAGGATTTAAGTTATCCCTGCAGACCAGTGTCCCATATCTGTCATTGTTACATATTGCACAGAACGGCACGTACCACCATAGAAAATAATCTTATAATTCACCAATATTTTTCTAGCAAACCAGTCGTGGTTTCAACAGTTTTCACCTTGCAACTTGAGAAACTGAAATAATAAAATTATGGCCATGACAGGTTCATTGTAGAAAATTCTCCTTTATCCCCCAATGGAAAATTGGTGATGGGAAGAAATTGTGTTGAATGGTGCCTAAAAGCTTTTAATGGAAATTGTAAAGTGGCTTTTAAATTGATCTACTTTTAACTCTTCCCGGTTTTGAAAAAATTACATTGTGCCCAGTAAATATTCAGTTTCAATTATTCTGTAGAAAGTAATATACAGTGTACAAGACTTTAAGCTTGACAAATGGTGGGGTGATTATTTGTCATCGCTAGACGGTTGTAAACATCTAAAGACCATTTTAGCCTTGAAGCGGTGACATCAAATTATCTATTCTCAAGTCTTCTAAGTTTTTGAAAAATAACCGGAGTTTCGATTTTCTCAGTATCAGTGTCGATTTTTCAAATTTACATCTCATACAGTGCCGGCCAGGTGATGGTATGAAAGGATTCTTTGAACTGCTTTACGAGGAGCCTACCAAACTAATGATTCTAGGAGCTAGCTGCTCCGTAGTCTCACAGCCCGTGGCGGAGACTAGCAAACACTGGAATCTTATACAGGTAAGCAATAGGTAAAGATTGCCCGTTCCATTGCTATCTGTCTCTTCAGTTTCACTTTATGGATGGCCAAACAAATTCGATGTTTTGTTGTCGAAGATAATCCCAAATGTTTTGAAGATGTAATGCCCGGCCAAATTTGTAGCACTCGTACCGTATACAAGGATACGACAGAAAAGTTAATTCATTCATTTGTCATGTGTCATTTAGATTATTGTAATAGTCTCTTGTATTGCTTGCCTGATAGCCAACTACAGAAACTTCTGTTCATACAGAATTCAGCAGCTCGGTTAGTTTTACATGTTCAAATAAATACACTGTAAATTTACAGCGAAATGCAGGCAACTCTATTTCCAACAATTTGCTGTATTACAATTTTACATACCACGTGTGTTAAACTGATTTACACCATTTCTGCAAACGCTTAATAATGAAACAGCAGTACGTTTCCATATTTGTTTGTTTTTAGTTTTACCCATTCTGATTCTCTTTTTCAACCTACAAAGAATATATCCAAACAAATATGGAAACGTATTTCAGAGACAACATACAAGCATAAAAACACATCCATTTACAGGGAAAAGGGAAAGCAAAGGATCATGGAAAGGTATTTTAAAAAAACGTGGGAAAATATTAGACAATTAAAAATGTAGCATACGGAGGGCATTGAGAACTCAAAACGAAGTAAAAAAAAAAAAAAATCTTAAAAAGGCCGGTTAAAACGAGTTGGTCCAACAGCCAACATCCAGATTTACGCTCATGAATGCACGCATACGAACCTACGACATGGGACGCACGTGCCTCGGTAAATATTTGGCTGTCTATTGTTTGTACAGTTGGCGATATCTGAAAAAAACACTGGCCCTCATGAGAAATCAGATAAAGTCAAACTAAATTATCTTTCGGTATATTTTACTGGAAAAAAAACATAAAGGCCTTTAATATTCAAAGATGTTCAGACATTTCGTAGCCTGTGGCCGCTAGAGACTACTGTATATACAGTACTGCAAATGTAATTACATGACTAATCAAATTAGTCGGAGACAGCACTTTATTTTATGTACAGAAACCATGCAAACACGCTCTTTGCATTTGTTTTCTGCGAAATTCCCAGTAGATTTTAATTACTTGTTTGAACTTTTTTTGAACTTACTCCAGTGTACAGTTAAATTCCAGTTAATGCATGTTAGATGAAGAATATGCATTCAAAGAAACTTTCATTGTTAACGATAAAGTAGTGATGTAATATTTTAGGTAATCATTACAACTTGTTCATTTCGTGTTCGCCGGTTTCGTATTCGCTTCGCCTCTTCATTTATTTAAACACTATTAACAGGAATATTTCAAGGAATATATTTTAAAATCATAAACCGTTTACACTAAAAACTGCAACTGCAAATTGCTACTACCGAAGAATATACACAAATCTAATAACACTATATTATATTTGGAATAAACTTTGTTAAACGTAACCTAGGTTCCAACATGCACCGCTTATGAAATTGTCTAACTTTATCTGTTTATTGTTTCGGTTTGCGGTAACACCATGTGTTTATCTCAACTAACGTGAAGCTGAGGTACAGGTTCTGCAACCAATCACAACACATCACACAACAGTAGCACCAATCGGAACACTTCCCATTCTACACATAATCCCAGCAAATACTACTTAAGGAGTTGCATCGGCAAACCTCTTCATTCTCCTGACGAAGATTAGAGCAGGCTAATCGAAACGTTGAGAATAACCCGTGAAGTCCCCATGGTTCTCCCTGAACCATATTAACCCGTGAAGTCCCCATGGTTCTCCCTGAACCATATTTCTCACTTAGCGACAGTAGAGAAAACAAGTTGCCCGAAATTGGTTCTCCCTTGAACCTTTCTCACTTAACGAAGGTTGAGATACGAGTTGTGCGATACGGTTCTTTTCAGAACCTGTACCTCAGCTTCACGTTAGTTGAGATAAACACATGGTGTTACCGCAAACCGAAACGATATCGATATTCCACCATGCAAAGCCTCAAAACTTTTATCTGTTTACTCTGACATGTTTATTTGTTTGTTTGTCGAGGTGTTTGTTTGTTGTCGTTGTTTATTTTTTTTTTGGGGGGGGGGGAGTGTCTGTCTCAGCCCCAGTCTGAACAAAATCAAAATGTAAATCCAAGATAGAGTTTACCCAGCTAGTTTCAATTTCAGATGTCATCCAGCTCTGCGTCAGATGTCCTCTCGTTCCGAAATCGGTTCCCGTACTTCTATCGGACCAATCCGGCCGAATCCGGCGTGAACACGCCTCGCATCGCCATCATGAAGGAGTTTGGCTGGAAAAATATTGCCATCATTACAGACAACAGTGACGTTTTTACAAGTGTACGTAAATGTTAAAGGGACAATATCGTCATGAACAGAGGAGACTTTCAACAGGGCATGGAATCGGTGTCCTTGTTTAAGATAAACACAGTGACTGAAAATTACTGGCTCATTTATGCAGCAACAACGGTAATATGACCTTATCATGTGGGGTATTATTTTCAGTCACTGAGTTAATCTAAAACTCGCACTCCCATTCCATGTCCTGTTGATAGTGACGATACTGCCCCTTTAAGTTACCATACAAACTTTTAAAAATCACACAAAGCACTTTAAGTTTTAATTCTTAGAATAAGAATGAAGGTAGAATGTTCAATTCAATTCGATGCAATATTAATTTATTAGTAATACAATGGTCAAACATTTTAAATAAATATGCAATACACGGCAAATTACTATTATCCACTTAGGCCAACCCACCCCCCCCCCTTCAAAAAGAAAATGCGTCGGCATCTTTACTTTTAGCCACCATATTTTGTGTATAGGAAATTTGGTCTGGTTCCAATAACTGCGTATGCATGTATCATGTCTTTCACTGATTATCTTTCAATAATTTATCATTATTTGAATTACCAATCCAATACCTTGCATTTAAAATTCCTTTTTACAACCTCTATAAGGACATGTTATTAATTAACCGGGGTTGGAAGTATTAAATGTTAAACTATAGGAATAAGTTATTTAGTTAAACGTACGTTCAACCCTCTAGTTTTTAAGAAATACACTCACTGGCCATAAGTATTGCAACATTGAAATTCACACCAAAGTTCAGTTTGGAGAACTGTGTTACAATAATTTATGTTATTTAAGACTTAAGACTTAAGACTTCTTGAAATTGCCTTTGTTTTGAAGTCAATGTTCTTTTTTACTGTTCTTGCTATGTAATACACGATCGATGAAATCGGATTAAATGATTATCTCACCTGTTACTGTAAAGTGCTATTTTGAGCATGTTGCAATACTTTTGGCCAGTGATCATGAGTGTATATATTTCATTTTTTTAAAAATCAAAATAGGTGATCACATTTTGAAAAAACAATGAACACTAAAAAAAAAAAAAATTCCTGTTTTCACTATTGATGAAAGCTTCCGGTGATATAATTTCTAATGAATAGGATGATTGATACTTGTATCAACTTTACACAAAGAAAGTTAATAATTCGTTAATTTGGTTATTACCAATGTTGTACCTTCCCTTTAAGAGAATATCTTTTTAGAAGATACTGCTAAGACTATGCCTAACGGTATCCTGAAGATCTGACGTCACGCTTTGAGCTACAGGCGTGTGAATTACGCCAGATCCTGGCCGTGCATCCGCCATGTTTTCCCCGACGCTCAACTTTGACCTTGGTTGGATTTAGAGCGCAAGCCTCGAAGCGTGACGTCGCTCTTCAGCGCAACGGATCCAGTGAAACCCCTTGAATGGTACGCCTGGAGCCTGTCTGTATCCTTGATATCGGATAAAGGCAGGGGACCCAGTCTAGCCTAACGGGAGACTTTTGAGACGCTAGAGGGCAGCAAACTTACCGGTTCTATTCATTGTTCTCAATATCGTGTGCATGCTCATAATTACTTGAACAATGGGAAAATGACCAATTAGTCTGCTGCCACCAGCTTCTCAAAAACTCTCCCATTGACATATTACCTGACCACACTGGCCTTATCTCTCACTTGTCTTTGTTCCAGGCAACAAACAAATTTTTGAAAGATTTGTCAGCGAATAATATAAACGTAGTGGCGAAAGAGTCATTTACGGCTGGAGAAAAGCCTAAAGTCCAACTACAAAGTATGAAGGTATGTGTAACCTGGTTTAATGTTGCTACACAAACTATGTGACCATGCGCAATGATTTTTGATGATCAAAAATATTTTATGAAAATTGCCATCATACATTTGCCCCATTTTGTCTTTGTGTTTCCGTCAAACCTTCCTGGATGTGGTCCTATAACTCCAACAAATGCAACGTTTGCGTGAATAAAAACATGTACAAACGAGAAGTACGTTTGTTGGGTTACAAACGTAAGGTGTTTGGCTTTCGTTTTTGTTAAAAAGTCGTAAAGTAAAACATTTTAAGAGCGTTGATGTAAAAATTTCAGGAAGTTCTTTTGGAACTAATTATTTGTCCACGGATGGTTGTCAGAGGTATACTGATATCCACTCCGTCTGGGAGGTCTGGGAGGATTTAGAGGAGTGAACAGCCAGCTCATTCCCATGCCGGGTGGTAGTACCATATAGCCTCCAGATCCTGTCTGGGTTAACAACAGTGAACACTGCACACCACCTAAGCAGCTTTTCAATCAGTCTATGTCAAAAGGTTAGTGGAGTAACCTGGCGAACAGTGAGACTAAGGGTGAGGTAACCCTGACAGAAACCTCTACTGACATCACGCCCTGCCAGCGCGTCAGTATAAGGCAACAACCCCTCATAAAATATGACAGAAGTTAAAAAGAGAGGCTGTACCGCCCTTGGCCAAAACGGGCAACAAAGCTTGACCGGAAAACGCTCGGAAGGGAAATCCTTCAAGTATGAAGACTTGCAGTTAAAGCCGGATGGAGGCTGTAAGACGGAAAAGAGTCATAAAACTGGACAAACTTTAAATATATGTACATATAATGTAAGGACATTAAGGACAGAAGAAAGTCTGGAAAGTCTAATGGGAAATCTCAATGGTTTCAAATGGGATGTAATTGGATTGGCAGAGACCAAGAGGGAAGGAGAAGGAGTCATAGAACTTAAAGGAGGAGAATGGCTATACAATAAGGGCAAAACAGAAACAGACAAACAGGCAAAGGGAATAGGATTTCTCATCCACTCAAAATTCAAAAACTTTGTAAAGGAAGTTAAGAGTTACTCAAACAGAGTTGTTGCTATGATCATCCAATTATCAGGCAAAGACCACATGTGCATTATACAGGTATATGCACCTACCAGCGATTACGATGATGACGTAATAGAGGCTTTTTATGAAGATATCAACAAGGCCTTTTTGGAAAATAGAGGAAAATACATAATAATAATGGGGGACTTCAATGCAAAGATAGGAAGACGTGAAGCAGGAGAAGAGTTTATCATGGGAAAATTTGGAATTGGAGAAAGAAACAAAAGAGGAGAAAGACTTCTGGAGTTTGCTGCAGAACAAAAGCTAAAAGTGACAAACACATATTTCATGAAGGCCAAAAAACGATATTGGACATGGGAGAGTCCAAATGGAACCACAAGAAACCAAATAGACTATATACTTTGCAGCCAGAGTGGAATAGTAAAAAACTGTGAAGTTATAACCAATGTTGATATTGCAAGTGACCATCGAATGGTACGAGCAAACATCTGCATCAACAAGAAACTTGCCAGACTCAAATTCATAAACAAGAAACGGAAGAGTGGAACTAACATCCTGAAACTGAAAGAAAAGAAAGAAGAATTCCAACTGAAACTGAAAAACCGATTTGCAGGGTTAGAGATGGAAGAATTGGATATTGATAACAGGTACGACCAACTGACTACAGTATTGCTGGAAGAAGCCACAAATCTAGCACCATCAAAGAAGAAAAGGGAACAAAAATCAAGAGAGGACAGTGAGATAGAGGATCTAGATAGAAGGAGAAAGGCACTAAGAAAACTGATGACAAAAACAACAGCCGAGAAGGTAGAATATACAGAAACAGTAAAAACCGTTAAAAAGAAACGCAGATAAAGGAATAGACGAAGGAAATTCCAACAGATCCAAACAATGCTAGAAAAGGGGAAAGGACCAAAACAGATCACCAAAATGGAGTGCAAGAAAACCAGAATTAGCCAACTAAAACAAGCAGATGGGACACTAACAGCCGATAGAGCAGAAATACTTAACATTTGTTCAGACTTCTACCAGGATTTGTACAACTCAACACAAGATGGTGATGATGCTAATGAGGAGTACTCGATGAAGGAGTACTCGATGGAGGAAGGAGAACTACCACCAATAATACCAAGTGAAGTTCAGGAGGCTGTTGACCAAATGAAGGAAAACGAAAAAGAAAAAGAAAAAGAAAAGACGGCAAAAGAAAAGATGGAGAGATGACATAACAGCACACATGGGCACGGCAACATGGACAAGAGTGGCTAGAGAGAGAGACAAATGGAAGTTTTATGAGGAGGGCTTTGTCCAACAAATGGACGAACTATAGCCTTGATGATGATGATGATGATGATGATGATGATATCCAAGAAGAAAACAAAGAAGAGTAACACGTGTACACGGCTAACACGTGTACACGGCTAACACGTGTACACGGCTAACACGTGTACACGGCTAACACGTGTACACGGCTAACACGTGTACACGGCTAACACGTGTACACGGCTAACACGTGTACACGGTTAACACGTGTACACGGTTAACACGTGTACATGGTGGTCCCAATTTCATAGAGCAGCCGATGTTTGCTTACTGTACGTTTTCATTTCATAGCGCTGCTAACTTGCTGGCTGTTATTGCTAGCAAATGAGTGACGCAACAGTACAAATCCATGGTGAACCTAAAAGAGCCGTTCTGAATTTTCTTGAAAACCTGTGAAATACGCTTATTATAGGATTTTTTTCTCCATGAATATTTGCTTACCGGTAAGCAGCGCTGTGAAATTGGGGCCCTGGTCCAGCTAACGGCAGTATACTGCAAAACTGACCTTACCTGCCCATTGCAAATAATTGTCTATCAATGTTACAACCACACTGTACAGCAGTAAGCCATGATTTTCTTAATTTTGTGTGTGTTTAGTTTAAAAACGCAACGACGTAGATTGTTCAAGTATAAATTACACAGTAACGTACGGAGAAATGTGGACAGTGAGCACACCAGCCAGACAGAGATGTAGCGCGTGCGTATATTTGCGAAGTAGCCTATGCACGGATTATAGGGTGTTCGTTTCACTCGAGATCGCGGATCACGATCGTGTAATATCCACCGCACGAGTAGAATCGACAAAATTAATACACAATCAGTAAACTGTTTGAACCGTACAGACTGTCTGGTGATCGGGATCCGATTATCACATAGCCGGAGGCGAATTCATACCTCCTCCTCCAGAAATCCTGGCTATTGGCTTGAGAGCGAACGTGGCCACTCAACAAATCAAAATAATTTATAGTCGATACAAGATTATGAAGAAAAAATGCGCAAAAATGATCCAGGATACAATTTTTACTTTGTCTAATCAAAGAACTTCGTCACAGTTAATGGAATTAAACGGTTATTATGTCTGATGAAAGAACGGAAACAAACTGAGATGTGTTCATCTGCAAAGTTCATTTTTATTCCCAGCGGGATTTATGAGAATGATTTTGTATGAATAATAATATATCGTCAATTCACACAGGCAAATTTTATCCATTGAGCCGACATTTACACATGTAAGCTTGTTTTCCCGTACTTTGTACGGAAAACAACGAAACCTTTTCTGAAATGAACGGGATGGTCTTAACTGAGTGTCTTGTTCTTCACTTGAATCATAGACATGGCACGGAAATGTAAAAGGTGGAAAATCGCGAATTCAATAACACTGCATCTCAAGGACAGCATCGAAAATGCAATCTCGAAAAGAGCAATTGCTTCGGAACTGACTACAATAATCAACAATTACTTGAAATTTAAATGGAAAAGCAATGTTGAATATAATATTACCTTCACTTGATTGTGCATCGCTTGCAGAGGCTACCGGTCTTTTGCATCCGTTAATACACCCCGTGCCATCACTTCTCGCTCAATAAGATTGTCTTATCTGTTTGAAGGCTTGGCTGTAAATGACCATATTAAACCAAAACAAGCCGTTATTAATGGAAGCCATTTTGTTTCTTAACACTCTGTAGGACAAAGATGCTCGCATTATTGTTGCCAGTGCACAGGAGGAAGGATATCAACAAATATTTTGTGAGGTATGAGTTGTTTTTTATGTAAACATAAATCAAAGGGAGTGTACACTTTGTTAATTACCCAGTAAGGCTGTGCATTTTCGGGAACCGGATACCCGAAATTGGAAATATTCGGATACCCAAGGTACCCGTAAACAATTTGGTAATACATATAAATACTCCCGAATGTATAAGATAACCAAAACGAACACAAGTTTAAAACGACTCATGGCATCCCCATTCCCCACACAAAATTTTAACAAAAAATCACAGACTTCCATTTTGTTTGGCTAAAAGGTTTAGATTATTTCATTGTAGCATTTTGTTCCCCATTGTGCAAAACATTTCAACCATTTTTTTTTTTTATATTCCAGTTTGTATGTTTGTACATCTTTTAATTTCAGGCATATCATTTGGGATTGTATGGTGCTAGGTACGTCTGGATAATCAACAGCTACAACAGTGTTGATTGGTGGAAGAATGTCACGTGGTTAGGCTGCACGGAGGAGCAGATGTACAAAGTGGTCAACAATTACATCGGAGTCGTGGTTATTGGGTCTCGAGCAGACGATAACAGGACGGTGTCAGGACTGGTAAGATATTATTGCAGGGCCACAACCGTAACGTAAAAACTCGTATACAATTATCGTAACAGCGGCCTAGAAATATTGATATGGAAACGTCACCTGGATCTGTCAGTGCGAGATAATAGCATTTTTTTCTTTTCTTTTACTAATTGTCAAATTAATAATAATAACAATAATAATAATGTGGACTGATATGGCTCACGTATCCACCAAACTGGTGCTCAAGGCGCATTACATTATTACCCCTGCTCATCAGGCTCATAAATCATTTCTGAAACCATCTCAGCTCCCTGGGGAGTATACAGCTCAATTGCTTCTATTTTGGCGCATATATGGTAAATCAATATTTACCAGCATGGTTTTATAGTAAATATGCACCAAAATTAATTTATGGTGGGTAATTTAATTAATGTTGGCACTGTTTTCATAGCAACTTTTTTTTTTTTTTTTTTTTTTAATATATAATAAGAACAAAAGCATGAGTAAAACTACCGGTAAAACACTGGCGATAACATCTTTAACATTTTCTTGTTTTAACAGACAGCGAATGAATACAACGATGCGTATGTTGCTTATACGCATGGTGTGCCGTATTCTGGGGAGGACTATGGATCATTCAGCTACGATGCCGTATGGGCGGTAGCGCTAGCCCTCCATCACGCGGCACAACAACTCGCTGCGGAAAATTCCTCCATTAAAATCGAGGATTTTGATTATGACAACACCTTTAACTTGCAAGAGAGGTTTGTGACGGCGTTATCTGAGCTCACGTTCGAGGGAATATCGGTGAGATTAGTTAGAACGGTATATTTATGTTATGGAAATTTTTAATTCTGAACAATG
The DNA here is from genome assembly GCA_029582265.1 of Zoroaster sp. YZ-2022. Classification (NCBI taxonomy): domain Eukaryota; kingdom Metazoa; phylum Echinodermata; class Asteroidea; order Forcipulatida; family Zoroasteridae; genus Zoroaster; species Zoroaster sp. YZ-2022. Next base: position 86,561,264 of record CM055816.1, read on the forward strand.
ACCTTTGTACCAGGTCATATATTTTGATCAAGAAGGTTCAATGTATGAATCAAGTTTGTCCAGAATCACATGTGCTTCTTTTAAAGTAAAGTCTATCGCGAGCCACGTTGGCTCATCAGGCGTTGGCATAATTATAACGACTAAGAATATTTCTATTCCCCCTGGATGGGATGCCAGTCCATTGCAGGTTACTTCCTCAGCTATTGCCAGGTACCCATTTATACTCCTGGGTGGAGAGAAACAATTATTCCCCTGGATGGGATGCCAGTCTATCGCAGGTTACTTCCCTAGCTATTGCCGGGTACCCATTTATACTCCTGGGTGAAGAGAAGCAATTACGGTAAAGCGTCTTGCTCAAGGACACAAGCACCACGGTCGCGGTGAGGATTCGAACCCACACTCTGGCGACTCAGCCATCAGAACACAAGTCTGACACGCTAGACCGCTCTGCCGTGGCGCCCTAAATCTTTTATCGGTACTTTATTAGTTCAGAGCTAAGCTGTTTAGTTTTGATAACAAGGCGCGATAGAATCATATTACCGTGGCTACTGTATAGAAATCATTATACAGCTATCGCGACCGTGGTACTTGTGTCCTTGAGCATTGAGCAAGACACTTTACCATAATTGCTTCTCTCCACCCAGGGGTAAATGGGTACCTGTGAGAGTTGGCAGAGTTGGTTGTTGTGTTTGATTAGCCCATATGCGCTGAAATGGCAGCAATTGAGCTGTATACTCCACAGGGAGCTGAGATGGTTTCAGGAATGATTTATGAGCCTGATGAGCAGCGGTAATAATGTAACGCACCTGGAGCACCAGTTTGGTGGATACGTGCGCTATATAAGTCCACATTATTATAATTATTGACTTAAATACTTCATCGGTTTAAGTATGCTATGTACAACAAGCTCACGAAAAACAACGAGAATATAGCTAACAAAAATATCACAATATCTCGTAAAATTTAAAATTTTTGTTGTTATTTTCCTAGGGTCAGGTATTGTTTGACGTTTCAGGAAATCGTCTGGCACCGTACAAAATTGAACAATTGATAGGTAAACAAAGTAGGTTATAAATGATAAATTTGCATACAATTAAGATTTCGTGAACCAAGTTATGGCCCTAAAAAGTCTACATAGGTCGTTTCAAAATCGGTGCACTGACGTGCATCTTCTTCTTCATTTATATTTTCTTCTTTTGGTAGTTTTTATTTTATTTATTTATATATTTTTTGTTTACTTCTTTGTCACCAGTGAAATACGCGATACATTTATACGCGGTTATTGGAACCAGACCAAATTTCTCCTACACAAAGTATGGTGGCTAACAGAGGTCGCACAAATCAGGCAAACGTTCATACCCGTATGTGAAAAAGTCGTTAAAAAAACACAGCGCGGCAGAATTCAAATCGATCCAGCAATTTTGGCTGCAATTGGACATCAAGTTTCCAAAACCGGACTATTTTTAGGGCCTAATATTATTGATTTGAATTTGCCCTATACGGCGTATATATGAAGCCTTGTATACTCTGTGTGTCCCGAGTGTATACACTCTAAAAAGCATGTTGAGCAAAATTAAACATTAGTAACCAGTTTAAACATGTCAAATTCCTAAACACTAGGAAAGTTGGTATTTTATTTCTAAACGGAACGCATTAATTGCTAAACACAAGTATTTTAATGCTAAACGTGATACTTGTCTAAACGTTTTGTCGCGAATACCCCGCGCTGATTGGCCCTTTGGATTCAGCGTGGGCGCGAAAAAAACAAGTTATATACAGACGCCATCTTTCATCTGCCTATAAATACAGCGGAACCCGCTGCTACATAGGATTCTAGCCAGCCAATCGTCATCGGGCAAGCTCGGTGGTCGTGGGTTCGAATCCCGCCCGAGGCGCCTGTGAAGTATTTTCCACAGACACTTGGAAAGCACCGAGTGTGCAGTGCTATACACACGTCAGTGCAGGGCGAAATTAAATCAATTGTTTATCACCCAACGCAATAATTTCATCAACCTATAGACGCCATTTTGTTTTAGGTCACCAAATGTTTAATACCTAAACATCTAGCGTTTAAATTATGTACATCAAATGTTGTACTGCTAAACATTTTTAATTGTTTAGCAAAATGTTTAGAGCCTAAACACTGTTTTTACAGTGTATGGAAATAAATTCACAGCTATTTGAATAGTCAAGTATTGACATGGAACTACAACCAATATCGGCAGGCAAAAAGAGTAACTTACAGTGGTTATTGACCCTCCACGGAAAGGACATGGAACCCTCTCCCTTTCGCCCCTCCATAACATAACATTAATGGTTCCCAACTCAGCATATGAACACTTTTTTCACGGGCAAACGCAAAAATAAATAAATAAATAAATAAACGATGCTCAATTGCAAAAAGAGGGGAACATTGTTCTTAAGAGCCTGTACTTTTTATTCTACGAAGCCGATTTCAAAACACTTCCGCGTTAACTTTTCAGGATAGTAGTTCGACAATGTCCCCTCTAAAAGCTTAGCCGACTGGTAAAATGGGAATATGTATTTAACGGAAATGTAGTTTTCAATACGTTATATCTTATATCTGTAGTTAATGCAGTGGTAGATCTCAGGAAGGCACTGAGAATTCAGGTTTAATTCAGGAAGACACTTCCATTAAAAAAGACAAAACCACAAAAGACAATTTATCAAAAAAGAGCATTTAAAAAAGATTCCGCCTGAATCTATTTGACCGTTGTGAGTTGAATACTAATCTGACCTCTAATGGATTTTTGGGGGAACTGAAAAACTTGTCATTGGAAAAGGCAAAGTACACAGGGGAAAAGGGATTTTAAATTTACTAGAAGTGCAATAATAATAAAATAATTCCTCAGTTAATTCAGCGGCACATTAACTCAAGAATGCCTTAAAGGGAAATATGGAGGTCGCAAATTGGACATTTGCTTTTTTGCTTTCGTAATAGGCAAAACGCAGATCGACAGTTTGGAAAATGGAACATTTAAATATCAAAAACGATTTGTTTTAATGATCAAACATAGCTCAAAATATTCGCAATCACGTTATACGTACCGATTAGCCTTAATTTGACAAAAATATGAGTAGTTTCTTAGCACAACAATTTTGTTTAAACAAAGATGTCAAGTATTCTAACAAATGAGGGTTAGTATTTTTATTTTTGTTAACCAACTGAACAAGGTTTTGCATGCTCAGTTAAAAGTCAATAACAATTTACAAAATAAACCAAAAATAATAAAACATTTGCTTATTTTTTAATGACCAGTTCCTTACATTAACCTGGGAGGCACTTTTAGTATTTAAAAAACGCACCCGCGCAAAGGAGAAAAGAGTATAAACTAATGCTTGAGAAGAGACTACAGCAAAAGAGTTTTACAAAAAACTTCCGCCGAAATTTATAGGACTGTTAACAGTCATTTGAAGAGTAATAATTATGTGACCCGCTCTAACAAAACCCGAAACTTCTCGGCATTTACCATATCTGTAACAGCCATGAAAAGGTCAAAAACTGAGGGACCAGTTTGAGGGACCAGTTTTCATGTCACCATATAGAGCATTTTCTCTAGATTTTGAAGGAAAAAGAAACGTTATTGGCAAACGTTATTGGGAACATTGTTAATTTTCACGATAAATTTGGGAGGTCACTTTTGAAAATTGGGTCCAAATTTAGGGTTTTGCCAGAGTTAGTCACATATTATGAACTTTATTGGCCTGCTCAGGAATTTAAAACCTTTTATGTTTCCGGATTAATCTTTGACAATGTCCTCGCATAAAGCGTAGTGCACACGTGGAACGAGAAGTATATTTTCTAGAAGTGGAATTCTCCATAATAAATATCTAAAAGGATGTGCCTGATTGGACGAAGGTTTCTAGTCTCCGCGTGCATCGCCTGAGACCCGCGTGTCGGCAGTTTAATTGTTATTCATTTATTTATTTATTGTTTGTCTTGTCTCTCTCTATGAAATGATGTTCAATTTCATCGAAACTTGCTGGATATTTTGGAATTCTGCCGCATTGTGTTTTAAACGACTTTTTCATAGAGGGGTATGAACGTTTGCCTGATTTGTACGGCCTTTGACATTATTGATATTTGAGTATTTCTTCGAAGGAGATTTATGACCGCATCCTACGAAATGAGTCTTAAGGTGATGTCGGCACAAATTGAGTTTTTATGTGGTCCTGAAAGAGCATATTCTCCTCTTCCATTTGATAAAACAAATTATGTTCATACGTTGAGAAATACGGAAGTTATACCATAACACACATTACCTCTGCCTGCACTGTCAGAAAATCAAAAAACGGGAATATCGCACGTGTAAGTCTGGGCTTGATTTCTGTTTTTATTTATATCATTCTTCCATAGCAACCAGGTGTTTTAAGGCAAAATATCTTTACAAAGTTCTCACACTATGATAAGCAATACACTGGAAACATTTTCAGAAAATTTGATCATAATTTCAAGCAATATTTACCGAGTTACCGCACAAAGAAAATCAGGATTTTGAACAATTTCCAATGTTGTTTCGGGGATTTTGTTTAGTTAGGTAGATTTATTAACATGTTTTTTTCTACTTATTTCTTTCGAAAAAAAAAGGGGGAAAAAAAAAGATGTTTCGACCGCACACACGCATGACTCGTGTTTACGTGCCCGTATCTCAATACAGGCATTTGGGACTTCCAACTCATTTCGTACGGTTGGGTCACATTTGTTAAATTTTAATGTTACGTCAATCGTTGCTTGTCATACGGTATGTAACTAACCTTCCTAACTCCTGATTCTTTTTTTAGATGGAGTTAAACAAGCCGTTGGTATGTATCTACAGGATGAGGGGTTGCAGTGGATAAGAAAGGATAACATTTTTTTTACAGGTAACTTTCCATGGAAACATAGCAATCGTGATCAGCTATATAAGTAGCTATGCATTTGACGTTAAGTATTCTAAAACTATATTATTGTAACGGTCTTGATGAGACTTTTCTTGGGGTGTCGGTTAGATCTCAAACAATGAGAAAAGCTTCTAAAATCATTAATTATAAAGAGAACTGCTTAAAACTCTTAAATGCTTACTGGTACGTATTAATTTACTGTACATTAAAGTAACGAAATAGCATCAAAATCTGTCATTTCACCTACAATGTCCAAGGCTGGAAAGAAACCTCTAAAGAATAGACGTTCACAACGCATTTGTATAATTGAGCACACTACAGTGTTCAAGTCTAATACATATACTTACTTTCACTGTAAACGCCTGGGTACCAAACACTGACTAGTCTAGCCACGGACCCTCTGGTCTGCCATGCACACCTAAGTTATGTGGACATTCGATTGCTTAGAAATTCATACTGTCTTAATTTAATAAATTGCACACTATCGATATCAAGATTACCCCACTATTTGTAAAACATTCAAATAATACCGATGCTGTTGTATGTGTCAACGTAAGAAGAGAGGCCATATTTTTGTTTGTCACCAGTGTATATAATAGGCTTTTCTGAATTAAAACACAAGTTCTTACAATAATTTACGTTAATGATAGCATTTACGTTACTTAGTTTCCTTTAACGCTAACCACCCCATATCCTCCAAAATCCCCCAAGGGCACTTTTTGGGAAAACCTCAGCACTGTTGGAAACTGGTACTTTTACCTCTTCAAATGGGGCACAATTACTACCTGGCAAGAAGTACAGGCCATAAGTGCTGAATATGAAAGATCAATAAAATGCATGGTGCATTTTGAAGATAAGGGCATGTTTCCAAAAGTGCACTGGAGGATTTTGGAGGATTCAGGAAGGTTCCTAGCCAGAATACCTGGGCGGTTAGGGTTAACACATAACCTCTTAAATAGGGAAAGCTCAATGACTTGTATTTGCTTGGAACCTCTCTTTAACTATTATTTTTGCTTTATATTTCAGGGGGTGACACTCCAAGAGACAGACCATTGCGGAAAATCGTGTACCTGGGTATCGAAACATCAACTTTTAGCGTCTTCGCAACATTCTCTGTGATAGGAATGATATTGACAATACTTTTCCTGATATTCAATATCAGCTGCAGGCACAGAAAGTAATATTTTTTGTAACTCTAGACATTGGAAAGAAAACAATAACAATCACAACACGCCATATTTTAAAAAGCATTTTCCCAACCATAATTGTTAAGACGGCAAATATTTCCGAATGTAGATTCAGATCGTGGCCGAGACTGTGCCACTTGAGAGTCTTTCAGCAAAACACTTCAACATGATTGCTTCTCTCCAACTGGGAGTATTCACTAATACTGGCAATAATTGGGAATAATTTGTGATGGACTGGCCTTCTAACCAGTGAAATATTGTTTAATGCCAAAGAAAACAAAACGGCGGCTTGTACAGTCATATTGGCCCATGTTATACATAACTCTAAGATGAACCAGATTTGGCATGACTAAAGCGGTTAGCCACTGATAAGACAAATATTTATATTGTGAAATTGCAGATGAATTGAAAGGGGAACACTTGACTTTCTGACTGTTCATAGCTCTGACGGACGAGAATGACGTCTGACTGATTTGACTAAGTCGTTTTTATTTTTATAATCAAACAATCCTACACAATTGTTTCGACGTGGGATCAATGGATTATCCAAGCAATGGACAAACCTGAGATGCTGGTGGACGCAAACAGCCTACAGGTTTTCCCCATTGTTTACGTATTCTGAGCATGCGCACGATATTGAGAACAATGGAAAGGAATCAGTCTGCTGCCAGCTAGTGTCTGATAAGTCTCCCATGGGCCATGGTTTCGGCCATCTGGATAAACATCCGACACAATAATGTAACCCAACAAATCATACAACCTTCCACAGAATGTTACACAGCTGAACATATTATGTCCCATGAACCACAATGTTGGCAAGCTCTACTGTATATTAACTCTGCCCATAACTTTACACAGCCAATAACGTTAACCAACTCAAAAGTAATGTAAGCCATACTAAAGTACATTTTTCTGTACTCGTCCTCATGAAAAATTACTCGACTACAAGTCGGGCCCATAATATAGCCCGCAATGTAATGTTAACAGAGCCTAAAGTTAACCCAGTCAATAATATAACCCCAAACATACTGCAACGCAGCTCAAAATGTAGCCAAGCCCACAGCGTACTCAGCCCATTGTGTAACTCGGCACATAATGTAACTTAGCTCATTTCACAGTCATAAAATGGTGTAATAAACTGATCCATTAAGCCACGCCCACCATAGTAACTGCCCCGCAACGGCACCCGTGGGTACAACACGTGAGTTTCGCTCCTCTGCCGACGCACATCATGCGCGCACACGTCCCGTACATGCAATGTCGGTTTATTTACGTTTGTCATTGACGCCATACAGCTATTTTAACATGTCGGACTGTTGACGGACTGTTGGTCAATACATAATGGAACGAGTCTATTCTTTCCATCAAAAGTGGCTTTTTGTTTAACTAATTTGTTGTTCTTATTTTGAGGGTGGTGAAGCTGTCTTGTCCCAATGTTAACAACGTGATCGCTTTCGGCTGTTTTATGTGCTACACGGATGCTATTCTGAGCGGCCTAGACGGTAACCTTGTATCAAAAACGACAATGAATCAGCTATGCTTGGTAAACAGACATCAAAATAGCACTTGACTGTTTGTTCGATGATTTAGTTTATCCAATGGGTGATGGTATCATTACAAATATTTATATTGGATGTGGTGTACGCTGAAAGCAAAGAGGATTGATAACAATGTTCGTAACTCCTTTAGATGTTGGTCTATCTCTTATGCTATGGTCCCACAGGAATATTTCGATCTTTCTGTCGAAATATATTTCGAATCTTGTTTTTTTTGTTATTTTTAATAATTTCGTCAAAATCTCGTATAAATATCGACAAAATATCTGTTTTCCGTGAGAAATTTTTTTGTGTGGTATTTTCTCGACTATTTCGATTCATTTTCGATTTTAATTCGACGACTTTCGACTGTTTAGATCATTTCGACTGGCATTTCGACAAAATTCGACTGTTTAGACTGTTTAGACTGTTTAGATTGATTTCGATTTTTTTTCGATTAATTTTCGATTGTTTTAAAAAATTTGGACAAATGTTCCGATTTATTTCGACTGTAACGATTGTTTAGACTATTTAGAGAGTTTAGATTTATTTCGACTGGTTTTCGAACTTTTAGACTGTTAAGACTATTTCGATTTCATTTTCGACAGTTTCGATAAAATGTCGATAAAATGTCGACAAAATTTCGATAAATTTGATCGAAACTTTATCGAAAAATATTGGTCAGGTTTAATAATTTTCGATTAATGATTTTTTTTCCGACAAATCTCGACAAATATCGACAAATATCGACAGTTTTGATTTTTTTAGACTCTTTAGACTATTTCGACTTTTCTCGAAAATTTTTTGTAAAAAATCTAAAATCTTGACGAAACACGATCTAGAGAGTCGAAATCTCTGTGGGACCATAGCATAAGGTACCGGTACCGTATACTCTCAACTTTAAGACAGTATACTTGACTGGTAATGAGGACACGAGTACGTCTATGCAACCCGAAAGAGAGATACAGAAGTTCACCATGTGTAGTCTTTTTCTGGTCATTCACAGGCCTGAGAGACATATGCAAGTTCACTGAAGAACCCGACTTATGCCAGTATAAAGACATGATTTCCCATAGTAATACAAATGAATTGTAACAATCCTCGACAATTGCATCAGTCTACAAACTGTCAATTGAAAATGGTCAAAACTGTCAATTGAAAATGGTCAACGCGTTGCATTTCTGCCAAGATGTTACTCCAATAGTTTGTTTTTGCGATAGAAATACAGTAATTCCACCTTCCACGCGTGGTCCTATGGACGTAAACTTTCCGGCGCGTCGTTGTGACATTTTACCATTCAACACACCTTCTTTCCCTAAATGTGTTTTTCATCTATTTTATTCAGGCTCGAGTTTGGATTCTCCCCATATCATTTACTTTGGCATTTGGCGGGCTTTTTGCAAAGACTTGGCGAGTTCATGTGATATTCAGCAACAAGACAAAGAGGACGAGGGTCGGTTTATAATATGTGACTGGCTCTGGCAAAACCCTAAACTTGGACCCAATTTTAAAAATTGAGATTTTGGTATAATTTCATTCCCTAGATTTTCCTCTTTCATTTCACCAAATTTGTAGAAATCAGATTTTTTTTCTTCTGATTTCTACGAATCTGGTATCAAATGGAAGAGGAAAATCTAGAGAATCAAAGTATACCAAAATCTCACTTTTGAAAATTGGGTCCAAGTTTAGTGTTTTGCCAGAGCCAGTCACATATATAATAAATGTGTTAAATATTTCATTGTTTTAAGGCATCAAGTAAGTACTTAGTTTACAACAAGTCTACACTCTAATGGGAAATGATCAGGTAGTTTTTATACATGAAGACCAGAACAATTATGGTAGGGTCTCCTTATAATTATTTATGGTAAAATACTTTCATCGTTCATTCAGAAAACAATAACATGATATCAAAATTACCAATGAATGAAAACAACCAGCAAATTCATGCATTTTAATAATTTAATTTCTTTCAGATATCTGATTACCATCTCTTCATGATTATAGGCGTGTTAGTAGTGGTTGATATCATCATAATATCTGTCTGGACTGCTTACGACCCGTTCCAACTCGTCCAAATAACGCTTGCTGATCAGGTAAATTTGCCAAAAGAAGGCTTTGGTGAGAATAGACAGCCCCGCCCCACGTATATGTAGCATTTTGTAATAATGTGTTCTGATTGGAATAAACATAATAATAATAATAATAATAATGTGTGGACTTATATAGCGCACGTATCCACCAACTAAGTGGTGCTCAAGGCGCATTATATCATTACCCCTGCTCATAATAATAATAATAATAATGTGTGGACTTATATAGCGCACGTATCCACCAACTAAGTGGTGCTTAAGGCGCATTATATCATTACCCCTGCTCATAATAATAATGTGTGGACTTATATAGTGCACGTATCCACCAACTAAGTGGTGCTCAAGGCGCATTATATCATTACCCCTGCTCATAAGGCTCATAAGGCTCATAAATCATTCCTGAAACCATCTCAGCTCCCTGGGGAGTATACAACTCAATTGCTGCCATTACAGCGCATATAGGGCTAATCAACCAACTCTGCCCTCACAGGTACCCATTTAACCCCTGGGTGGAGAGAAGCAATTATGGTTAAGTGTCTTGCTCAAGGACACAAGTGTCACGGCCGGGATTCGAACCCACATTCTGCTGCTAACACCAGAACTTGACTCCGGTAAGCTAGACCGCTCGGCTCACATAAGAGATTGATACCTTTGAATTGACACTTGTTCATGGTGGCTTTATTGATTTTCAGAAAATCATACAAATTTACGGCTAAGCTTGGGCGATAACACGATAATATCGCGATACCCTTTTTATTCGATTACGATATCGAGAACCTTCTTAAGTTATCGAGATATCGGCTAATCGCGATTAAAAAAATATATCGCGATTAAAAAAATATATCACGATTAAAAAAAAATTGCCATTGTGAGTCAATTAAGAAATCCATTAAAACAAAATTATGAGTCTTTTCAGCTTTTGGAAGTGAGAAACAAAAGCAAACTACTTCAGAAGTACATACACGCAATACAAACGAATTTGTGATTTATTGTGACGCTTGTAGAGGGGTACATACCTGTGGTTATCGGCTCTAAAGCAATCATGCATGAATGAAAAAAATAATCGCTATACTATCGAAAATCGCGATATATGTTTGCCGATATATCGTGGATAAAAAAATCGATATCGCCCAAGCTTATTTACGGCTTGCAATAATTATAGAGCATAGCACCACTTAACTCGGAAAGCCTTCACTGACTAGACCGAGGGTCGGCCAACTGGTGTATAACAATCCACCACGCGGCAATTTTACTAGTCGGACTCATCTATACAAATGGAGCACAAAAAGTAACCCTGTGGAGCACAAAAAGTAACCCTGACATGGATAAGGTAAAAAAAAGTCTCCAGTTTCTGGTCATTGGTTGGCTTCAAAAATCGGTGCGGTGAGGCGCTTCTTTTGCCAACAGGGAAATACGTGATACATTGTATACGCGGGGACCAAATTTCCCATATACAAAGTAGGGCGGCAAAGAGAGGCCTCACAAATCGGGTAAACGTTCATACCCCTATGTGAAAAGCCGTTTAAAGCACAGCACGGCAGAATTCTAATTGATCCAGCAATTTTGGCTGCAATTGGACATCGTTTCATAGCAAAAATAAATAAATAAATAATAAATAAATAAATAAAAAATAAAAGTGCTAACGCGCGGGTCTGAGGCGACGCGCGCGGAGATCAGAAACTGGAGACCTTTATTTTTTGACCGAAAAGATAATTCCACTTATTAAAATCATGGTATTAAATTATGAGATAAGCAATAATTATGGAGACCCAGTGCTTTCAGTGTACATTGTCTGCATTGTCAGTATAATATAGCTCAACTTATCTTACTCGTAATGCATTTAGCGATTTTGTTTTCTCGTGTTTGTTAGATTGATACAGAGTCAGACACGATAATTGTTCGGATGTTAGACAAATGCGACTCCCCCAATTCACCGAGTTTCCTGTGGTCTGGCATCATGTTCGGTTGGAAGGGACTTCTACTCATTTATGGGGCCTTTCTGGCGTGGGAGTCGAGGCAAGTAGACCTACTTTTAGTAAGCCTTTTGCGAGTCTTAATTTATTATGTCTGGTACAGTGATTCACGTCAGTACCAAGTACATAGGCCTACTTAAAACAATTTGAATTTCCCACGTTACACTGAAGCTATGTCACGTGCTTCGGTGCAAGATCACATGATTTCGAAACATTTTTCCTTGGAAACCAGTGTTATGTAAGCCTATAGACCATGTGACTTATTTACACTTTACGTAACGTTTAGAGTACCATGGTGATTTCCCACCGGGAAAAGGTGTGTATATTCGTGTGCAGAGTTTGTGCATTTTGTACTTCTCCATAATGTTTTTTTTTTCTTCCTTACAGATTAATAACATTTGTGATGTAATGTTAATGCCTTATTACAGTGTAAACTTTGTGCCCAGCGCAGTTTGACCTTTGGGGCCGTTTTGTAAACATGTGTTATTAATGGTTGTCTGTTGAACTTCTTAAAAGTAGGTAAGCATGAGCTTGCTTGAAGCAAATGGGAAAGCAACGGTGTGCCATTACTTATAAAATAATCGAGAATGTCACAGCGCCGATCTACCTCACTGACCTGGTTGATCTCCGTGTTCCGCAGAGATCAACAAGGCAGAGTAGTGAGATTCGTTTGGAGCCTCCACCTGTGAATTCTATAATGACTAAGTATTATGGTAATCGTACATTCTCTGTTGTTGCTCCCATGGTATGGAATGATCTTCCATCAAACATTCGTGCAGCCCGCAGCTATGAACCTTTAAGTCATTGGTTAAAACTCATTTGTTTTGTTCTTATTATGGTAGTCGCAGTTTACTTTAATTACTTTAACTTTAATCTTTTAACTTTTAACTTTTTAACTTTAGTGGAACTGTTTTAATGGAAAGGGCTCTTATACAGGTGTACAGTGTGCTGAGATAATTGTATGTGGTGCACTTAAAACAATAAATGACTAGATTAGATTAGATTGTCATTTCCAGGACGTTCCAGTTGATACTATTATGCATTTGCCACTTAGCTCAGTCTCAGTCTCGTTTACCTTCCTTTTTGTTCCTTTCACACCTGACTACCTTCTGCTCACTCTTGAGTTCATGTATGTGTGCAAATTGGCATAGATTCGAAACGGAATCCCAATAACTATTATTTTGCATTTATACTCCACAGGTCCTTTAGAATGGTGAGCAGTTTCCAACACCTAATTATCTATTTAAATTATTTTGTTTTATTATCATTAGAATGGCAAGGAATAAAACTAAATAAAACAGTTCTCTTAAATTACAGGAAAGTTACCATGGTACATCTCAACGATTCTAAGTTCATAGCCATCGCGATCTACAATGTGGCTATTCCAAGTATCATCATCGCCCCTCTGGTCCACTTGCTCGACATTGATAAGCCTAACGTCACCTTCGTTCTGACCGCTTCATGTATTACGTTCGGGACAACTATTACAAACTGTCTGATTTTTCTACCCAAGGTAAGAATATTGAATTGTATCGTCACATAATAATCCCTTCCATGGATATGCTGAAAATCTGCCATGAACAAATATTCATAATTAAACTTTAACTAATAAATTCATCTATTTTAATTGACATGTAAGACCGATATTACCAATAAGTATTGACAAACGAATGCACTGCCTAATGAAAAGATGTAAATATTATAGATCCATGTTTTGTATGTTACAAACTAAAAAACAAACTAAACACTTGATGTTTTCAACAGATTACGCTGTTCAGTCTGTCCGTGGTTTACGGCTGGTACCAGCCATCCGCGTACAATAATACTGTATGCGTACAAATATACAGCGTTTGCCAAAATACCTTTATTATACTGCCTGTCGTAACTTGGTCATAACTGAATAACTCTAGTCTCCGTGCATGCTGCCCTCTTGTGGTTATTTAGAGAAAAGTAGTTTTGCTGCATAGTAATGTTTAGACTGGTCCCCTGTCTTTATCCTATCACTAATAGAGACAGACTCCAACCGTACCATTCAGGGTGCACCCTACTAAATAAGCTTCCATAGTAAACAGTGCTAAACACAAAATATTCAAAAATCGTTAACAAATACTTAGAAGTCCCACAGTTTTTAAAACCAAAAGAAAAAATATTGATCGATATAATTATAACCTTTTATTTTTTTCTCTATTTACTGTCTAAAGTCCAGGTTTCCAGGGAGTTATCCTCATCCCAATGAAAACCACCCTCTACAGTAGTGAAAACGCCCACACTGAAAAGCAGCCATTTTGGAAAAAGGCCTTACGCTTGAAATCAAATTAGGCCCACTTTTTCAGGGCCTAGTGTATCCAAAATACTCCCAGGTTCCCAGGTTATGATATTTGGCCATTTGTACACAATCCATCAAATGTATGGGCCTCAAATCTTTGTTTTTCAGAAAAATTTGAGGGTTTACACTTTATGATAAACAGCTCGGCGCATGAATTCCTCACTATTTAGTGGGGTGCACCCTTCAAGGGATTTCGTTGGATATGTTGCGCCGAAGATCTACCTTCGTGCTTTGAAGCTCACGCGCGAATGTAGCACTACCACGCGTTCTTCTGCCATCCAAATATCTTTCTATTATATGTTTAGCCTGAAGATCTGACGTCACGCTTTGAGGCTCATGAATTACGCCAGACATCGGCCGTGCGGCTGCCATGTCCGTCCCCCCCCCCCCCCGGAGATTCAACTCTTGACTTTTGTGCGCAATATCTCCAGCGATAATAGATGCAGCGTTAAATAGCGTCCTTTCTAAGTAGGCAAGGCTTGTGTTTTGCAGGTTATTGCACTTTGGCACATCAAAGATGACCACGACCAGAGAATGTTTATTACACAATTTTCACACAACCAAGTGGCACCTCTACCACCAGGAATGATTTGGAATCCAGACTCCAGCTTGCTTAATGAGAAACAAACAGAAATACTGGATCTCAAAAAACAGCTCAAACAGGTAAAACTAGTAGTCTTGAACATCAGCCCGTTGGCTGCCCACAAAGGCTTTTGTTTTGATTGGTTTTCGGTAGATCGGTGGGTCTTATAACCGTCTAGCAGCTGCATCGTAATTGCAATGAAGGGAGATTTTAAGGCCAAAATTTATGCTTTTTAGTAAAACAAGTCACCAGCCAAATTATTATATCGCTTCTGCCAGGTTCTCAGCAAACTTTTTACGAACCAGTATGAACCAGCCAAATTATTATCTAATGTATATCGCTTTCACCAACCTATAATATATCGCTTCTGCCAGGTTCTCAGCGAACTTTTTACAAACCAGTATAAAAATCTGCTGCCCTCTAACGTCCCAAAAACTTCTATGGCTTGGTCCTCTGAATATCATGCCAGAACAGAAGACGATGAAACCTTTTGTTTAAATGTTAATACAAAATAGGAATCCTCATTTTAAAAGATTAAAAGATTATATACTATTGTGGTCATTAATAAAATCGCACAATAGGAGGTCGGGTCAAAAAGTTGAAACTTAGGTCATGGTAATGACAACGCCCTTCTAGTACTTGCAAAATAATGTTTCTCTTGAAAAAGAAATGGTTTTCTGCTGCGTGATTTTACTGTACATAACCTTCTTGCTCAACTCACACGACAACTGATATATTTACAATGTTTATACGAAAGGAAATGAAGTGGTCTTTACTTTAATTAACTACCTGTTTTCTTTTGCAGCAAGCAGACGAGATCCGATATTTGCTGCAAATGGTGAAACAATTACAACAAGTGCATCAAACATGCCCGGAGGATCAAGAATCTTAGTATAATTGTGAGGCTAAATGTTATTGAGAGGTTACACTGTGAGGCTATTTGTTATTGAGAGGTTACACGGTTAGGCTAAATGTTATTGAGAGGTTACACTGTGAGGCTATTTGTTATTGAGAGGTTACACTGTGAGGCTATTTATTATTGAGAGGTTACACTGTGAGGCTATTTATTATTGAGGTGCCTTTGTGACAAATGTGTTTTACACAATACATGTGGGGAAACAGGAAACCAATGAAAGACAAAATACAATAGAACTTATTTAAAGGCTAACTCTTACTGAAGAGCTTTTTGGTAAATAAATTTGTACTAAAAAATAATTGAAAATGGCCTCATCTGCTATAAGCGTAAAATTGGCTTAAGTTTTAACATGAAAGGAAACAACATTGTGTTACTGTTAAATGTTTGAAACATTGAATTTCATTGAATTTAACAATAATTATGTTACTGTGATCACACAAATTACGTGATGTTTACTTAAAGCACCTTATCTTATTGTAATTATAATTATCATCTTGACGTCATGACAAGTGATAAACTAAAATAAACATTGAAAGTAATACGTTTAATGTCACAGCACAGTATCTAAAACGTGTATATATATATATCCTATATAAACAAAGATATTAAACGGTTATACAAACTATTGCATAGGTGTTCCCCGTTACTTCAAAGTGACAGAACCTCTTTCAAGGGAATGTACAATATTGGTAATCATGAAACTTATCACTCATCCAAAGAAATTATTCAGTCTATATACAGTGCTTTCAAACCTACTAACAAAAATAGCGCCATGGCACGACGCAAGGTTTTAAGAGAAAACAAAAAAATGTTATGCAAAATTTACCTAAAAATTGCCATCCGGCAATTATTTTTAATCATAAATTCATATAAAATATTTTGCAGCTTTTCGCCGTTTTCTCCAAAACGTGAACACCTTATGTTTACAGTATCGCTAAACAACTTTCACGTGTTAAACAATTGATTTTAATTTTGTCCTACACAGCACTGTATACTGTATACTCAGTGCTTTCCGAGTGTCTGTGGGGAAAAACAGACGACTCGGGCGGTCGGGATTCGAACCCACGACCTCCTGCTTACTAGGGCAGACGTCTTAACCTCTCGACCATCGAGCTTGCCTGACGACGATTGGCTGGCTTGAATCCTATATAGAAGCGGATTCCGTGAAAATTATACATGTTAGTTATTTTGATATATTTATTGAAAACCAGGTGGTCGATATTAACGTACGCCATCAAAACAAATGTACTTTAAAAATGAATCACCCGTGTTTTACCTGGAAATGTATGTTTTCATTGGAACATTGATAATTTCCCTTTAGAAAGGGAAACAAATACCTTGGAATGAGATAATTTAGGTTTTACAGTAAATTGCATTGCACCCGAAAGTGACCTGAATTTCTGAAAGTAAATCAACAGAGGGCGCACTAGTCGAAATATAAAGCCGGGAAACCATTGGAACACTCAATCTGTACTTCACATGATGTGATTTGTTATGGACTTTTTAAATTAATTTATCAACACAAAAATTATGTGGAAGATTGTTACTGGTTTTGTTTTACGTTCCTATGACTGTTTATTGTAAAGTGAATTCATAAAATCGCCAAGACAGTATAGAAAATCTGATTGGACAAAACGTAATTACGCGGGGAGCTTTAACGGATGGGGAAAGAGCAGCTGTTCGGCAGCCGTTTCGTGCAACGCGCGACGCAGATTTGAACCAATCAGAGTGACGAAAATTGGAATCACGCGCCCGACTCATGTACTTTGACAGTGTTTCGTGTGTCCCCAAAACGCAAATTTGCCCATTTCTATTTGGCTTTATTCAAACATTTATTTTAACATTTTGAAAAAGAAATCAATATTTATGACTAGGAATAAAAGTTTGATACTTGGTCTTCACCACAGCATAGTGACCTGTTTTGTGCGTGTTCCCGAGCGATAAGGACCTTGCCTTCTTTTCGGTCCTTAATGTTTACTTTGATAGAAAGCTGAAATCTCAAATGATACGTAACTGTATGCGTTTTGTAGAGGAACATAACTATAAACGAGTAACAAACTTATAAACCAAACAGTCACTTCGTGAAAACTGCACACGCTGTTGTCAAGTTTTCACGAACTGACGTTTCCCTTGCATTAGTATAGGGACACGCGTCAACTTCGTGGAACACACGTGTGGCGTGTTCGAATTGTGTCACTTCTGAGGTTTGGGAGCTGGCTTGGCAACTTCATCTGTTCTTCTGATTTAACACACACAAAAATCAGTGTGATTTGTCTTTAAAAAAATTTGTTTGTATTTATATCTGTTTATTCAATGGTGTGTTTATTTTTGTTATGCGCTTTTGGTCATTTTTAAATGGAAACAGCACAATAGAAATGTTTAATTTATTATTATTATTATTATTATTATTACTTCGTGAAAACTTAAAAACCTGCCGTTCGCATAAAATACATGCAGTTGACTTCAGTTTTACATAAAGTTACTTTAATTTTAAAAAAAACTAGAGAGTTTTGAGGATTTAAACTTGGTGAAATGAAAGATAACAGTAACTGAAGTCCAAATATTGACTAAACTCATTTTCAATAAATATTACGATTTTTTTTAGCAATCCGTCACTTTATTCCTTATTAAACTTTAGCCCAATAATGGTCACCTGTATATTGTGTATATTGTGTTCATAAACCATTGACAGCAAGACACATGTGCACGTATGATAAGCTTTAATGAAAACAAATAAAAAAGAACTGAGAAGGAAATACAATCATACTTTGTTACAAATATATAAAACATGGACTAAAGTATAATATCCTTGAATAAAATCCATCATGTTAACATTATCCTTATTTAGTATGCGAAGTTAAAGCCTAACTACGCAAGCGTGTTTAACAGTATTACTGACCTTACAATCGTATCGTATATTTTTGTATTGGAAGTTGATTGAATTTCCCTAAAATAAAGAAATGCCGATATAATTGCACTAAATGTTTTCTCCTTTGTATTTATTATTGAATAATTATCACTTGGGATATTTTGAGGTAACCCCGCCTAATGTTGAAGCCCCTATCGTGTTGAATATGAGGGCGCTGTTCCACGGCGACCGGTTGCATGCAGCTTTTTGTCCGTCTTGTCATGTTGAATTTTCGTCTAGATTTTCGTCTAAATTTTACCTATTAGATGTTGATTCTTTATCATCATGTTTTATAATAACTTGACAATTGGCTGGATTTGGTTGGCAGTAATTTTCACCACGATATCTCTTCCTTTGACCACATGTTATGATGAGGTTCCAAAATATAATTCGAACCAATATGGCCGCCTGGATCTTCTACATATTGCCGACATGCCACTTTCGAAGATCAAGCCATTCAATCTTCCAGATTGGGTTCCCACCAGATTCAATCCAACGGCACATGCTTTATTGTTTTTACCATGCGTGGACTCGGACTTGGACTTGGACTCGGCTGGCTGTACTTGTGGGATACTCCCCTGGCATTGAGAAATGGTACACCACAAGTTTGTCTTTGTATTTTGGTACCCCACAAGTGAAATTCTTTTTTTTAAAATGGGGACAATAGGAGGACAACAGTGGTACCTCAGAAGTCCGGACTTTGACTCAGATGAGGTAGACTCGACATTAATGAATTACCAGCTTGTTTTAATTCCTCATGTGCTTTGTTTGCTGGTGACACGGTATTATACCGCTCTTTGTTTTCCCTCTCAGATCATGTTACGTTACAAAATGATCTGGACATAATGGCTCAGTGGTGTATGAACAACAAAATGAAACTGAATCCTGCAAAAACAAAAGTCATGAGGTTTACTTGCAGTAAGAACCCTGCTTGCCCTGTTTATAACCTGTACTCTGTTGCCCTCCAAGTAGTCGATGAGATCAAATATCTTGGGATTATTCTTAACAATCGCCTTACTTAGGACAGTCATGTGAGATATATTACATCACGATCTAACAGAATGTTAGGGTTAATATCTAGTATGGCCACAGGTCTCTCTACGAACGCTCTTTTTGTCTCTACAAGTCTTTGGTTTTACCAATATTGGAATATGGTTTGCCTGTATGGAATTTGCATACCCAAAAACTTGCAGACGACTTGGAGAGGATACAAAGGAGAGCATCGCGTATTGTCCTGAAACAACGGAGGATGGAGATGTCTTACCTGACAGACTGCAACTTCTTAATTGGTTTACTCTTACATCTCGGAGGAAGTACTTATTACTTTCTTTTGTAACAAAGTCATTATATAACAAAGTCACCAGTGATACTGTTAGTAATACTGTTCATATCAATGATCTCAAGTTTGTTCACCTCAAGGCTCGGACTCAGCGTCTACATCACACTCCTATACATGCATTTCCAAGAATGTGGGATGAGCTCTCAAAACAACTTCGAACAGATTTAGTCATATTACCAATTAATGCTTGGATGAACAAACTTAAGAAATTTATTTGTAAGCGGATTTAGACACAGGCTGGTTTACTGTAATATTTACATTTTTTATTTATCGAAATTTGTTTTTATTATATATATAATTTTGAATTCGGACATCGGGCGACCATCGGTCGAATTGCCATACAGTTGTGCACAAAATGTCCCTTCTTTTTTTCCCTTTTCTGTTTTATCCTTCAATACCAAAATCAGGAAACTTGCTTAAATTAGACCAAGGAAGAGATCTGGGCTTTAAAAATCAGTAATTTTTTTCTAAAATAAAGCTGTGGCGATAAGGCGACCGGAAACGGTCGCCTTATCGCAGAGAAATATATATTTCTATAGAAGTCGGTCGCCCTATGTCCGAACAAGTAAACATATATCTATATCTATATCTATATCTATATCTATATATCTATATCTATATATCTATATCTATATCTATATCTATATCTATATATTAGCGTTAATGGCACCTTAGGGAGACATTTCGTGGTTAGATGGGGGAAGAAAATGCACCTTCATGGAAAATTTCAAATTTTATGGACAAAAGTGAGTTTTTAGACATAATGGTCTTTATTGCCAAAACAATGGATACATTGTGGTGTAAGATTATGTACACTAAGGCGACACTATTATTTCAAATGTTTTAATACAGCTTACATAATCTACCATTAGCTTACGGAAATGGGTACAAGTGATTACCAACATTTCCTGATCGAGGTTTTGTCTGAGTTAAATGGTCCACAACAGCAATCACATTACATTGTGTGAAATAAATGTAGGCCCTTATTATGTACTTGGAAAATTTGATCATTACAGAAACTTAATATGGATAATTAATTAAAATATTTTTTGATTACATTACGACATAGCTATGTCAACTTAGGTGTAACTGTTTTGTGCGATTGTTTTAATTAGTTCCCTCATTATATATGTCGGCTGACTCAATTTCGAATGTATATATTGGATTGCTTATAAGTGATGCATGCAGTAGACAGCTATGCCTTCCAGGGGGATGCGTCTCCCAAAGGTACTTCTCTTACACGTGTGTCTCCCAACGGTACCACTTGAAGTAAAATTACCTAAAGGAGACAAAAATAACTGCGGAAAAGCAATATATCCAAACAGGCTTCCCCTATTCCAGTAAGTGTTACACACATTAATAAAGGTCCTTTTCGTCAATATTTTGGATGGTGAAAGTAACAACTGTAATATTTGTTTTTCATGATATCTGGCCAAAAGTGAAATGTCTCCCTAAGGTGCAATTTTTTCTGGTGTCTCCCAAAGGTGAAATCTAGTGGTATATATTTATTTTTGTAATATCAGTGGTTCTGGGTATGAAGGCCCTCGGGCTACAGTTATTTAGTTAACTTTTTCATGCCCTGGCATGTTCCACTGGTAATGCTCTGTTTTGTATATTGTCATGTTTGTTGTGTTTTATGCCGAATAAATAATAATAATAACACTGTTATTCAGCCAGCCATTATGAAAATGGAATGGGGAGGACGGAGGGAGGACGGGAGAGGAGAGGAGATGGTCGGGGGAGGAGAGGAGATGGTCAGGGAGAGGAGAGGAGATGGTCAGGGAGAGGAGAGGAGATGGACGGGAGAGGAGAGGAGATGGACGGGAGAGGAGAGGAGATGGACGGGAGAGGAGAGTAGATGGACGGGAGAGGAGAGGAGATGGACGGGAGAGGAGAGGAGATGGACGGAAGAGGAGAGGAGATGGACGGGGGAGGAGAGGAGATGGACGGGAGAGGAGAGGAGATGGACGGGGGAGGGGAGGAGAGGAGATGGACGGGAGAGAAGAGGAGGTGGACGGGGGAGGAGAGGAGTGGGACGGGAGATGAGAGGAGTGGGACGGGAGATGAGAGGAGATGGACGGGAGATGAGAGGAGATGGACGGGAGAGGAGAGGAGATGGACGGGAGAGGAGAGGAGATGGATGGGGAGGAGAGGAGATGGATGGGGAGGAGAGGAGATGGATGGGGAGGAGAGGAGATGGATGGGGAGGAGAGGAGATGGATGGGGGAGGAGAGGAGATGGATGGGGGAGGAGAGGAGAGGGATGGGAGAAGAGGAGAGGGACGGGGAGAAGAGGAGAGGGACGGGGAGGATGGGGGATTGGACTGGACTCAAAACATTCCTGAAACCTTCTCAGCTCCCTTGGAAATATGCAGATCAATTGCAACAACTACCTCTTCCTCTCACATGTACCATTTACACCTTGGTGGAGAGAAGCAATATGGTAAGCACCGCGGTCAGGATTCGAACCCATATTAAGAAGAATCAGCCATCAAAACACGAATCCGATTCACTTAAATGCTCGACCACGGCACTGGTAAGACAACTCAGAACCAAGCTGACGAATTTATTTATGATGTCATTATTCAATTTCATTTATCTGAACATTACGAAAAGAGTTGCAGTCTCTATAGAATTTAAAGCTGTTAATGGCGGAAGTGCAATCTAAGAAGAGGGAATTGTAAAATTATATATAGAAAACCATTGAACTAAAATATCACATGTGTAGCAACACATCGCGTATTTCAAAGCTGCGTACAAATTACATTAAATATTTTGAAATAGGCAGGCCTTTTTTTATCTGTGTAGCCTATAGGGAAATTTGTCCACTGGAATCCTTATGACTATATTTTAACAATAGTGTCTTGAAGAGGAACTTGTCATTTATCGGCGTCAAAGGATTCCGAATAACCTTCTGGATGCTTCCTGAAGTCGGCTTCGAAATTGTCTTCGCAAAACGAAAGATGGAAACAGTTGCAGATTTAAAAATGAATGCCAGTAGGCGTGCACCAATCTTTTAAACAAACGGCTTTTATTGATTATATGGTACATTTCATCCCTTTTGGAAATTGGAAATTGGAAATTGGAAATGTTCAATGCCAATACCATCGCACCATCCTCAACACCCACATATGTCGGGAAGTTGATTCACTGCGCGGTTGAGCATGACCAAAATCCCGACCCTCCGGTAACAAAAGAACAGTCCCTAGTCTGGACCATTTTATTCTCAGTTTTTGACTAAATCGCTCGTCTTTGAAACTGTTATTGTATTTTTCAAAACGGATTAACCCTATTAAGCCTCGGGTACATTATGACCGGGGGGGATGACGGGGGGGATGACGGGGGGGATGACGGGGGGGATGACGGGGGGGGGATGACGGGGGGGGATGACGGGGGGGATGACGGGGGGGATGACGGGGGGATGACGGGGGGGATGACGGGGGGAATGACGGGGGGGATGACGGGGGGGATGACGGGGGGGGATGACGGGGGGGATGACGGGGGGAATGACGGGGGGATGACGATAACAACTATTTGATTATTATTCACCGTATCAACCAGTTCTAATTTCAAACTAAAATAAAAGTTCTTTTTAATCCTTCTCAAATCCCCCAAATCCTCTTTGCTAAAGTGGAGGATTTTGGAGGATTGAGGTTATGAGGCATACTTGCCTTTCCATGGTACAGTACATCCATGTTTGTTGTAGTGATTGCAAGGTCAGTGCTTGGGTCAGTGGACACTGTTTATTGCTCCATGCATGCAGGGAGGGTCCCTGGCCATGTACATGTATCACAGATTAGAAACACGTGTGTGCATACATGTCATGTGCTTGCTTTACTACTGAAGGATTTTGGAAGATTCAGGTTATGTGTAAGCAAATTGGCCTAGAGACTTAGGGTTTTTATCTGACCTATTTCATGATGATGACCATCATTCTACTCTGGTTTATGTTTTTGTCAGAACTTTTTGTCAGATCATGATCATCATCGCAGAGTAAATAATACTGATTAAGATTTGAGTAAACATATTTATTTTTGTCAGAACTTGCTATACATTTGATCATTATTATCATCATCATCAACATGATCTTGATCATCATCAACATGATCTTGATCGTCATCAACATGATCTTGATCGTCATCAACATGACCTTGATCATCATCAACATGACCTTGATCATCATCAACATGACCTTGATCATCATCAACATGACCTTGATCATCATCAACATGATCTTGATCATCATCAACATGACCTTGATCATCACCAACATGATCTTGTTATCAGTAAATAATCGTTGATAGGATTTGAGAGATATAGTCCCTTACATAGAGTTGACAAAATAAATTATAATAAAACAAGATAACGCTCGATAAATTCAATTTAAGCTTTTCATTACCTGCGTGTGTATATTTGTGTGTGCATGTTTTACATCTTGTATTTCGAGCTGTACACACATTAAGTAAAAATATAAATCAAATCTTTATGCGACATATTACGGGACTGTTACAATTTCACCTTGGGGCTTCGTTTACAGATATAGAAATCCATTCAGTGACTAGAAACTAGTTTAATCTCAGCAACATTCCTTTGTATTGTAAAGAAGGCACTTCTATTAATTTTACATTCACTGTCGTTCGCATTATATCACTTTTTAAGAGGACGTCATCGAAGCTTAAGATGGAAATGTCAAAGGTAAAAATCCCCACTGAGTCCAGTGAAGGCAAAAATTCATCAGCAAATATATAAAGAATGGCCTTCAAGTAAGGCTTTAGGTCTTAACTTAAACTGCTTTCTTCACATAATTTTACAGTCTCCTCTCAAAAGAGATGTTACTTTCCTTAGATTACCTTTCCGCCATTTTATCTTATTTCCTTATTTCTTCTTATAAATTTGTCATGGCTTTATATCAGAAACGCGTTGAATGGTGATGTCTATAATATGTTTTTCTACACTCATCACTGCATGTATGGTTTGTTGGATATCGAAAGGCGTTTGATATTTGATCATGTGCTATTTTATTGAAGGTCACATTACATAATAATAATAATAATAAAAATGTGGATTTATACAGCGCACGTATCCACCAAACTGGTGCTCAAGGCGCATTGCATTATTACCCCTGCTCATCAGGCGCATAAATCATTCCTGAAACCATATCAGCTCCCTGGGGAGTATACAGCTCAATTGTTGCCATTTCAGCGCATATGGGCTAATCAAACACAATAACCAACTCTTCCCTCACTGGTACCCATATTCCCCTGGGTGGAGAGAAGCAATTATGGTAAATTGTCTTGCTCAAGGACACAAGTACCCCGGTCGCGGTTGGGATTCGAACCCACATTCTGACGACTCAGCCATCAGAACACAAATTCAATGCACTAAACAGCTCGACCATGGCACTCCATAACCCCCTAAAAAATAGGGAAAAGTGATCGTTTATTTCTGGCTGGCTTGCTTGAATTGATTGAATTGATTGATTGAATAATTCCTATTTATAATTATTTAGTTATTTTATTTTTTATTATTGTTTTTCTCTGTTCATTTTTGTAATGTTTTATAAATAGTTGTCTTTATTGTTTATTTACTTCTTTTAAAGTGGCAATAACATGACAATGAATAAGGTATGGAGTCGAGTGCTAGTTTTAGATTAACTCAGTGACTGAAAATAACACCCAACATGAAAAGGTCATATTACCGTTGCTGCTGCATAAATGAGCCAGTAATTTTTAGTCACTGTGTTAAACTAGGACACCGATTCAATGCCCTTTTGAAAGTCTGCTCTGATCGTGATACTATCTCTTTAACTTAGTTATATTGATTTATTATTTATTCATTCCAATAATTATTAAATATTTTGTTGGTAGTCTTTCGGGCTCTCTGTATATTTGTTACTTATTTAGATAGAAAGGTCGGGCCATTAGTTGACACCTGACACGTTTGCTCTATAATCAAATCATGTTGCAGATTACTCGTTCAAATACTCGTGAAATAAGGTTGCTTAACCCTAACTCCCTAGACAACAAAGGCAGTTGGAGGATTTTGAAGGATTTTTATTGTTCAGTAACCATGCATGCTTAGGGAGTTAGGCTTAATGCACAACTTGATGTACCGACCTGATTAATACAAATTCGTCGCCTTATAATCAAATGTGTTTGGGCAGAATGTCGTCTGTAGCACCCGACACTTTTGCATTTGTTGGTCTAATAACATTTAAATATTCGGGTATAAATTGAAAACAAACATTAATCACTTCTTTGATGGTCCCTCGTTATCATTGAGTGTAACCTATACCTATACCTATGACATTTTATGTATGTATGTATGACCTTTTTATTTATGTATGTTTACCCTTCTGCTGACCAAATCTATTAAATCTATTACGGTTGATTAAATCTATTACGGTTGATTAAATCTATTACGGTTGATTAAATCTATTACGGTTGATTAAATCTATTACGGTTGATTAAATCTATTACGGTTAATTAAATCTATTACGGTTAATTAAATCTATTACGGTTAATTAAATCTATTACGGTTAATTAAATCTATTATGGTTAATTTCTACAAAATGCATTTTCAAGATGCAGCTTATATGTAAGCTTGGGCGATAACACGATAATATCGAATATCGTGATACCTTGTTTTATTCGATTACGATATCGAGAACCTTTTTAAGTTATCAAGATATCGGACAATCGCGATTTAAAAAAAATCACCATTGTGAGTCAAGTCAGAAATTTCATGGAAACAAAATTAGAACAGTCTTCAGCTTTTGGAAGTGTGAAACAAAAGCGAACTACTTCAGAAGTACATACACGCTCTGGAAACGAATTTGTGATTTATTGTGACGCTTGTAGAGGGGTATGTACCTGTGGTTATCGGCTCTAAAGCAATCATGCATGAATGAAAAGAATAATCGCGATATCGTTTCGGTTTGCGGTACTATCGAAAATCGCGATATATGTTTGCCGATATATCGTGGATGAAAAAATCGATATCGCCCAAGCTTACTTGTATGTTTCACTCATCCTCCTTGTATCCACTCACCCGCTTCCATTGGCCGTCCTAATATAACTGTTTTTTATTAGCCCTTCTTTTTCCGCCTTCAATGATCCTTCGCTATTGCTTTGTGTCAATAGTACTATGAACCCATTCAGCACGCATGCGCGCGAAGGGAATTTCGACACGCAAATTCACTAACCTTCAAAATAAATAAAAATTTAAAATTATATATAAGGCTTAAGACCTTCAGTATATAACAGAAGTTAAATCTTCCAACTCCCTAAATAATTCGTCGCAGTTTTCACGAAGTGACATATTCGTCCACGTCGTGGTAAAATCGCGTTGCGAGATATAAGCGATTGAAGTTGGTAAAGTTTTAAAACCGCGGTTTCGATGTCGTTTTAATCTCAAAGATCATTAATTTTTACTTTGTTAGAAAGCTGAAATCTCATATGATACGTAGCCTAACTGTATACGTTTTGTAGAGGGAAAATAACTATAAACGAGTAACAAACTTATAAACCAAACAGTCACTTCGTGAAAACTGCACATGCTGTTGTCAAATTTTCACGAACTGACGTTTCCTGTGCATTAGTATAGGGACACGCGTCAACTTCGTGGAACACACGTGTGGCGTGATCGAATTGTGTCACTTCGTGAAAACTTAAAAACATGCCGTTCGCATAAATGCAGTAATACATGCACAATGCTGCGATCGGTCACTTCGTGAAAACTTAAAACCACAGTTTACTTCAATTTTACAAAAACTTCATTACTTTAATTAGAAAACTTGATAGTTTTGAGGATTAAAACTTGGTAAAATGAAAGATAACAGTATTTGAAGTCCAAATATTGACTAAACTCATTTTCCAAAAAATACGATTTTTTAGCAATCCGTCACTTCGTGAAAACTGCGACGAATTATACGGTATATTGAATTGAATTGAATATTTTGTCTGCGTATGACTCTACCATACTATTAACCTTCGTATATAGAGACCATTGTTATTCTTAAAACAGAAACCACTTTGGATTTGGGGTCACAATAAGTCTAATTTGAAGAATTTTTAGACTCCACGAGCCTTAATTAAATTGCATTGTTCACTAGGTTAATTGAAATTGTATAGCCTTTGTTAAAGCGATTGTGTAGTAATGGCTCAACTTGGGAGTTGTGTCATGTTCAATTTTAAAAATCATGTTAGGAAAATATAGTAATTTTTTTATTAGGTTAATTGCAAGTGTATGGCCATTGTCAATGCGATTGTAATGTATGACTGAACGTGTGAGTTGGGTCATCTTCTAAATTGATTGTATGGGGTGTCGTGGCCGAGCGGTCTAGCTTACCGGATTCAAGTTCTGGTGTTAGCAACAGAATGTGGGTTCGAATCACGGCCATGACACTTGTGTCCTTGAGCAAGACACTTAATCATAATTGCTTCTCTCCACCCAGGGGTTAAATGGGTACCTGTGAAGGCAGAGTTGGTTTGCTCTATATGCGCTAGAAATGGCAGCAATTGAGCTGTATACTCCCCAGGGAGCTGAGATGGTTTCAGGAATGATTTATGAGCCTTATGAGCCGGGATAATAATATAATGCGCCTTGAGCACCACTTAGTTGGTGGATACGTGCGCTATATAAATCCACACATAATTATTATTATTGTGTCTGCATTGTCCGTATAGGCTATACTTTCCATTAGGGTACAGTGATTATATACACTTGTGGTAGCTTCAACTCCACTTTCTACATGGTTTTAGAATCTCCATCATTACCCCCTACACATTTCACCCTTTCAGCCTGAATCCTAAAAATTTGTTGTCAAAATAAACTGTTTTACACATACACAACATCAAATAAATATAAAATCAGGAGCGCATTATGAAAAGTAATAAAGCTCAACGCTTTGTCTTTTAACGCAAGATCTGAGTCACTGCACGACCCCCTGGGTGTCGTTCCCACGGGCGATAAGGGACCTTGACATGCAAGCCCCAATGTCCCCATCCGGCCTAAGATGTTCAGGATACAGTAAACGTAGTTATGAAAGTGATGTTCCGAGTTTGAACGGACATATCTTGAAAAATCCTAAATATTGTTATTGAATCACCTAGGTTTGAAGCACACGCTGATCAAGGTATGAGTACTTATAACGATGGGTAATTTTGAGGATATTTCAATACATCACCATTTTGGAGTACAGTTCATGGACGGGTCACCCCAAACTTATCTGGATTACGATTGGTGAAGGATCCAGACGAATCTAGGTTTGATATTGGTGACAATAAGATCATACAATATCACCAGATGGCCATTACTCCAACGTGGGGTTAGCGTGGTAGTTTACACACATGTTGTATGAAGGTAATCCAACCCACGTGACTTATGACCAATCATTTATTAGTAGAAAAACTAGTGCATCACGGTAATGCTTCGTAACACTGCTGTGTGTGTACACCTCATGTTCACATCGAGGCATCGCAGTGCACAGGTGCGAATATTGCGATGGCTAAATACATTTCCTTCAAATCGTGCAAGTTCTTGATCACCACGTTCAGCTTTTTATCTCTCACCAAAGGAATCTCATCTCTCACCAACATCACCCTGGGAGGTCTGTTCAGCCTGGGAGGACCCGGCTCTGACTGGGATGGTACTGCGACACTTAAAGCTGCTGAGATGGCATTGATGCATGTGAACAGCGATCCTGATATCCTACCAGGGTACTTCCTAAACGTCGATACCAAGAACTCTAAGGTAAGATTTAAAGCTTCGCACGGTTATCTCAGTTATCCCTCTTATATATTTGTAAGTATATAAAAAGCAGCAAGCAGCATTAATTTGTTATTCGCTAACGCAAACAAGGGGGCATACTGCATTTGAAAGAGAGGCGCATGATTTACCACCTATGGTAAATCTCCTTGAATTACAAAGAAAGGTCCAGTTATTAAAGTTTATAATGTGACTGGCTCTGGCAAAACCCTAAACTTGGACTCAAATTTCAAAAGTGAAATTTTGGTATAGTTTGATTCTCTAGATTTTCATTTTCATTTAAAACCAGATTTGTAGAAATCTTAATTATATATTTTTTTTTTGGATTTTTGTATACTTTGAATCTCTACAAAAATTATTTTGTTTCTGATTTCTACAAATCTGGTGTCAAATGAAAGATAAAAATCTAGAGAATCAAACTATACCAAAATCTCAATTTTGAAAAGTTTAGGGTTTTGTCAGAGCCAGTCACATATAAGGCAGCGGTCTTTCCATTCGATTGTGGTTTCAGGGTGTGGATATTGTCAGTAAACGGCAGCATTCAAACGGAAAATTCAACGACAGAGTGTTAATTAACCCTATTCAGGTCTGGTTTTTGTGTTGCCTTCTCAGGCCAGAGGGGAGTGCCCCCAACACCCACCGTATTTTTTTTTAAATCTTCTGCCAATTTTCATGAAACTTCATGGGATTATCATAAAACTTTCAAAAACAGTATTTTCTCCATATTTTTCTAATGTTTTGTCCGTTTGCCACGTCACTACGATCGCCGCCAGATGACACTGTGACCACGAATCATGATTATTGAAGATTTTAACCCAACATTTAAAATAAATACCAACAGTATGATTATCACAACCGTTGCACTATTTATGTTGCACTATTCATATAGGCTACTGAGCAAAACTATAATTTTCAAAAATACCATTTAAAATATTATCAAGTGTTATACAATTTATATTGCATTTTTAATGTAATGGTTCCGTATTGGATTCCCAAAATGTGTTTGTCATATTTGACTCAATTTTGTCCAGATCGGCATTTGAAAGTTGACAACAATCCCCCAAAAGTTATGTCTCATACTATTAAACATATATTGTTGACAGCCAATTGAACTTATTCAAAATGAATGATTGCCATTGGAACCATGAACACCCAAAAATTGATTTGAGTATTTCGGGGGCGGGGCGGGGCGGGGGGTGGGGGGATAACAAGTAATTAGGAAGTCAGCATGAAGTGAACGTTTTCATGAAGTGACGATTCAGCCCATGACACAAATCCATGTTTTGAGATAACCGCCTTTGAAGTAAATCTATGGGTTTTTTTCCTAAATGAAAACACCGTTCTGGCAGTATACTATCTTTATAAAGATCAGTTGTGTGATTGTCGCTGGGGTGAAATCTATAGTTATTTGCTTAGCTTTCCTTTATTGCTTTAAATCTTTAAAATCCAGAGGATCACAACATTGAGATTTGTAAAAATCCCAAAATCTGGGAAAAATCCGGACAAATCACACCACTGAAAAATTGCTACCATTATCTGTACGCTGGAGCTTCAAGAGAAGGTACTGGTAATATTGTCAAAACTGCTGTTTGCGAGTATTCTAACCATTTTTGAATCAAGATGTACATTAAAGTCAGTGGTGTAACTAGGGTCTAATTTTCAGGGGGTATGTAAAAAAAAGAGGAAATAATAATACATGATCCATTCGTATAAGTCTAATAAACAATGTTTTTTTATTTTTTATTTATATTTGTTTTTTTTATTGGTTTGTTTGTTTTTTTTTAATAAAAAAATGGGGAAATACGCCACAGCAAAATATTTTACGCCATTTTAATCCTTAAAAAGGGGCTGTTGTTCTGTGACCTCAATCAACAAATTTTCTGGTCAAATATTTGCCGGGGGCTTCTCCATTTTTGCCGTATAAAATTGTTTTAAAAATTGAACCGAAGGCTCACCGAGACTTTATTTGCGAGAATAAACAAAATTAAAAAAACAATTAAAAAAAAATTAAAAAAAATTAAAAACAGTTTTTGAACAGCGTTTTATTCATGCCTTTAGGGTAATGTTTGATTGTAGATACAAATTTAAGTTTTACTAATCTGAGATATTACCATACGGATTATGTGTTTTAGTGGGGTACCCTTAATGGGATATACAAGGCATAATTATTATGTATATCGGGACTGTTTTTTTAATTTATTTATCCTGCAGCCTAATTTTTTTTTTAAATTCTGAATGGAGGCAAAGACCTCAGCTGGAGGGGGGGGGGAGCGACGTGCCACCCCCATGCCCTCTCCCACCTCCCCCGTAGTTACGCCACTAATTGAAGTTACTTCATGATGTAAACAAAAGTGAAGGAATGTTGGGCAATTTAAGTCTTATTTATAACGAGTCACTATTCAGTCGAATCGTAAATAATTGAGTCAATTGCCCAACAAAATGTTGGTCGGGTTTTTCTGTTTTATTTGTTTCTAAATTGGGATTCCTTTTACTCAACAGGCTCATTCCATTTTATTTAAAGACAACAAAAACCTTTTAGACAAAACCAAGGAAGACAAGGTCTAACAAATATATTGAATTCGAATTCACTTTAGGCATGCATCACTGACAGCAAAACCCTTACAATGTCAAACGAAGATGACATCATCTTGTACAATCAGTCGTATCCCTTTTTTTAAGACACAAACCTTTTACCATAAACACTATGTCAATACAATTTAAAATTGAATACATATTCCTTTTAACAATGTCACATCCCCTTCTCTCTTTTTCACATTCTGAATTCTTATCCTCTTCATACTAAAAGACTGCAAAACCCAACACAAAAACCTCTTTCACAAAAAGTCGCATTCCTTTCCATAAAGCAACCAAAACATTTCAATAGCCTATAAAGACAATGTTCATCGAATTTCATATTCAGTTCTCATCCCCTTTCACAAAAGATTTTAGTCATATGGTAGGCTTCAAAATGGGTGCGGTGACGCGATTTTTATTTATTTATTTATTTTTGTTTATAGTAATCTTTTTGGTGTTGCTAAGCAGTGAAAGAGTGCCACATATACTCGGTTATTGGAATCAGACCAAATTTCCTATGCACAAAGCATAGTGGCTTAGAGAGGCATCACAAATCAGGCAAAAGTTCATACCCCTATGTGAAAGAAAAAAAAACGTTTAAAACACATACGGCTAAAATTCAACCAATCCAGCAATTTTGGCTGCAATTGGACATCGTTCCATAGAACAAAAAGAATAAATATACCGACGCGCGTGTCTAATCGAGGCGACGCGCGCAGCGACCAGAACCGAACACTTTTGTTTTCCTAAGGTTAAAGTTGGAAAAAATATTAAACGCTTGGAGAGTTTTTGGCAAAATTTAGTAAAAACACTCGGTGTCTCTAAAATTATGTATAAAGGCCGCTTCATACTTCACACGAAAGCGAATGCGGAGCGAAATTCGTGACGTCGCCAATGGTTCAGGGCAAATATTCGCGGCGAAGTTTTTGAACACACTTCAACTTGCCAGAATCATTCGCCGCGAATTTGATGACGTAAAATGCGCTTCGCATTCTCTTTCGCGTCAAGTATGAACCGGGCTTAATGCTAGAGCCTTGCATGTTTCAATAAACCCTTTCACGGTAATATGCGCCATGTTTTTGACGGGGCAAAATTGTTTGTTTCGAACACTCGTTGCCGTCTGCGACCCAGCGCTCGAACTTCACGTACATTCCAGACGCGTGCGTGAAGTTCGAGCGCTGGGTCGCAGACGGCAACGAATGTTCGAAATAAACAATTTTGCCCCGTCAAAAACATGGCACATATTACCGTGAAAGGGTTTATTAAGGCTGTCGAACGATTGCCTTTTGCGAAAAGGTGAAAAGAGACACTTATTGGTGATACGAATGACTGAAGCTGTCAAAGTAATGTAGGTATAACAATAATATTGCTAAGAAGGCTCTATCCCCGTACGGAGGAGTTCCTTTACTATTTCATTTTAACTTTCTTCATGCGGAAATATTAAATTGATGGACTGGCCAAGTGGTTATGTACCTACGTTATATATAATTATCTTCGAAAAAAAAATTTCAGTGTTTCTGATTTACAATTCGACCCTACAGAAATTAGATATCAAATGATATTATGGCACAACGTATTAATGGAAAACCGATTATATTCAAGCATTGGATCAAGTCTGGTATTGTGTTTGTAGGAGACTTTTGTCCGAAAGCATTTTGTTCACGCCAAAGACAGTCGGAATTAAACCATCAATAAAACAAATTACATTGCCGAGACGTATCAAATCAGAAAAGAAATACCTAATATTTGGATCTAGAAACGGTCAGCTGCCAAACTGACTCAATAAACCCTTTCACGGTAATATGCGCCATGTTTTTGACGGGGCGTCTGGAATGTACGTTAAGTTCGAGCGCTGGGTCGCAGACGGCAACGAGTGTTCGAAATAAACAATTTTGCCCCGTCAAAAACATGGCGCATATTACCGTGAAAGGGTTTATTCAATACTCCCAATATAAACCAAACAGTTCTATTCCGAATGTAGAACATTACACAACTGATCTCAACAAATTATGGCTATGCAGGGAATCTAGGTACCCGGATACACGACCGAAACTGTCGGTTCCACTTTTCGGTTCCAATTATCCGTACACGTACCCCCCAAAATAACAAAAACAAATTTTATAATATTAAAAAAAAATTAAATGACGGGCACCCAGGTTTCCGACGTTTTCCAATTTCGACTATCTGGTTCAGGAAATAGCCAAAAGCGCACAGCTTTAGAAAAATGGGTTGTAAAACGGTGGATAACTTGACCTTATAGGCCTAAGTCTTGCTAATCTAAGTAAGTGGCGATTTTTGTTTGTTTGTTTTTTATTATTTTTTATTATTATTTTTTTTAAAACAATTATATTCCCATACAGTGCCGGCCAGGTGATGGTATGAAAGGATTCTTTGAACTGATTTATGAGGAGCCTACCAAACTAATGATTCTAGGGGCTAGCTGCTCCGTAGTCTCACAGCCCGTGGTGGAGACTAGCCAACACTGGAATCTTGTACAGGTAAGTTGTAATATATGTCTCTTCAGTGTCAATATAACTGATTTGTTTTCTTTCTTTTTGTTTGTAATAAACTTATACTTGCAATTTACTTATCACTTAACTTATTTTTTTAATTTCCTTAAATTTGTTTGCATTTGATAAGATCCTGCTTGGTTTAAAACATTTGTACCACTATCTACAGTGTTGCATAATGTTAAACTACAATACCTCGTATTTATTTGTATTTATGTCATTTTAAAAAGATAATCTACACTGAGTGACACTAATGTGTCAGTAAAAAGGGGAAAAATGTAATTCTAAGGTTGAGTTTCCGTTGACTTCATTTGCACTTTTTTGGTAAAAGCATGAAATTCGCCCACTAATTACATTCAACACATATTATGTTAAGCTTTGGAACTTATTGGATCTTTGTTTTTGTTTAGGGTTGGGCTATGTTTTTGAAAAAAAAGGAAAGAAGACCAAAAAAGAGCATACTAATAATAATAATAATAATAATGTGGACTTATATAGCGGACGTATCCACCAAACTGGTGCTCAAGGCGCATTATATTATTACCCCTGCTCATCAGGCTCATAAATCATTCCAGAAACCATCTCAGCTCCCTAGGGAGTATACAGCTCAATTACTGCCATTACAGTGCATATAGGGCTCATCAAACACAACAACCAACTCTGCCCTCACAGGTACCCATTTACCCCTGGGTGGAGAGCAGCAATTATGGTAAAGTGTCTTGCTCATGGACACAAGCACCATGGTCGCGGTTGGGATTCGAACCCACATTCTGACGACTCAGCCATCAGAACACAAATCCGATGCATTAAACCGCTCGACCATGGCACTCCATATAACTGGCGTAACTGGCGTAACTGGCGTAACTGGCGTAACTGGCGTAACTGGCGTTACGAAGTTAAGGCAGTATAATTGCAATGTTATTGTTTTTTAAATAATACAAGTAGGTTTTAATGATCATTCTAACATTCATGCAATTTGGCCTTTTGGCCACAAGATGAATGAAATAAATTCAAATCAAATCGGCTGTGCCGGGTATCCGACAGAAACTGTCATTACCCGCTTCCATTTCTCGGTTCCAATTACGCGTAATCGACTTTATAAAATTTCGACTGAACATTTATGCCACACAAAATGGAAGTGTCCACTTTTTTTGTTAACAAAATGTGTGTGGGGAATGGGGATGCTACAAGTTGTTTTTTTAATATAGAGGCGGGAAATTATTACAGTATGTCCACATATATTATGACTCTAATGAAACAGGGAAACTTATGTTCATATTGGTTATATTGTACATTCGGGAGTATTTATGTATTTTTACAAAAAGATTTTTCGGTTAACCGGGTATCCGAAGATTTCCAATTTCGGGTATCCGGTTCCCGAAATAACCAAAAACGCACAGCCTTACATGACATGACTTTACATCTTTTCTACTCGGAATTTTAAACAATGTTCGGATAAAGATCGATCTTTGATTCTGTCTTTTATGGGCGCGTGTCGTCTGAAAAGTTGGAGAACAAAAGACCAAAGACCAATCACACATTAGCATCCCAACTGTGTGTATTTTTTATCTTTTGAAAATAATGGATATAAAAAGGTACATGCATAATACATGGAGACCCATCTGATGTTTTACCTAAATTAGGGCCGGATCCATGTCTTTAAGAGAAGGGGACACACATTACCCCAGAAAACTTAACGGCACTTAATAATAATAAAAACATACTATTATATACCGCACAATCCATAAAGGTATGCCCATAGGCGCTTAACAAACAAGTTCCAAGTTCCTAAAACATACAGAAAGGTAAACGATTACCATACTCAAACACGGGACAAATAATGACCCTTACCAAACTCAATAGGCTAAAATGATAAACAAAAATGACAGACACATTTTCAGAGGACCAAAAGGGGCAGGCAAACAAGTAAAATTTACTAACCCAAAAAAATTACCATACTGAAACAATGGATAAACTTATCAAACTCAAAAACTTTGCCTTTGAGAAAGAACCTGCTAGGTTCGAAACGTAAGGCCATTAACTATTATTTTGCATTTATACTACAGGTCCTTCAGGTTGGTAAGCAGTTTGCAACAGCTATTTCTCCATTTATTTCAAAAAGGAAACATTCTGTCGCAGTTTTCATGAAGTGACGGATTGCAAAAAAAATTCGCATTTTTTGTTAAATGTTTAGTCAATATTTGGTCTTCAAATACTGTTTTCTTTCATTTCACCAAGTTTTAATCCTCAAAACTATCTAGTTTTCTAATTAAAGTAATAAAGTTTTTGTAAAATTGAAGTCAACTGTGGTTTAAGTTTTCACGAAGTGACCGATCGCAGCCTTGTGTATGTATTACTACATGTATTTTATGCGAACGGCATGTTTTGAAGTTTTAAGTGACACAATTCGATCACGCCACACGTGTGTTCCACGAAGTTGACGCGTGTACCTATACTAATGCAAGGGAAACGTAACTTCGTGAAAACCTAACAGCATGTGACTGTTTGGTTTATAAGTTTGTTACTAGTTTATAGTTATTTTCCTCTACAAAACGAATACAGTTACTTATCATTTGAGATTTCAACTGTCTAACAAAGTAAAAATTAATGATCTTTGAGATTAAAATAACATCGAAACCGCAGTTTTAAAACTTTACCAACTTCAATCGCTTATATCTCGCAACGCAATTTTACCACGACGTGGACGAGTATGTCACTTCGTGAAAACTGCGACGATTCAATGTACGTGTGTATTAGCGCTGCCCGCTAATACTAATCTGGCCCTGCCTGTAAAATAGGCACACTACAACAAGAGCAGTTTAAAACTGATAATCTTTACCTTCATTCTGTTATCATTTTATATACATAAATTTAAACAAATTGTCGCAGTTGGTCTTGTGACACCCAATGAATACATTGGCTTGACATGTTCAGATCTCAGGTCACTTTTCCCAAATCTAGCCCCGCTCCAAAAATAGTTCAAACCCAATAATGTTCCTTCAAAAAAATTGGATTAATTTTGATAAGTTACTCTCAGCTTGTTTCACACAGTATACTCAATCTTCGTTATTCACTGTATTTTTACTTTCAGATGTCCTTCAGTTCATCGTCAGATGTCCTCTCGTTCCGAGATCGGTTCCCGTATTTCTTCCGGACGAATCCGGCCGTATCTGGCGTTGCCTTGCCTCGTATCGCCATAATAAATGAGTTTGGCTGGAAAAGGGTTGCCATCATACATGACAACAGTGACGTTTTCACAAGGGTGAATGAAAGTTTCGTTATCATGTTTCGTTTCATAGTTTTTTCTGAATAAATGAATGAATCGAGGTCTATTAAATTTAACGCAAGGCGATATTGAATAGCCGGACAGACCAGCCAATGTGGAGGAGGAGGAGGAGGAGGAGGAGGAGGAGGAGGAGGAGGAGGAGGAGGAGGAGGACGACGACGAGGAGGAGGACGAGGAGGAGGAGGAGGAGGAGGAGGAGGAGGAGGAGGAGGAGGAGGAGGAGGAGGAGGAGGAGGAGGAGGAGGAGGAGGAGGAGGAGGAGGAGGACGACGACGACGACGACGACGACAATAATAATGTGGACTTATATAGCGCACGTATCCACCAAACTGGTGCTCAAGGCGCATTATATTATTACCCCTGCTCATCAGGCGCATAAATCATTCCTGAAACCATCTCAGCTCCCTGGGGAGTATACAGCTCAATTGCTGCCATTACAGCGCATAATAGGGCTAATCAAACACAACAACCAACTCTGCCCTCACAGGTACCCATTTACCCCTGGGTGGAGAGAAGCAATTATGGTAAAGTGTCTTGCTCAAGGACACAAGCACCATGGTCGCGGTTGGGATTCGAACCCACATTCTGACGACTCGGCCATCAGAACACAAATCCGATGCACTAAACCGCTCGACCATGGCACTCCATATTAATTAACTTTAAAGAAAATGTTTAGCTGCTCTTTGAAATTAGTTTTTAATTAGGACAGAAGTTAAGGCAAAACAAACAAAAAAAAGTCTCCGGTTTCTGGTCTCTGCACGCGTCGCCTCAGACCTTCCCGTCTGATTTTTAGTTTTCTTTTTGTTCGGTATGAAACGATGTCCAATTGCAGCCAAAATTGCTGGATCGATTAGAATTCGGTTACGCTGTGTTTTAAACGACTTTTTCACATAGGGGTACGAACGTTTGCCCGATTTGCGAGGCCTCTCTTAGCCACCATACTTTGTTTATGGGGATTTTTTTCTGGTTCCATAAACCGCGTATACATGTATCACGTATTTCAATAGTTGGGGGAAAAGACCGCCTACGCCCCCCTCCATTGCAACAATAAATCAACGCCACTGCATTGGTTTTGTTATGATTTTTAGAGTGAAAATTAAAGGCTTCTTAGGTTTTATGTAAACCAACTGAACAAACTTCCTGTATAGAGGATATCTCATGATACAGAGAAAGTATCGCTTAATTAGTAACAGCGTCCATTTGTCTTGTTTGTCTTTGTTGCAGGCAATTAATAAATTTTCTGAAGCTTTGTCAGCGAATAACATATCCATCGTGGCGAAAGAGTCATTTACGTCTGGAGAAAAGCCTGCGGTCCAACTTCAAAGAATGAAGGCAAGTATCATTTGGATTAAGGCAAAGGAATTAAGTGACCCAGTTTTTTTTTCTTGAACTTGAACTATCATGATGACACCACTTTTTTGTTTTAGCCTCATACCGCTTACCGCATAATGCTTACTCACGCCCCCCCCCCCCACCGATAGCCTTGATCAAGGTGCGTCGGAACGGATTGGTCGCATAATTTTGCCCTGTGTAGCTATCCGAACTCCAGCGCACATTAACATACTGCACGGATCTATAATTATGCATAGTGTATACAAGTACATGATGCACATATAGGGGCCATTTGTCGTCACGCCTTGATCCTTCTGCACATGCCAACATTTAAGGCGGAGCTAATTAATGTGTATATGCCAAATTTAAAAATGAAAGACGTATTGTCATTCGTTATTGGTTGGCCAAGCAACTGCTCGCTGTGCGCAATGTATATTGTACTGTACATGTACAACGTGTGTATGTATGCATTGTACAGTGTGTGTGGGATCAAGTGGGGTCAAAGCTAGGGGCCTGTGATTGGCCATCATTTAAAATGAAACCGCCCACAAATCAACAATCTTGTATATGACTTTCCATTGGAATTCCAATGGGAAAATAAAGAAACACATAAGCTTTCGATTACAGAAGGATCAAGGCTGTTGATTCAGTTCGAACATACGGGGTCGCAAAGCACAACTGTATCCACGACTCAGTTATTGACCTCGCTGTACAGTGTACGTATGCGGGGTCGGGTAGGGCGCACCGGCCGTGTGTGCTGAATTTCTCGGGCCAGAAATTAATCGGTACAACGACAACAGCCTTGGTCAAGGTCCCCCCCCCCACACACACAGCTTTGTTTATGGCCTAAACCGAAGACCTTCCATTGTTCCCCTCTATTGTGATAGCAACCAGGGACGTGTTGTTCTCCATTGCGATAGCAACCGCCCTGCAAAAACTGAGGTGTTAAAATAACACTAGTGGTGTCAACTTTATTCTTCCATGGTGTTTATATTGTGCGAGTTGCCTAATATAAACACCAACTGTGTAGTTTTAACACCCTGGTTTTTGCAGTGCGGGGACATATTATCCGTTTTGTTATAAGTCCTCTGTTTGAATGCCTACATAACCCACCTCCTCCCCCCACACACACCCACACCCACGGAAGGACAGGGCAGAAACAGTATGCCTCGTCGGCGAAGCCGAAGGGGCATCAAAACAGTTTTTGAAAATGTGAAATCAATATAATTTATTGAAACCATTTGTATTCTTTCTATAAACATGCTACAGTTGGAAGATGCTCGCATCATTGTGGCAAGTGCGCTTGAAGAGGGATACCAACAAATATTTTGTGAAGTAAGTGTCCGTTTGCTTATTTGTTTAACTGTACAATTAAACACTCGAAAATAATGTAAATCAAATAACATGAGAAGCTTGTGCGAACAATAATTCCATCTTAAGAATCTAAAACTATTGTACTTTTTACAATGCTTCATTTTGAGATCATGAGTAAAGAAGCAAAAAATCGGTTCAAAACTCGCGAAAACAGTCTACCGATTACCGGAGCCGAAATATGTTTCTGGTCATGACCGTGAAAACACGCACCCGTTTGTCTTCATCGTTGAAAGCAGTAACTCGCATGTGATACTTAACATTGTTAAGTTGACAATGTGTCGCTGTAACTAAACAAAATGAAGTCCAATACGAACGCGGCATAACATTTAACACACTCACACACACGCGTCACCGCACTGATTTTGACGGAAGGATATTAATTAAAGTCTTTTCAAACCATGCCATTTACACTATTTTCCATTTCTTATGTTTGCAATCAATTCTTTCATTTCAGGCATATCATTTGGGAATGTACGGTGCTAGGTACGTCTGGATAATCTACAGCTACAACAGCGTTGATTGGTGGAAGCATGTCACGTGGTTAGGCTGCACGGAGGAGCAGATGTACAAAGTGGCCAATAACTACGTCGGAACAGTGATTCGTGGGTTCCGAACAGACGAAAATAGGACGGTGTCAGGACTGGTAAGATATTATCCAGCGCTCTTAAAGAGTGCAAAACCACTAGCCCCAACAATTGCTCAATAAGGCAGGGGTTATACTTTAAAAGCTTGTCCAATCACGGACCCTACAAATGTGAAATATTTTACAACATATTACAACATTTTCCTGAAATTTCACATGGTGTCACCGCAATTAGTCTTACTTATCCTCTTCACCATGCAAAGCTACAAGTTTTACCTACATTACAACATGTTATTTATATTTTCAGAATGTTTTGTTTTCATTAGAACATTGATCGTTTCCGTCTCCTACTCGAGCTGCACTTTAGTGGGAAGTTGCTATAGAGGTCAAAACCAGTCAACTGCCC
The DNA here is from genome assembly GCA_029582265.1 of Zoroaster sp. YZ-2022. Taxonomy (NCBI): domain Eukaryota; kingdom Metazoa; phylum Echinodermata; class Asteroidea; order Forcipulatida; family Zoroasteridae; genus Zoroaster; species Zoroaster sp. YZ-2022. Next base: position 86,602,855 of record CM055816.1, read on the forward strand.
GTTTTTGACTGTTGACCCAAATGTGCACACAGGGACACATTTTTGATTGGTTTTTACTGTCATTTTGATCACCCTGAACAATACCAGACAATGCTTTTTCCAGTCAAAAATGGTCTACTCATTTTGACCTGTGTACTTACTACACGTTAGGTTTGACAGTGTTTTACTTTTAAGTGCACTAGATATACCTTGGCAAGTATAGCAATATTTTGGCTGTTTTTGACCCTAGTAGTAGTAAGAGGGTTTTAATAGACGGATAATTTTAAAATGAGATATTTCACGAAATAGTTGTGTGAATCTAGGTTTTACAGTAAAACAGCGACAACATTATTTTATGACGGGACCCTCCATTAATTAATTTCTGTAAACAATGTACTGTAAATCCAAGCTTCTAACGAATATTCTGAAAAATATTTAATTTTAAAGCATCTGTTTCCCATCTTAAACTAAAATAGCTTTGTTGCGATAAAAAAAAGAATTTTCGGAAATTGCCGTTAAAATCGCCAAAATATGGGTATACATCTTTAAGTTGTATGTGTAGGATCTGAGAAATATCGCTGGTATTATCTACTCAAAGTTTCGATCAGTACAATCTGATAATCTTCAGGAGACAACGAATCCCTGAAGATTATCATGTGCACTAACCCTAACTCCCTAGGCATTGTATTAAAACAATAAAAATCCTTCAAAATCCTCCAACTTGCTTTGTTGTCTAGGGAGTTAGGGCTAATGGAATGTTGTAATTACTAATCCTAGTGCTTCTCAAAATTATCAAATTTCTATAATACAAACGAGTAACCGTCACCAACTAGATTCCACCAACTCCAACTTAAAATCTTATAAACATCTTTCTTGATTTGAACAGATAGCAAGTGAATACAACGGTGCGTATGTTGCCTTCACGCAAGGCGTGTCATATTCAGGGGAGGCGTATGGACCGTACGCTTACGATGCTGTGTGGGCGGTGGCACTCGCCCTTCACCGCGTGACGCAGCAACTTGCTTCAGAAAACTCCTCCATAAAAATTGAGGATTTTGATTATGACAACACGAATCATTTGCAAGAGAGGTTTGTGACGGCGTTATCTGAGCTCACGTTCGAGGGAATAACGGTGAGATTCATCAGAAATGTACTTTATGATCTGAAATATTAAACTCTTAGGACACCAGAACTTTTTGATCCGGGTCAGATTGGACCACAACGGATTTAGGTATGAAACAAGTTTGGTTGGTAGGAGTCCATGTCAATTTTATTAAATAACGAGCAAACCAGCAACCGATACTTTGCAATGTGGACCTTCCTGGCACTGGACAAAAGTCTACGAGTTCCAAGACCAAGTTAAAATAAGATATCCTCAGGATGCGTTTAGCTGGAAAACATTGATAAAATGGCTAATTAAAATTTAAGTAAGCATAACAATCAAATGTTCAGCATAAAATAACATTCACAGCTAAAATAAAAACTGGAGGGAAAATACCTAAACTTCATATCAACCGATTTACACATTTTCTATGGCATGTAATACAGACGAAGGAGTTCGTGTCTAGACTAATCATTGTTTAATACGTGAATGTTAAGTCCTGACTCTATAAGGTCATGTATCGATTAAAATCAACTTTATTACCTTGTATAATTATAATTTATTATTGTTGATTTTGTAGGGCTTGGTCTTGTTTGATGAATCTGGAAATCGTCTGGTACCGTACACAATTGAACAATTGATAGGTAAAAAATGTTATTTGTTTTTATTAACAGGAAAGACCATCATGAACTGATTATCAAATTTGGTACAAATATCAATGGAACTCGGCCTTCCACCTGTTCTCATTCATACACCCTAACTATACCTAGATGTACAACCAAAACTATACTAGTACCTTTTTCCCACGTGATGCATCCCTTGCCTGGTGCATGTTACGATATATCCTGCAATCTATCCTGATTCAAGAGAAATCTCAATTCCCACCCTCAGCTCCTCTGAGTCTATTTACTTTTTATTTTTCTTCTATCGTAGCCCTGTACCCCGAGTGGCTTTTGGCCTTATTTAGGGCGAACATGCATTAAACAAAATTAGGGGGGGGGGGGGATAGAATCTTCCTGTTTCCACGTGCTCTGTCGACATCATTATTAGTATTGAGATAACCTTGCTGCTGAATTTAGACCAAGCTGGAATGAAATTGAAACAGTCATCCAGAAATAATCAACTAACTAGGTTTTTGAAAACGCAGTCGTCAGTAGACAAATTGAAGGCTGACAAGGCCGAGTTATTTTCTCATAGTAGTTTCTTTTTTTCTCTTTTACAGCAAGTCGCTTATTCTCGATTGATTTGCTTGTATGATGTCCACTGTTCATGACCTATTACGAATGTAGGTGTGACACTCGGTATAATACGGTCGGGTCGTTGAAAGATAGAGGCATTGGACGGCGACAAATTCTGTGTTCTGTTGTTTTATTCTGAAAACGATATGAAGACGAAGACGTGTTAATGGGTCTTCGACAGAAAACAGTATATAGGTAGAACCAATTAATTAAACGTTTCAAAATACAAAAAACAATAAATGGGTCATTTAATTACACAATTATCTGCGGTTCGCGCCAAAAACCTAGGCAGCGTCCGCCATCTTGATTAATCATAAAATAATGTAAACTAAGTAAAATGAATCGAGAATAAGTCTTGAGAGATAACTATTTAAGCAATAAAGTACCGGTGAATCTCATTTGTGAAATAATATGAAAGAGTTTGTCTTAAAGGACATTTAAGATGATCGCAAGCTCTGACAATCTTTTACTTAATAACGATTTCTAAATACATCAATAATTAAGGAAATAATAGCAAAATGAAAGTATTAGTGTTGATGAAAGTGTAGATCTAAGTTTAGATAAATTATATCTTTGAAATATAAGTTGAAAATATAATAACAGTTACCTGAAAACGATATGAAGACGAAGACGTGTTAATGGGTCTTCGACAGAAAACAGCATGAAGGAACGGTGGAAGCGCGCGATAGAAATGCAATCGTAGAGGGCGCTTCCCTAATTTGAATAATAATGTAGTCAGGAAATGATTACGTAATAAAGGTAAGTATGAGCTAACAAATAAACGGGGGTGTTAAATTCTAACTTTATAATTTCTAAGCCGTCACATAGGAATTAATACAAAGGGATATTTGTATCGATTCCTATATTCGTTACGTCGTTTTGGGATTTGTTTTATTCCTCGCTGGTATTTAGGCTATTGCTGCAAGCCATTTCACTACAGGCCCATGGGCTTCTGAATAAGTCATTTTATATGCAAACCGGAAATTCTCACTGCTGAATTCCACCCTCTCTCATCCACTACGGCACTTTCCAAATCTCATACCTTTTTCTACGTTTTTTAATCTCTTGCTGCAGAGTTTTTCTACCTGAAAAAAAAAGAGATCTCAGCGGCCATTTTGTTAAGAATTTTCAAAGTGAATACTATTCCCTAAGTAATCGTTAACACTATGGAATGGAGCCAGTAGCGCCCGCGACCGGTTAACGAGTGATATGCTAATTTTCCTACGTCACAGCTATAGTTGCGGTTGCCAAAAATATGGGCGGCCGCCAGTACAAAATAAAATGGGAAGAAAATCAGTATGTTTCAAATATAATTAGTGAAAAACACAAATAAAATCAACATCCTTAACCAATATATATTCCTCTTAAATACTTCCGGTGTAAAATGTTTAATTGCGGGTAGAATCTCTTGCTAACCATGTTTAAAATTTTTGCTCAATGATGGCTGTCCATATAAAATGGCGCTCAATGCTTACAATACAAAATGCCGTCCGCGAACCCCTGTATCATGTGTGATGGCGCCCTCATGTGACCATGGATGGGGTGAATATTGTTACCTCTGTTTTATAAAAGAATTTGAGTATTATATAGCGCTATATCCCCTGAAAAGGCGGTGTTTTAAATAAATACCATGCAGATTGTGTTTATCAGAATATTTCTGCAAATGCTGTTATGGTGTTACATTAGATTTATTGCAACTTTAATTAATTTTGTTTGGTTCCTATTTTTATAACTTTCCTCTGATCTAATGAATGTTTTCGCAGACGGAGTTGAAGAAATTGTTGGTGTTTATTATCCCGAGGAGGGACTCAAGTGGATAAGAAAGGACAGGTTTTTGTTTACAGGTAAACTGCTGTGAAAACAAAACAATATCCACCAGCTTAAGCAGTCATGTTTCTTTATTTTTTTTCTTTCTTTTTTGTTCGACGTTCAAAAATATTCAAACTGACAAATCACAAATTGTCTACGGTCAACAAAAATACGTAATAACGGATTAGTAATCCGTTATTACGGATTACTAATCAGTAATAACAGATTAGTAATCCGTAATAACGGATTAGTAATCAGTAATAACGTATTAGTAATCCGTAATAATGGATTAGTAATCCGTTATTACGGATTAGTAATATATACTTAGAGTGGCACTAATGGTCTTTTGTAAGTTGTATATGCATTATTGTATTAGTGGATTTACAAAATGCCTTCATAATATTGTACACTACAGTAAGATTTTCGGTGACACCACATATTGAAATAATCTCCGATATTCAGGAGAATACTGATCGAAACGTCGCCGTTCTTCTCAGAACTCTTACTATTACTACTCAAAAGAGATTATTTCAATACATCGTGTCACCGCAAATCTTACTACATCTATTTCCACCATTCATAGCCTTAAGTCTTACCGGATTTAATATTGTACAACATTCATATTTTAGTAACCTACGTTAATTTCAACCGTCCAGTTTTCAGGGAAAATATCATAAAATTATTCTGTGAAAGTTTCATCAAAATAGTTTTGTAGGAAACTTCGAAAACGTTGCCAGATGCCATAATTTTTTTTTTCAAAGATGAAAATAATTTCTCAAGATTAATGATTCCTGTAAGTTCTAGATAATATAAAAATTCATTGTATTGTATTTTTTATATAATGTGTATATATATTTTTTAGGGGGTGACACTCCTAGAGACGGTCCATTGCGAGAAGTCGTGTATCTTGGTATCGATACATCAACATTCAGCATATTTGCATCACTTGCTGTGATAGGAATGATTATGACAATTGCTTTCCTTGTATTTAATATCAGCTGCAGGCGTAAAAGGTATTTCATTTCAGTAATGTTTTGGACAACTGAATAATAATTATTAATTAAACTAATAATAATAATAGACTAATAATCATAAAATTCCAATCCACCATATTCTTATGATCAACTACAATTGTAATGATGGTAAAGATTTTAGAATATAGGTTTAAATCATGGCAGACACTATGGTGTTTATGTTCTTGAGCAGGACAATGTACCATTGCTTCTCTCCATCCAGGAGTAAAAACATGGGTACCTATCATTAACCTATGAACAATCTACAACACGACTGGCAAACTAACGTTACACATGGAAATATAAATATTATCAATCGTTTCATGGTGGCTTGACCAAATTGTACTAATAATTCCACTGTTGATCAGGGCGCAGGCCTCGGGCGCATGTAGTTTTGACCACTTCATTTAGGAGGTTACTACACTTAAGATTGGATGGAAGAGAACCGGCTGATTTTCCGAATGTCTATATTAGTCCGATAAAAATTGCAGTTTTGGGCCAAGAAACTGCACCTTTTAAAACCTGTCAGCCGGAGGGTTTTGAAAGGTTATGTAGTTGCTTCACTATGCACTACACTGGCAGGTTTTGAAAGTTGGTGCAGATATACTACCACATGTACTATACATAGTTTGTGTACGTAACTGTTTACTTTAGTCACTGCACATTTCAAATCCCTTTGGCAAGTAACAGACTGATAGATGTGTATATCTTAGGGATTACTGTTTATGTACAGGGTAGCTCGGGCACCTTCTGACAGTTGGATGAACTTTATTGATGATTACTTAGCTTTACTTTAATACTTAGTACCTGTACCTTTCAAAACCTTCCAACTTGTTTTGGCATGTACAGTAATAGAAGGGTTAAATACCAATAACAAGTTTTGACTATCATAGAGAGAATTCTGGTTTAATGTACCGGGTGTTCTTAATATTTCAAATAATCCTCAATTTGTTATTGTCTATCAGAATTGTGAAGCTTTCGTGTCCTAACGTTAACAACGTGATCGCCGTTGGCTGTTTAATGTGTTACATGGATGTTATTCTGAGCGGGCTAGATGGAAACCTTGTATCAGATTCGACCATGCATCACCTGTGTTTAGTAAGTTTTGCCCGACTGACTTAATAAGCGTCGGGTGGCTGACTTAATAAGCGTCAGGTGGCTGACTTAATAAGCGTCGGGTGACTGACTTAATAAGCGTCGGGTGACTGACTTAATAAGCGTCGGGTGACTGACTTAATAAACGTCAGGTACTTGACTAAAATGGGAAAGGGTTGAAATGTTTATCAAGAATGTAATAATAATAATAATAATGAACATTTGTAATGCGCCGGTATCCGTCAAAAGAGACGCCGATGGCGCAGTGACACATCAGTGAAAACAAAATACATGGTAAGAACAATACAATATAAAATTACAAGGAACAATGGTTGTAAAAAAGCCGACTGGCCCTAGTCAGAATATGCTAGGCAAAGACGATATTCTGACAAGGAAAAATCCTGCAAACATAACCATGCAAACAAGGATGATTTGCAAAAAATGTAAACACCGAAGCGATGCTCTTCACATATTAAAAAAAAAAAATTAAAATAAAAAAAATAAAATAAAAAAACACATTCAAAACATAAGTGTGATAGACTGTTAGGGGTTGGCGTGAAAAATCGCCAAACGAGGGGGAATAATTAAATATTCACCTCAGGCGCAAATAAACAAAGTTTGTTTCGATGGTTTGGTGGTTACTTTGCCGATGGATTGGGGCTCGATTCGAGGGTTTATTTTTACCTCTGTAGCTACTTCCCCCTAAAGTGCAGCTAGAGTAGGAGGGTTATGGTATATTTTCCTTTGTTTTCCAGGCTCAAGTTTGGATTCTCCCTATATCATTTACTTTGGCTTTTGGCGGGCTTTTTGCAAAGACTTGGCGAGTTCATGTGATATTCAGCAACAAGACAAAGAAAACAAAGGTAGATTTAAAACTTATATTCAATGCATTTTCTTTGGATTGATTGGATGCATGAACTAAGAGCTTAAATCATGACACGTTTGCACTGTTTTGCTACTCTTTAAATTTTCAAATCGGTCAATGGAGTAATAATAATAATGTGTGGACTTATATAGCGCACGTATCCACCAACTGAGTGGTGCTCAAGGCGCATTATATTATTACCCCCGCTCATAAGGCTCATAAATCATTCCTGAAACCATCTCAGCTCCCTGCGGAGTATACAGCTCAATTGCTGCCATTACAGTGCATATAGGGCTAATCAACCAACTCTGCCCTCACAGGTACCCATTTAACCCCTGGGTGGAGAGAAGCAATTATGGTTAAGTGTCTTGCTCAAGGACACAAGTGCCACGGCCGGGATTCGAACCCACATTCTGCTGCTAACACCAGAACTTGAGTCCGGTAAGCTAGACCGCTCGGCCACGAGTGCCATAGTCGAGCGGTTTAGAGCATCGGATTTGTGTTCTGATGGCCGAGTCGTCAGAGTGTGGGTTCGAATCCCAGCCACGACCGGGATGCTTGTGTCCCCGAGCAAGACACATTACCATAATTGCTTCTCTCCACCCAGGGGTAAATGGGTACCTGTGAGGGCAGAGTTGGTTGTTGTGTTTGATTAGCCCTATATGCGCTGTAATGGCAGCAATTGAGCTGTATACTCCCAGGGAGCTGAGATTGTTTCAGGAATGATTTATGCGCCTGATGAGCAGGGGTAATAATATAATGCGCCTTGAGCACCAGTTTGGTGGATACGTGCGCTATATAAGTCCACATTGTTATTATAATGTATTGTTTAACAGTTTGGAAGACGCACAATCTAGAAAGAACAAGCTGATGACTGAGATGTACACTGATACTTCCATGAGTATTTCAACTCCGTACAGCGAAGAATCTGACAAGACAAAAATGTGGGATTTGCCAATGACTAGACTCAATACTGGTACTAAATTCATGGTATTGAATAATTTGATTAATTTCAGATATTAGACTACCATCTCTTCATGATTATAGGCGTGTTAGTAGTGGTTGATATCATCATAATATCTGTTTGGACAGCTTACGACCCTTTTCAACTCGTCCATATTACCCTCGCTGATCAGGTAAATTTCGTATTATTGATTTCTCAAAGGAGTTTAGGTTAGGTTGTAGAACCCCCACCCCCACCCCCTGCTAAGGAAGAGTTGCTAAGCAGACAACTTTACTAAGCAAATATTTTGCTTAGCAATATACCATAGACTAATCAGCAAAAATGCATGCACTTTATACGAATGTTTGGCTGGTAACTAATTTCTGGTAAGCAAATTTTTTCTGCCAAGCAGCTCCATGAAACTGGTAAACAGATTGGAATCAAAAAGTGGCCCCTGGAAAAATAATCAAGTGATAGGCAACGTTGTATTTGTTTAGGTTGCCAAATGGCTTCAATGTACATGCCTGGCCCTTAAAACCATAACCTCTCCAATTTCTCCAAAATCCTCTTTGCTAAAGTGAAGGATTTTGTAGGATTGGGGTTACATGCTACATGCTCTTTGCTAAAGTGAAGGATTTTGGAGGAATGAGGTTATTAGGCATACTTGCCTTTCCATGGTACATGTACATCCATGTTTGTTGTAGTGATTACAAGGTCAGTGCTTGGGTCAGTGGACACTGTTTATTGCTCCATGCATGCAGGGAGGGTCCCTGGCCATGTACATGTATCACAGATTAGAAACACACGTGTGCATACATGCCATGTGCTTGCTTTACTACTGAAGGATTTTGGAGGATTCAGGTTATGTGCAAGTAAATGGGTCTAGGAAGTTAGGGTTAGGCCTACAGGTAATTACCGTTTTCGAATGTTATTTTATTTTAAATTGTTTACCGTCAGATTGATACAGAGGCAGACACGATAATTGTGCGGATGTTAGACAAATGCGACTCCCCCAATTCACCGAGTTTCCTGTGGTCTGGCATCATGTTCGGTTGGAAGGGACTTCTTCTCATTTATGGGGCTTTCCTGGCGTGGGAGTCAAGGCAAGTGTAACTACTTTTAGTAAGCCAGGCGGAGTTTTCATTATGTCTGGTACACTGCATTTTGTCAGTGCAAAGTGCATAACTCAAATAGGTTGAATTACCCCATTCCATACTATATCTTTATCACATCATTTCGACAAGATCTGGAAATCCAGCCTCGGAAATGTCTGGTATTCTTGTGACAAACACATTCCTTGTAACACAGATATTGGACGTATCTTTCAATTAACCATGCATTAGATTACATCAATCACAAGATTATAAAAGTGTGTCAGATTATAAAAGTGTGTCATTTTATCAAGTAACAACCTGTGCCATTTACAGTGTTTCGAAAAGGGTGTTGCATTGCCAAAAAAGGCAAGAGCGTATGGCATTTACACGAAGGGCAAATGGGGCGCAATGCCCTTTCCCATCCCCACCCCACCCCACTCCAATGCTCGTTTATAATAATTGTAGGCTATACACGTTACTTATTAATGGAAAACATATTGAACATGCTTTTTAATTTCAAGGAAAAAACTAAATGAAAAAGTCGTCTTAAATTACAGGAAAGTTACCATGGTACATCTCAACGATTCTAAGTTTATAGCCATCGCGATCTACAATGTCACTATTCCAAGTATCATCATCGCCCCTCTGGTCCACTTGCTCGACATTGATAAGCCTACCGTTACATTCGTTCTGACCGCATCATGTATTACGTTCGGGACAACTATTACCAACTGTCTAATTTTTGTACCCAAGGTGAGAATCTGAAGAAGAAAATACTGAAACATTTCGGGTATACTGGAGTCAAAATGTTGAACGATACTGTCACATAATGAACGTATCCCCTGGACGCAAAACAGCTTTTGAAAATATCTTATTTACAGATATTCAAAACTGACTATTTATGTTAAATTCTCCTGAGGACGATCAGAGCATACTGATCGAAACGTCGAGTTGTAACCTCCAGTTCTTTTCAGAACTAATTACTACTCAATTGAGAATTTCACATGGTGTCACCGCAATTAGTCTTATTTATGTTATCAATCCATACAGAAGTTACAATGTTTAACAATATTGTTACATAATGATCCCATCCCCTGGACGCAAACACATTTTGAAAATCTATCATGTACACATTCAAATCTGTCCAGCTCTTTCAACTAACCATGTCAGGCAGTTGCTGGCGACCTCCACAAAATTAGCACCTTGTACAACTTCGTCCTAACTGAAAAACCTGTGGTCTTTATGGAGTGGAGTGCCATGGTCTAGCGGGTTGGTGCATCGGATTTGTGTTCTGATGGCCGAGTCGTCAGAATGTGGGTTCGAATCCCAACCGCGACCATGGTGCTTGTGTCCTTGAGCAAGACACTTTACCATACTTGCTTCTCTCTACCCAGGGGTAAATGGGTACCTGTGAGGGCAGAGTTGGTTGTTGTGTTTGATTAGCCCTATATGCGCTGTAATGACAGCAATTGAGCTGTATACTCCCAGGGAGTTGAGATGGTTTTAGAAATGATTTATGCGCCTGGTGAGCAGGGGTAATAATATAATGCGCCTTGAGCACCAGTTTGGTGGATACGTGCGCTATATTCGTCGTCGTCGTCGCATGCTGTATATCTTTGCTGCATGTTGATTTGGTTTTCAATAGAGGGCGCTATTGAATAAGTCGTGGCTGCTAGCTAACGTGATACATGTTTTCGCCAAGGGCTATATTTGGAGCTCGGTTTTATTATTTTCATAAATGTGGTGTTCTTTATAGTGGCATTTTTATCATCGTCCCAAGACTTACTTTCAGTGTTGTTTTTTACAACAGATTATTGCACTTAGGCAAATCACAGATGAAAACGACCAGAAAATGTTTACTACACATTCAACACAAAACCAAATAGCGCCAAACCCAGGAACGGGTCAACACCAAGACTCCATCCTGCTGAAGGAGAAAGTCAAAGAAAACGTGGAACTGAAAAAACAGCTTAAACAGGTAAAATTAGTGTTCAAAACCAGCATTGTTTTAGTCTACCCACAAAGAAATGCATAGTCCCAATAGTAGACCCGATATATCGCTCGTGCTCGTCTGTTTTCAAGCATGTAGGCTTACTCAAACTTCGGCCCACTGTATGTCTTTGAACATGATGCCTAACAAATAACATTATTTGCTTCGATCCCTGGAAGACAATACTCATCATCTCTGAAGTCATGTGATTGATAACGAGTTAGGACTGTGCGTTTTCGGATATTTTTGGAACCGGATACCCGAAATCAGGAAACTTCAGATACCCGGATACCCGGGTAACAAAATTGACCTTTATAATACAGAGGATACCATACTTAAATCGATATTTTCTTTATTGGAGTGCAATCTCTTAAATTTAGAGATAATTGTCTGTAAAAGTGTAAACATTACATTGTTCAAGAGTCACAGATTTCCGAATTTTAAAAAGTCGTTTACGGGTAATTGGAACCGAAAAATGGAACCGGGTATGACCGTTTCGGTCGGGTATCCGGATACCCAGATACCCGGCACAGCCCTATAACGAGTAGGAAATGATAGCTGGGTCATCTGAAATACGCCAGAACATTTACACTTATGTTAAAAGGTGAATAAAATACTATTTTACAGGAATTCATATTTCTAAAGAAATGTTAAATACTTATAAGTTTCCAAAGTGTGATAGTTGGGTACCTATCACGCCTTATTAGTTCTTGCCAAAGAAGACATTCACATGAAACACTGATGTGCTCAAACAATAAACGTAATGCACAGGACATGTGACATAACAATGGTTTTAAGTATAATGAAATAAAACAAGCCCACTACTGTTTTACAGTCATTATACACCACAGGTTAACTTTCTTCTAAAAGTAGCCCGTCTTTTAATCAAGATATACATTTCGCAATCGACGTGTAAACGTTATCAAGAATATTTGTTTATATGTATTCAGATACATTCATTCAGGCTATTCGTTGAAATATTAAACTGTCCCTGGGTAATTTTTTTAATTTTTTAATTTATTATTTTTTTAAATAATTCTTTTCTGAATATCTCAGACAAAGATTTCAGGGGAATGTTTTGTACATTAATAAATATTACACTAAATTAGTTCTATGTAGACTACTATCATTTGGTCATGTGACAACTCGACTCACGAGACAACTCGACCCACGAGACAACTCGACCCACGATCATTTATGTTCAGGATGAATAGGACCTTACTTTAACTATACATTCCCATAGAAAAAAGGAATCTTTATACAAGCTATGTATTTGTTTCCCTTTCATATCTAGCAAGCAGACGAGATTCAAGAATTGCTGAAAACGGTGAACAACTTGCAACAGGAGCATCAGCCATGATCGTATTATCAAGAAATTCAGCACGCAAGAATATGATGTATATTTAGTTGTGACTAGGTTACATTTTGTGAGGCTAATTGTTAATGAGATATGCTGGAGAAACTGGAAAGCTTTATCGAAAACATTATTACAAATACATATAGGAAAATTGGTAATTTATTGAAACACATTATTTTAAACATGCAAATCGATAATGGATAAAAAAAACATCCGAGATTCATTTGCTTGTTAGGTTGGCACGAGAGATTTATTTTATTGAGGTGCCTAAAGGGATCATATCATTGGTAAAATTATGTAAACACATCCATACTTTATAAGAGTTAAGTGATAACCTGTAAATATTGTAGCTTATTTCTTTGTATCGTTAAAAAAGTTAAAATGCATTCCGATTTATTTGCAATCATTATAATTTCCCAATCTGTGTGTATTCTCCCTGTAAGACAATACATTTTTATCAATGTAACCTAATGCAGGCATGGTGAGAGGGATGTGGACTTAACGTGCATAAATGTGTCTATTGTTACTGTAGCTTTAGAGGTGCACTAAGGTATCTTTGTGCCCAAATCTGTATAATTATGGGTTTTAATGCTGCACAACTTCAATATACATGAACTATTCCAGCTTATACTTGGAACAGTGATAAACGGTAACTGAATGGGCGGATCCAAGGTCACACTGCCACAACGGGGGGCACACTGCCACAACGGGGGGCACACTGCCACAACGGGGGGCACACTGCCACAACGGGGGGGGGGCACACTGCCACAATGGGGTCACACTGCCAAAAAGGGGGCACACTGCCAAAAAGGGGGCACACTGCCACAACGGGGTCACACTGCCAAAAAGGGGGCACACTGCCACAACGGGGTCACACTGCCAAAAAGGGGGCACACTGTCAACAAATTGGTGGGAAACAAAAAGTATGGTATATTTACATGAGCAGCAATAAACCGCGGAGGGGCGGGAGACTCCCGTTTCCCACCTTCATCCGCCAATGTTTAATTGTATGGATTTACAGTGTATATTATTATTGGTTTTACTAGATTTTAATCTTAAATCGTGACATGTACATTAATAGACGCCATCATTGTAGCATTACTACAACACCTTAATAATTGATATTGTTTAATATATTTAAAAAATTACTAAAATTTAACAATATTTTGAAGTGATTTCACAACTTCTCTCTCTTGTTTATATTTAGAGCACCTTATCTCATATATGACTTACAATTAACACTGCACAAAGTTAAATGCTTATTATAACGAAGTATTGTATTTATAAGACAAGACAAGACAAGGAACATAGTCAACGGTAGTGTTAACGGCATTTACATAATCCTGTCAGCGCTCTTCCAAGCAGGCAATCAGTATAAGTTAAAGTGCACGCTGCAACCCAGAACACAATGCCCAAAAACAAAGACCACGCATGCGCGCGAGAAGCGAAGCCACGACCGCCTTTACCAATCCCTTGTGTGGTCTTATGTTATTCTGTCTATTTGGTTGAGAAATTTGAATCCATAATATATTAGGTAACCACCTTGTGATATCACCAAATTAAATAGACAATCCCAACATTTTGCCTACAGTGATTCGTTAACAAATTTGCATACATAAATTATTCATATTACTGGAGGATTATGAATAATTCAGAAGTAGCGTCCGCACAATGGACTGGTAAAGACATTGAGTTCACAAATGATCTTGTAATGCACATGGAAAGGAATAACTCAACAGAGGGCAGCACGTCACAGACACGAAATGGCAGCACGTCACAGACATGAAACATTTAAAATAAATTATAATGTAAAATAAATTATACATAATAGCAAAAGAAACGTCACCCCTAAAAATATTTATTATTTTCATTTTATAGTTAATATAATTTGTTTAATGAAGAATATTATAAGTATGGAGTAACACGAACACAATGTGGCAAATTTGGTTGACCTCAAAATTCGTCATGCATGACGTCTGAGGACACATAAGCTAAACACGTTCTCAGACTTATCAAAATTTAGGGGGTGACGTTTCTTTTGCTGTATATAATGTAAAATAAATTATAATGTACAAAAATTGTGTACATAATTTCAGTTAGAGCAAATTAATATTCAGAGTATCAATCAAAATGTAGCCAAGAGAGGGCGATGTTTAAAAGTATATACCAACAAAGATGTATGAAATAAACGCAATATAGTAAGCTTACAAGATAACTTCTTTAAGAAAAAATAAACAAACTGCGCAAGAGAAGTTTACATAGTTACTGACCCCACACTCTATACTTTATGTTTGTATTAACATGGATTAAATACCCCTAAGAATAGATGAATATTTAGTATTGCACTGAATACTGTCTTAAATAAAGAATAAATTTTGCTTTCAACTGAAGTCACGGAACGAGTACATTTCATTAATATATCTTTAACTTGAACCTTGATCTTTCACACCAAGATGATATTCCAAAAATGCAATAGTGGATTGACTGCACCAACAGCCAAAACAACAATTGTAGACAATTGCAAGGTATGTATTACAAGCAAGATATTTGGAAGAATAAATGGCACATGATTTTGATAAAGCCCCCCCCCCCCCACTGTGGTATGGGCCCATACCTAGTCCGAATATCTGACGTCATACTTTGAGGCTCATGAATTACGCCAGATACGGCCTCTAGGTTTCATGGAGATGCAACTTTGACCTTGGTTGGTAGCGAGCGCGAACCTCGAACCGTGAATTCAAATCTTCAGCAAAACGTATCAAATGAAATCCCTAAATGAATGGTACGCCAACAGCTTGTCTCTATCCTTGATGGGATAAAGACATGGGTCCACTATTGTGCTACAGTTGGACCTTCTCCATTATAAATATACAACATTACAAACTGTACATGTAGTTGGGACCGATCTGTACTCTAGTTCGTCGTGACAGTTTCACTCGGCTCAGGTCAGTCATTTGTATTACTATTTCATCTCCGTGCAAATACGTTTAATGGTCGAGTGGGTTTTTTAACACGGTTAAGTTTCAGGGTCATAATAGTACGACAAAGATTTCGTAGTCAGCATTACGAATAATGGTTAATATTAAACTCAAAACCTCTACAATTTTAAACAAAACAAAAGTTCACTTATGAATATGCAAATTTTTTTCAATTTATTGATGCAATCGATCTATATGCACCGTTCATGTGACTTGGTTATTAACCCTCCTACAATAGCTGCACTTTAGTGGAAAGTTACTATAGAGGTCAAAATGTGCACACAGGGGCATTTTTGACTGGTTTTTAGTGTCATTTTGACCACCCTGAACTATACCAGACAATGCTTTTACCAATCAAAAATGGTCGACTCATTTTGACCTGTAAATGTACTTACTACACGTTAAGGTTTGACAGTGTTCGACATTTAAGTGCACTATATATATATATATCTTGGGAAGTATATCAACATTTTGACTGATTTTGACCCTTGTAGTAGTAGGAGGGTTAAGCACCTCTGGAACATTGCATGGGGCATGTATAAATACACTTCTTTCCCCACACACACTCACGGGTTAACATGAATAATTTAAAGGATAAAACAATCCTACCTTATTTCACAATGTCTACCATTGTTCAGATGTATCGGTGGAAGCCAGATTGATTGTGACCACCCAAATGGTCCCCTTCGCCTGAATTTGGATGCAGCAGATAGTATGCAGAACTATAGAAAACGTCTTTACGATTTCAATCATTCATTTAAGCACAATTGTCAACCTGTGAACATTAAGACAACAGAGGGCGGAACCTGTGAACATTAAGACAACAGAGGGCGGAACCTATGACTATTAACAACAGGGGTGCATACATTTTTTACCAATTGTGGGACAAGTGTCCACCGGCAATCACTCTCAGTATTGCGGGTGTTCCTTAATCCTGGCCAGAAGAGTAAGTCCTTTCGTGTGAAAATGTACCGCCCCATATACGCACCAATCAATTGGGTAACTCCCTAACTCTGGACAGACAAGAAAGGCAGACAGAAATACTTACAGGTGTGGACACTGACTGACAGGTTGATTTTATACAACTCAATGGACTGACCTCGGGTTTATTCGATATATTTATGAAATGAAAGTACATGATGATGTGGTACTGCTTAAATGTGTTTCCTTTTTAAGGAGTTGAATCCCTAATTAGCCTCGATGTTACTGTATGCCATACAGTGCGTCCGATGGGTGTACCCCACTAAGGGACCTTAGCCAATCTCGCCCACTAACTCCACCCGGAACAATCGAAATTCTCACCCACAAAAATTCTTGCCCTCATTATTTTTTCCTCCAAGTCTCCTACAAGACATTTAGAAAACCTTAATAGAAGCCGGCCACACTAGTTTGATGTAACCGCTTTGCCGAGTTAGGCCCGGCTGGCCAAATGTTAATCCGTCCACATAATATAAAGGCTTAATAGGCAGGTCAATGCCCTGCAAACGTTTTCCCTGGATACGGACCGTAGGCCCAGGTCAGGACTTTTCAACAAGCTTTTCTTAAAGTTACTTACATTGTATTGTTTTACGGATTCTTACGAACATTAAAAGAAGAAAAAATTGCTTACGTTTTTTTTGTTTTTTGTTTTTGCTTGTTTGGTTTCCCCCCTTTTTTTTCTTCCTCTGATGAAAAATGTCCCGAAAGTAAAATGTAAAAAAATTAAATAAATAAACATAAAATTGCTCATTTTTTACATTATTTTGTGAGCTTGTAATCACTCTTGCTGGTGTGGTAATTTTGGCTCTAAAAATGCCATGGCTTTTTTCAGAGTTTATGAACGCTTGTCCAGCTACAACGCAGACGCAACTTCACCACATACCAACAACACATGGAATCAGTGCATGTACATTCTGCGTACAATTAGTGTGAACGATATTCCCCAGTCAAGCCAACGATTGATTGGAAGCCATTCTTTTATACTGTGAAAATAGTTTGACGAGTGCATTCGCGTTTCGTCTGAGGTTGGAGCATTAGACTGAGAGCTTTGTACTCGCCTTATACATAATAGTCTGATAGCCTAGCTCATGAAGGAGATGGAAAAGGTTGGGAGCCATAATTTTAGTTGATCCCCTCCGGCATTGGTTCTGTGGTATTAATACAATTCTGTCTGTTCAAATCGTCATTTTAACGTTTTACCATAAATGCCAGGGGAAACACCCATACCATGTTTAACTATCTGGTATAAAATAAACTGCAGAAAATATTCGCGCGGGTTGCCTCTTGATATATAGCTACATTCATGGGCGGATCCAGAACATTTTTTAGGGGGGACTGAGAATCAAAAACAATTATTTTTCAGTACTACAAAAATTACAATGAAATAATCAAAGGGAGAGAAAAACAAAGCACAGTGAGGGAATGGTGGTGCGTTCTCCCCTCCCCTCCCCTCCCTCTCTCTCTCTCTCTCTCTACTTTTCTCTTCTTTTTTATTTATTTATTTATTTATTTATTTATTGTTTACGATTTTTAGGGGGGGCTACAGCCGCCCTTAGGCCCCCCCCCCCTCTGGATCCGCCAATGACATTGATCACTCTTCAGATTTCCCGCCCTATGTGAAGAGTTTGATAATGTTAATTTCTCCTATTAAATAGTATAAAATTGCATTTGACAAATTTCATCACATTAAACGTCACGGTAATATTTATTTTATTCAAACAACTGAAAAATGTATTTGGAAACATAGTATGGTATCTAAGTGAGAGTATTTCCGTTTCGTGTACGTGTAAATTTACACTCGTACTGGAAACATACATGTACTTCAGTTCAATTACCATTCAAACTTGGCAATTTAAGGGATTAACTTTGTTAACAAAGGACTAGCTGACACAGCCAGACGGCCATCATAACCGAAGGAACACTCTTTTGTCAATGGATTAGGGTGTTACCAATGGAAGTTTTTGAGGACTGCACCTTCATCACTGCTTTCCGGGCGAGTCTCACGATAATACTGTGAGATTGGGGATGAACTCCCATAGTAAACAGTGCTAAACACAGGATATTAAAAAATCATTTAAAAAAATACTTAGAAGTCCCACAGTTTTTAAAACCAAAAGAAAAAACAAATTCTTCTCTATTTACTGTCTAAAGTCCAGGTTTCCATGGAATTATTCTCATCCCAATGAAAACCACCTTCTACATTAGTGAAAACGACGACACTGAAAAGCAGCCATTTTGGAAAAAAGGCAGTACGCTTGAAATCAAATTAGGACCACTTTTTCAGAGACCAGTGTATCCAAAATACTCACAGTTGGAAGTCAAGGATACCAGGTTATGATATTGGGCCATTTTTACACAATTTAGTGGGGTGCACCCCGATCGAGGCGAGTGTTCAGTGCAGCTATTAGTTTAATAAACTCGGTAACCTCTCACCTGACCTTCCCTGGTCGTTTGGGACTATGCTCAATCCATTTGCCTTGTGTTCTTCCCGTTTCCCGTTCTCAATGCATACCCAGCTGGTATGGTGGTCGATCCGCCAACCCACAATGTCTTCATTAAGGTCTGTACACCACTGCGACTAAACTAACACTGACCATCACGTACGTTCCGATCCCGCGCCATTGCCATTGCCGAATGTCCAATCAGCGCTCCCATTGCCTGTATCCACACATGCACGGCCGCCCAATTAGCATACGCACCGCTAGTCCCCGCCCTGATGAGTGACTGCCAGCTGTGGTAAGCCCTCTATCAACAACAAGTGAACAGGAAGGTTTCTGCTCCGTTGTCTTCCTGTGGAGCCATTTAAGTTACAATATTGTCAAACGTACCAAGAAGCCGTGTTTAGTAAAGTTAAAGAGGGGCTCTAAGGTCAAATTTAGTTTTGTGATGCACTCATTTTCCAAGAGTCCTTATTAAAGTGTGAAAAAATTTCCAAAGAAATTAGTCTCTAACCTCACGTTAAAGTGATGTAAAATGTCATTTTATTTGATAACCTTCCTGTGTGAAATTTATTAACATCCAAAGACAACAGTGACGTCACATTTAAAATAAATGGGTCTCTTAATTTTTGGACGGTGAATTTGCAGTTCATTCCTGAATCTCCACAATATTTGATCAAATCGGCGTTGAAATTGACTTTTTGACAAACAAAAAATTCCTGTATGGAATGTTACAGGCTCATTTACCGTAAGAAAACAGTGACGTCATGTTTCAAATATTGCTCTGAAAGGGTATCAAATAAAATATGTTACACCACTTTAAAGTGAAGTTAGAGACTTGTAATTTTTTCACACTTTAATAAGGACTCTATCTATTGGAAAATGAGTGCATCACAAAACTGAATTTGACCTTAGAGCCCCTCTTAACGTAGGCTGTTTTAACTCAGTTTACCCGATGTTATAAATTGAGTTGCATACTGTATATTTTACGAAATAAAGTTGTAGCTCGTATGGCTGGCTGGGATGTTCGCATACCCTAACCCTAACCCTAACCCTATCTTCATTCTTAAATGGAAGATATACCCTCTAGGGTATAACAACGGCTATTTAGTTCTGAACGCTAATTAAATACAAATTAAATTAAATTTACGTTTTTATGTTGTGCGTTATCAAAAATTGGGGGGGGACACATTCATCCGTATTTTCTTTAATCTTCACTAAAATCTATTGGATAAGGTCATAACAATTTTTCATAGGTCACCATTAGAGAGCGCTATCTTAAT
The DNA here is from genome assembly GCA_029582265.1 of Zoroaster sp. YZ-2022. Lineage (NCBI taxonomy): Eukaryota > Metazoa > Echinodermata > Asteroidea > Forcipulatida > Zoroasteridae > Zoroaster > Zoroaster sp. YZ-2022. Next base: position 86,623,017 of record CM055816.1, read on the forward strand.
TTGATGGTAATTTGGGTCACAACAGTATTTTATCCCAAATATTAGTATCATGTTAGCTGCTTGAATATGACGTAACATCATTAAACTTGACCATGTCTCTTTGGGTTTTACTCGCTGCGCGCGCTTATGAACTTCACGTTTTTGATGATGTTTACGTATAATTATGTAGGTTATGTCTGGTGTACCAACAAAAGTCTTCGGCATGCTGATATGCGTAGTGTACGTATGTACGAGGGAAGACGACGAAGTGCGCACAGCAAACAGTATGTACTAAATATCGTATGTGCTGATTCTGGTGAAATGCAAAGGAAGAACCAGTATGCCAGTATATATGTGATATATCTTATTATTATGTATTATTACCAATAAATTCAACAATGAAACACTGGTCGAAGCAATCTTCCGATATTGATTATGCCAAACACTGAAAATGATCCATAAGTTTTACTTTGTACCTCTACGTATGGATTATTGATATTGATCGTGTATAATGGTTTGGTACTCCACTTAGCATCGAAGTCTTTCATATCAACAAACAGTTACACTGCATGTATTTTACAAGTCTCAAGTGAGTTTTCACTGACCACTAACTCAGCTGAATATCCAACACAATACCAAGTCAACAATGTTTATGGAGAAACCTGTAATACCTTCAGGCTAATTGTTTGCAAGGTACACCTCGTGTTTTCTGACGAGGCCAGGCATTTTGTGGCAACATTAAACCATATAGCTTTAAAACAATTTTTACTGCCAAAAAAAGTATTATCCCGTGGGAAGCCTTTTGTTGTTTTGTACTGTCATGAATTATTCATTAAGCAAACAAGATTATACATATTAAAATGGTTAATGTTTTTAATGTATTTTATACATGTTCATCCCTAGCCTCTGAGCATCAGGCTTACGAAGCTTTCCGGGTTAATTATAGACCTATATTTTTTCTTTCCGCCACCAAAGGGGATTGTTTCGCACCACGAGCCCCTCCCCCTTTATTCCTGATGACAAACATGACCTTTTCGATATAAACACCTCAAAAAAAGAAAGTCCCCACCTGTATGTTTTAAAAATATTTTTAAATTTTAGAGACTTATGAGCATAAACATGATATGACGATTTAGCCTGATCATCGACACACATGTATCAAGCAAGATTTGTGCGGATAACGTTGCGCATCAGTGCACACAACTCGGTTGATTGTGTGGGGGTACCTGTTCATTTCTCACAACTTTGCATTGTGGCTCAAAATAACGCCCCTGAACTCAAGCAAAATGGGTTATCCCTTTTTTCATCAGCTTTATTGACCAATACTTAAGACATAAGCAGCATGTTGGGTTTGTTCAGTAAGGGGTATAACCGCCACGATTGTCGATTGCTGCCCGACACCTTCGGTGCATACTGTTTATGAGGCGACGGATGCGGACCTGGGCAATACCTTCCCATGCTTCAACCATTAACTGTGGAAGGTCTCTCAGGGTGGCAGTGTGATGGCATGGGCAGGCATTAGCACAGGGGGCAAGACAGACCTAGTCATCATTAATGGAAATCTTAATGGGCAGCGCTATGTCGACGAAGTTCTGCGCCCCCATGTCATTCCATACGCAGGTGCCATTGGGGAGGATTTTGTTTTCATGGACGATAACGCTCGTCCACACCGAGGTCGACTGGCCAACGATTTTGTGCAGGATGAGGGTGTTTTCAGGATGGAGTGGCCACCTGCATCTCCAGACTTAAACCCCATCGAGCATCTCTGGGACAAATTGAAACAGTCCCTGGATGCTCGAATCGGGCAGGAAACCACCCTGAGAGACCTTCCACAGTTAATGGTTGAAGCAATCGACAATCGTGGCGGTTATACCCCTTACTGAACAAACCCAACATGCTGCTTATGTCTTAAGTATTGGTCAATAAAGCTGATGAAAAAAGGGATAACCCATTTTGCTTGAGTTCAGGGGCGTTATTTTGAGCCACAATGCAAAGTTGTGAGAAATGAACAGGTACCCCCACACAATCAACCGAGTTGTGTGCACTGATGCGCAACGTTATCCGCACAAATCTTGCTTGCAACATGTGTGTCGATGATCAGGCTAAATCGTCATATCATGTTTATGCTCATAAGTCTCTAAAATTTAAAAATATTTTTAAAACATACAGGTGGGGACTTTCTTTTTTTGAGGTGTTTAGTATGCCATGGGCTAGCTGCAGTAACTGTATCTCATAGGTCTCGTCACTGGGTCAAACCAGACCTAGGAGCTACAGACTTTGACTTGGAAAGTTTGGGTGACCCTCAGGGGAATTTTGGCTCCATTTCAATATCTCAAAAAATACTACCTTAATTAGAATTCCCTTTATAAAGAATGGACCAGTATTAAGTCAGCTATCTTTTTAATGTATCAGCAACGATCAGTACCGATAAAAATACAGAAATTTTGACTCTTTTTTGACAGAGCAACTCACCATAGGCCTAATCAACTGAAGGACGCTTTTCAGAGTGGTTACATCTTGTGAGAATACAAAATAGTTTATCCACTAACCAACGCCTTCATATATAATCTCTGCCATACCCCCCAAACATGACTATCATTTAGGGTGTATTTATTTACAATACCAGCGCCACCTAGCGCTATTCTCAAATAAACGTTATGTTTCCACCAAAGAAAGGCAAGGTCTGTACTTGTTGAGTTGTTTCCCCATAATCGTGTACGGTATGGAATTAATGTTACATATAATCAGGGAAACTGTTGGGGTCAATACATCTCTCTATAAAAATCTGTGTCATAATTGTTTCCGTCATGATATTCCTGGCTACTTTCTTAGTTTGCATTAGCCACTAGCCTATGGAGGATGTTGAGCAATATCTACACTTACGGTAGTGGAGTGTCGTGGCCGAGCGGTCTAGCTTACCGGACTCAAGTTCTGATGTTAGCAGCAGAATGTGGGTTCGAATCCCTGACACTTGTGTCCTTGAGCAAGACACTTAACCATAATTGCTTCTCTCCACCCAGGGGTTAAATGGGTACCTGTGAGGGCAGAGTTGGTTGATTAGCCCTATATGCGCTGTAATGGCAGCAATTGAGCTGTATACTCCCCAGGGAGCTGAGATGGTTTCAGGAATGATTTATGAGCCTTATGAGCAGGGGTAATAATATAATGCGATTTGAGCACCACTCAGTTGGTGGATACGTGCGCTATGTAAGGCCACACATTATTATATTATTATTATTACTTTGCCACATTCATGATGCCCAAATATTTCGTATTTGGTCATCTGGTTTTGAAAAATGATAAAGATGCTTCTGAATGTGTTATAAATGTTTCTGGGATTAAAGTTCTTGTTTAATATGAAGGTTCAACACAAGCACAGATTATCAAATAAACGATTTTTTTATCTTAACAGTTACTTGGTGTAACGTTGGTAAACGTATCAATCATATTATTTCGTGTTTTCATCTGAGAGAAAACAGGAATTGTTAAAAACAATTACATAAAGTTTCCAGACAACTTAATAAGAAACAACATGTAATTTATTTTTCTGTAATTGCTTTTTAAAGCCTTCAGCAGGTTAGTTTCAAAATGTATTTCTTTAACACTCAAGGATTGATATGAACATTCGTTACAATACATTTATGTTGTACCTTCCCTTGGATACATTTCAAAAAAGTATTTTTGGGGTACACCACGTATTTTGCTATAAACCATGTGGTTGAAATGAAAAAGTCGATAGAAACATTAAACTTTTAAAGAATAAATACAAAGATACAATTATCATACAATTATTGAAACTTTAATCCAATTCAAAACCATAATAAAGTACATTTCTGCCTGTGCAGTTAAAACCTTCACTTGTGTTAATACATTCGGGTAAAACTGTGTGTCCCTACTTAGACGCCATGGCTAGAGGTACGTGAACTAGACTGATTGAAATTGCGATAGCCTGAAATGCGATAGCCTGAAATAAGAGCAGTGCAGACATATTTAGTTTTTGCTTTTTGGTATGACTGGTAACTTTACCAAATTCACATCAAGTGGGGTTTTTTTTCGGGGGGGGGGGGGTGGGGAATAATATTTCAGTAATTTTATAACCAAATAATTTAGCAATGTTGTTACATTGTGTGATTACTTGTTTTAATGAGTCATTATATTACTGATAATCAGTGGCGGCGATTTCCTTTTACAATGGGGAGGAAGCAGAAAGCATGAAATCCCACCTTCTTCTCCCAACATTTTTTTAAATTTCAAATTGTGTCACAGCACAAGTTGGACATGAAAATAAAAAGAGGGTCTTACACTTTTCCTGCACAATTTTAATCAACTAAGTACTTTACAGTTCGTACATTTAGAATCAAACCCATTCACTAAATTAACTATGGCTTCTTGGCGAACAAAGATGTCTCAATAAGGGTTGTGACGGCTTCAGTCAATCCTTGTTAACTTTCAGTCTACTTAGAATAGAGATCAGTGTTAGGTATAATAAAGATCAGTGGATATGTCTCACACAGTAGTAATGTGCTATTCACTTATCGATCACGGTTTACTGTAAAACTATGTGGTTTAGATCTCAACTATTGTGATGTTAAGTAAAACTTGCAGCTTTGCATGGTGAGGAGGATAAGTAAGACTAATTGCGGTGACACCATGTGAAATGCTCAATTGAGTGGTAATTAGTTCTGAAAAGAACTGGAGGTACAACTCGACGTTTCGATCAGTATGCTCCGACCGTCGAGTTGTACGAGTTGTCGAGTTGTACGAGTTGTCAAGTTGTACGAGTTGTCGAGTTGTACGAAACGTCGAGTTGTACCTCCAGTTCTTTTCAGAACTAATTGCTACTCAAGTGAGCATTTCACATGGAGTCACCGCAATTAGTCTTACTTATTGTGATGTTACATTGTGGTTCCGATAAGAACCAATTAGGCCTTGTACGTACGTGTCGACTATAAGAGTGCTCTGGTTAAAAAGGCTCTGGTTAGGATCTTGCTTTGTCTGGGCTTATTCTGATTGGTGTTCGTTGAAGTGTTCTGTGATTGAACTCTACTACTCCTTTGTGATTGGATGCAACTAATGTTTTTTGATGAGTGTTGATTGGTAATAACTTCGAAGTTGCTACTAAGTGGCTGTGTGCCGGGAGGGTGGTTGGATGGAAGGATGGTTGCCCAGAGAATATTGTGATGTCAAGCTATGGCAGTACTTCTGTTTAAAGCTTGGAGTGTTGCAGTGATCCTTCTCTCCGCTGCTGGAACTGGGATCTTCTTGAGATGGCAGTAGGTAACTTGTGTCAGTCAGTACAAGTTGGTTCCCCTAATCACTCTTTATAAGTAATTATAGAACAGTCGACCATGAGGACAAACATCCACCTACATAGGCTACCAAACATCCAAGATGATTAATTTTACGATTTGTATTACTCAAATATGTAGCATGTTACAAGACTTGGAAAGAGGACCACAATTCTGTATCCAAAGTGTGCTTCTAAGTTTCTCATCTTGAGAGATGTGACGCAGCTTCCAGCTAGAAAAGATGAGTTCTGTGATCATGGCTGCTGCTTCTGTTTGAATTGATTCATACTTTCCAGTAAATCTTGGTACTTGTCGTTTGTCTGGATACGGGAAAAAATCATTCAGAAGTAAAAATTAAACTACTGAGTATGTTATTTTGTTAATGGAATTTCTTATAGCCTAATTATTAGTCTATCCGCTCAGTGAACGACCGCACGAGGGCGCCCTGTTTACGCAAGCATAATCTTGTCGCAAGACATTTATTATTAAAATAATCATTTGACAAACGCCAAAAACATCTAATACCCATCTTATGTCCAAATTAAATAAACAGCAAACAAAAAATAATAATTATTTTGATTGCGATTGCACATGCGAATTACCACTCCCTCAACCATGTACGTTCTACAGGCACCAGGGTACAAAACTATGTTAGCCTATTCGTCTGATAATGACAATAAGAGTCTTATATAACGAGAATTTCTATCACGATGTCATACTCTACGCGCATTACATTATTACCCCTGGTTATTTGGGCAATATCAATCCTGAAACTGTCTCAGCTCCCTGGGGAGTATATATCTCTGTGGCTTTCTAACACTCTACCCTCACAGGTATCTATTTTTATTCCTGGGTGAAGAGCAATTTCGGAAAAAAAATTCTTGCTCTTGGGCACAAGTACCACAGTCGCAGACAGGATTCGAACCCATATTCTTACGACTCAGCCATAACAGAAGTCGGATGCACTGATCCGCTCAGCCATAACACTCCCTGGAAACTGAACTGGTTTTATATAAAATTGGATATATATAATTCAGCCCCTAAATACGTATGGCCCAACCATTTCGTCACAATCATTTATAATGCAGGACTTATGGATACAAATGATACTGTTGTTCAGAGACCATTAATATGTACCTGTTTGAGTTGTTTTTGTAGTTCCATTATTTCTTTTTCTTTTTCCTTCAGTAGAACAGAGTCTAGATTCTGACTCGTCCCAGGCTGTTGCGGTGCTATTTGGTTATGCGATGCTTGTGTAGTAAATATGCTCTGGTCGTGGGTATCTTTGGTGCGCCAAAGTGCTATAATCTGCGTCAAAAATAATACCTTAACATTAATGTAAGATCCGTCTTGCTGCATTAGATCAAGCAACTCTCAGGACTCATGTATTATTCATTGATTTAAGTATAATTATTCAAATAGGACAAATTAAACATTAAAATAAAAGCATTAAGACTTCAACTGTCATCATTGGAAATGCAAATGTGCCAACCACCCCCAGAAGATCCTAAGTGTCAAGATGGGTATGATGTCTCGGATGGGATCATTGTGAGAGGTACAATTCAACATTTTGACACCCCGTTAGGCCGATAACACATATTCATTGATATTTCTTACCTTTGGAACAAAGATCAGACAGTTTGTAATAGTTGTCCCGAACGTAATACAAGAAGCGGTCAGAACAAAGGTGACGCTAGGCTTATCAATGTCGAGCAAGTGGACCAGAGGGGCAACGATGATGCTTGGAATAGCCACATTGTAGATCGCAATGGCAATGAACTTGGAGTCATTCAGTTGAGCCATGGTTACTTTCCTGAAAATCAAAACGATTATTTTATCCTTTTAGGGGCCAACATGTATATTCTAATGACACAGATCCTCAAGTCATAAAATAAGAGAAGTTTTACAATAAGTCTTGGGTCAAGAGGTTTTTGATATAATATCTAGAGCCACAAGAGGGCGTTATCTCCAGAAAAACCGTCAGCACGCACATATTGCTATCGTACGGAACCCCTAAAGGGACAGGTAAATAAAAAATAGGACAAGTAAAAAAAAGAAATGTATATCGTTCCCTCAAAATAATATTTCATTCCCTCGAATTGTTATTTCGTTCTCTCGAAATCATTTTGTTATTCGAGGTAACGAAATAAAGTATTTCAAGGTAACGAAATCATTTCGTTCCCTCGAAATCATTTCGTTACCTCGAATTAATATTTCGTTACTTCGAAATAATTTAGCTGGTACGGAGCCCTTGATATGCCATTTGATACAAATTATCTTTTATTATACAAATGAAATTTTATTGAGTAGGAAATGCATGCTGGAAGTACAGTAGGACAAAGATTTGTGGTACTACCATCATCTCTTAAGAGAGCTAGTACCGGCACGGTTCTGAGAAGAACTGGTGGTAAGATAACTTTCGATCAATATTTACTCTGAACGCCTTCAGGAGAGTGCCGGACTCTAGATGTTATGCTGTTCCCACATGCAGAGTCCGGCATAATTCTGCAGACAATCAGAGTATACCGATTTGAAGCGTTTAGTTATTTCACCAGCGGTTTTTCTGAAAAATATCTAAAGATATCCAAAGAGTTTTTGGCATGGTGCTCTTGCAAACCTTACTCCTAACTTTTAATGGTTAACTGAATTGTTTTAGACACATTTTAGACAACCTTATAATACTTCAGTTTGCGAGGTTCAAATAAAATGTTATAAATATAATGTTAGTAATAGATGTTTTCAAAGAATGACAAGTTTATATGCCTATGAAAAAAATACTTTAAAAAGTGCATATTTTTCGTTTAATTTGAAAAATATTTTAAAAAATTCACTTATTATATAAACACGTTTATCTAGTCATATTCTTGTTTGAGATATTTGTTGTAAATTGCTCATGATAAATCAAATGGCATATCAAGGGCTCCGTACCAGCTAAATTATTTTGAGGTAACGAAATATTAATTCATGGTAACGAAATGATTTCGAGGGGACGAAATGCTTTATTTCGTTCCCTCTAAATACTTGATTTCGTTTGAACGAAATAATATTTCGAGGTAACAAAATGATTTTGAGGGAATGAAATGATATTTCGAGGGAACGAAATACATTTTTTTACCTGTCCTATTTTTTTCTTTACCTGTCCCTTTAGGGGCTCTGTACTATCGCCCGAACTACTATTGTACAGCCGATAGGGGTACTAGTGTATATGGGTGATGGCGGTTCGTATTGAGGATCGTGTATCAAATATACAACAGCAAATAACAACAATGGAAAACATGATTTTAAACACTTTGTAAAGTTCAAGCTTAATGTCCAAACAAAAGTAGAAGCATTTAAAAAATATTCAAAGTATTCAAGACGACCGTGTCTGTTGTTGTACATTTGTTTATCAACATGGGGTGTCGTGGCCGAGCGGTCTAGCTTACCGGATTCAAGTTCTGGTGTTAGCAACATAATGTGGGTTCGAATCACGGCCGTGACACTTGTGTCCTTGAGCAAGACACTTAATCATAATTGCTTCTCTCCACCCAGGGGTTAAATGGGTACCTGTGAAGGCAGAGTTGGTTTGCTCTATATGCGCTAGAAATGGCAGCAATTGAGTTGTATACTCCCCAGGGAGCTGAGATGGTTTTAGGAATGATTTATGAGCCTTATGAGCCTTATGAGCAGGGATAATAATATAATGCGCCTTGAGCACCACTTAGTTGGTGGATACGTGCGCTATATAAATCCACACATTATTATTATTATTATTATGTATAATTCTCACTGAAGCGTTGCGACTTTGTTGTCAGATGGTGTGTTTGTTTCGACCAGCAGCTTCCATTTTCTGGTCAATGTCAAATACATTGTTTGATAAGCCCTGTATGTGCTAAAACGGCTGACATTTGTCAGCTGAGATGGTTTCAGGAACGATTTATGCGCCTGAGCACCAGTTTGATGGATACATGCACTATATATACGAACACATCATTGTTTATTATTTCATAATTATGTAATCCTACAAGAGGAAGTGGGCGCAAGAACATGGAAGAACCTAATTTGTTTTAAATTTTATGGACCTTTATTCTCTTGACTTGACAATCCCTCTATGGTTATTAACCACATGGTCAACTGTATTGTCGGGTCAAAGCATACAGACTTATAAGGCCTATACATGCAATTCCGATATTAATTTTAAAGATTAAACTTCTCCCAAAACAATGGGAATTTAACATTTTACATTTATTCACATACATGTGAAATTCAAATATAAATATGTGCCAGTGTACCAAAAGTAAGTTTACTCATTTGAAATTGCGAAAGGCTCAATGTAAGTTGGTCTACTTGCCTCGACTCCCACGCCATGAAGGCCCCATAAATGAGAAGCAGTCCCTTCCAACCGAAAATGATGCCAGACCACAAGAACTTCGGTGAATTGGGGGAGTCGCATTTGTACGACATCCGTGCAATTATCTTATCTGCCTGTACATCAATCTGACGGTAAAACAGAAGAAAAAAATCATGCTAAAATATTAATATGCATGGTTTCCTTGTTTGTTGGGTTGTCTGAGATTCATGTACGTTGAAGCCATTGGGCCGTCATGTTGCTAGTCCCTTGAACCTAGCATACATGATTGGTAAAACGTCTGTAAATGCATTCTTACTTTCATTGTATAGTTAGCGGAAAATTGTATTCATGCCAACGGATAACAGAAGATCATTTCAGAAGTTCATTTTCCTTAAACGACAAAACCTGCAAACCTGCATTCTCATGACGAAGATTAGAGCAGGGTAATCGAAACGTTGAGAATAACCCGTGAAGTCCCCATGGTTCTCCCTGAACCATATTTCTCACTTAGCGACAGTAGAGAAAAACGAGTTGCCCGAAATTGGTTCTCCCTTGAACCTTTCTCACTTAACGAAGGTTGATATACGAGTTGTGCGATAAGGTTCTTTTCAGAACCTGTACCTCAGCTTCGCGTTAGTTGAGATAAACGCATGGTGTTACCGCAAACCGAAACGATATCGATATTCCACCATGCAGAGCCTTAAAACTTATAAAACCTGTGAAATAATTATTTCAAGGGATGTTTGATACAATATCAGCGGTATACGTTATAAGCGTTTTAAGTATAAACAATTTATGTTTTTCGATATTACCAATAGAGAATGACTATAACCATATATAATAATTAGGTATAATTCCTGTCTGCATAGAGCAAGCAAACCACGCGACTTCGTGAACATTTTTAGTCCTATAGAACAACAAGATTTTTGCCCTTACAACAACGTATGTATGAAGCACTGTATACTATAAGTGCTTTCCGACTGTATGTTAAAAAGTTTCTCAGATGACATGGGCAGGATTCGAACCCACGACTTACTGCTCAATAGTCACACTGTATACTCGGCGCTTTCTGGAGTGTAAGCTGAAACAACTACACAGGCGGCTTGGGCAAGATTCGAACCCGCAACTTACTGCTTAATAGCTACACTGCATACTCAGTGATTTCCGAGTGTATGCTGAAACAAATACACGACTCCCTGCTTAACAGTTCTTTATTTTGACGTTTACCTGATCAGCTAGGGTTATTTGGACGAGTTGGAACGGGTCGTAAGCAGTCCAGACAGATATTATGATGATATCAACCACTACTAGCACGCCGATAATCATGAAGAGATGGTAGTCATATATCTGAAAGGGACAACAATAATAAACTACACAAACTGCTGTATATTTATCATGGTCAAGGTAATAGGGTGAAGGTTGCGGTCAAGGTAATAGGGTGAAGGTTGCGGTCAAGGTAAAGGTTTGAGTTTGAGTTAGGGTTTCATAGTAGGGCTGTGCGTTTTCGGTTATTTCTGGAACCGGATACCTGAAATTGGAAATCTTCGGATGCCCGGGTACCCGAAAACAATTTTGTAAAAACACATAAATACTCCCGAATGTATAAAATAACCAATACGAACACAAGTTTCAAACAAAAGCCGGCAACTCTGTGAAAGGCTGTCGGCAAATGTTTCTTCTAAAGCCTTCATCTACATGTGAGTTTTCTTCATTTTGTCAGCAAACAATGAGGGACTTCCATAATTTTGTGTGGCTTAAAATGTTCAGTTGGAATTTAAAAAAGTCGTTTACGGGTAATTGAAACTGAAAAATAGAACCGGGTAATGACATTTTCGGTCGGGTATCCGGATACCCGGCACGGCCTTATTTCATAGGGTTTGGGTTCAGATTAAATGTGGTGGTAATGAAGATTTATCAATCTATTTATTTATATTTTCTGTTAAAGGATAAAAAACGTTCACAAAATAATGTTAAGAACACAAATGTATATGGATTAGTTTACACTGGCAATTACATGCAACCAAACAAATATCGCTTCCCGGCCCGCAGTATCAGTACATAAAAATAGATTAAATAATTCATCAACTGGAACTTTTGCAGGTGCCCAATTGATTGAAGAAGTCATAAGGGTTCAGACACAATGCAGCATAGTTGCATAATTTTAAGTTCCAGTAATTGAATTATTTAATTATTTTATTTTATTATTTCACACTACTCGATGATTGATAACAATATCAAATATCGGTAAATGTCATAAAGGTATAAACCTAACATTATAGCCTACTCTAAAATGTATTAAATATACAACTGTACTATACCCTTGTCTTCTTCGTGCTGTTGTTGAATATCACATGAACTCGCCAAGTCTTTGCGAAAAGCCCACCAAAGGCAAGAGTAAATGAAATGGGCAGAATCCAAACTTGAGCCTGTCAAAGTAGATGAAGACAACTTTAGGTGATGAAATGCTGTATTGTAAAATGCCACAATTTGTGTGTATACTTCAGTACATCAAGAATCAATAAATAATACTCTGAATGCGTTGGAAATTTGTATGTCGTGTCATACAACTATTGCTTAAATGAAACTATGTGAAATGTCACCGGGTGCATGAATATTAATGAGAAGCCTATGTATATGAATATTTATGAGAAACCTATGTATATATAAACCAACTTATAAAATATTGTATAGACTAAATGTCACTTTATACATAAATAATTTATGAGAATCAAGAAATGGGTTATGTACAGAAACCAACTTGCACAAGCTTGTATTAACCACTAATAAATTGTCATTGCTGTACATGCATACTTAATGAGAATCGAAAAATAGACGACTATTTGATTTCTCTCACCAAGCACAGGTTATTCAAGGTCGCTTTGGATACTAGGTTTCCGTCAAGCCCACTCAGAATAACATCAGTGTAGCACATAAAACAGCCAATGGCAATGACGTTGTTAACATTAGGACATGACAGCTTTACCACCCTTAATAGGAGAATGCATGAATGATTAAATGACGACTTAGTATGCTGGACAACATTATTTCCTGGGTTACATGACGACTGCGTTACATGATGAGTAGGGCTACATTATTGGCTGGGTAACATTAGTACTTGACTACATTAAGTAATGGATTACATTATGGACTGAGTCGCATTATGTCAACAAAATATCACAATTTCCTTGGTTCAAAATTAATTAGAATATTTAAATCCCCGTATGTGAGAATGCATAGTTCCAGTTCCCATGTTCCTCCATAGTGGAGAGAAGCAATTACGGTAAGGTGCATCACTCAATGACAAAAGAACCACATTCTCAGCTGGGATTCAAACCTATATTCTAAAGACTCTGTCATCATTTTCTTTATAGAAAAAGAGTGACGGAATGGGTATTAATACAAAATTGTAGTAAGAAATTAATACATACTTTCTACGCCTGAAGCTGATATTAAATATCAGGAAAAGAATGGTCATAACCATTCCAATCACAGCGAGAAATGTAAAGACGCTGAATGTTGATGTATCGATACCAAGGTACACGACCTCCCGCAACGGACCGTCTCTAGGAGTGTCACCCCCTGAAATATACATCCATAATAAATGAACACTTAATAAAGCGCCAGTTTCCGCCGCCAAGCCTGATGCCGATTGCGCATAAAGCAATATGAATACATCTAAACAGACAAACGGTGACAGAAGAGACGGGTTTTGAGTGAAGATTTAAATGATGAAAGGGACAATCGTCCCTAATTTGCCATAGTGACCAATCCGACTTTTTTAAATTTTAAGTTTTCCCGCCCATTAGTACATTCAGAAAGAGACCTACCATTGTATCTAATCCACATGCCTTACAGTTTTGGAGATAGAGCATGCATTCACATGACGAATGCTCTAACTGGCTATTTTTGTAATTTGGCAAAGTGACCAATATCGCATTGGTTACTATGGCAAATTAGGGACGAATTGCCGTATTTGTTCCAAAGTTCAGGAGCAACATAGGAGATGGAACGATGACTCCATGAATAACTGGTGCGGAGAGAGGTTAAGAAGGGGGTAATTAAATTGGAAAATTCATCAAAATTGAACATCGCACACAACTGGTGTTATTTCAACAATCCAGTTTGTGCATGGCATTAGGTGTTTAACCTTTGACACAGTCTGGTACACTGACTCAAGACAATGACAAGTATATCTTTAAATTTGAATTTCGCAGACTTGACACACTGTTGCCATATCACGTGATTCGGGGAAGCCTTCGCATAGTAACCTTGGAGACGTCCAATAGTTACACTCAGTTTTTAATGAATGTGCATGACACAAAAGCTACCAGAACTTTCCGAACTGGATGTTACTATGCGAAAGCTTGCCCCATATTATATGATATAGCAATAGTGTGTGAAGTCTGGGAAATTTAAATATGCACTTGCCAGTGACATGAGTCTGTGTACCAGACGTATATCTAAGGTTACACGCACAAGGCTTAACAGCATTATGAAACGTCGATTTGTAACCAACCAGTTCTTTTCAGAACTATTTACTACTCAAAAGAGTATTTTTACATGATGTCACCTCAAACAGTCATTACTTAAGCATTATGATGTTGTGTGTATTTCCTTTACGTAATACACAGTTGGTCACATGTTTCCATGGTTACTGACCTGTAAACACAAGGTGGTCCCTTCTCGACCATTGCAATCCCTCCTCCTGGAAATATACACCGACTGATTTTTCAACTCCTTCTGCCAAAAAAATCCACAAATCCAATCAAATCAGTGAGTAATACAACAATTGTAATGTATCTTTATATGCACTGTAGGTAGCCTGATCAATTATTATCACTGTTCTTTCCATTTTTGAGTTTGGAGAAGGCAATTGGACATTGTTTCATAGCAAAATAATAATAATAATAAAAAATTAAAAAAATTAAAATAAAAATGCGCGGAAACCAGAAACCGGAGACTTTTATGTTGGCCTATTATGTAATTTTTTTGCTAGTCATCAATAAACTTTCAGTGGTAAACGTGAACAATTCCCTACGCTACAGTCATTACAATTTCGGCGGAAGTGTTTTGCAATAAAGCTACACAGAACGACAAAAATGTCGTCTATTTATATAGCGTTAATGCACATGGTTGGTTTGTAACAACACAATGCCTTCGGAAAGATGTGGTCTCTAGTGGAATGGCTTTCTATATCGAATGTTTAAAGTCCTCTCAAAAGTCCTCACAAAAGAGATACTTTTCTTTGCTCAGATTGCACTTTAGACATTCAAGGATTACAAACTGAATTGATATTGAAACCTGAACAACGTCAGCTTATAGAAATCCACGGTGTCGAAATCAAATGCTAATAGGCTTCTCGTTCCAATTGAGTACGACCAGAAATTGTATATAATGTTGTTGTGTCTTATCAGGTTCTAACGTATTTTCGGGGTGTAATATTACAGAAATTTCCATGTACCTTTGGACTTGTTTCTTTAAAAAAAAAAAAGGTTCGAAACAAAATGTGGAAGGGTGGATTTAGGAGTGCGAAACCATGAAAGGAGGGAGGGGTATCCAGCACCCGGAAAATGCTGGACTACAGACATTCTCTGCAGCAATATAATTATGGGTTTTCAAGACAAAGTACTTTCACTCGATGCCGTGGTTAGTAACCTTTTCATTTACCAACCAAACCGTCGACGATATTTTAGGCGGTTTTGGAACACAAACTTTGAATTATTTATAGTGTAGACTGACCTGATAAAGACTCAACGTTAAGTTTATACCGATAATTTTAATAATATTTTACTGTAGGAGAATGAACATCATTGGGATGATACAACATTACATATATTTTGTAACGTATATTAATGACAACCCTTTAGTTGTCAAGGAATACTTATATCATAACCTGTGAAAATGTCAAGGTGGTAAAGGTCTTAACTTTTACATGTTTTTCTTTGGTTAAATGTTAATTCGACATAATTAGTGTGAGTGCTTTGGCCGAGCAGTCTCGTGCATTAGATTTGTGTTCCAGAGTCGTCAGAATATGAGCAAGACACTTCACTATAACTTCTTCTCTCCACCCAGGAGTAAATGGCTACATTTGTGGACAGAGATGATGTGTTTGATTAGCCCTATGCGCCAAAACGGCTACAATTCGTCCCTAATTTGCCATAGTGACCAATCCTGAATTAAGTTGGCATAGTGACTAATGCGGTATTGGTCACTTTGCCAAATTACAAAAATAGCCAGTTAGAGCATTCGTCATTTGAATGCATGCTCTATCTACAAAACTATAAGGAATACATGCACGTGGATTAGATAAAATGGTAGGTCTCTTCCTGAATGTACTAATGGGCGGGAAAACTTAAAATTGAAAAAAGTCGGATTGGTCACTATGGCAAATTAGGGACGAATTGAGTTGTCTACTCCATATGGAGCTGATATGGTGCCATGGTTGAGCGGTTTCATGAGTGCATTGGATTTGTATTATGATGGCTGAGTCGTCAGAATGTGGGTTTGAATCCTGACCACAATCCTGGTAATTGTGTCCTCGAGCAAGACACTTTACCATAATTGCTTCTCTCCACCCAGGGATAAATGGGTACCTGTGAGGGCAGGGTTGGTTGTGTTTGATTAGCCCTATATGCGCTGTAATGGCAGCAATTGAGCTGTATACTCCCCAGGGAGCTGAGATGGTTTCAGGAATGATTTATGCACACGATGAGCAGGGGTAATAATATAATGCGCCTTGAGCACCAGTTTGGTGGATACGTGCGATATATAAGTCCACATTATTATTATTATAATAATAATAATAATGTATAGATTTATATAGCGCACGTATCCACCAACTAAGTGGCGCTCAAGGCGCATTATATTATTATCCCTGCTCATAAGGCTCATAAGGCTCATAAATCATTCCTGAAACCATCTCAGCTCCCTGGGGAGTATACAGCTCAATTGCTGCCATTTCTAGCGCATATAGAGCAAACCATCTCTGCCTTCACAGGTACCCATTTAACCCTGGGTGGAGAGAAGCAGCGGTTATGTCTTGCTCAAGGACACAGATGCCACGGCCGGGGCTCGAACCCACACTCTGCTGCTGGCAACACCAGAACTTGAGTTCAGTGCGCTAGACCGCACGACAATCCACTTCACGTGCATTATGCAACACACGGGACCTACGGCTTTACGTCCCATCCGAAGGACGAAGCAATTATGGTTAAGTACCTTGCTCAAGGACACAAGTGTCACGACCGGGGCTCGAACCCACACCCTGCTGCTGGCAACACCAGAACTTGAGTTCGGTGCGCTAGACCGCTCGGCCACGACACTCCATGATGAGCAGGGTAATAAAGGCGCCTTGGGCCCAAGTTGGATGCGTGCGCTATATAAGAGTACATTCAAGTACACAACTACTTCTTTCTCTAAGATGAACGGTCTTCAAATGAATTTTTTTTCCAGAATGATTTATGGTTGTACCATTGGTTGTACCATTGGTTGTACCATTGGTTGTACCATTGGTTGTACCATTGGTTGTACCATTGGTTGTACCAACTTTACAACAAGTAAATTTTTAGGTAGTAGGTAATAGTTAGTCAATTTGATAATCTAGTAATAACTAATGTAACGCATGCCCTTTAATTCCAGGTAATTTATTTGGAAATCTTTGATCATAATGTTTGTTAGAAAATCATTATTTGTATGTATATTTTTGTAAAACCTCTGTTATAGTAAATGTTGGATTATTTTGCATGTCCACTGAATGTTTTATCATGTTAGGGCAGGTTTAACTAAAATGAGCTCCAGTAGAGTATGGTATCCTTCTTCACAATGTTTATTTATTATACAAAATGCATATTTTACCTATTAATTGTTCGATTTCAAACGGCGCAAGACGATTTCCCAAGACGTCAAATAAGACCAAACCCTAGGAAAACAGTAACAACAATTATGCAAGACGATATATTATTCGAATAGGTGAAGGTATATTGATCAAAGTAATAGTAGGAATTGTTACAAACAACATTCAACTCGTTGTTGTTGTTGTTGTTGTTGCTATCATCATGACAGCTCTGTGAAATTGTCTGGTAATTGATATCTCCCAAAAGTCATTTAAAAAGGTTCCTCGATATAAACGAGCGTGGTCCTTTCATGGTCGTTAAGCGATGTCAGAAATGTCAGAGTTCGCAGTTCATTAACAAATCAGTCTCTACTGAATTCATTGCATAACCCTCCTACTATTGATGCACTTTAGTGGGAAGTTGCTATAAAAGTCAAAATCAGTCAACTGACTGTTTTGACTGTTGATCCAAATGTGCACACGGGGGCATTTTTGACTGGTTTTTACTGTCCTTTTGACCACCCTGAACAATACCAGTCAAAAACGGTCGACTCATTTTGACCTGAAAATGTACTTACTACACGTCATGTTTGGCAGCGTTCAACTTTCAAGTGCACTGCATATACCTTGTCAAGGGGTATGTACGTCAAACTTTACGAAATTGCTGCGCTGAAAACAAAAATGGCGGCCATTCACGGCACGTCACTTAACCTGGGTCAGCATCAGGTGACCTGCTTGGCATGCAGGTAATACTTGAGGATGACATAGGTGCATCCAGAAAATGACGTCAGAGCTACTCAAATGTCGCTCCTGAACCCATCCCGAGGAATCAACTCAAATAAACCCTATATTTTTCGGACTACCATTGTTTTCAAATAACCAAAGTCCTTAAAGGTGTTTGGGTAGATTTTGTTGCTACTAGCAAACATTTAAGAAGTGGCTAATTTGGCTCACAAAGGTAACTGAGTAATGTGTAAAATGGTTTATTAGTTTCATATTGCGTGGTCTGATGCAAAACAACATGATATCGTGTGCTGAGGTTTTAGCAATGGTCAGGGGTGTGGCGATATACATAGACTGTGTTCGGTATCTTACCGTCACTCCTTCAAACGTCAGTTCAGATAACGCCGTCACAAACCTCTCTCGCAAATGATAGGCGTTGTCATAATCGAAATCCTCGATTTTTATGGAGGAGTTTTCTGAAGCAAGTTGTTGTGATACGTGATGTAGGGCCAGTGCTACCGCCCATACGGCATCGTAGCCAAACGATCTGTACTCCACGCCTGAGTATGGTACACCTTGCGTGTAATCAACATAGGCATCTTCAAATTCACCTGCAGTCTGTTAAAGGTAAGGTAAGGTATGCTTACTCTCGTTGATTTGAAACAAACTAAACGCCAAACCTGCAACTTTAAACTTATTATGGTTGGTCGCTAACGAGAAAATAAGAAAATGCATTGAGATTTTTCGCATTCATTTTAATGTGGAATTTAGAAATAACTGCTCTTTCCAAAGAATTGATTGGCGATTATTTGACTTAGAAATTTAAAATAAATAATCTTTAATGGTCTTAAATCGGGCTAATGGTGACCAATACGAAATGGGCCCTTTTTCGGTTGGTATTTAATTTGTTACTCTATATTTCTTTGGAAATGGTATGCATGTTGCCCTGAACTGAAATGAATTGAAATAAAGATGCCAGTTAAAATGAAAAGGGTGAGGCTTCGGCATTAATTACACTTCAAAGGATTTAGCAATGTTCCCATCAACAGTTAACAAGGTATACAACTCTTACCAATCCTGACACCGTCCTGTTATCGTCTGCTCGGAACCCAAGAACCACTACTCCGACGTAGTTTTTGGCCACTTTGTACATCTCTTCCGCTGTGCAGCCCAACCACGTGACATTCTTCCACCAATCAACGCTGTTGTAGCTGTTGATTATCCAGACGTATCTTTCACCGTACATTCCCAATTTGTATGCCTGAAATGAAATGTATTAAAGATATTGAACTCAAATACAGCATACAACATTGTTAAAAAATAACCTGATTATAAATGACACATATTTTCTGAAAGCTTATTTGTGTGTGAAGGTTGTTAATGTAGTTTAAACCAAAGGTATGGTACATTAGTAGGCTATTAACCTTATCGCCAATTACTGAAAGCTTATTGTGATGTTGTTACAGTAGGCCTACCATTATATATCCTATGCGATTATTCTCATAACGCACTAATAATAATAACAACAACGCAACAACAACAACGCAACAACAACAACAAACAACGCAACAACAACAACACAGCATTTGTAAGGCGCACTTACTCTGTAAAACATTCAAAGGCGCCGGTGTAAATGGAAAAGAAAATTCTCAAATAGATGTAAAAACAAGTGTAAATGATGGAAGTTATATGATTCGATATCTTGATACCTGCCAAGAGACGCGCTGCAGGGTAATCGATAATTCAAAATATTATTTACATAATTTATACCTTACATAATGTTCTGTAAGGCGGCCCGTGGCTCGCACAGGCAGTGTCGGCTCAGCTCATGCCCTGCCCCAGCATAGATATAGATTAAGGGAGGGTATAGCATTGGGAAATTTGCTTTGACTAATGTAAACTTTGTTTTAATCAAAATAGTCCTTTAAATAATAATCTGCTAAAGTTTAAGCTTACCATGTTGTGTTGTTGTATTCAAACTATTCGTATTCATTCTAAATATTGAAATTTGAAACTAATGCAATATTTCCTAAATTCGAACTGGAAATAATTTTACTTTTCTAAAAAATACTTCAGGCAAAAAAATAACATTAGGCCTACAAAGAAGATTAATACAAATCACCAGCTTTACACCAGGTTAAAACAAATCTATTTTGTTATTTATGAATTACAAATTCCATACCCCGCCTTAAATAGCTCCGTAACTGAATTACATCTTTAACAAACCATTTTAATCAAATCTTCCTTTAACGTTTCATTCCATTTAGTTTTTTCCCCGAACAATTAGATTTGAAGACTGACTTATTCACAAATGTTGTTTACAAAATAAATAACCTTCATGGTCAAAACCACAGTAGTCTATGAAATACGTCGTAAAATGTTCAAAGTAATTAAACAAAAATACTGCACAGGTTGACGATATTAAATGTTAATCAACCTGAATGCATTTTCACGGTTTTCTCGTTAAGGACATATAAGATGAAGCTTTCATACAGTGATTTGTCTCCTGCAATATTCATTCTTATTGAGTAAGACCATGTGACTTGTTTACCCTTTTGTGTTGTTGTCCTCTTTCGGCTGCTCCCGTTAGGGGTCGCCACAGCGGATCATGATTCGCATATTTGATTTGGCATAGGTTTTACGCTGGATGCCCTTCCTGACGCAACCCTCCCATTTATCCGGGCTTGGGACCGGCACAAAGCATGCACTGGCTTGTACATCCCCAGTGGCTGGGTTCAATTCGGCCCTCGCAGCAATTATGGTAAAGTGTCTTGCTCAAGGACACAAGCACCATGGTCGCAGCAAGGCTTCGAACCCACACACTCTGACGACTCAGCCATCAGAACACAAATCCGATGCACTAAACCGCTCGACCATGGCACCCCACGTTTACCCTTTTGTGTAATTTGTACATGTTCTACTTCTCCGCATAACACCAGTGCATTTTTAATTGCCAGATGAATAACATTTGAGATATTATTTCAGTGCCTTATTAAATCAATATTGACATCTCAAACTATCATACTTTATGGTTTCTTGTCACAGACCAGTGTACATTTTGTGCCTGGCGCAGATGTCATTAGTCACACTGATGTCTATACAGTATTAACGTTTAATATTTTAATTTTAATATTGTTTTCAAATCTCAAAGTGTGTCTATAGTGCCTAAGCCATGTTGTTTACCGTTCTTTGTGTGATTCAATGTTTGTTTACTTCCTAAGTGGTAGCATCAGGAGATCAACTCGACAGTAATTTAGTTTACTTTTTTGTAATCCTACAGGGGTGCTACCTTTGTTTCTGTTAATTTAATGTAATTTTGTGTTTATTTGTTTTTCTACCTGTGAAATCAATAAATTAAATGAAAAATACAGTATGGATACATTTATTGAAATTTTTACCATATACATTTCTATACTAAGTGTATTTATTGTCAAGTATACAATTTAAACCCGAATTCTTACTATGCAAAATATTTCTTGATGTCCTTGTTCTGCTGCGCTGGCCACAATGATGCGAGCATCTTTATCCTGTATCGTGTTTGCACAAGGAAAACACAAACAAGGACCATATTATTAAGGGAATACGAATTCTTCGCAGGCTTTACCACAGTGATAAAGACCTATAGGGACTGTGGCTATGGGTGATAACGGACTAACGGAAAGAGCTGCGGTTCCGGGTGGCAGTTCGCCTTTCCGATCCCATTCGCTCAGTGCACATCGTAGCCCTCTAGCGGTGAATTTGCACCCAGTGTCTTGATTACAGTCAATGCTCGCTGGAGATATTCCGCGCGTACGCACTTCAACTGCAAAATACGACAAACAGGAGGCACTATTGCTGCCCTTTCACCCACAGTGATCTAACAACATGTGCCCTCAACAGCTCATGCATGGTGCGAATGAGTGCGGCTATAAGCCAGGCACTTCGTGTCTGACGTTACTGTGTTTGATCTGGTATTGCGCGGCGCCCAGTTGAGAACCCATTTGCAAACATATAAACAACATGCACACGTGTGCGTGCTTATATCGAGTCAAGTATTTGCAGTATTTCACTCATAATTTTAAACAGGTAGGTATAAAACATCAGTTTGCAACAAAACATGCCTGTTTATTGTTTGAATTTTATTAACATCTCCGTAAGATTCTGCTGTAGAAATGGGTTCTCAACTGGGCGCCGCGCAATACCAGATCAAACACAGTGACGTCAGACACGAAGTGCCTGGCTAATAGCCGCAGTCGGTGCGAATAGCCAGTTTGAACGAACAATGATTTTGCAATACCATTATACTTGCAGTTAAACAGAGGTTACCGGAAATACGTTAAGAAATGTCATTTGTTTTTGTTTATTTATTTCTCCATAAATAAATAATGATTAACATAGGAAGGAAGTGATTGTACAGAAGGTAACCCATTGGAAGCAGAGTCACGGGTACCTAAATGCAATCGCGTGCAGAAAGTAATAATATAAACACAAAGGTTTTGACAATATACAATTCCCCACCCATGCTGCATTATACAGAAATTACATAAGACTCACTAATTGTGCGAATTACATATTGAACAGGTGCTTAAAATAATAAGACCGGTTGCTGAAGCACAGGCAAAAGAGGGGCACATTAGATAATGTATGGAATTTTTGTTAAATTATGTTATTCTTCTAGATCAGTATTTTGAATGGGTCACATGATTATTTGCCTCAAACCAAACGATACGCACCTTCAAACTTTGGAGTTGGACCGTAGGCTTATCTCCAGCCGTATATACCTCTTTAGCCACGAGCGTTAGATTATGTGCTAACAAATCTTTCACTAGCATATTTGATGCCTGGAACAAAGAAAATCAAAGAGATCTGAACTGCCTTGTAATCACAGACAACACAGATTTAAATTGAATAGGTCTAGCCTTAAGTCAAGGCGTACATGACATCCCAAAGCTATTTACCAGCAAGTTCTGCTTATGAATTATTCATAAATTCATGTTATTTGAATGTTAATATGTACAATTTTATGAAGACCAATCACCTAATGCGATTGAAGAAGGCATTTGTATTAAGTTTCCTCAATGGTCAAGATCAAAGAAGGTCATGGAACCACATGGTGGATGGTAAAGGCGGTAAAGGAAAAAAAAAATCGTGAATAGGTTTAACATAAATAATCTTTGCGTGGTGAACACGAGTATCCGGCATGCCGCTCGCGCCTTGAATAAAGACTAGAATGTCTCGACTACTGATTTCTTTACTAAGTGTCAATCGAGTCGCCATATTTTGTGACTTGCGACTTGACTTGGACAAAAATGACTTTTGACTTGACGAGAAAAGACTTCACGACATTGCAAGTCATCGTGTATTTTATGTTGTTTTAAATTTATTATTTTTGTGGTCAATCCGGCCACGGTAGCTGTATACTTTTGTGACGGACAAAAGATATAATGCCGTTGCGAATCTGTACGTATATTGCACTGTACATGCCTTATGTAAAGCGTATGATTGGAAGTTGACTTCGATTCCAAGACGATAAATGACTTGTGACTTGACTTGACTTGAGAAAATATGACTTGTGAGTTGACTTGACTTGAGAAAATTTTACTTGTGACTTGACATGAATTGGGAAAATTTTACTTGTGACTTGACTTGACTTGAGAAAACTTGACTTGTGACTTGACTTGACTTGAGAAAATTTTACTTGTGACTTGACTTGACTTGGGAAAATTTGACTTGTGACTTGACCTGACTTTTAAAAAAAGAAGATGGTTACAACACTTAGTAAGTGAACTGATGGGCATATAAAGCGTGTTTTTATTTTCATAATGAACATGAATGCCATTCATATTCATATCAGAAAGCCTTCCTCATTGTACTTGCATAACTATGTCGTGTATGTGGAATTGAAACCACAGCTCCATGAATGCCTCTCCCATCATTGGAATAAATTAGACGTAGCAAAAGTTGGACGTTTAAATGAGGAGGGCGTTGCTATTCTTGATCAAATAACTACTAAACGTATGTTAACAGAAATCTCGACGCACGAACGATACAGTCCTCAATACTAAGCATGCTCAGTTTCAAGGAATTCGAAGATTGCTTTTTCTTTAACTTAGGGAGGACAACCTCCATTTATGTAAAACTCGTAGCTTTCCATGGTGAAGAGGATAATTAAGACTAATTGCGGTGACACCATGTGAAATTCTCTATTTCACCATGTAAAATGCTCTGATCGTCCTCAAGAGTACGATCAGAGCATACTGATCGAAACGTCGAGTTGTAACCTCCATAGTTCTTTTCAGAACTAATTACCATTGATTAGATAATTTCACATGGTGTCAACGCAATTAGTCTTACTTAACCTCCATGTATGTCCCATTTTTGTCGGTTTCGGCTGGGTTTAAACTGTCTGAACACTACAAAAGAAAAGGCCTAACGTCCAGAGATAGCTGTTGTCAATGGATTATAGGATTAGTTAAGTTAAGTGGTTCCTGTTTCTTTGTGTATCCACCACGCCCACGTGGGGATTAAGTTAAGAGTTAAGAGGTCTCTTTATTTGAGTAAGACCAATTGCGGTGACATCATGTGAAATTCTCAATTGAGTAGTAATTAGTTCTGAAAAGAACTGGAGGTACAACTCGACGTTTCGATCAGTATGCTCTGATCGTCCTCAGGAGAATGCCGAACTGTGGGAAATGCTGCTGTTTAAGTAGGCTGTTGGAGGATTACGCGATGACAGGATGCTGGAGGATCCGGCATTCTCCCGAGGACGATCAGAGCATACTGATCGAAACGTCGAGTTGTACCTCCAGTTCTTTTCAGAACTAATTACTACTCAATTGAGAATTTCACATGGTGTCACCGCAATTAGTCTTACTTATGCTCCTCACCATGAAAAGCTACAAGTTTTACCTGTCTCTTTATTTGGCTAATAGATTTGGCAGATAAACAGCTCATTATAATTATACGCTAAAGGAACCTGCCAAAAATTGGAGGACAGAGGAATATAATTGCTCCGTTCTTCAGAAGGGACTTTAAACCGTAGGTCTCGTGGACTACGTTAGGAAAGTAATGCACGTAAAATAACCCAGAACACTTACCGTGAAGAGCAGAGGTTTACCCAAGGGTTTTTGGTTCACATAGCAAGTGCCCTTGTTTACAGGTTTGCCCAGGTTTCCAGTAATAATAATTTTTTGAAATGAATTACTGATTTCCAGTTTGTATTCTAGTAGAAATAGATAAAACAATCTGAAAAATGTAAAGAATCTCTGCAACATCACTGGAAGTATTCATGCACAATACGTCCCTAATTTGCCATAGTGACCAATCCCGAATTAAGTTGGCATAGTGACCAATGCGGTATTGGTCACTTTGCCAAAGTACAAAAATAGCTAGTTAGAGCATTCGTCATTTTAATGCATGCTCTATCTCCAAAACTATAAGGAATACATGCATGTGGATCCTTGCTCTATGATTAGATACAATGGTAGGTCTCTTCCTGAATGTACTAATGGGCGGGAAAACTTAAAATTGAAAAAAGTCGGATTGGTCACTGTGGCAAATTAGGGACGAATTGCCAATGTAACTAAACCCACATACACTAGTGAAAACGTCGCTGTTGTCATGTATGATGGCGACCTGTTCCCAGCCATACTCCTTCATAATGGCGATAATGGCTGCGTTACAGCCGGATTCAGCTGGATTGGTGCGGAAAAAATATGGGAAACGACTTCGGAGAGAGAGGACATCTGATGCAGAGCTAAATGACACCTACGAGCAATAAATTATTGCCTTTAGTCTATTTTGGACATATCTTTTCGGATTTGTATCTTAACATACAAAAACTCTTAAAAATTGGGCAAAACAAAAACATCTGGATTTACACCACTCAAAAAAAATCACATGTACACAAAAAGTCTTAAATGTGAAAGCACAAACGCCATGTACTTTCTTGGCGTCTATCGCCAAGTTTTGTTTCGGCTATCACCAGTTAAAAATAAAAATAAAAATAAAATAAATATGTGTGACTTGGCCCAAATTCAAATTCTATTTCAAATTTCAAATTCAACTCAACATTTATTTCCACATTGCAAAACACAAAATAAATTAATAAATACAAAATTGTGATGTTTATACAAGTAAACAGGAGATTATTAAGAGATATTTAAAAAATAAATAAATAAATAAACAAATAAAAGCTTGTTCAGAAATCCCTTGGGGACGATACAAGAACAAAAGGTGTAGAACAAACAAATGGAAACGAACAGAACTGACAAACAAGTGGATGTTAGGGATATAATCAATTGCAAAACTGAATGGAATGGAAAGACTCGTGCTTTAATTAAAGAGAACCAACTATCCTAAGCAAATGTTGTCAAGAAGTTCGTGAAATTCCCCCAGACGGTTGAGTTTTAACATTTTCATCAATACTATTCCAAAGGAGGCCCATGGAATCGTAATTTTTTCCCCTATGCTATCATTGTATGTATTCATGTTTTTCTTTGTTTCCGCGCCTTGAGCGCCCAGCAGGGTGGATATGTGCGTGCTAAAAATCTTTATTATTATTATTATTATTATTATTATTATTATTATTATTATTATTATTATTATTATTATTATTATTATTATTATTATTATTATTATTATTATTATTATTATTATTATTATTATTATTATTATTATTATTATTATTATTATTATTATTATTATTATTATTATTATTATTATTATTATTATTATTATTATTATTATTATTATTATTATTATTATTATTATTATTATTATTATTATTATTATTATTATTATTATTATTATTATTATTATTATTATTATTATTATTATTATTATTATTATTATTATTATTATTATTATTATTATTATTATTATTATTATTATTATTATTATTATTATTATTATTATTATTATTATTATTATTATTATTATTATTATTATTATTATTATTATTATTATTATTATTATTATTATTATTATTATTATTATTATTATTATTATTATTATTATTATTATTATTATTATTATTATTATTATTATTATTATTATTATTATTATTATTATTATTATTATTATTAATGTGTTAATGGAATGGGATACAGTGAGTGTAAAGGCCGGTTCATTAACAATCTTCTGCCTCGGACCAGATCATGTCGCAATCTCTTTCTGACTTAAGCCCGGTTCATACTTGACGTGAAAGCGAATGCGAAGCGAAATTCGTGACGTCGACAATGGTTCACTGCAAATATTCGCGGCGAAGGTTCGCAAAAGTTGAACACATTTCAACTTGCGCGAATCATTCGCCGCGAATTTGATGACGTAAAATTCGCTTCGCATTCGCTTTCCCGTCAAGTTAAACAGCTGTGCATCACAGTTATGTTGATGTGGACGTTAAACAAAAAACCAGCACATTTTTGTTTTGATAAAGGAAATGATGAATACATCGGCACTGACACAGACAAATAAGTACCGGTACGTGGGGCAGACACTCGATGCATACTTACCTGTGCAAGATTCCAGTGTTGGCTAGTCTCCGCCACGGGCTGTGACACTACGGAGCAGCTAGCCCCTAGAATCATTAGTTTGGTAGGCTCCTCGTAAAGCAGTTCAAAGAATCCTTTCATACCATCACCTGGCCGGCACTGTATGGGAGTGCAATTGTGAAAAGTCGATAGTGAGAAAACATAACGTTTTGGTGATATCTGTTTTTCTTTTCTTTCGAGTGTTTAATTTCATTTGTGCAATTTTTACCCATACTTCTGCCTGGTTCTGGAGTTACAGAGGCCTCTATTCGGCGATTAAACTGTTTTACATTGTGACAAACCCGTTTAACCGGTTTGTAACCACTATGCAGGGTTTTCCCTTAACTTTTTTTTTCACTCGCCAGCCGGGCTAGTAAACCAAACTTTTCACTAGCCCGCAAGCCTTTTCACTCGCATTTGGCGAGCGGGCGACCGCTAAGGTCGAACCCTGTAGACTATATGTGACCTGCTCTGGCAAAACCCAAAACTTCTCGGCATTTACCATAATGCGAAACAGCCATGAAAAGGTCAGGGACCCCAGGGACCACTTTGAGGGACCAGTTTCATGTCACCATACAGGCCCGTACGCAGGATTTTTTATGGGGTGGTGCGAATTTGTACTGATGGGACCAAAAATGCCTTGGGAAACTATATAACGTCGGTTTCGCGCCCTTTCATGTGGACCTTTTGTGGACCTTTTGTGGACCTTTTGGTAATTTGGGGGGGTGCGTACGGGCCTGCCATATAGAGCATTTTCTTTAGATTTTGATGGAAAAAGAAAAATCCTGAACCGTTGTTGGGAACATTGTTAATTTTCACGATAAATTTGGGAGGACACTTTTGAAAATTGGATCCAAGTTTAGGGTTTTGCCAGAGCCAGCCACATATCTTTGTACGTATACAATACTACTGCGTGTGGACGGCGGGTACCAGCTATAACTGCGAACAGACTGAGCAGCGTAATCTGCAGAAAACATAACATTTTTAGTTTGTTTTGCAAAGTAACAACAACACAAAGGATCTGAAGTATTTACATTGTTTCGTTAGGCAGTGTATTTTTTGTCGTTATTTATTGGTAATATCGGCCTACCACAGTACATACACATACAAACATGTACAAATACACGGGTGGCCAACAAGCGCCGTCGACACTTCTGGAGTGCCATGGTCGAGCGGTTTAGTGCATCGGATTTGTGTTCTGATGGCTGTGTCGTCAGAATGTGGGTTCGAATCCCAGCCGCGACTGGGGTGCTTGTGTCCTTGAGCAAGACACTTTACCATAATGTGAGTGCAGAGTTGGTTGTTGTGTTTGATTAGCCTATATGCGCTGAAATGGCAGCAATTGAGCTGTATACTCCCCAGGGAGCTGAGATGGTTTCAGGAATGATTTGTGCGCCTGATGAGCAGGGGTAATAATATAATGCGCCTTGAGCACCAGTTTGATGGATACGTGCGCCATATAAGTCCATATTATTAATATTATTATTATTATTCTGTGTTTTGTTACATAGTTGAGAATAACAGACGCTGTGCGCGCCTTAAAAGTGACGAATAGACAATCACGCTGCACTTAAATGTTTCTACAAAGCCGAATAAGTTCAAGCCATCGTTACACATAGAAAATCAATATTTTAAATAAGCAGACAAAAGCAATTTATCAACCAGGTACTTATTAACAAACTTATTTTCAACCTGCCGATGTGATAGCCCTCCACTCCATACTGGCAGAAGTTATTTATTTAATTGTTTTTCCCAGAAAAAAAGCCACAGAGGCCTGGGAGTACATTGATATCCTAAAGTGGACCATTCCACATATCTTAGAAGGGGTGTCAGTTCCCAGAGCTGTGTAGCTTTTTTTTCCTGGGCTGGAAAAGAAATTGCTGCCATATGTCTGTGCACAAAATCAACCATCCATTGTGTACACATAAAGACCTACCCAGATCTAACCCTCTGATAAGTAGAACCATCTGTTTGATGTCTTGCGACATGCCAGTGCCAAGCATAATCCCCCCACCCCCCCCCCCAGACAGAGTGTCTGGGTTCTGTTACATGCCTGAGATATATGGCTGAGAGATATGCTGCATAAGTATATGGCTGTTTGCTGTTTGCCAGGTCATACAGGAGAGAGCTACACTACACAGCCGTCGTGTGTCATCTGGGGTTGAAAATAATACTAGACCATAACAGGGCATGTGTGGAAGTTATTTGGATGTAAAAAATTAATTGGGAATGCATAGATAATAATTTTAATATCATTAATAGGGATGCCACTGAAAAGAGGAGAAATAGGCTTTTCGAATAAAGTCGTGGGTACCTCCCACCTCGGAGGGTTGAAAACTATCGGCCAAATTGTTCAGATTTACTCGAAACGCAATTTTTTCGGTTCGTCACGTGTGAAAAATGCGACGAATTTATTGATGATATATCTGTTTTTATTCTTATATTGTATATTATAAGCCCAGCTGTTTGATACAAATATAGTTACGAGCACAATATCATGGAAAAACCGCTGTGAATGTCAGTAGTTGGCCGATTTTGTTCTATAGTGTCTCATATAATATTTACAAGCCAATTAGGCCTATGGGGAAACCTATCGAGCATGAATTTACAATGGAGCACATCAAATAACCTCTGTTGTGAATTGTCCATTATTTTGACATAGCTTGTACTGTTTACTTAGAACCTTAATCCCCGCTAACCCCAGCCGTAATGCATGTGAAACCAAACGGACGTCTTGGAAAAAAAAACATCAAACAAAGTGTCATCTGTGCCGATGTTTTTATAATGATATCAGCCCAAATAAGCAATTTTAACATAATCAAATAAATTACCAATAACCATTCACAACACCTTTTAGAAAGTTATTCAACTTCAAAACGGAACTGGGGTGATAGGTCTTTTTCTGTCGCGGCTCCAAGACTCTGGAATCATCTTCCAACTAAACTCAAATCTTGCCATAGTATAACTAGATTCAAGTCGCTGCTTAAAATTCATCTTATGTCACAATTCTTCAAAGATGATGTATATTTGTAATTGCATTGTAGGTACATGTATCTCAGCACATATTTTTTTCCTTATGCTATCATTGTACAATGTAGATTGTTTGTATTCATGTTTTTTTCTTTGTTTCCGTGCCTTGAGCGCCCAGCAGGGTGGATATGTGCGCGCTACAAATCTTTATTATTATTATTATTATTATTATTAAATAATATAAATATATATTTTTTTATCAAATATAGGCCTAAATACATTGATATTTTCTTCCTAAAATGTCTATACATTATTTTAATTGATCCTTTTTAAGACTTATTTTCAAGAATCATTCGAGGTTATAATCCATACATAGATTCAAGCCAACACACCAACCATTATATCCTGATACGTTTTACAATGTGGGTTCCATTAAATAATATGGCCTCCATTTGTCTGATTTTCCAATTGGAATATAATTTTTTCAAAGAAATTAATAATAAAAACCACAACAAGTAAGCTAAAAAGTTCATATGCTGGTTGTTAAATTTATATTTTGATTCCAAAGGAGTATAAGCATACTCGGAAAAGCAGTTTTGCAAGCATTACAAATGTTGTAACATACCGTTAAATACCCTCTAAAAATATAAACAAACACAAAACAACACTGGAAATTGGCAACGGTAATAATGACATTATCATGTGGGGTAGTATGACAGTCACTTATTTAATCTGAATCTTGCCCTCCGATTCCATGCCCTATTAACCCTAACTCCCTAGGCCCATTTGCTTACACATAACCTGAATCCTTCCTAACTCCCTAGGCCCATTTGCTTACACATAACCTGAATCCTTCCTAACTCCCTAGGCCCATTTGCTTACACATAACCTGAATCCTTCCTAACTCCCTAGGCCCATTTGCTTACACATAACCTGAATCCTCCCTAACTCCCTAGGCCCATTTGCTTACACATAACCTGAATCCTTCCTAACTCCCTAGGCCCATTTGCTTACACATAACCTGAATCCTTCCTAACTCCCTAGGCCCATTTGCTTACACATAACCTGAATCCTTCCTAACTCCCTAGGCCCATTTGCTTACACATAACCTGAATCCTTCCTAACTCCCTAGGCCCATTTGCTTACACATAACCTGAATCCTTCCTAACTCCCTAGGCCCATTTGCTTACACATAACCTGAATCCTTCCTAACTCCCTAGGCCCATTTGCTTACACATAACCTGAATCCTTCCTAACTCCCTAGGCCCATTTGCTTACACATAACCTGAATCCTTCCTAACTCCCTATGCCCATTTGCTTACACATAACCTGAATCCTTCCTAACTCCCTAGGCCCATTTGCTTACACATAACCTGAATCCTTCCTAACTCCCTAGGCCCATTTACTTACACATAACCCGAATCCTTCCTAACTCCCTAGGCCCATTTGCTTACACATAACCTGAATCCTTCCTAACTCCCTAGGCCCATTTGCTTACACATAACCTGAATCCTTCCTAACTCCCTAGGCCCATTTGCTTACACATAACCTGAATCCTTCCTAACTCCCAAGGCCCATTTGCTTACACATAACCTGAATTCTTCCTAACTCCCTAGGCCCATTTGCTCACACATAACCTGAATCCTTCCTAACTCCCTAGGCCCATTTGCTTACACATAACCTGAATCCTTCCTAACTCCCTAGGCCCATTTGCTTACACATAACCTGAATCCTTCCTAACTCCCTAGGCCCATTTGCTTACACATAACCTGAATCCTTCCTAACTCCCTAGGCCCATTTGCTTACACATAACCTGAATCCTTCCTAACTCCCTAGGCCCATTTGCTTACACATAACCTGAATCCTTCCTAACTCCCTAGGCCCATTTGCTTACACATAACCTGAATCCTTCCTAACTCCCTAGGCCCATTTGCTTACACATAACCTGAATCCTTCCTAACTCCCTAGGCCCATTTGCTTACACATAACCTGAATCCTCCAAAATCCTTCAGTAGTAAAGCAAGCACATGACATGTATGCACACATGTGTTTCTAATCTGTGATACGTGTACATGGCCACGGACCCTCCCTGCATGCATGGAGCAATAAACAGTGTCCACTGACCCAAGCACTGACCTTGCAATTACTACAACAAACATGGATGTACATGTACCATGGAAAGGCAAGTATGCCTAATAACCTCAATCGTCCAAAATCCTTCACTTTAGCAAAGAGCATGTAGCATGTAACTTCATTTTGGAGGATTTCGGAAGGTTAGGGCTAATCAAAATGTAATTTACATGCCGATCAGCCAGGGGGTAATGTTTGCAGTTCTAATATGTTTAACCTGAGAAGTAGCGGTCGAAAGAATGCACAGAACTGATGTTTATTGTATATTGATTCATAAATTAAATTATGGAGTTCTCAAAGAAAAAAATACTTATCTCGTTAGACTGTCGTTTTGGGAATAAACTGGCTCTGCGGTCTTATCTTGATATCTAAAGAAATGTGTATCATGCCACAGACTACAGATTTTGCCTGCAATAGTCTGAACCATTTTTTGAATATTTTGTGTCATCATATATAGAATGCCATTTGACTAAAGAATAGTGCATTCAATTGTCATTCAGCTTAAGAAATTTTACTGAAAAGTGTACTTCCGATTGGTTTCATTTATTATTTTTTGTGCGGGCATTAGCAATTTTACGAATCCTTAAAAGTCATATAACTGTTTCAGTCCCTATTGTAAGTGACATTTAATATTTCGGTAGAAGTATTTTGCAGTATGCCTAATGGAATACGAAGGTTTTGCCTATTTGTACTTTGAACAAGTAATTCTTAACTAATTCTGAATTCAGCGGAAGATCTTTAACGCAATACTTGCCGGAAGTGACATGGCTTTCGGTAAAGAAAGTTAAAACTCTCAGAGGGAGATAGACGTTACCTTTCATTGATTGCACTGCCGCTATTGAAGGCTTAAAACCTCTTTCAAATTCTTCAGATTATTTGAGAAACCTTGACCTAAATGAAATATGAACAATACTACAAGGCAGCTAAAATTAGTTCATAGTTGTTTTTTCTCGAATGTGTATGTACTGGCATGTACATGATACAATTTTTGAGTACACAAAGCCCCATTACACCATACCATC
This sequence comes from Zoroaster sp. YZ-2022, assembly GCA_029582265.1. Taxonomy (NCBI): domain Eukaryota; kingdom Metazoa; phylum Echinodermata; class Asteroidea; order Forcipulatida; family Zoroasteridae; genus Zoroaster; species Zoroaster sp. YZ-2022. The sequence goes on from CM055816.1 coordinate 86,656,799, forward strand.
ATTGACCTTGCATTTTGATGAGGTACCAAGTATTTGTCACCCTAATTTAAATACCCCTAAAAATATAAACAAACACAAAACAACACTGGAAATTGGCAACGGTAATATGACATTATCATGTGGGGTAGTATGACAGTCACTTATTTAATCTGAATCTAGCCCTCCGATTCCATGGCCTATTAACCCTAACTCCCTAGGCCCATTTGCTTACACATAACCTGAATCCTCCAAAATCCGTACATGACATGTATGCACACATGTGTTTCTAATCTGTGATACGTGTACATGGCCACGGACCCTCCCTGCATGCATGGAGCAATAAACAGTGCCCACTGACCCAAAACACTGACCTTGCAATTACTACAACAAACATGGATGTACATGTACCATGGAAAGGCAAGTATGCCTAATAACCTCAATCGTCCAAAATCCTTCACTTTAGCAAAGAGCATGTAGCATGTAACCTCATTTTGGAGGAATTGGGAAGGTTAGGGCTAATCAAAATGTAATTTACATGCCGATCAGCCAGGGGGTAATGTTTGCAGTTCTAATATGTTTAACCTGGGAAGTAGCGGTCGAAAGAATGCACAGAACTGATGTTTATTGTATATTGATTCATAAATTAAATTATGGAGTTCTCAAAGAAAAAAATACTTATCTCGTTAGACTGTCGTTTTGGGAATAAACTGGCTCTGCGGTCTTATCTTGATATCTAAAGAAATGTGTATCATGCCACAGACTACAGATTTTGCCTGCAATAGTCTGAACCATTTTTTGAATATTTTGTGTCATCATATATAGAATGCCATTTGACTAAAGAATAGTGCATTCAATTGTCATTCAGCTTAAGAAATTTTACTGAAAAGTGTACTTCCGATTGGTTTCATTTATTATTTTTTGTGCGGGCATTAGCAATTTTACGAATCCTTAAAAGTCATATAACTGTTTCAGTCCCTATTGTAAGTGACATTTAATATTTCGGTAGAAGTATTTTGCAGTATGCCTAATGGAATACGAAGGTTTTGCCTATTTGTACTTTGAACAAGTAATTCTTAACTAATTCTGAATTCAGCGGAAGATCTTTAACGCAATACTTGCCGGAAGTGACATGGCTTTCGGTAAAGAAAGTTAAAACTCTCAGAGGGAGATAGACGTTACCTTTCATTGATTGCACTGCCGCTATTGAAGGCTTAAAACCTCTTTCAAATTCTTCAGATTATTTGAGAAACCTTGACCTAAATGAAATATGAACAATACTACAAGGCAGCTAAAATTAGTTCATAGTTGTTTTTTCTCGAATGTGTATGTACTGGCATGTACATGATACAATTTTTGAGTACACAAAGCCCCATTACACCATACCATCATTGACCTTGCATTTTGATGAGGTACCAAGTATTTGTCACCCTAATTTAAATACCCCTAAAAATATAAACAAACACAAAACAACACTGGAAATTGGCAACGGTAATATGACATTATCATGTGGGGTAGTATGACAGTCACTTATTTAATCTGAATCTAGCCCTCCGATTCCATGGCCTATTAACCCTAACTCCCTAGGCCCATTTGCTTACACATAACCTGAATCCTCCAAAATCCGTACATGACATGTATGCACACATGTGTTTCTAATCTGTGATACGTGTACATGGCCACGGACCCTCCCTGCATGCATGGAGCAATAAACAGTGCCCACTGACCCAAAACACTGACCTTGCAATTACTACAACAAACATGGATGTACATGTACCATGGAAAGGCAAGTATGCCTAATAACCTCAATCGTCCAAAATCCTTCACTTTAGCAAAGAGCATGTAGCATGTAACCTCATTTTGGAGGAATTGGGAAGGTTAGGGCTAATCAAAATGTAATTTACATGCCGATCAGCCAGGGGGTAATGTTTGCAGTTCTAATATGTTTAACCTGGGAAGTAGCGGTCGAAAGAATGCACAGAACTGATGTTTATTGTATATTGATTCATAAATTAAATTATGGAGTTCTCAAAGAAAAAAATACTTATCTCGTTAGACTGTCGTTTTGGGAATAAACTGGCTCTGCGGTCTTATCTTGATATCTAAAGAAATGTGTATCATGCCACAGACTACAGATTTTGCCTGCAATAGTCTGAACCATTTTTTGAATATTTTGTGTCATCATATATAGAATGCCATTTGACTAAAGAATAGTGCATTCAATTGTCATTCAGCTTAAGAAATTTTACTGAAAAGTGTACTTCCGATTGGTTTCATTTATTATTTTTTGTGCGGGCATTAGCAATTTTACGAATCCTTAAAAGTCATATAACTGTTTCAGTCCCTATTGTAAGTGGCATTTAATATTTCGGTGGAAGTATTTTGCAGTATGCCTAATGGAATACGAAGGTTTTGCCTATTTGTACTTTGAACAAGTAATTCTTAACTAATTCTGAATTCAGCGGAAGATCTTTAACGCAATACTTGCCGGAAGTGACATGGCTTTCGGTAAAGAAAGTTAAAACTCTCAGAGGGAGATAGACGTTACCTTTCATTGATTGCACTGCCGCTATTGAAGGCTTAAAACCTCTTTCAAATTCTTCAGATTATTTGAGAAACCTTGACCTAAATGAAATATGAACAATACTACAAGGCAGCTAAAATTAGTTCATAGTTGTTTTTTCTCGAATGTGTATGTACTGGCATGTACATGATACAATTTTTGAGTACACAAAGCCCCATTACACCATACCATCAATGACCTTGCATTTTGATGAGGTACCAAGTATTTGTCACCCTAATTTAAATACCCCTAAAAATATAAACAAACACAAAACAACGCTGGAAATTGGCAACGGTAATATGACATTATCATGTGGGGTAGTATGACAGTCACTTATTTAATCTGAATCTAGCCCTCCGATTCCATGGCCTATTAACCCTAACTCCCTAGGCCCATTTGCTTACACATAACCTGAATCCTCCAAAATCCGTACATGACATGTATGCACACATGTGTTTCTAATCTGTGACACGTGTACATGGCCAGGGACCCTCCCTGCATGCATGGAGCAATAAACAGTGTCCACTGACCAAAGCACTGACCTTGCAATCACAACAACAAACATGGTTGTACATGTACGTACCATGGAAAGGCAAGTATGCCTAATAACCTCAATCCTCCAAAATCCTTCACTTTAGCAAAGAGCATGTAACCTCAATCCTTCCAAATCATTCACTTTAGCAAGGAGGATTTTGGAGGATTTTGGACGGTTAGGGTTAATCGTGACGATTTTGCCTTTATATGGATGTATGGTATTCATAATTCTTTATAAAAACACGAAACCCATTGACATATGTGGGCAGTATTAGCCTGTATAAGTCATTAAAAAATAACAGGTCAATGTGATTCCTGTTCCGAGGGAAACAATGTTTGTTGAACCTATTCGCCATGTGACATTGACAGTGTAATGAATCGAACCGAACACGAACATCATGTAAATTATCCCTGCTGCTCTAGTATTATGAAAAGCAATGCATTGGTGAAGACACGACATATAAACACACGGCAGCAGATTGAGGTTAAAGTCAGACTACTTAATTAACAGACCCGCATAACCCAAAGGTCAAAGTGCGCCGGGCACAAATTGAACACTGGTCTTTGTCAAGAAACCATAAAAAGTGATATTTTGAGATATCAGCCAAAAACTTATAAATGTTATTTATTTTTTAATAAGGCCAAAAATGTCTGCGGTTTCTGTTCTTCGCGCGCGTCGCCTCAGACCTGCGCGTAGGCATTTGTTTGTTTGTTTGTTTGTTTGCTTGCTTATTTGTTTGTTTGCTTGCTTGCTTGCTTGCTTGCTTGCTTGCTTGCTTGCTTGCTTGCTTGCTAAGGGGTGCCAAGGCCGAGCGGTTAAGTGCATTGGACTCAAGTTCTGATGGCTGTGTCATCAGAATGTGGGTTCGAAACCTGGCGGCGACCGTGGTACTTGTGTCCTTGAGCAAGACACTTTACTGTAATTGCTTCTCTTCATCCAGGTGTGTAAATGGGTACCTGTGAGGGTAGAGATGGTTATTGTGTTTGATTAGCCCTGTAGCGCCAAAAGGTTGCACATTGGCTGTATACTCCCCAGGGAGCTGAGAAAGATTATAGGAATGATATTGGCCCAGTGACCAGGGGTAATAATGTAAAGCGCATTGGGACATTATGTGAAATGCGCTATATAAGAATGGAATATTATTACTTGCTTGCTATGAAACAATATCCAATTTTGCTGGATCGATTGGAATTCTGCCGTGCGGTGTTTTAAACAACTTCTTCACATAGGGCTATGAACCTTTGCCCCATGTGGGAGGCCTCTCTCAGCCACCATACTTTGTGTATGGGAAATTTGGTCACGTTGGTTGCCAAATTAAACAAACAAACAAACAGGTAAAACTTGTAGCTTTGCATGGTGAAGAGGATAAGTAAGACTAATTGCGGTGACACCATGTGAAATTCTCAAATGAGTAGTAATTAGTTCTGAAAAGAACTGGGGTTGTAACCTCCAGTTCTTTTCAGAACTAATTTACTACTCAATTGAGAATTTCACATGGTGTCACCGCAATTAGTCTTACTTAAACAAACAAACAAACAACCTATGACCAGAAACCAGAGACTTTTTGGGGCCTAAGGCACTAACATTAACTTCTCAAATCTTATTCATATTAAAAAATATTTAAAAATGTATATTATTATTATTATTATTATTATTATACATTTCTGGTAATGAAACCAAGGATGCCTCAAAAGCACACTTAAGCACTGTAGCTCGGAAGCCTGAGGAAACCTGTAAACAAGGGCGCTTGCTATGTGAATCAGAAATACCGGGGTAAACCCCTACTCTTCCACGATAAGTGTTCTGGGTTCTTTTACGTGCATTACTTAATCTAGTACACGGGACCTACGGCTTAACGTCCCATCCGAAGGACGAAGCAATTATGGTTAAGTACCTTGCTCAAGGACACAAGTGTCACGACCGGGGCTCGAACCCACACCCTGCTGCTGGCAACACCAGAACTTGAGTTCGGTGCGCTAGACCGCTCGGCCACGACACTCCATGTTTTGCGGATAATTACAGCATGTACATTAACACATTTTGAATACATATATACACACGCTGTAAATCACTGTAAAGACCATTCTCAAATGGTTTTTACACATTTTGTTATGTCTGTAAATGCATCCATAATTGCATCCATAATTGCATCCATAATTGCATCCATAATTGCATCCATAATTGCATCCATAATTGCATCCATAATTGCATCCATAATTGCATCCATAATTTCATCCATAATTGCATCCATAATTTCAAGATAAGTTTCAAACCGTGAAAGTTTGAGCTTATGTAAATTTGTCGTTAGAGATTAAAAAAAAAAAAATGAAAATACTATCAATATCCAACTGCTATTTTTGTATTATTTATTTATTGTTTCAGGCAAAAAAGGGCGCTTTCCCATGTTTCTATTCAATTCAAACGTCTGTGGATGACAATTAATAAACATTTTAGAAAATATTCCACTATTTTTCCACTAATGTGTTCGCAATGGCTGGTTTTATGTCAAACTGTGAACATGTACGCATAACAGCTTTAACAAGTTAGAACTGTATATGTATAATTCAGACTTGATAAAAAAAAATTACCTGATAAAAATGATGTAAAAAAAGACAATGAGATTAGATTGCCCCACTTTTTAACTGTTCTGCTTCTGTAATAATATCTATAACACCGGAGGCTCAATATAGTGCCAAAAAAGTGCATATTAGGAATACAGCAACTGGCTTACATCTCTTCAATTTCATTCACATGTATATTATTTCAATGATGCCCTTGCATTACATTCTATGTTTTTGCTCCCCAACCCATGGTACATGATACAATTATTTTTGAGTACATGAAGCCCATTACACCATACCATCAATGACCTTGCATTTTGATGAGGTATCAAGTATTTATCACCCTAAGTTCTTGTTTTCTGCAACATATTTTCTTCAACAGTCGCTTAGTTGTTATTAATTCAAGCAAGGGATCCAAACATGCAAGGACATGGACCGCGTTTACACTTGATCCGGCTAGGAGGATCAAAGGAGGATCTGATCCTGATAGGGCGATCAAGCCTTCGCGTGTCGCGTTTACACTTGAGTCTGATCTCGGATCGATCCGCTCTGTTCAACGGAAGTTTCGTTCAGCTGGTGTGAAAGGTCAACTGTACATGGTCATTAATTACGCGCGTGATGTTGTCTTGGATCCGATGCATTGTCATGTCGGCGGTTGTATTCACGTCGTGTTACGCAATATGCTGTTCATATACTTGCACCATTCTGTTTTTTCTTGAAGTATCCTTCGTGATTTGATATGGAAGATCTCTTCCATTTCTTAGTGGTTTTTCTGCCATTAGAACTTAAATGTTTAAAGAATAAGAATATATTTTGCAAAAAACTGGTTCGATTGCTCAAATAATTGATTTCTAAAGATGATTACGTTTAATAAATGGCGAGTCGATGGACGAAGGAAGGTCGAAAATGCGTGTGAGACGGCGTGGGTGATGCAAAAGCCTTTTGTGCACAATCGCCGTGTTATTGGTTACCAACGTCAATGCAGGCGAGTACCAGTGCACCGTCGTTGTTTACAAGGTTTCGCGGGGTTTTTTTGAGGGGGAGTTTTACGACCGGATGTCGGCAGGTCGAATTGCAGGATCTGATCCCAGTTTGCGTTTACACTTGTGTTTTGATCCTCATTGCCGGATCTGATCCTCCTTTGATCTCGCAATGAAGGAGGATCAAATTGGAGGATCTGATCCTGATCGCTCTTGCGTTTACACTAGCCATTGATCCTCCTTTGATCCTCATTGGAGGATCAGATCCTCCTTTGATCCTCCTTGCCGGATCAAGTGTAAACGCGGTCATGGAGATCAAGTGTTATCCGGAAGGTACTCATGCTAAAACAACACTACAGCCCTAACCTTCCCAAATCCTCCAAAATGAGGTTACATGCTACATGCTCTTTGATAAAGTAAAGGACTTTGGATGATTGAGGTTATTAGGCATACTTGCCTTTCCATGGTACGTGTACATCCATGTTTGTTGTAGTGATTGCAAAGTCAGTGCTTGGGTCAGTGAACACTGTTTATTGCTCCATGCATGCAGGGAGGGTCCCTGGCCATGTACATGTATCACAGATTAGAAACACATGTGTGCAAACATGTCATGTGTGCATACATGTCATGTGCTTGCTTTACTACTGAAGGATTTTGGAGGATTCAGGTTATGTGTAAGCAAATGGGCCTAGGGAGTTAGGGTTAATCAAAATGTAATTTACATGCCGATCAGCCAGGGTGTAATGTTTGTAGTTCTAATGTTTAACCTGGGAAGTAGCGGTCGAAAGATTGCACAGAACTGATGTTTATTGTATATTGATTCATAAATTAAATTATGGAGTTCTCAAAGAAAAAAATACTTATCTCGTTAGACTGTCGTTTTGGGAATAAACTGGCTGTGCGGTCTTATCTTGATATCTAAAGAAATGTGTATTATGCCACAGACTACAGATTTTGCCTGCAATAGTCTGAACCATTTTTTGAAAATTTTGTGTCATCATCATATATATACATAACAGCAAAAGAAACGTCATCCCCTAAATGTTGTTAAGTAATTATATTATTAAACATAATAAATATACAATATTGTGGGATGGTTGGCTGCCAGGTCAACCAAATTTGCCACATTGTGTTCGTGTTACACTCCATACTCATAATATTCTTCATTAAACAAATTATATTAATTATAAAATGAAAATAATAAATATTTTTAGGGGTGACGTTTCTTTTGCTGTTATGTATAGAATGCCATTTGACTAAAGAATAGTGCATTCAATTGTCATTCAGCTTAAGAAACTTTACTGAAAAGTGTACTTCCGATTGGTTTCATTTATTAAATTTTTTTGTGCGGGCATTACCAATTTTACGAATCCTTATGCAGGCCAATAAAAGTCATATAACTGTTTCAGTCCCTATTGTAAGTGACATTTACTATTTCGGTGGAAGTATTTTGCAATATGGCTAATGGAATACGAAGGTTTTGCCTATTTGTACTTTGAACAAGTAATTCTTAACTAATTCTGAATTCAGCGGAAGATCTTTAACGCAATACGTGCCGGAAGTGACATGGCTTTCGGTAAAGAAAGATAAAGCTCTCAGAGGGAGATAGCTTTTCATTACATTTCATTGATTGCACTGCCGCTATTGAATGTTTAAAACCTCTTTTAAATTCTTCACATTTTTTGAGAAACCTTGACCTAAATGAAATATGAACAATACTACTAGGCAGCTAAAATTAGTTCATAGTAGTTTTTTCTCGAATTTGTATGTACTGGCATGTACATGATACAATTTTTGAGTACACAAAGCCCCATTACACCATACCATCAATGACCTTGCATTTTGATGAGGTACCAAGTATTTATCACCCTAAGTTCTTGTTTTCTCCAACATATTTTCTTCAACAGTCGCTTAGTTGTTATTAATTCAAGCAAGGATCCAAACATGCAAGAACATGGAGGTCAAGTGTTATCCGGAAGGTATTCATGCTAAAAACAACACTAAAGCCCTAACCTTCCCAAATCCTCCAAAATGAGGTTACATGCTACATGCTCTTTGCTAAAGTGAAGGATTTTGGAGGATTGAGGTTATTAGGCATACTTGCCTTTCCATGGTACATATACATCCATGTTTGTTATAGTGATTGCAAGGTCAGTGAACACTGTTTATTGCTCCATGCATGCATGGAAGGTCCCTGGCCATGTACATGTATCACAGATTAGAAACACATGTGTGCATACATGTCATGTGCTTGCTTTACTACTGAAGGATTTTGGAGGATTCAGATTATGTGTAAGGAAATGGGCATAGGGAATTAGGGATAAACAAACGCCATGCATATTTTCAAATCTCACCTTAGAGTTCTTGTTGTCAACGTTCAGGTAGTACCCTGGTAGGATATCAGGATCGCTGTTCACATGCAACAATGCCAACTCAGCAGCTTTCAGAATAGCAGTAGCATCCCAGTCAGAGCCGGGGCCCCCTAAACTAAACAGGCCTCCCAGGGTGATGTTGGTGAGAGATGAGATCCCTGTGGTGAGAGATAAAAATGTCAACGTGGTGATGAAGAAACCGATCGATCTGAAGGAGAGGTGTTCAGCCATCACGAAACTGCCATCCGTGCTCTGCGCTGCCTTGATGCGAACTGTACACACGCAAGGTACCATTTGAGTTCTTTTGTAAAGGATTAAGCCAAGACTGTAATTTTTTGTGGCTACAGTTAATTTCGTCATCTCCAATCACACGCCTTTCTGGAAAGAAGGGGACATCTGAGCCAATCAACGGGTGACGGGTGATTTAATAATTTAGCATATAATTATCACATATACTTTAACCCTAACTCCCTAGGCATTGTATTAAAACAATAAAAAATCCTTCAAAATCCTCCAACTGGCTTTGTTGTCTAGGGAGTTAGGGTTAATAAAAAGTAAACGTTTGGTATAATGAAAAGCATTTTAAGGCCCCTCCCCCATTTTTAGCTATTTTATGGCTATGAAATGATATCCAATTGCAGACAAAATTGTTGGATCGATTGGAATTCTGCCGTTCTGTTTGTAACGACCTTTTCACATTGGGGTATGAATGTTTGCCTGATTTGTGCGGCCTCTCTCAGCCACCATACTTTGTGTATGGGAAATTTATGTTCAAAAAAAAAAAAAAAAATTACGAATAACAAAGATTATAAATAAATAATAAAAGCGCGTCAACGCAACAATTTTTAAGCCAACCTCAGACCAGAAACCGGAGACTTTTCCGCCTAATGTATTACCCATGTGTTTTACCATCAATTTCCAGAAATTGATGGTTACATTGGAACATTTATAATTTCCTATTAGAAAGGAATACAACAATAATATTACTTCGAAATTTCACAAAATACTCGGTTTAACCCACAATGTGCCCCCACCTCGTTTTTTTTTTATTTACTTTTTTTAATTTGTTTATTTATGTTTAAATTTTTTTATCTCCAGAACGCTTTGCAGTGGCGTAACTAGGGCCCAGTTTTCAGGGGGAATGGGGGAATGTCAAAAAGAAGAAATAATAATAAATGATCCACTCGTATGAATGTAAGAATCTAATAAAGACCGACCCAGGCGCGTAGCCGGGGGGGGGGGGGGGGGGGGCTCCCGCGTTTTTTTTTAATAACAATTAAAACGCACATAATTATGGTAGGGTATTTGAAAAGAAAATCACACTTTGTATGCCGAGTGAGGTCAGTCCTTTTAAAAACATTTATTGGTGACGTCATCGCAACTGTGAACGCCCTCCAGAAGCAGTTTAAACTTCACTTTTTACTATAAAACAATCCCTAGGCCCATTTACTTACACGCAACCTGAATCCTCCAAAATCCTTCAGTAGTAAAGCAAGCACATGACATGTATGCACACGTGTTTCTAATCTGTGATACATGTACATGGCCAGGGACCCTCCCTGTATGCATGGATGGATCAATAAACAGTGTCCACTGACCCAAGCACTGACCTTGCAATCACTACAACAAACATGGATGTACATGTACCATGGAAAGGCAAGTATGCCTAATAACCTCAATCCTCCAAAATCCTTCACTTTAGCAAAGAGCATGTAGCATGTAACCTCAATCCTTCAAAATCCTTCACTTTTGCAAAGATGATTTTGGAGGATTTGGGAAGGTTAAAAGCAATCTCGTAATTTTAACTGGAAGTTACGATTGGAAGAATTTTAAATTACATGCAAGTCAATCAAATATTATGAGAAATCCTATTTGCTAAACCGTAAGAGTGAAAATATGATTTTAAATTGATCGAAAACAAAAAATAATTATCTAAAATTTCTCTTAGAAATACAGATAACATGACCTTTACTTCCTGTTCAAATTTGAAAAAGACGTTGTAATGCTAATTAATGCTAATTTAGTCTCCCTATGCATATTTGTATTAACGTCATCACTGGTACCGGCTATGAATGAAGCATGTTAATTTACATAATATGCGACACTCAATGAAGTTAGCCTAAAGACACGAATAACAGTTATTGTTTAATAACTGTAACCTTGTAAGATTAAACAAAATTAAAACAAAAAATGGGGGTTTTAAGCCATATGGTTTAGGGGTGGATCGGCTTTGAGCGCCGTCGGTGACAGACTACTGATGACTGAAGTACGAAAAAGGCACATATACACGGTTCTAGCTTCTTGAAAGTGCGATATAAGTGCATACAGTTTAATTATGCATCCAATTATTTCACAAGTCACTGTAAATTATTCATTCTTCAGTTACAAATCATCATGAGGCATACCAAATTTTTCATGCTTTTTTTATTAAGTATCCTGGAATAATTTGAAGTATATATCCATCATCATCATCCATATGTTCTCCACCTTACTAGGTAGCCCTCCTATAGGTTTAACAATCAAAGACACTCAAAATTTGTATGTCACTCCCAACCCATTGACTTTGTGCAGTGCACTCAAATAAATGCAAGGACATGTGGCTCTGGTAGGAGGTCAAACCAAAACCACTCGACTGTAACTTATGCAGTACATACACAGCTCTGTGTGACTCTGCATATAACTTGTAAGACATACACAAGTGTGTTTGACTTTGCCACTATCTCCAGCACTCTTATACACATGTGTGAACAATTGGCAATGCAACCAAAAATACTCAAGTGACTGTCTGTGGGTGCGGTGCTTACTGGGCCAAATTTCAGCCTGGGCATAAGAGGGTTAATCTGGTTATATTGAATGAGAAAAAGTGGCGGTCGGATACGACATTCTACCCGAAAAGATAGAGAGAGAGAAGAAAAAAATGGTGGTCGCCTGCGTAACAGCTGAACCTTGATGATGATGGCCTGACCACTAATTAATTAGGCACCAATGGGCTAACCCTCTATCCAGTCAATGTAACAGAGATGAGTGGGGTAAACAGGTAACCGTATAAGCGGCCGGGTATACCCAGTTCAATTTCTCCATTCCCATTACCCGCCAGCCATTTTGTTAGCTGCAGTAGCCTATTAGCTGTATCTCAAAGGTCTTGGTTCATTGGGTCAAATCAGACCTTAGAGCTACAGACTTGTACGTAGGGAATTTGGGACACTCATTCTTTGTACACTATTCAAAATAGACTGGTTGCACAGATTTATATGATAAGATACAGTCTGTAATATGGGCTCCAGACTACTGTCTTGGATGACTTCCTAAATTATTCTGTCAAAAGAGGCATTTTTTGGCATTTCAAATAGATTTTGGTCGTTGTTGATATATTCAAATGATCGAGGAAGTATATAGCCTTAGGTGCATTCTGTGGGGAAGAAAGGCACCTATAATATTAGTATTTAAGGATATATTTAAAAGGAGACAAATTTCCCCCGAGTGTCTCCCAAATTTCTTATGTGAAAGTCTGTAGCTCTAAGGTCTGATTTGACCCAATGACAAGACCTTTGAGATTAGTTACTGCAGCTACCATTTTGTCAGTTTTCCTGCCGTCTATTTTGTATCTTATCAAAACTAAACTACATAACAAACATTTGTCTTCCCTACGAAGTGTGTTATTCAGCGGCTAAATGCCGAGAAAGTGAGCAAACAAATTGCTAAGGATCCACCACGCACTGTTATACCATACAGAAAGGATCTATAACTAAGCCTTATCGCTAATAGCACTGAAGCAACTGCCGCAAAGCATACATGGATACAAAAAGGGGCATCTGTTTGGCGCAGCTTTTGTGACGTCAATAATATTTTGTTTGTCCGCGCGGCACGCAGTGGCGCTGTTGCGCCCACAGACATCCCACAATTCCTTGCAGCTGCTATTAGCGACATGACCGACACATTTCCTGGTAACATATAGCTCTACATGTAAACTATAGATTTGTCATCACACACATGAACATTTTACTGTGAATGTTTCATATAATAAAACAACCTTACCTTATCAAGCAAAGTTGACCAGTCCTTAGATATCAATATGCCTCATTTGTTCAGATTTTGGAGGCAGAAAGTCCAATGACATGTACAAATTCGCCATCGCGATTTCAAGCATCCATTACAGTGCACATGTCAACATAATGATCATTTAAACAACAGAGGGCGCTCGCATACCAAGAAGCATGTTTTAATTTAGACTGGTCCCCTGTCTATATCCTTGATAGGATTATAGACATGTTCCAGGCGTACCACTCAAAGGATTTTATTGGATACTTTAACGCGTTGTGCTGAAGATCTGACGTCATGTTTCGAGGCTTGCGCGCTAGCTACCAACCAAGGTCAAACTTGAGCATCGGGAAAAATATGGCGGCTGCACGGCCACGACCTGGCGTAATTCACGCGCCTCTAGCTCAAAGCGTGACGTCAGATCTTCAGGCGAGTTTTAATTGTTGTACCCTCTGCGCGAAGGATCGACGTCAATATACAATAAATCACAAACTCGGATTAATATTCTTGTTATAGAATGCGATTATCATGATCAAGGTGTGTTTGTACGTGCGTATGCGTGAGTGATAAAACAAATAATGGAATTTATAATTAAATATAGTGCCTATGTCACAAGGGATCCAGTCCAGGTTGATTGAAATCCGATCGCACGAGATAGCACAAAGGGATGCGGTCCGAACATGAGATTTCAGTCTGAGTATTTCTATTTGGGACCTCATTGGGAATCCACTCAGTGCATAGACCAAGGACGGAACTGCCAAATATAATGCCAAATATAATGTTGAAGGATTCCATTTGGAAAAATGTTTAATACTTTAGGGTTTCTGGTTGTTTTTCTTCTGTCGGGTGCGGACCTTCAGACGGTGCTATAATCACCTCGCACAGGTGTTCACATTACGCGTGTGAATATGATCGCAAATACCTTAATAATAATGTGTGGACTTATATAGCGCACGTATCCACCAACTAAGTGGTGCTCAAGGCGCATTATATCATTACCCCTGCTCATAAGGCTCATAAATCATTCCTGAAACCATCTCAGCTCCCTGGGGAGTATACAGCTCAATTGCTGCCATTACAGCGCATATAGGGCTAATCAACCAATTCTGCCCTCACAGGTACCCATTTAACCCCTGGGTAAAGAGAAGCAATTATGGTTAAGTGTCTTGCTCAAGGACACAAGTGTCACGGCCGGGATTCGAACCCACATTCTGCTGCTAACACCAGAACTTGAGTCCGGTAAGCTAGACCGCTCGGCCACGACACTCCACCTTGTGCACTTTGCTCGCGCAATATTTTATTTTGGAAACCTTCTGAATATCCGCCATGTTTTTTGTTTTGTTTTTGTTTTTGTTTTTTGCTGAACCTGATCTCTATCACATTTATATGTTTCTTGGAATCGATCGTCTAGGAAACCGAGTACGGTCGAACTCAACCACCTCACAAACCCGATCACCTTTCACACCTACAATTACCACACTTGCCTTAGTGAGACACTAAATGTGCCTTAATCGCCCTTTTGTTGATGCAAGCATAACATTAAAGTTAAAATAATCCAACATCCTCCACATCGAGCATAGCTGAACATGACGTGTGACAACTTTAGAAAACAAGTATTAAAAACAGATTTTGGCCGGATCTTTGTGATTAACAGCAATTAAACTTAAATAGCGCCACCTATTGCCTAGTTATAGCACTTGATTATAAATTATTACTCTGGTCATTTGGCCACAAAAGTATAATTTACCAAACTGACTACTGTGTATTTATATTACATGTAGGCCTATTAAATAAATATGTATGTAGAAACATGAATAAACGACTAAATTCACTTTAGCTGAGCTGTCCAGGTTGACAATAACATTGACAAAGAATGAAAATAATGTGTGTCGGATTGTCGTCAAATTATTAACATTTCTCAGAAACGCACGCTAATTATAGCGCCCTCAAGAGCTTGAGATTAGGGATTCACACAACAGTCATGTGAGCTCTGAATCGAACACTTCCATCCCAATAGGTAAACAAACAGCTGTCGGCGCGGCTTTGGTAATAATATTCTCGCCGTTTCAACGTGAAAGCTCAACATTCACTCGGTTTACCTAATGTTATACAAATGCTCACTATATATTAACGAAACAACGTTGAAGCTCAGAGAATCCTTGTTTTGTAAAGTAAACAACTTATCGGTGTAGGCCTATATGACCGATTTTTTTTTACTTCATTGTTTTAAATAAATAATTTATTTATTATTAATTGATTTAGTTATTTTTTATTTATTAATTTATGTTTTTTGGGGACTATTATATATTTTTTTTCTGGGGATTCATCTTCACGAACCATGGAGTGCTTAAGCCTCGCCCCCTTGTTGACATCATATTATTTGAAGCAACATACTCTGTTGACTTATCCTGACTTTTGTGAAGAACTCATTAACTCTTTTTAATCCCCTGTCTACTGTTTGTGGGTATTTACACCGTCAAAATGGTCACGTACGTAAATGGTCACGTACGTAAATGATCACAAATTTATCAATGACTCGTGCACATACAAATATTGAACAATGACATCAGTCAGTGGCCTAAGACAACCTTCCAGTCACCTACAATCCCTGAATCATTCCAGGTATGGAATACTGTAACAATGATCTTGACGGGAAATACATGGGGCACTAGACATCCGAAGTTACTACAACTTTATGGATTTATGTAATTAGTGTCCAAAGGACTAATTTATTTAAAATGTTCTGGTGAATGTATACACTTGAGAGACGTGACGCAGAAGCACAACTTCCAGCAAGGTTAAGTTCCTTTACACTGTGAGCAGGGCTGCTGCAGCTCTTGTTCCAACTGATTCACCCTTTCCAGTAAATCTCGATTCTCGTCGGTTTTCTGGATATGAAACAAAAATCAAATTTAATGCAGAAGTCAATATAGACCCATGACATTATTATATATTCTGTGATAATTTTTAAACTAATAATAATAATAATAAAGATTTTTAGTGCGCACATATCCACCCTGCTGGGCGCTCAAGGCGCGGAAACAAAGAAAAACATGAATTACAAACAATATACAATGATAGCATAGGGAAAAATACATGTACATCCGCTCAGTTAATGATGGGGGCGTCCTTTGCACAAGCAGTTGCTTAGAGCCAATCATTAGTATATCGCTGGTTAGCCTGCGTGCACCAGGGAAGAATGCCCTTAACTTTAGTAACTTGATGCATTTTTACATCCAAAGGTTATTACTCTGTACGTCCCCACTCCCCAACAAAAAATACAAACGCTTCCAATAATTATCTTACCGAAGCAGAAAATATATCGACACCACGGCACTGGCAGTATAAACACCACGGCAGTATCACGTTTACAACATTTTAATTGGTTTAACATTTATGTAAGTTATTTTTTTTTATGTTCCAAGGTCAGAGAGAACATTTTGTTTCTTCACTTTTGATGTACTCACTTTAAAAGCCCCGTGAGAAACCATGCTTGGAAAGAGACTAGCATAAGCGCTATAAGTCTGGCCTCCTGTCGTTTTTCAAGACCTGTATGCTTTTCCCATGATGCCTTTGACTAAATTTGTTTGTTGCAGGGGATCGCCCCACTACTTCGTCACAGTCAATAATAGGTATGTTTAAGATGAGAAACAAATACTTTTTTTTTTAAAGACCATTTGTACCTGTTTGAGCTGTTTTTTTAGTTCCATCATTTCTTTATCCTTCAGCAGATTGGCGTCTGGATTCTGACTCGTCCCAGGCTGTTGCGGTGCTATTTGGTTATGCGTTGCTTGTGTAGTAAACATGCTCTGGTCATGGTCATCTGTGGTGCGCCAAAGTGCTATAATCTGCAACAAAACACCAGGTTTATCACTTTCCATGTGAATACATAATAATAATAATAATAATGTGTGGACTTATATAGCGCACGTATCCACCAACAAGTGGTGCTCAAAGCGCATTATATTATTACCCCTGCTCATAAGGCTCATAAGGCTCATAAATCATTCCTGAAACCATCTCAGCTCCCTGGGGAGTATACAGCTCAATTGCTGCCATTACAGCGCATATAGGGCTAATCAACCAACTGCCCTCACAGGTACCCATTTAACCCCTGGGTGGAGAGAAGCAATTATGGTTAAGTGTCTTGCTCAAGGACACAAGTGTCACGGCTGGGATTTGAACCCACATTCTGCTGCTAACACCAGAACTTGAGTCCGGTAAGCTAGACCGCTCGGCCACGACACTCTACATGGATACTAACCATTGACTAGTCTAGCAACGGACCATGAGCAACGTCCTGAGCAATGCTGATCCCCACACACTGAACCAAGCACAGACTTGGGGGATTATATTCAACCTTTCATAAATTACTTTATTATTATTCATAATAAGCACCAATGCCGCACACAAACATTTTATCAAAGGTATATTTTAACATAAAGTGGCAAAGCGGTTATTCCGTTGGATGGTAAATGGAAAATCATTTTGGACTATAGCTATTTTGCTTTAAATAAGAAATTATTACTTTTTTCAAAGTGTCAAAATTGATCTTTATGACAAGAGGATGTGATCATTAATTGACGGTACAATTAACGATGTTGACCCCCGTTAGGCCGATAACACAATACTTTTCGAAATTTTACCTTAGGTAGAAAGATCAAACAGTTGGTAATAGTTGTCCCGAACGTAATACATGAAGCGGTCAGAACGAAGGTGACGGTAGGTTTATCAATGTCGAGCAAGTGGACCAGAGGGGCGATGATGATACTTGGAATAGCCACATTGTAGATCGCGATGGCTATGAACTTGGAGTCATTCAGTTGAGCCATGGTTACTTTCCTGTGAATGTGTTTTAAATAAATTGATTCCTTTAGAGATGTACAACACGGTATATACAAAATTATAATCTTAAGAATTTACTTGATGTACGGATGGCGATGGTACCAAACAGCCTGATCAATTATTCTGTCTGAACTTGCTACTATTTTGTTACGTCATTATTGAAGAAACATTTATTTTAAAATTTGGAATGGATCACGTGCCGTTATCCATTATCCATTATCCATTAAAACCCTCCTATTATTGATGCACTTTAGTGGAAAGTTGCTGTAGAGGTCAAAACCACTCAACTGCCTGTTTTGACTGTTGACCCAAATGTGCACACAGGGGCATTTTTGACTGGTTTTTACTGTCATTTTGACTACCCTGAAAAATACCTGAAAATTACCAGACAATGCTTTTACCAGTCAGAAACAGTCGACTCATGTTGACCTGTAAATGTACTTACTACACGTAAGGTTCGACAGTGTTTGACTTTTAAGTGCACCAGATATACTTTGGGAAGTATTTCAACATTTTGACTGATTTTGACCTTTGTAGTAGTAGGAGGGTTAGTATAAATACAAACACATTCTGAACTGTGCAACAAAATAAGCTTCAACTAAGTATGAATGCAGTTACGTATGATTTATAGAAAGTCTCTTTAGGTTCTAATAATTATCAATATATTTTAATGTATATTTTGGTCGTTAGCTAGACCAGAATGCATTACGCTAATCAGCTTGCGCATGCGCACTGTGGTATTTGCGAAGAGGTCTATGTCCTCAATTCACATAAATTAGTCTTGGCTCAAGCCGATTTAGTTGTATTTGGCAACAACAAAGAAGTATTTGGTGCAACACCGGTCAACCATAGGCGCGCTATCTCCAGTCCTGCGTTATATAATTGCTACTGTACATAGCATGTGCATCTGTTTTCTGAAACCAAATTTTTGACTTTTTCAACGAACATCTCCCTTTAAACAATCATCCACAGCCGTTAATTACTATTATACAGAAATAAATTTAAAGAATTTATACATGCTCTTGCATTCACTTAAGTCAGTGTACCAGATACTCATTTCATTAATTCAAATTCTCAACATGCTTCCTAAAAATAAGTCTGCTTGCCTCGACTCCCACGCCAGGAAGGCCCCATAAATGAGAAGAAGTCCCTTCCAACCGAACATGATGCCAGACCACAGGAAACTCGGTGAATTAGGAGATTCACATTTGTATGACATCCGCACAATTACCTTATCGGCCTCCACATCAATCTGAAGGTAAAACCGAAAAATAGACAATTGTTTAATTTTGGTATTAGATTGTGTATAGATTGTGTGAAACCAAAATATCTAAATAAATGTTGATTGTCCTTTTTTGGCTCTTGAAAGTGCAGTCCACGCGAGAACAGTGCAGTGTCGCACAAGTACTCTCATCAGGATGAAGCTTTTCTAGTTAATGCAAAATTAATAATAATAATAATAATAATAAAGATTTATAGCGCGCACATATCCACCCTGCTGGGCGCTCAAGGCGCGGAAACAAAGATAAAAACATGAATACAAACAATATACAATGATAACATAGGGAAAAATTATGTACTGAGATACACGTACCTACAATGGAATTACAAATATACATCATCTTTGAAGAATTGTGACATAAGATGAGTTTTAAGCATCGACTTAAATCTAGTTATACTATGACAAGATTTGAGTTTAGTTGGAAGATGATTCCAGAGTCTCGGAGCCGCGACAGAAAAAAGACCTATCACCCCAGTTCCGTTTTGATGTTGGTTTCCTTTAGGGTGACATGTTGCTGGAGCGCAAATTGCGTGATGGAGTGTAGACTTTAAGCAGTTCAGAAATATAAATTGAGCAATGTTATTAAAAGATTTGTGAACAATTAGCATAAGTTTAAAACAATTCTCTGTGAAACAGGAAGCCAGTGCAGTTCTTTCAAGATTGGCGTGATATGGCATGACTTTTTGGACAAAGTCACAACACGAGCTGCTGTGTTTTGTATGTTCTGAAGACGAGATATTTGATTCTGCGGGAGACCGTAGAGTAGAGCATTCCCGTTATCGAGACGTGATGTGACAAACGCATGAATAATTTGTTCAGTAGCACTTTTATTCAAGTATTTCCTTATTCGGCTGATATTTCTGATATGAAATGATGATATGCGAACAATGTTGGAGATATGAGGTTTTAAAGTCATTGTCGAGTCAAATATAACACCCAAATTACGTGCTTGTGATGAGGGGTTATCTGCGAGTCACCAATTGCAATAGATGGAAGAGAAACTTTAGACAATTGCTGACGTGATCCAAATAGAACAAATTCTGTTTTTCGTCGTTCAATTTCAGGAAGTTTTGTCGCATCCAACTTCGAATCTCTTGAATACATTTCTCCAGTGTTGTAATGCAGGAATCCGGCAGGGTTCTTGAGAAGATTTAAAAGTAATGTAGAGCTGCGTGTCATCAGCGTAGACATGGTAATTTAAATTATACTAAAATGATATCACGAACTGGAAACGTATAAACAGTAAACCACTGTGGGCCGAGTACGGAGCCTTGGGGTACAGAATAGTCAAGAATAACAGGCTCGGAGGTGGCATTACCAATACAAACATGCTGAGGCCTATTTAAGGTAGGACTTACACCAATCCAGGGCTGTGTCATGTATTCAAGATGATATTGCAGGCGGGAGAGAAGGATTTTGTGATCGACCGTGTCAAAAAGCGGCGCTTAAGTCTAACAAAACTAATGCAGTGATTTTTCCATCATCCATGGCAGATAAAATGTCATTGTTGACGCGGAGAAGAGCAGTTTCCGTTCCATGAAATGGTTTATAGGCTGACTGAAATGTATCCGACAGGTTATTCACACGAACATGGTCAGAGATCCGTGATGAAACAACTCGCTCGATTGTTTTTCCAAGGTACTTTAAATTCGCTACCGGTCGGTAATTTTTGAAAACTTCCTTGTCCAAATTGGGTTTCTTCAGGGTGGTTTAACATGAGCAATCTTCTGGCTATCAGGAAACAACCGGAAGAAAGAGATCTGTTTACAATAATTGTGATATACTTAGCAAACACATCAATATTTTTGTTTTATTAGCGAAGTTGGCACTGGATCAAGTTCACACGATTTTGATGGCGATTTCATGATGAGTTTCTTGATCTCCGTAACACTAGTAGGCTCAAACATAGACAGTCTACATTGTGGATCCTTGCGTGATGGTGTTTGTGATAGAATGACAGGTACTGGGGAAAATAACGACGGATATTCTCAATTTTTGTGACAAAAAGTTTGAAAAATTCATTAGCGAGGTCCTGATTGGAGTGTGTAGATGGAAGCACTGGAGCTTTGGGTTTATGAAGCAGTTTTCAACAATGTTAAAGAGTTTTTCTGATCGCCAGAGTTCTCTTCCACAAGAGATGAGTAGTGAGTTATTTTGGCCTGGTTAATCATGTTCTTCACAATATCTCGTTGGTTACAGTATTCTTGCCGATGTACTCCAAGTTTCCCATTGTCACGCCATTTTCGTTCAAGTTGACGACGGATTTTCCTTGCAGCACGAATATCATCATTGAGACCAGGGGATTCAGATTGTAGTTTACAGTTCTAGTTTTTTGCGAGCATGATCGTCCAAGATGTTACGGACAGTAGATTCAAATAGATTGACACAAGAATCCAGCTCACCATCTTCAAGGTTTACATTTTCCAGTTGAGATTCAAGATCATGACATAAATCTCTAATATTTACATTTTTCCAGTGGCGAGTAGTTACAGAAATGGTAGGCATGGGAGGTTTTTTAAGGTTCATATCTGCCATGATTGCATAATGATCAGATAAGCTGGGATGGATAGTTATATTCGAGATAAGAGGTGAAGTATTTTCACGCGTTATCATGAGGTCAAGACAGTGACCATATCGATGAGTGGGTGCTGTGATATGCTGGATAAGTCCATGAGCAGAGAGCAGATCTTTAAACTGATTCGCATAATTGTTTGAAGAGATGTCCATATGAATGTTAAAATCGCCGGTTAAAATAATGTCAGATGGGTGCAAGAGATAATCCACAATTAATTTCTCAAATTCCTGCAGAAAACTGGAGAATTAAGACCAATTTACGAGCAATAAAGGATAGCATCGATTGTGATGGTTGAGACCACTGATGTCTATTATACTGACTGATCGAGGGTCATGCACTTAACTGAAGCCACTGTATGCCACGTTACCACTCTCATAAACCACGCCTTCCTTGCATTTATTGTGTATGTGAGTGGTAAAATGGCGCTTGTGATGGCTTCAATAATTAATTAGGCACCAATGGGCCAACGCTCTATCCAGTCAGTATAATAGAGATCAGTGGTTGGGACCGGTCCACGGGCAATCAATGTCCAATATCTAATACACAGTATAACAAATAACTGAGTGGAATACAACCAACAGTGCGCACGAATATAATCATCATGCATTTACAGTGAAGGCTCATTCGTTGTCACAACTCTCGATCAGGCGCAAATCCAGAGTTTTGAACAAGAGTGGGCGGGGCACATGTGCAAAAGAGGGAGGAGTGCCCTGCCAAAGTTGGTTGGCGCCTAAGTTGAAATTTACCTGATCAGCAAGGGTTATTTGGACGAGTTGGAACGGGTCGTAAGCAGTCCAGACAGATATTATGATGACATCAACCACCACTAGCACTCCTATGATCATGAAGAGATGGTAATCAAATATCTGAAATAAATTAAATTCAAAAACGTTATAAACTTCTATAAAGTTATTATAGTTAAGGTTATGGTTAGAGAAGGTCTTCTAGAGGCGAAATGTAAGTACACTACACTCTAAAAACGAAGTGCTGAATATAGCACCTCGAGTGCAGTCACTATGCAAGCTCCTAAAAAGTGCTAAAATTAGCACTTCAGGTGCTATATTCAGCACTTCGTTTTTAGAGTGCATATACAAAGTACACTCACTGGCCATAAGTGTTGCAACATTGAAATTCACACCAAAGTTCAGTTTGGAGAACTGTGTTACAATAATTTATTTTATTTAAGACTTAAGACTTAAGACATTTTGAAATTGCCTTTGTTTTGAAGTCAATGTTCTTTTTTGCTGTTCTTGCTATGTAATACACGATCGATGAAATCGGATTAAATGATTATCTCACCTGTTACTGTAAAGTGCTATTTTGAGCATGTTGCAATACTTTTGGCCAGTGAGTGTACACTCGACGTGCTGAATATAGCACCTCAAGTGCTAATTTTAGCACTTTTTAGGAGCTTGTAATATAGTGACTGGACTTCAGGTGCTACATTCAGCACTTCGTTTTTTCGAGTGTACCTATTTTGGATTCGTTTGGATTTTGAATTTTGGATTCGTCTTCCTGCTTTACCGCAGATTGCTCGATGACAATAGGCCATCTAGAATCATAAGTATAGGCTTATACATTAATTGAAGATGAAACCTTGCCTTGGGAATAATCAACAACTGATTTGATTTTTGCCTTTACATTGTACATTATCCCGACGCATGAGTTCCATCAATTAATACGAAGAACTTACAAAAGATCAGATTTTGTACAAACAATCAGTAATCTGTAGCTGTTATTTAAAACATAATTAAACATACTTGGAATCAAATTCCAATCAAAATCAAAAATGTATGGACATAGTTCATAATTATCGTAACTTCTACCTTAGTCTTCTTTGTGCTGCTGAATATCACATGAACTCGCCAAGTCTTTGCAAAAAGCCCGCCAAAAGCTAAAGTAAATGATATGGGGAGAATCCAAACTTGAGCCTGTATAAAAAAAATAATACCAAAACAAAGAATAATAATAGCAAGTGATGGAATGATATATTGTCAAAGACAACAATGTGTGAAACCGAGTTGAACATCTCATCATAACCTGAACATTGCTGGGTACGTTCGAGTAGCTTCCCGAGGTAACCCGAGTAAGTCTTACGGGGAAGCCCCGAGCACAAGCTAATTGAACGAGCATCCCATCGAACGTTCGTCCTCTTGTTATTAAAGCGATGCGAGGAATGTCAAAGGTGGCACGGACTTTGTAAACAAAATATCGTACAACGAAACGATAGAAGAATAATTATTTCCCAGGTAAAAAAGGAATTAATGGTCGTATTACTTTCTCAGGTTCGTACAAAACAACACGTCTTCTAATACAAGTACAGTCTCTACTCACAAATGCATTATTAAGAGGTAAAAATGTATGTCAAACTTCACGAAATTGTCGCACTGAAAACAAAGATGGCGGTCATTCCGAATTATTCTCAAAGTGAAGTCAGGCTTGGGTAAGTGACGTGTCACTTATCCAAGCCTGCCTCAAGTGACCTGCTTCACGAGCAGGTTACTTGAGGCTGACTCAGGTAAGCCCCGGCAATGACGTCAGACCTACTTGAACGCACTGGAGTCAGACCCGGGTCGACCCGGGGAAGCTACTCAAACGCATCTACTAATCATCAGCGCGCTACCGTGGACACGCATTGAGAGCCAATCAGAACACGCTCACGACGAGCACTTGTAGAGTGAAAGAACGAGTGACATGTACATGTACGTATTTACAATTATAATAAACGTCAAATTTACATAAAGAATATTAGTAAGGAATATATAAATATTCATGAGTCAAGTGAACATCTTATCTACATACGATCGTACGGCGGCACGAACCGATTCAAACTGGGAGTTGTATGTGGCGCCTTCACGGCCATTACTAAAGCACAGAGACGACGACATCGTAAATCATTTACTAAATCGATATTTGTACGTTAACTTTATGGAATTGAGCTCAAATAACATGATATCTTAATGAGATCATCTGTAATAATTATATTAGGTATCTGATACCAAGTGAAAATATTGTGTAGCTTTTAATAGCTTTAAAAGTCGCGGTGCTGTTTGTGCCTTTTCATTTCTACAGGCCTCCCTCATTCCAGCCGTGGTGGGGCTCTCAACGAGACATCATGCAACTCAATATAGTACTTCAAGAAATCTGAAAAATAATCTATTTTTGTCAAACCAAACTGTAGTAAAGAGATCGTCGCATTAGTGTAACCATGGAGGAATCCTTGTTACGACGTTGTTGCAAATACGGATGTTTGTCCGAGCAACAAGGTCGTATAAATTATTTCCACATAGTTCCCAGATGAACACGCAAAACCTGTGTAAGAAGACACCCCGTTGTTTCACTCTTGTTTTAATGTAAGCAAATGTATGCAAATGTATGCAAATGTACGACATTTTTCCATTGTTTAAATACTGCCTAATATGCTCTAACATTAATACACAACATCTGTATGTATTTCACTGTTAGTGTTACACAAGATTTAGTAGGATTTGAAGCTTTGCATGTTGGAAGCACAGTAGAAGATTTGCGGTAGCACCATGTGTCACTCTCTAGAAGAACCGGTAATGAGATATTATATTTCCTAGAGATTGTTACATGGTGTTTCCGCAAACCCTATATCCTATTATATATATATAATTATACACAACTTGATTCTTATACACTCTAAAAAACGAAGTGCTGAATATAGCACCTCAAGTGCAGTCACTATACAAGCTCCTAAAAAGTGCTAAAATTAGCACTTGAGGTGCTATATTCAGCACTTCGAGTGTACTTTGTATATGCACTCTAAAACTGAATATAGCTAATTTTAGCACTTTTTAGGAGCTTGTGTAGTGACTGCACTCGAGGTGCTATATTCAGCACTTCGTTTTTAGAGTGTAAAGTATGGATGCATTTGCTGACATTTTACTAAAATTGTATAATGGATTTCAGTTATGCCACAGCAAAAATTGGAGAGACGACCGGTATGCTTGATTTTTTTTCGAGCCATTTCAAAATAATAATAGTTTTAACAACCACACGACTAATAGGTCGAAATGTCTCTCACCAAGCACAAGTAATTCATGGTCGTCTCAGATACAAGGTTTTCGTCCAGACCGCTTAATATTACATCCGTGTAGCACATGAAACAGCCGACAGCGATCACGTTGTTAACTTTAGGACACGACAGTTTCACGATCCTGAAAGAAAGTATTAAGGATTAAATTAAAACACTGATTAACACAAAAATCAAATGGTCAATCAAATTATCTACCGAAATCTTCGTAACGAGGTTGGCCTAAAGGCTCACAATGTACTTACGTTTGTTTTAGGTCAAACTATGGCTTATAATTGTATGAGATAAGATTGAAGTTCATATCATTTTTTTCCCAGAACATTTCGCAGCTTGTACCCATGTATACTCCTTGGTGGAGAGAAGCAATAATAGTAAAGCTCCTCAATCAAGGGCGGTCTCGGCCAGGATTCAAACCAATATTCTGAAAAATCTGACATCTTTTTGTAAACTCGAAAAGCGGGGGTCATCAAATGGGATGGAGATTTTTATATAAAATTATCGTTTCTCAACATTCTGCACATATTTATTTTAGAAAAGGAAATAATACTTTTTATGTCTGAATCTGATGTTAAATATCAGGAAAGCAATTGTCATTATCATTCCAATCACAGCGAGAGATGCGAAGACGCTGAATGTTGATGTGCCGATACCCACGTACACGATCTCCCGCAATGGTCCATCTCTTGGAGTGTCACCCCCTGAAATATGTAATCGGAATGTGGTTTTGTTTATTACTCTAATTATGACACCCTGAAATACATAACTGATTGAAAAAAATGTGTGCCTCTAACCTTCGGATACCATACCAAATTAAGCATTGCTATTTAAACACAAATTGAATGGCTCCGGCCGGAGGAGACAACGGAGCAGAACTCTTACTCTTCACTTTTGGTCGACAGAGGGCGTATCACAGATATCACAGATATCACTGTCTGATTAGGAGGCCGGCCGCGCACGCTGATTGGGCAGCCGTGCAATTCCAAGGATAAAGACACGGCATGCGCGCGCTGAGTTGCAAGTTCTGCCCGCGCCCAGTGCAATTGATATGTGTGTGATGTGGCGCGCTAGCTGGATTGGAATTTAACGCACATGGTGGTCATATTAGTTTAGTTGTAGACTTAGACAGATGTTGGAGACGTCAGTGTTGATTGGCGGTTGGACCACCACATCAGGTTGACTCCGTAGCCTCTATGGGTGCGTTCGAGTAGCTTCCCCAGGTCGACCCAGGTCTGACTCTGGAGCAATCGCGGTCTGACTTCATTGCCGGGGCTTACCTGGGTAAGCCTCAAGTACCTGCTAGCAAAGCAGGTCACTTGAGGCAGACCCGGGTAAGTGACGTGGCGTGACGTAACTTTGAGATTATTCTGAATGGCCGCCATCTTTGTTTTCAATGCGGCAATTTCGTGAAGTTTGACACACATTTTCAACCCTTAACCCTTTCATTACCAGCCAGTTATGGCAGAGATTACCCTTCTTTACCACAGTAATTAGGAGCCCAATGTCACTTGAGCACCAGTGGGTTTTACACAATTTCATTGAAGTGCGCCCTCACACGGCAGGAATACACTTTTTTAACTTTCTCATTTGTATGTAAAAATGAGTATACAAAAGGGAGGAAAACATTGTGCAAAAGCTAAATATTTGGATCAGTATTTACACTAAAGTAAAGTAATACAAATGGGTGATATTTCATGCAAATACGGTACAGGTATAATATTTTTTTTCCATGTGAAAAACAACTTGATGAGTTTTTGGGGATTTTTTTTGGTTATCTACTTGGAAATGAACCATTTACTTGTATTCAGTGTAAATACATCACAATCCATGCTAACACCCCCCACCCCCAATTCAATGTTGGTTTGGACCAATCTGCAGATTTTTTAAGTGTAATATCTAAACACTTAAATATTTGGATCAGGATTTACACTAAAGTAAAGTAATACAAATGGGTGATATTTCATGCAAATACGGGACAGGTATAAGAATTTTTTCCATGTGAAAACAACTTGGATGAGATTTTGGGGATTTTTTTGGTTATCTACTTGAAATGAACCATTTACTTGTATTCAGTGTAAATACATCACAATCCATGCGACATTCCTCATCTCAATTCAATGTTGGTTTGGACTGTAATCTGCGGCTTGACCGACCATTCCCAACATTGAACGGGGGGGGGGGGGGTTTGAAGGCAAATAGTATAGATTTACAATCAAGTGATGTGGTATTTCTCAAAGCAAGGAACTATGCACATAGGTTGGGCACATTGTTTACAGATCATCTTTGTTTGTTTTCGCCTGCCTAATTTTCGGTTACTGCAAACAATGCAGTCGCGTTTCTTTCCATTGGGGGTTTTGCCAGGATAGTGCTGTTGCCCTGTCAACTCAATAGGAATATGGTATATCAACTGATTTGTTGCGTTACGTTCCCAACCCAACAGCAAGCCCTGTACAATCCCTATACGAAAATCAAGGTTACTGACATTTTTGTTCCCTGCTATGCTGGTGAATATTACTCTGCTATTGACAATACAAATATTCAGCATATGGAAAAAAACTCTTTTCCACCATTTCAAGCTTCTGTGTGTATGATTGTAGTACTGAAAACATTGGTTGGCAAGATCAGTTCCACCCATGTTTTTGTTGTAATCTTCAATACAATTGGGCTTCATAACATCACAAAATCCACTTTGTGCTTTTATTACACCGAATTTGCTTTTGGACAAATCACTGTTGCCTACATTAGTTAAAAGTGTTACAGATTTTTTGTCTTGCCAAACGATACACAATTGCCCACCTTTCACCAAAAAAATGGGTCATCTCCTTTCTTCATTTTATGGTTTTTTGGGTTTGCGGCCTGGGGTATTCCCTGTGTAGTGTAACGAACAGTTCCACAACATCCGAATCCTAGTTGTAAGTTTAGCTACAAGAGCTGGGCTAGTATAGTAATTATCACAATATATTACGTGTCCCTTATTCTTAAGTCCATGGACCAGATCAATGACGACTTTTCCTGCAACTGTTGGGTTTGGCGGATGGCAGTCTGATGACTTGAAATCTACGTCTGCATCATAAACAGTTTGGGTGTCGTCGGCTCCTGTGTACAGTTTCCAAGCACACGTGTAGCCTGTTTTGGACTCGTTCAGGGAGAAGGCTTTAATACCCTGTTTGATAGGTTTGTTAGGCATGTACTGAACAAAACTTAATCGTCCCTTGAATTTCAACATACTCTCGTCTGGAGACAGATTCTGCGCAGGGTTATACAGGTTGAGAAACTTCTGGACGAGGACTTCTATCAAGGGCCGAACTTTTGGAAAGTTTGTCCTGTTTAGCCAAGGCTCTACGAGGAATTTGGTTATTTGAGATGTGGAGGAACCGAAGAATTGAACTGAACCGATTTCGGGACATGATCGACGGTAGAATGGGATGCGAAGAACTTCAGATGTTGACCAGTACATCTTGTATTGAGAGGATTTGTTTATGCCCATAGCAATGAGAGTGCCACAAATGCCATCATTTCTGGAATGTTGGTTGGGTGCCAGGAGAATTGTTGACCAGGATTTGATTCTATTGTTTGCTGCGCATAGCGATTAGTCTCATCGACGAGCATATCCCACACGAGTTGACAAAAATACAGCTTGAAGATCTCCACTGCCGACAGTGTGGCAAAGTCGCCGGTGGGGCCAGAATTTCCATTGAACTGCACAGTCCCACACTCGTAATGGTCTCGTCGTTCCCAACCGGATCGGAAATCTAACTTTCCTGTCGTTCTTGATCTCGGTCGGCTGTCACCTTGGTAGGTAGGCTGCAACAGAAAAACAAGGCAAAGGAGGATTAATCTCGGTCCTTTGTAAATACAATATCTCAATGCTGCATGTGCACAGGCCACAGGGGGTCATGCGCAAAATGAATATTGTGATTATAAAAAAAATATGGCAGATACCATCCACTCCAAAACTCGTTATCGATAAATTTTCGTTTTAATGTGGGATTGTGAATGTGAATTCCCCCAACTTCTTGCATAATACGACTTATGAGGGCCTTTCGAATACAAGGCTATTCTTTTGGAAGCTTGAGACTAAGAAGAGTGCATTTTCAGCCTGTTAACGCTAAACAGCACGACCGGCTATGGGTAAATGTTAACATTTCTATGCTGCCTATATGATCTATACATCAACTTGCTGTTTCAATGAATACAAATATTACCCCAACAAACTAATAATAATTGTACATTTTCACTTGACGTTTTTGACCCAGTCCAGGGGGTGGGGATTTGGTCAATCCTATTAAAAGGGATCCATTTTCTAAATTTACATTACTCAACTCCAACAGTTGTAACGCTATTTACGCTATAGCCTAGGAAAATAAGTGAATTACGTTAATTTGCATTGGGCCAGGAAGAGTAACGTTAACTGTTATTAATATTAGTTATTCATTTTTACTGTGATTTTGGCCTACCTCTTCAAGTTCAACGTCGTCGTCGTCATCCGTTACTTCGTCATCTGATTCTGAGCCACTGTCTGCCAAAATCTCAGCCAAAATGCCATCATTTATGTCCGTTTCCATCATGATTGCAACTAAATTCAACTGACCGTTGTGTGGAAGCGAGTGGACGCTAGCACCAAAAACCGCAAAGTGACGCACTTTTCTTTTCATAAACTTTTATACACTTCATTCCTGTCAATAGAGGGCGCCAACCCCAAAAACAACTCAAGCATTTTCAGGTGGTGATTTAAGTCGCCGTGGTCGTCAAGGGCATGCCGATTCCCGGCACCTTTTAGAGCCCACGGGAAGGAAGCGTATCACAACAAAGGCTCTTTTTAGAGCCCGTGGGATCGAAAGGGTTAAACAATTTGTGAGTAGAGACTGTTCTTGTACTAGAAGACGTGTTGTTTTGTACAAACCTGAGAAGTAATGCGATCACTAGTTCCTGTTTTACCCGGGAAATAATTATTTTGCGATCGTTTCGTTTGTTTAGAAGTCTGTGCGACCTTAGACATTCTTCACATCGCTTTAACGACCACAAAAGGGTGAACGTTCCACGGGATACTCGTTCGATTAGCTCGTGCTCGTGTGACTTACTCGGTTTAATCGGGGAAGCTACTCGAACGCACCCTATGCTCCGTAAGGAGTTAGACTGGTACCCTGTCTTTATCCTTATAAATAAAGACAGGCTCATGGCGTACCATTCAAAGGTTTAGCTACCGATCAAGGTCAAAGTTGAATCTCGGGGAAAACACGTCGGCCGCACGGCCAGTATCTGGCGTAATTCACAAGCCCCAAAGCGTGACGCCAGGGGCGCGTTTTCGCCACCCTAGCCACATATACGATGCGATTCAAAGTTTGGCAAAATAAAACTTACTCGTGAGTGCTAGTAATAAACTTAAAAGATATACTGGTATACGAACAATCATTCCATCATGTTTTAACAAATAATTAACAAAACTTTCGTTACTTTTTACAATCCGCCATCTTGAAACCAAGTGTAAACCGATCACAAACTTCGATTCACGTTTGGTCATAACAATGACGTCATCGCAGCACAACCGAACTCGCGAAAACGCTTAACCAATGACCAAAGTCCAAACATGTTTCTGGTTACGGTCGCGAAAATGCGCCCTAGATCTTCAGGCTACGTAGGGAGTAGACTGGTCCCCTGTCTATATCCTATCAAGGATATAGACAGGCTCCAGGCGTACCACTCAACGGATTTCATTGGATACGTTAACGCGTTGTGCAGAAGATCTGACGTCATGCTTCGAGGCTTGTGGGCTAACTACCAAACAAGGTCAAAGTTCAACATCGGAAAAAAAATGGCGGCTGCACGGCCAGGATCTGGCGTAATTCAGATCTTCAGGCTAAATGTACGTAGGGAGATCCAACGGAGCGGAAATATTCCTATTCACTTTTAGGTCGATAGAGGGCGTATCACAATTAGCTGTCACTATCTGGGTTTGTAATCGAATCATCTCGTTGCGTTATTAAATTGAACACATAAAATTGAAGAAAACATGGCTAACTGTGGTTGTAACACTGATGGACAATATGTGGGGATGTAAGGTAAATTATTATCTTGGATGTAGATTAACAGTACGCATTAAAGTTGTGCCTAACTGATTTACCTGTAAACAGCAGTTGTTCCTTTCTTGACCATTGTAAACCCTTCTCCTGAAAATACACACCGACTGATTGTTTAACTCCGTCTGCCAAAGACAAAATAACAATTGAAACATTTCGGCGTAATCAATATCCACTGAAAGGTACCAAGGAAAGTTATCAATGAAAATGTTGAAATGTTAAAATTTATGCAAATGAAATATATCTTTTTATATGCAGGTTAAACTGTACCCAACGGCTTACCTTGTACAAAACGTTTCTTGTAACAATTGGTCTATTAATTTTCGAGAGAATTAGTTGAGTCAATTTCCAAAAGTCCAAATAAATAATGTTCATTGATGTATGTATGCACATTTATGAATCTGAAAACTTCATAAACCTCATGCTACTGGTTCTGACTTGTTTAAACGGATTTTCTGGCACTTTCTATTGGAATGTATTCATTTCGCTGAATAACAATTATTGATTATTATAATTTGTTTTAATTGGTTGGGAAAACATGTACTTAAAGTGGAGTGTTGCTTAAAATATTATTCATACTTCCAAGGTGAGTGTAAAATTATATATATAAACCATCATGTCACATGTGCAGACACTGGAAAATTTTGAGAAGGTAGAGTTTTTCATTGTTCTCAATATCGTGCGCATGCTCAGAATTACGTAACATTGGGAAAAGGACCAGTAAGTTAGCCTGAAGATCTGACGTCACGCTTTGAGCTAGAGGCGCTTGAATTACGCCAGATCCTGGCGTGCGTCCACCATGTTTTCCCCGATGCTCAACTTTGAGCTTGGTTGGTAGCTGTAGTGCGCGCGCCTCGAAGCGCGACGCCATATTTTCAGCACAACGTATCCAATGAAACCCCTTGAATGGTACGCCTGGAGCCTGTCTATATCAGTGATATAGGATAAAGACAGGGGACCAGTCTACCAGTAAGTCTGCTGCCATCAGAGTGTCGTTAGGAGTACCAGTGATGTCAAGATAGGTATAGCTGTTTATATGTTTATAATGTGGAGATTTAACATTTTGTTCTTAAATATCCACATATCATCACGTATTGTAAACAACAATTATAATTATACAAACGAACAAGCATTGTGATGTAGTGCCTTACTTAAAATTGCTCGAATAAAGAATTTGTCTTCAAAGATAATAATTCCAAACCACATTATTATCTCAGGAAGGAAAGACAATAGCTGCACATTGGCTCAAATAACCCGACAAAACCTTTAGAAATGAATTAAAATATAGTCCGGTGCAAAATTACATCATTTATAAAACGGTAGCAGAAAACCGAGCATTTATTTTATCTATACCGACCTTACTTAATCAAAATGTAATTTACATGCCGATCAGCCAGGGGTAGTGTTTGTAGTTCCGATGTTTAACCTGGGAAGTAGCGGTCGAAAGAATGCACAGAACTGATGCTTATTGTATATTGATTCATAAATTAAATTATGGAGCGCTCAAAGAAAAAATACTTATCTAGTTAGACTGTCGTTTTGGGAATAAACTGGCTGTGCGGTCTTATCTTGATATCTAAAGAAATGTGTATTATGCCACAGACTACAGATTTTGCCTGCAATAGTTTGAAAACATCTGAACCATTTTTTGAAAATTTTGTGCCATCATATAGAGTGCATTCAATTGTCACTCAGCTTAAGAAATTTTACTGAAAAGTGTACTTCCGATTGGTTTCATTTATTATTATTTTTTGTGCGGGTATTACCAATTTTACGAATCCTTCAAAGTCATATAACTGTTTCAGTCTCTATTGTAAGTGACATTTAATATTTCGGTGGAAGTATTTTGCAGTATGCCTAATGGAATACGAAGGTTTTGCCTATTTGTACAAGTAATTCTTAAGTAATTCTGAATTCAGCGGAAGATCTTTAACGCAATACTTGCCGGAAGTGACATGGCTTTCAAAAGAAAGTTAAAGCTCTCAGGGGGAGATAGACGTTACCTTTCATTGATTGCACTGCCGCTATTGAAGGTTTAAAACCTCTTTTAAATTCTTCAGATTATTTGAGAAACCTTGAGCTAAATGAAATATGAACAATACGACTAGGCAGCTAAAATTAGTTCCTAGTTGTTGTTTTTTCTCTAATTTGCAACCAAGGCTTACAGGGAGCAAACAAATAGTACAAGTATTTGGTCGCAGCCGATCAGGCACGTGTAGAAAACAAATTGCTGACTGATGGAACTAGGAATAATTATTTCTTAAAGGGCAGCATTACATGTCTGGGTGGAATGTTACATGATATTTTAGCCAAGGTGTTCTACAAATACTGTACGTCTAAAATGTAGGTGGGGTGGGTTAATAACCACTATAGAAGGCAGTTTTATACCTTGGCCCAATATTACCTAGCAAATTTATCTGCGAAGCAAAATTTAGCCACTGTAAAAAAGAAAAGCATGTAAATTTACAGCAAAATGCAGGCAACTCTATTTCCAACAATTTTATGTATTACAATTTTACATAACAAGTGTGTTAAACTGATTTACACAATTTCTGTAAACGCTTAATAATGAAACTGCAGTACGTTTCCATATTTGTTTGTTTTACCCATTCTGATTATCTTTTTCGGCCCACAAAGAATATGTCCAAACAAATATGGAAATGTACTACAGAAATTGTGTAAATCAGTTTAACACACTTGTTATGTAAAATTGTAATACATACAATTGTTGGAAATAGAGTTGTCTGCATTTTGCTGTCAATTTACATGTTCTTTTTACAGTGTGAGAACCATGCAGCCAGAATCAATAATCATTTCGGAGCGATACACGTAAACGTACACATAAATTAACCAAACGTTTTTAGAGCCCCTTTTTGGGCATTGTGTCCCCTCCCCCTTGTGCCATGTCCCCCTTTTCTGAGACCCTGGATCCGCTCCTGGAAAGAAAACTATCAGTGGATGTTTGTTAGTATCATACGATCAGTTTATTTTAATGGAACAGTGACCATAATATTTTTTGTTGTATTTTGTATTTTATTATATTAATATCAATGCTGTATACTTTCCCAGTAAATTCAACAATTGAGTATTTTGTAGATTTATAAAACATTAGCTTTCAATATACAATTATTAGTTTTCATGTCCACTGAATGCTTCATCATGTTTTAACTAAGGACAACTTTAATGAAAATTGGCTATAGTGATGCCATATATGCTGGTTCACGTTGTTGTAATTTTAAATTGTACATTTTTACCTATCAGTTGTTGGACATTGAACGGCGCCAGACGATTTCCCGCCTCGTTGAATATTACCAACCCCTGCAAAAACAACATTAAATAATTTATGGTTTCTTTAAAATTATGGTGAGCTAACATGTAACAAAGCTGGAACAACAGGTAACATGTAACATTTTTTAGTTTGCTACCACGGCCAAGCTGTGCGATTAGCACCATCAATATGTCAGAGGTTCATCTGAGTTGACCCTTGACACGAAAGCACCATATTTGGTAATTATTGATACATAATACACTGTAAAAATGGTGTTCAGAATTTAAACACATTTCAAAACACTTAGCTTGTACTCACTTTTTTCACATGGATAGCCTAATACATGTAGATTGTGTTTTTCTGTGATGTGTATTTGAATGCTAAATATCATATGAACAGGTGTCACAAAGCTAAGCACGTTTAGTTTTGTGACATGTACAGAGGATGGCCGTTTAGCATTTGAACGCATTCCTTTAACGCGTTTATTTGGCATAATGTTTAAATTCTAAACACCGTTTTTTGCAGTGTACATTGAGTAAATAAGGCTTGCATTAAAGGCGCCCTTGTATATGTAACTGCCTTTAATAGTGTGGTTTTTCACTGTAATTACTGACTGATAGTCAAACCCATAAGTACATGTACATGCAGTGTATGGCATATCTGACCATTACACACATAAAATAATGCTTGAATTTCGCACGTTGGAGCCCTAGATTTTTTTGCGCGTTTGTTTACACGGAACGCGGCCATCTTTGGTAAAAATGTTATACAATTCGTTGGAAATATAAGTCTTGTATTTTTCTTTTAAATGCTCAGTCTCGTCACGACCTCTTAATTTCAGCAATTAGATTTTAAAGTGAGACCTCATGTCTTTTAAACTGCAATTCAACCTCTCACATTAACACATTGATTAGACATTAATCAACCCTGTTAAACCGTGCTATTGCGTATGTGTGCTAACATCAAAGACGTCCCCAACAATGTATTTTTTAATATGCATGCTTGGACTGGAAATGACTGGAAATGACTGCAAAATGTTTTTTCTCAAAAATACATTTTGGGAATTGGGCTAAGCCTACAACCTACGATGTTTTATACACGCATAATGTAGGCCTATATTGAATCTAGTGGGGCCGAAAAGGTAATTGTCACCATGGATATTCCCAAATATATACTACTCAAAACAATTTAGGGAACACCGGATTTTTAACATCAAATAGGTTTGAAATGTTCCATGAACCGGGATTTTCATTTGAAACCCCCTCTCTCTTTCAGTAGTCATGTCATGAAATGTGTAATCACTACATGCATCCTTTATCATCTGTTTCATTGTGCAGTTGTTTCTCATCAATTCTGTGAAACATTGTATTTATCTGAAATAAATGAGCTTGCTTTAACTGAGATTATTCCGGTGTTCCCTAAATTGTTTTGAGTAGTATATAGTATCCAGTCAGTCAAATAAAAGTCATTTAACGTACACTGTACATAGGATTTAAATTGGCTGGTACCACAGAGTGTACCTTAATTAGAGTGTACCCTAATGTTACCTAGGTGGCACGACCCCCTTCAGCTAAAGTAGGCCTATTTTATCTTCTCCACTACACAGCAAAACAAGCTTAGGTAGAAATTATTAGCTAAATCCTGAATTATAACCAAGACATTTTGTCCTGGGGAATGGATGGTCCAAAAGTTCCGTACTCACCGTCATTCCTTCGAATGTCAAATCAGATAACGCCGTCATAAACCGCTCTCGTAAATGATAAGTGTTGTCATAATCGAAATCCTCGATTTGTATGGAGGAGTTTTCTGCAGCAAGTTGTTGTGCCACGTGATGCAGGGTTAGTGCAACCGCCCACACGGCATCGTAGCTGAATGGTTTGTACTCCACGCCTGAGTACGGGATGCCTTGCGTGTATTTATCATACCCATCTTCAAATTCACCTGCTGTCTGTAAATGTGAAAGAACAACGGACATTCGGGAAATGTTGACAAAGCTGTTGCTATAAATAATAATTCATATATAAAACAAATTATTCGAGTAACCAAAAATGTTCAACAAAATAAATATTTACCTGCAGTGTATGGGATTTGTTAGATGTTAGAGGGTTGGCCACCCTTCTGCTATACACGCTTTTGTTAGTAACCATGAAACAGACGATAACAAAACACATCGGCTACAAGACACTATTGCGTATACAAGACCACGTGGAAAGCTTATCCGAGGAAATTAAACATAGCAGCGATGGCTAGGGCTCAAGCTTGGGTGATATTGAATTTTTCATCCACGATATATCAGCAAACATATATCGCAATTTTCGATAGTATCGCGATTATTTTTTTTCATTCATGCATGATTGCTTTAG